>CM057452.1:1668363750-1669075625 GCA_016271365.2 Neoceratodus forsteri | reverse complement strand
CATGAAGTCTTGCTATATTATGACTATTGCAGTTTGTCCCACCATTAGAACTGCTCCGGAGGTGAAGGAGTTAACTTCCATGCCAGGCATGGAATTTGGAGCGTGAGCTCGGTTAGAGAAGCTCTGTCTGGAAGATTTCAAACTAAAACTGTCAGATTCTTTACTCCGCCTCACTGAACAGTCGCTCTGGAGATTCCTCCTACTGCTCGGTTCATTTCTCGGTTTAAAAGTATTTTCTCGGTTAAATTCAACCGCGATTATTATTATTTTAACCGCAAACCGATCGGTTCAAGCTTTGTCTGTGGTATTGTAAGTAATAGACAGGTTTATTTCTATGTGGAACTTGTAAATGTTTATCGGTTCGGTTCGAACCGATCAGGTTATTTTAAAACTTTATTCTAAAGCTTTTAGAGTGCAGTTCGGTTCTTATCGGTTCTAAAAAAGCAGTTTCATTACGTTTTTCCACGACCAGTGACACGTTGGGAACCGATAAGGGTGTCTTGCCTGGCACTGCCGTTAAAAGGGCAAGTTTTTGGTTAGGCTGGCATTATGTCTGAGAAACCCAAAAGAAAAACCGGGCCCACTGGGTTTCAGCACTGTAGTGTCTGTGGGAAAGCCTTTGCCAAGGCTGACCCACACACCACATGTGTATATTGTCTGGGGTTTGACCACCTTAATTCAGACTGCCAGATTTGTAAGAACTTCCCTGCAGCTACCCTAGATAAGAGAGTTGGTAGGCTCAGGGAACGAGAGGCCAAAAAGTCCGCTGACCCGGATGGCCAGCCCGGTTCGGTGCCAACCGAACCGGAGGGAGTGCCCTCTGACCAGGGCGAGACTTCCTCGGCAACGTAAAGCTGACTCTGAGGAGCCAGTTCCAGCAAAGAAAACTAGAAAATCAGCAGGTGTGGAGTCAAAAATTCCTTCTCCAACTGCTGCAGAGATAGCTAAAGCAATACAAATTGTCCAGTCACTTTCTCTGGTTCCGTCTGAACCGCCACTATCTGGCAAAAGGTCGGTTCGGCCGGTTCCACCGGTTCAAGAATATGATGTAGAAGAGTTTTATGAACCAGAGGAGGGAGGATGATTATGAACAGTGTGAATGTGACTTTGAGAGTCTGGATGTGCCCATTGAACGGACATCTCCCCAGACAGACCTTTAGAATCTCCCCTATGCTTTCTGAGTCCCCTTCTCATTTTGGTTTTATAAAAGGTTGCTGAAACCCTCCAGCTCCCATTGGAGGAAGCTGTGGATGAGCAAGAGGAACCTGACTTTGTGGAAATGATGGATATCCCAGAGTCCAGGAGATTGTCTATTCCTTTACATAAATCATTTAGGAAACAAACAATAAAAAATTTTAAAAGCTCCTAATTCTATGCCTCCTGTGGACAAAAAGATGGACAGGAGGTACACTTTGTCAGGTCCTGATACAGAATTTCTTTCACAGCAATGCAGTCATGTTGGGGTAGTTCAGGCTGCAGCCTGTGATAAGCTAATATTCCCCTGGCTTCACATCCTCCTGACAAGGACTCCAGGAAGATTGATGCCATGGCTAAAAAACAATACATGGCAGCGTCCTTGGGACTCAGACAAGCAAATTACATGGCTTATGTGGCAAGATACCAAAATCTAGATGGGACACTGTCATGGCTTTAGCCAAACAGGCCCTGGCCAGCTTACCAGGAGCTGGAGCAGGTGTCTGCTGATGGTATTGAGGCATCCAAGGTGCAATTCCATGCTGCTGTGGATTCTAATGATGTATCCTCTAGAGTCATGGCTACATCTGTGGCCTTTCATAGATTGGCTTGGCTCAGGTGTACTAGTTTGTCACAGGATACCCAGACTAAGGCTATGGATTTTCCTGTGGTGGGAAATTCTCTGTTTGGGGAGCAGACAGAGAATTATATGAAGAAAATGGATGAATATAGAACCACTTATAGGAGTGCACAAGCCAAGGAGCGGCAAGCCACTCCTCAGAGGCAGCCGCCCAGGGGTAGAGGCAGGCCTTTTCACAGACCTTTTTACCAAACCCAGGCCTCCTCTTCGGCTTATGCTCAGAGGGGGTTCTTCAGAGGGAGAGGCAGACGGGGTGCAAGCAGACCTGCTCCCACCCCTCAGCCTAAAGCCCCTGTCAAACAGGCACCCTGATGGGGTGCCCAGGGCCGGTTCTCCATTACCTGTAGGGGGCAGGCTGGCTTACTTCATTCAGGACTGGGAGTCTTTAACATCAGACAAGTGGGTCCTGGAAGTAGTAAGCCAGGGTCTGGTTCTCAGCTTCAAAAAATTTCCAAAGATGAGAATCAGATCTTTTCCACCTGCAAATCCTCTAGAGACTTTTGCCTTGGAAACAGAAGTCTCAACCCTCCTGGCTGTCAGAGCTGTAGAAAGGGTATCTCCCCTACACCAGGGCAAGGGTCTGTCTCCAGGTACTTCCTTACCCCAAAAAAGACAGGAGAATGGTGGCCTATTCTGGACCTAAGATATCTGAACAAGCACCTTTTAAAACCAAAATTCAAAATGGTGACTCTGGCAATGATTTTACCTTCTCTAAGGCCAGGGGACTGGCTAGCTTCCCTGGACCTCAAGGATGCCTACTTCCATGTTCTTATCAGAAGCTCCCACCGAAAGTACCTCAGATTCGAACTGCCCTCAGGCCATTACCAGTTCAGAGCAATGCCCTTCGGCCTTACCTCTGCCCCAAGGGTATTCACAAAATGCCTGGCAGTAGCAGTGGCTCATTTAAGAAGGCAAAAGATTGCCATCTTTCCCTACCTAGACAACTGGCTCATTGTAGGTCAGTCTCCGGACCAGGTCAAATCACACCTGCAAGTTACCCAGCAGCTGCTCACCTCTCTGGGCTTTCTTCTCAATCTTCCAAAGTCAGTTCTGGAACCTGTCCAGGTACTCACTTTTATAGGTGCAGAATTGGACACAAAGCAGGCCAGAGCCTTCCTGCCCCTAGAAAGGGTAAGGAACCTAGTGGCCCTGCCTCCTCCTTCACCCTGCAGGTCTCTCGACCAGCAAGGCATTTCCTACAGCTCCTAGGACACATGGCTGCTTCCACAGCTATAGTGCAATGAGCAAGATTTCAGATGAGGGACATTCAGTTCCACTTGAGAGCCTTTTGGTCTCAAAGAAAAGATCCCCTATCCAAGTTGATCCCAGTGACTCAAACCCTGATCCAGGCCCTTCACTGGTGGCAGGATCAGAGCAATCTGAGACAAGGGGTCCCTTCATCCCTCTATCTCACTCCTTGACCCTTACTACAGATCGTCCCTTCTGGGATGGGGAGCTCATAGGCGACCTCTCTGCAGGAGTGTGGTCCCTCAGGAATCTCTGCTCCACATCAATCTTTTGGAACTCAGAGCTGTTTTCTAGCACTTCAGGTTTTTCTGCATCTGTTCAGAACAAAGTGGTACAGGTCAGAACAGACAACACCACTACAATGTGGTACATCAGCAAACAAGGGGCACTCGGTCTTGACCTTGTGCACCGAGGCAATGAAGTTGTGGTCTCTGGCTTACTCCCTGAACACTTCCCTCATAGCAGTTCACCTCCCAGGCAAGGACAATGTCCTGGCAGATGCTCTCAGCAGGATTTCCCAGGGCCATCCCGAATGGTCACTGGATCCCCAAGTACTGGGGATAGTTTTTGCTAGATGGGGCACCCCTCAGATAGATCTTTTTGCAGCCCCAGACAATCATCAGCTTCCACTGTTTTGTTGCAGGCCCCCAGTGATGGGCTCAGTCCCCCTGGATGCCTTTCTCCTCGATTGGGAAGGGAAGTTTCTATATGCCTTTCCCCCTTCCCCTCTCCTGTTCAAGGTGCTAGTCAAAATCAGATCTCAGCCCTGCAAGATGATTTTGATTGCTCCAGATTGGGCCAGGCAGCCCTGGTACCCACTCCTTCTGTCCTTAGTAGTCCATCTTCCCCTGTGTCTCCCCAGGAACCACAACCTGTTAACTTGTGCCCAGGGGAGAGTTTGGTATCCGAATCTCAAATCCCTCAACCTCAAGGCCTTGCTCTTGAGGAGTTAGAATTTGCTGATCTACACCTTTCTCAAGGTGTTCTCAAAATCCTGAAAGGTTCTAGGAAGCCTTCCACTAGGGCTACTTATAACTCTAAATGGAAAAGGTTTTCCATATGGTGTTCTGGGAAGCATATTTCCCTGGAATCTGCTGATTTGCCCATTGATTTGGACTATATGGTCCATCTTAATTCTTTGGGACTGAGACCAGCTACCCTGAAAGTGCATTTGGCAGCTGTCTCTGCTTTTATTTCAGCAGGAAAGCCCTCTTCTCTTTCCACTCACCCTGTATTTTCCAAGTTTTTCAAAGGATTACTTTCATACTAATCCACCTTTCAGGGACCCAGCCCCTGCCTGGGATCTTAATGTTTGCATTGCTCAGTTGATGCAACCTCCCTTTGAACCTCTGTCTTCGGCAGAGCTTAAGTATTTGACTTGGAAAACTGTTTTTCTAGTAGCCATCACTTCTGCCAGGCGTATAAGTGAGTTACAAGCTTTGTCAGTGGAGACTGACTTTTCCTTTCACAGGGATAAGGTAGTCCTCAGGACTAACAGGAAGTTTTTGCCTAAGGTGGTTTCAGATTTCCATCTTAACCAATCTATCTCCCTTCAGTGTTCTTCACTGATCATTCCTCCTCTGGTGAGAGGAGGTTACACAACAGATGTTAAGAGGGCCCTAAGTTACTACATAGAGCATACCAAGGGTCACAGGTTCGAATCCCTCCAACTGTTTCTCACTTATGGTGAGGTTGGAAAGGAAACCTGCCACTAAGAGATCCATTGCCAGGTGGATTGTCTCTTGTATCCAATTTTGCTATCAAAACTGGGAAAGGTTCCCCTTCAGCCCTGAGGGCTCACTCTACCAGAGGTACAGCTGCGTCTCTAGCTGCTGCCAGAGACATCCCTATCTTAGAGATATGTCAAGCAGCTACTTGGAAAACAGTACACACTTTCACCAAGCATTACTCCCTGGATATCCAGGCCAGGAGGGATGCTCGGTTTAGCACAGCCGTGCTTCAGAGCCTATTCCCTAAGTAGGTTCTGTCCCTCCTCCATGGAGGTACTGCTGTGTATTCTGCAATAGTCATAATATAGCAAGACTTCATGTTGTTTGAAGAAAAAATTATTCACCTTAGTAATGTTGTTTCTTCTAATGGAGTCTTGCTATATTATGACCTCCCCCCCAGCCTGCCCCTCTCAGAACTTCTACTTGGGGTATGGGGTGGGCATTCCAGTGTTGGCACTTTTTTGATGCCCATTTTTTGTTTTCCACCCCTTCTTTTTGGGGTGTTTGGGTGTTGTGTTTTATATTATCTTATCTCATATTATTTTATTTTTCTGGTCCCCTGACTTGAGTCTTAGTGTTGGGACCAGGAAAATGTGTTAATATTTAAGTAGCCAGTTGGCTAGTGTAGGTTACAGCTTCCACACAGAACCTTAGTGAGTTTTGCTCGTAAAGATCTGACAGTTTTAGTTTGAAATCTTCCAGACAGAGCTTCTCTAACCGAGCTTGCGCTCCAAGTTCCATGCCTGGCATGGAAGTTAACTCTTTCACCTCCGGAGCAGTTCTAATGGTGGGACAAACTGCAATAGTCATAATATAGCAAGACTCCATTAGAAGAAACAACATTACTAAGGTGAGTAATTTTTCTTTCCTTCTATCGTCAGGTCATCATCGGTGTATGTCGTCCCCTACACCCTCCGAGCAGAATTCCAAGTGCGACTCGTGCAGCACCCAACTGCCACACAAGGACGGCCATTCCCTCTGCCTCTTCTGCCTAGGCCCCGACCACCCGGTCGACAAGTGCCCGCATTGCCTTCACTTCAACGCGGCTACCCGCAGACGACGCCAACAGTCCCTGAAAGCCCATCTTCTCAAGCAAAAGATGTCTTCGAGGTAGGCGTCTACTTCTCCAGAAGGACATCGCAAAAAGTGGGACAAGGAGAGGCACCGGCAGAAGGCCTCCTCATCCGTGACTCCAGCCGGAGTCGCAGCCCAGGTAACATCCCCTCCGGCAGCTTCCAAGGGTGTGGAGCAAGCATCGGCCCGCCCATCTGGCTCGCGCTCGGGCCTTGCGGGCAACTCCGGGCAAAAGGAGGCCTCCGCCCCCGGTTCGACCGCTGGCTTGCGGCTTACTGGTGCGGGCGACTCCCATAAGTCGGACATCGGCTCCCCCGACGTCAGCTGGGAGAAGGTTGATAAGACACCCGACCCTTCGGGGCGGCGCACGATCTCGTCCCCCTCGGACCAGGCCGCTCCTCCTCCTCGGCCCGCCTCGACGAGGACCCCGTAAAGCAGACGCCCGGCTCCTCCGGCGCCCACTGGGAACTGGCCCCTAAGCAGCAGTCGGCTCCTCCGGCGTGCGCCAGGCACGAACCTATGACAGACCCTCCTACCACCCGTCGTACCCGGTTCCCGCAGCCTTCGCTGCCGTCCGGGGCAGGTCACCCCAGCCTGACCCGAGTTTTCCCCCCATCTCCGAGGCGATGTGGGGATGTTCCACCTCCGTCAGACCCTCCTCCTAAGGAACGGATCTGGCGCGGCCTGACGCCGTCAGAAAGTTTTCCCCTTCGTCGGGCCCTACTCCCCCCGGGCCTCTTAATGTTGACCCGCCCGTGGGGCCACCTTCCGGGCCGTCTGCTCCGGCAGCTCCTCCGACACCTGGGTACCCGCCATCTTATCCGACGCCGTCGTACCCGGGACCGCAGTATCCAGCGCCGCAGTACCCGCGCCACAATACCCGGCGCCTGTTTCCCGCAGCTGGGTTTCGGATACTCACCTTACGGATACAATCTGTATTCTTTTCCCCCTCCTCCTCCACCTCCACCGCCCCCTCGGCCGCTGGTGGATCTGCAGGAGACTCTGGCTTCCTGGTGGGCTGAGGCCAAGGCTCAGCTCACCAAGGAAGTAGAGAGCCGCCTTACGGCGATGGTGCCACCCCTGGCTCCCATATGCCCGAGACGGCACACTCCCTCACCGCCTCCGGACTCCAGGGCCCTTCCCTCTGGATCCCGAGAGGGGCAGGACACGTGTCCAGGGACCCCCCCCCAAGGAACACGTTCCTGCCCCCAGCCACGTTAGGGAGTCTTATTCTGCTTCGATTCTTCTTCTTCCCTCTTGGATTCCTCGGATTCTTCCGACGGGTGCTCCGAGAGAGATGACGAGCCTCGCTCCCCAGCCGAGGACCCCTCCGAAGTCTCTTCCGGAGGACCCTTCCTTTACGGAGTTGCTCAGAAAAATCCAGGAAGTACATCAGTGGCGCTCTTTGGAACCAGATCCTCAGCGGGTTAAACTCGCCGAACATCTGGATCTGCCCCTGACAGCTCCAACTTCAGTGCCACCCTGGATCGAGCCTCACGCCCACCTTGTTTCCACTATTTGAAAACAACCGTCGGCGTTAGCCCCGCTTCCTAGGAAGTCTAACAGGCTATACCAGGCTCCAGAGGGTGTAGACTATTTGGACTCCCACCCTCGTGCAGATTCGGTCGTGATTAGTGCCGCTCACGGCTGGTCAGCGCATCCCAACCATCTAAGCTCGTCTCCTCCGGATAAGGAATCTCGCCTCCTGGACCAGTATGGAAGAAAAATCTACGCCTCTTCCACACTGGGAATTCGGGCCCTGAATTATGTAGCTCACATGGGGGATTACCAGAAGGCCATCCTTACCCAGGCGGAATGTAAGATTGACTCCCTACCGGACTCTCAAGTCAAACAGGAGTTAGCTGATTTAGTCCGTTCTGCTCGTTCGGCCAGTCGCCACATTCTACGGATGACATACGATGCAGTGGACACTGCCGGGTGGCGCTCTGCTTTCATCGTAAATCTTCGGCGTCATGCCTGGCTCTGCGTGTCAGGTTTGGTCCCGGAGGTGCAGTCCGCGATCCAGTAAGCACCTTTCAGGGGTTTCGGTGCTTTTCGGTGGTGATGTCAAGGACATCATCATTGACTTGCAGGAGAAGGGACGGCTCTGAAATCTGTGGATTCCATGTACCATCCCCATCACCCACAGCTGCCTCCTTTCAGAGGCGAGTCGACACAAGCGTAAACCCCAAGGAAGGCAGCCACTAAATGTCGGGCCCCGCAGCTGCCAGGCCCCCCCGCCAAAAAGCAGCGGGTGCCCCAGCTGCGGGCGCTGCCCACCACCTGACTCCTCCCCTCTCCCACTGCCTCCGGACACGCCGGAGGAACCAGTAGGAGGGAGGTTCTCCCTCCACCTTCCGGGTTGGGAGAGGATAACAACAGATCCATGGGTGCTCCAGATTATAGCGGAAGGGCACTCCATAGAGTTTCTTCAGAAACCACCCGCCACCCACCTCTGAAGTCGTCTTACGCAAGGGACCATCTTCCTTTGGTCCGGGAAGAAATCTTGGCCCTTCTTGTGAAGCAGGCGATAGAACCCGTCCCCCTTCATCTTCAAGGGACGGGTTACTATTCTCATTTCTTCCTGGTCCCAAAGAAGATGGAGATCTCAGACCCATTCTCGATCTCAGCTCCTTGAACCTTTACGTGGAATACAAAAGGTTCAGGATGCTCTCCCTACAGACCCTTCTGCCCCTACTTCGGCCGGGTCAATGGCTTTGTGCGCTCAATATGCAGGACGCATATCTGCACATCCCCATTCGTCCTTCTCACCGCAAGTATCTTCGGTTTGCTTTTCAGGGGGACCATTACCAATTCCAGGCGCTCCCATTTGGTCTTTCCTCGGCACCCTGAGTATTTACCAAATGCCTGGCTGTGGTAGCGGCCCACCTGCGTTCGATGGGAGTTCAGGTGTTCCCTTACCTGGACGACTGGCTCCTGGCGGCCTCATCCAGGGAGGAGCTCCTGCATTTTCTCTCCCTCACCCAGCAGGTTTTTACTTGCCTGGCTATTACCATCAACCATTCCAAGTCTCATCTGGATCCTTCCCAGAGACTACAGTTCATCGGGCTATCCTCGTCTGACGGTGGGCAAGGCCTTTCTGCCTTCAGACAGGGCGGCCTCTCTTCAATCACAGATTTCCCTGTCATCAGAACGTGGGAGAGTTCCAGCGAGGTCGGTTCTTCGTCTCCTGGGGCTCATGGCGGCCGCTATTCCGACAGTTCCCCGGGCGCGACTCCACATGAGGATCTCTCAGTGGACTCTTCGCTCCCAGTGGGATCAACTTGTAGACGACCTAGATCATCTAGTTCTGATCTCCTCGCCAATGGCACGAGACTTGCAATGGTGGATGGTTCGAGAGAACCTGTTTCGGGGGGGCTCCTTCTGTCATCCTCCCCCCTCCCAGACTCTGACCACAGACGCATCAGGCGAAGGTTGGGGAGCCCATCTGGGTCCTCACCGAACCCAGGGATTATGGTCCAGATTGGAACTAGCTCTCCACATCAATGTGCTCGAGCTTCAAGCAGTACTATATGCTCTCCAAGCCCTTCACCACTACATTCTTCTTCCTGGCCACCTAGCCGTCCAGACGGACAACATATGCGTGGTGTGGTACATCAACAAGCAGGGAGGGACTCGATCCTACCCTCTGTGCAGGGAAGCAATGAGGGTTTGCGACTGGGCAACTCAACACAATCTTCACCTCACTGCGATTCATGTTCCAGAGTCGACAATACCCTGGCAGACAAGTTAAGCCATCCTCTGCCCTACCACACGTGGGGAATGGATCAAAAGGTGCTGGACGATATCTTCCAACTGGGGACTCCTGAGGTAGACCTGTTCGCCTCTCCCAAAACGCAAAACTTCCCACTTTTTGCTCGCTCGTTCCAGAGCGAGGCGCTTTCTGGAGTGACGCTCTGTCTCTAGACTGGAAGGACAGATTCGTCTATGCCTTTCCCCCAATTCCTCTGGTCCCTCGTGTATTACAAAAACTAATCACAGAAGGAGAGACAGATTCTGATCGCTCCTTTCTGGCCCAGGCAAATCTGGTTCTCTCTTCTACAACAATTCTCCGAGGTTCCTCCTCTTCCTCTTCCTTTATCTCGAGGTTTGCTGACCCAGGATCAGGGGACCCTGGTCCATCCGGGCCTCAAGTCCCTGCAATTTCATGCATGGCTCCTGCAGACCTAGCTCAATCTCGTTTTGGTGTCTCTCCAAAAGTGGCGGAGGTTCTGGCGGAGGCTAGAAAACCCTCCACTAGGTCCACTTATGCCATGAAATGGAAGAGATTTTCTATGTGGGCCGCCTCTAGGAATGTGGAGCCTTTCTCCTGTTCAGTGGCCGTTCTGCTTGAATATTTACATCATCTTTTCGACCTGGGTCTCAGTCATTCCTCCTTGAAAGTGCACATGGCCGCTATTTCAGCGTACCATGTTCCTTTCGCAGATAAAGCCTTTGCCCAATTAGAGGTCTCTAAGACTTTTCTTAGAGGGTCCTTCATCTGAGGCCCCCGTTGGGACTCCTGCTCCCCCTTGGGACTTGAACTTTGTTCTCGAGAAGCGTGCCCTTCCTCCCTTGAACCTCGGCATCCGCAGATCTGAAGTTTCTTTCGTGGAAGACACTCTTCTTGGTGGCCATTACTTCTGCTCGAAGAATTTCCGAGCTCCAGGCCCTTATGTGTAAAATCCCCTATTTGATTTTTCACAAAGAACGAGTGGCTCTTCGCACGAACCCTAAGTTTCTACCTAAAGTGGTAGCAGAGTCTACCTTAAATCAGTCTATAGAGTTACCTGCCTTTTTCACGCAGCACTCCAATCAAGGAGAATACTTACTCCATACCATGGATGTTCACCGGATTCTGAGATATTACACCAATAGGACAAAGGATCTCAGAAAGACTGATCAGTTGTTCGTCTCTTTTGCTCACAAAAGGGAAGGCAATGCTGTTTCTAAGCAATGCCTATCGAAGTGGTTGGCTCATTGCATCACTTCTTTTGTTATGACAAATACAAGAAGACCCACGGGTCAAGTCAGACTAACTCCACTCGTGAGATAGCGGCTTCTGCTTCGTTTCAAAAATGTGTCGTCGGCAGACATCTGTGCTGCCGCCACCTGGACTTCCGTCCATACCTTTTCGAAACACTACAGTTTGGACATTGCCTCTCGCCGTAGAGCAGGCTTCAGGCTAGCTGTTTTGCAAGGCCTCCTATCTTGAGGTTTGCAAGGCTTCTAATATTTTCTGGAGTAGCTCCTCCTCCCAGTGCCTTTGATTTGTTCCAGACTGCTTGGGATTCAGTCCTATATGTAATTACCTACTGCAAGAGCCCTCTCGAAGTAAGATAGTACAGTTACGTAAGAACTTACCGTAACAGTAGATCTTCGAGAGAGGCTCTTGCAGTAGGTAATACCTTCCCGCCCTCCATCCCCCTAGGCTTTTTCAGCTCTTTTTTCCACGAATGGAAACATCTGCTTCTCTCTCGTCCAGGCCTGTAGCGGGAAAGAACTGAAAGGCGGGCGTCCGGAACCGCCCCTTTATACCAACGTCACATGACGCCGGTCACCTGACGTGGGGGCGGTCCCTCGCCAGGGACTGCTAGCTAGAAATTTTTCCATGGGGTCCTGCCGCCGGCCAACGTCAGTCCTGTATGTAATTACCTACTGCAAGAGCCTCTCTCGAAGATCTACTGTTACGGTGAGTTCTTACGTAACTGTACTTTATAGATTGTTTCTGAGTGGGGTTATCTTCCCACGTTTCTTTTATCACATCCAGTGGCCCTCTTGGCTGTCTACCATACAGCATTTCAAATAGTGAAAATCCTGTTGATGCATGTAGCACTTCTCTGTAAGCAAAAAGTAGGTAAGGCAAGTATTGGTCCCAATCTTTCCCTTCCCCTTTTACAAACCTTTTTGACATGCATTTTAGGGTTTGGTTAAAATGCTCAACAAGGCCGTCTGTCTGAGGGTGATTGGGGGAGGTTCTTATGGCAGTGATACCTAGTAGAGTGTACAGCTCCTTGAGTAATGCAGCACCAAAATGACAAACCTGATCAATAATAATTTCTTTAGGTATGCCCACTCAGCTGAAAATTTTGCAAGCACTGCTGCCACTTTTGCAGCTGTGACAGTATGCATAGGAACTGCTGCTGGTATCGAGTAGCATAGTAAACACTACCAGGATAAATCTATTACCCTTTTTACTTTTGTCTAAAGGACCAACCACATCCATTGCAATTCTCTCAAAAGGTACATCTATCAAGGGTAGGGGCATCAGAGGCACCTTGTCTTTTCTAGTGACTGGGGCTGCTTTCTGACACTCAACACAGGAATTACAATAGGTAACAACATCTTCATGAATTCCAGGCCAGTAAAATCTATACAGCAATCTGGCAAGGTGCAATCCCTCCCTGAGTGACCAGCCATAGGACTATCTTGTGCTATCTGTAACAACTCTGTTCTATACTTCTGTGGTATAACCAATTGTTGTGTCTGAGGTTTAACCTGAACTCTGTGCAGTAACCCATTACATTTTTAAACATTGGCCCCTGTTTTGGTTTCACCCCAGCTGCTTAAAATAACCCTGGAGAGAAACATCGTTAGCTTGTTCTGAAATAAAATCACAATCAGTGATCAGTTTAGTTTCAGCATTTTCATGTTAACCCCTATGTCCATCAGTCATTTGTTGCCACAGTTTCTTCAGGCATCGCCTTTTCTTTCCTGGATTTCCGGATCTTGGAGCTGTGCTCAAAGAAGTCTGAATCAAAATCAGTGAAAGGAAGAGAGTCCCCACCATCTGAAATTTTCTTTTCCTGAGCTCTTGTCACCACAGCTGTTGAAACATCAGTATTTACTCCCTCTTTGATTAACTCAGTAAATCCTGGAAAGTCATTTCCAATAATCACAGGTACAGGTAACTTGGGTACTACCCCCACTTTCATTTTGTGTGACACACCCTTAATGGTCAGAGTCATTTGGGTGGTGGGATAGTATCGAATGTCCCCATGGATGCAGATGACACCAGTACCTGGTCCTTTTGCACAGTTGTTCCCAGCACTTCAGCATGCACTAGGGTCTGTCTGCTTCCTGAATCAGTGAATCCTTTTGCAGTCCTATCTCCCACCTTCACATCTGTTAAGTACTTGCCCCAATTTGCCAAGGCCAAATCTATTCCAGTGTCACTCTTCTTACTGCAATTTCTTGCAATATGACCTGGCTTATTACAGCTATAGCAAATAACGTCTTTGGTACAGATTTGTTACCCCCCACCAGAGTTCTTATGAGTCTTGGAGCTGAAGTGGGAAAAAGAGTGTCTTACCGGTAGGCTGTTACCTCGTTTCTGTGGTGTCTGTCCAGCCATTTGGTAGTCCTCAGCCAAAAAAACAGCCTTTTCCCCCATTTTCTGGTCGGTGTTCCGTTACTCAAAGCTGCACATCCCTAGGCAGGATGTTGATGAATTGCTCCATTGCAAATGTGTCGATCTGTGGGACTGTTTTGCCCTCTGGTTGGAGCCATTTTATCAGGAGTTCTCTGAGTCGAGTGAAGGTTTCTCGAGGATTGTCGACTGAGTTGTACTTCAGAGATCGAAATCTCTGCCTGTAGGTCTCTCCTGAGATGTCATTCCTTTTCAGGATTTCGCTTTGCACCAGGTCATAGTTTTCTGACTGTGCAGTGTCCATATTGCTGTAGGCAAGTTGGCTTTCCTGTCAGGTAGGGTACCAGTCTGATTGTCCATTGCTGCTTTGGCAACTCTTTCAGAAGTTGTCAGGTATGCCTCACTATCATCCGAGGGACGCAACTTTGTAAGTTTAATGGCTTTTAAGCTGCTTGTGTTTTGTTGCTCGTCTGGATCTGTGCCAGATCCTCTGCCTTTAATAGCTTGCAAGGCATCCATCCATCGCTGCATCTCTTCTCTCCTCTGTGCTCCTAAATGTTGAATCTCTTTTTCTCTCTGCTTCTCCGTCTCTTTTTGTTGTATAGCCCACCATTTGAAAAAGTCCATCAGGCTTTCAGGTTCTGTCACAGCCTGTTCTTTTTCCATAACTTGTGCTGGCTGTACAGTTTCAGCTTGTACTTCTGCCTCTGCTAGTTTGGCTGCCATTCTCCTGGTAACCACTCCTGGACTTGCTGCTGCAGAATCCATACCTTTCTCTGTGCTTCCTGGTACTGGGTCCAGTACCACGTCCAAAACTCCTGGCTTAGAAATTGCACGGCATAAATCCCTCTTAGGCTGACACTGACTGTCGTTGAGACACAGGTCAGGAAGCATAGGAAAAACCAGGAGCAGTTGTAAAATTCATAACAAGTTTTATTATGAACAACAATAAAATAAAAAAATAAAATTGTTCAGTATAACTATTTACAAAGGCAGAATAAATGGATCCGAGTTTTCCTTTAATCTCTGTGTCTCCCTCTCTTGCAAGCAGGTGCTGCTTTTTTTTTTTATAAGTCCTTGCAACTTAACAAGCATCCTGTTTTTTTCTAAAATGTTCTTGTAAAGATCAGGCAGGTGCTGCTAGAAAACAGTATACATGAACTGAGGCCCCTTTTCCACAACTTCTGCAAAAGGCTTAAAAATTGCATTTCAGGTTAACCCCTTGGGTTCCAAATAGCTTTTTGCAGTCCTCTCGAACTATAATTATATACATTTCAGTCAATCAATCAAAATCTTTGTTTTGCCAGGCAGAACATCATTGAGACAAGCTCATTTACAAGATGGATCCTGGGCAAAACAATTGCCTACAGGGTTAAGACATAACAGGTTGAGTGAAGGTACATAATAATTGCATAGTATTAATGACAACATAATAACATATAACTATCACATGTGACAAGATACTTGCACCAGAACATAGCAGTAGGTTCAACAGGAGGTAGTGCCATTTAAATACAATTGCATGGATACAGATATATGGACATAAGGTAATAAGCTAAAGTTTATACAGTAGACATCATTGGAGGAGTCATAGTGAGCAGGAGTGGCAGTTCCTCTAGCGTCAAAGTACGAAGAAGATTGAGATGTAAGAGTCCTTTGATAAGTACTGTAGGCATATTCTGGTGAGTGGGAAGGGAAGGTCAAACAAGGTAGGAGAGGGTTGGACATGATGGCCTAGGAAGGAAGGACTGTTCGAAGGGAGAACACAATAGATGCCACAGGCAGTGGTTGGGGTTTAAGTCCAATATTTAAAGCAAAGACAGATCGTGATGTTGGGACCTTGATATGGACAGTGACAGAAGGGAGGACTCCAGTGATGCCTTAGGCAATGGTTGAGGTTTAAGTCCAGAATTTAAAGCAGTAACAAATCATGATGATTTGAAGCAATGACATGCCTCGGAGAAGGTCCTCAGGAACAAGGATTTGAAGAGGGAGAACATGATAGGGGAAGCGAGCCTTAAGATTTTCTGGATCTTATCCCAGAGCGTAGGAAAAGCGAAGTTTATTGAGGCTCTGCCAAAGCGCGTTTTAACTTTAGGGATAGCCAGAGATAAGATGGTAAGACTTCTGAGAGAATAGGCATTAGGGATGCGGGGAGTTAAGCAGCTTGTGAGGTACTGAGATAATTTATGAGTGAGTGCCTTACATGTCCATAGAATAGCATTCTTTTGCTTCCTGAAGCTAAGGGAGCTCCAGCCTATGGAAAAATAGAGGATGCAGTGGTGCATATGTCACAAGGGGCATCCAAAATGAACCTAAGGGCTCTGTGGCATAGGGTATCAAGTTTGGAGAGAGCTGTGCTAGTACTATGGTCATATAGGAAGTCCGCATAGTCTAGGAGAGGCAAGAAGGCAGCTTGGACTAGGAGTTTTCTAGCGTCCTGGGTTAGTGAGTGCTTGATCCTGAAGAAAATACTGAGCCTTTGATGCAGTTTCTTAGTGAGTTCTTCAGTGTGATCAGTGAAGGACAATATGTAGTCGCTCCAGACCCCAGGTATTTGAATTGTTCCACGAACTCCAGGGCTTCTCCCAAAAGGGTGCTTATGTGAGAAACCTTATCTGGGTTTTTGGTTTTTTGTTTTTAGATGAGGGGCCAGTGGAGAGAAAATCATGGCCTTAGTTTTTTTGGCATTGAGTAGGAGTTTCAAGTTGATTAGATTTTTGGGGAGGATGTCGGTTGTTCTGGAGGTCCAAAATGGCTTGTTCCGGAGTTGATCTGTCAATGTATAGCACTGTATCATCAGCAAAGAGATGGATACTAGATGACTTTAGGCCAGTGTCGATTCTATTAATATAAATGGCAAAGAGAAGTGGACCAAGTATGAATCCTTGGGGGGCATCTCTAAGGACTATTTTTTTTTTTGGCTATAGGTCTCCTTCAGCCTTGACCTGCTGCTGTCTGTCCACAAGATAGTTTGCAAACCAACTTAGGGCCAGGTTGTCCACCCCAACTTTCTTCAGGGTCACCAGGAGTAAATTGTGGTCCACCGTGTCGAAAGCCTTGCTAAGGTCCAGAAACAAGGTGCATATATATTGTTTGTTATCAAATGCGGACAGCCAGTCATTTATAACCTTGGCAAGGGCAGTGGAGGTACTGTGCATTGGACGGAAACCGGATTGAATTGGATTTAGTAGATTAAAACTTTCCAGAAGAGATCTGAGCAGTTCATTTACTACCTTCTCCAATAGTTTTGACAAGGCCGGTAGCAAGGAGATTGGGCGGTAATTATTTAGGTCCCAGGGGTCCCCTGATTTGAATAGAGGAATGACATGGGCCGTCTTCCAGACCTTGGGGAGGGAGCCCTGATTGAGAGACAAATTGAAAAGGTGGGTAATGGAGGGACCAAAATATAGTAGGCCAACTTTAGGAAGAAAGGCTGAATCATACCCGCACCCACACATTTCTTGATATCAAGTTGAAGAAGGAGATCCTCAACCTGTTTGACGGTGATAGGACAGAAGGAGAAAGAGTGGCGTGAGGGTCAGTAGATTCTGGATCATGGCAATCAGATGACTGACTAAGGAACTGTGCCTTGATGGCATTTACTGGGGAGGTATCAAAAGCCATCCCTGCTGTGGCAAAGTGATTGTTAAGGAGGTCAAGGATCTCATTTTTATCTGTAGTGTGGGTACCACCAGTCGAAATTTTGTCCGGAAGTGTGCCAGCGCTGTTATGGCCTTCTACCTACATAGAAACATAGAATTTGATGGCAGATAAGGACCGCTTGGCCCACCCAGTCTGCCCATTTCCCTACCTACTGGATAAGTTGCAGATCCTAGTTAACCAGCAGCCTACTTCTTCCTACCCCAACCCCCTAGAATGGCCTTATGACTGTCCCATGCATGCTTGAATTCCACCACTGTTTTTGACTCCACAACCTCCTCCAGAAGGCCGTCCCATGCATCCACAACCCTCTCTGTAAAAAATACTTCCTTAAATTACCTCTGAGCCGCCCCCCCATCTTCAAATTGTGCCCCCTTGTTCTTGCACACCTCTTTTTGAAAGATGCTACCCTCTTGGACTTTTTTGATTCCTTGAGGTACTTGAACGTTTCTTTCATGTCCCCCCTCTCCCTCCTTTCCTCGAGGCTATACATAGTAAGCTCCTTAGTGTCTCTTCATATGTCTTCCGGTGCAGACCCTGCACCATTTTAGTTGCCCTTCTCTGGACAGTTTCCATCCTGTCTATGTCTTTATGGAGATTGGGTCTCCAGAACTGCACAATACTCCAGATGGGGTCTGACCAGCTGTCTGTACAAAGGATAATAACTTCCTGTTTTCTACTGGTGATGCCTCTCCTATGCATCCCAGTATCCCCAGTCCTCCTTGCTGCCCTCTCACATTGCTTGCCCACCTTTAGGTCATCTGATATGACTACCCCAGGTCCCTTTCCATTTTTGTTGTTGTTAGTATCTCACCCCCCATTGTGTACTCTTCCCCTGGGTTTTTGTTTCCCAGGTGCATTACCTTGCACTTCTTAGCATTGAATCTAAGCTGCCATACATTTGACCATTCCTCTAACCTTGCCAAGTCCCTTCTCATCCTTTCCACCCACCTTGTGCATCAACTGTGTTGCAGATCTTTGTGTCATCTGCAAAGAGACATACTTTTCCTTCCAGTCCCTCTGCAATGTCGCTTATAAAGACATTGAAGAGGACCGGTCCTAATACTGGACCCTGCGGTACCCCACTAGTAACCCCCCTTTCTTCTGAGTGGACTCCATTTACTATTACTCTCTGTGTCCTATTCTCCAGCCAATTCTTTATCCAGGCTGTCATCTTGGGACCCACTCCCAGGCTGGCTAACTTGTATATTAATCTTTTGTTTGGGACTGTGTCAGATGCCTTGCTAAAGTCTAGGTAGGCATGTCCACAGCCCTCCCTGATCTACTACTTTGGTCACCCAGTCAAAGAAATCTATCAGATTCATCTGGCATGACCTTCCGCTGTGAATCCATGCTGCCTAGGGTCCTGTGCCCTCTGGCCTCTAGATACTGACAGTTCTTTCCTTCAGAAGTGATTCCATCATTTTCCCTATCACTGAGGTTAAACTAACAGGTCTGTAGTTTCCTGCTTCTGCCTTGCTCCCACTTTTGTGACGGGAATCACATCTGCCCTCCTCCAGTCCTCGGGTACCACCCCATCCTCCCATGATTTGTTAAAGAGGGTAGTCAGTGGTGTCACTAGTTCTACCCTTAGTTCTTTGAGAATTCTGAGATGAATCCCATCAGGCCCCATTGCTTTGTCCACCTTCAGTTTTAATAGTTCTTTCATAACCCTTTCTTCTGTAAATGGGCTGGTATCAACTTCTGTTTCCAGAGTGTTTCTACTGTTTGTTTTAGGTACCTCCCCCTCTTCATTTGTAAATACTGAGCAAAAATATTTGTTTAGTATCTCTGCCTTTTCACAGTCTCCCTCTGCCCACCCTCCCTCCCTTTATTAAGCCTCACTATCCTCCTTGGTCTTCCTTCGCTCCCTGATGTACCTATAAAGGTTTTATCCCCTTCTTAACTGAGTTGGCTATCTTTTCCTCGGTTTGGGCCTTTGCTGTTCTGACTGCCTCCCAGCTTCCTTTGCTTTAACTGATACAGTTCTATGTCCTGCTCCTTCTGCAATTTCTTGTACTTCCTGAATGCTTTCTTTTCTCTTGAACCTTCACTACCACTTCCTTTGAGAACCATAGTGGTTTCTTACATCGTTTTGTTTTGTTTATTTGCTTCACACAAAGGCTTGTTACCTCTGTGATGGCAGTTTTTATTATTCCCATTCTTCCACCCCTCCTTCCTGCCCATTTGCTAGTGCATTCCTTAGGCACTCACCCATTTTGGCAAAGTCAGCCTCCTAAAGTCCAGTACTTTTGTCTTTGTATGGCTTGACTCTATTGCTGTGTTTATTGTGAACCATACTGTTCAATGGTCGCTAGTTCCCAGATGGCTACCTACTTCTACATCTGTGATCCTCTCTCCATCTCCATTTGAGAGAACCAGGTCTAGATTGCTCCTCTCGAGTGGGCTCCAGTACTAGTTGTCTAAGGCATGCCCCTGTAGGGCATCTAGAATAACCCCACTCTTCGAAGTGGCTGCTGCAACTGCACTCCAGTTAACATCTGGCATATTCAGATCACCCATCAGCAATATCTTCCCCTTTTCTGCCGTTCTAAGTATACTTTCTATCATTTCCTTGTCCATTTCCTCCCCTGAGAAGGTCTGTATACAACCAGTTGGTGCCATTACCCTGTCTCCAAATTTGCCCACAGTGCTTCTTTTCCTCCCTGTTTACCCTTTTGTTCTGTTGCTTTTATTCCTTCCCTTATGTAAAGAGCTACTTCTCCTCCTCTTTTACCCTCCCTGGCCCTCCTATAGATAGTGTATCCTGGTATGTTTACGTCCCAGTCATGGTTTTGTGTGTACCATGTTTCTGTGACTGCCACGATATCCAGATGTTCCTCCTCCATCAAGGCCACTAATTCAGGAAGCTTGTTACCCAGACTACGGGCATTGGTACTCATTGCTCTCCATTTTTTGATGGCTTTACCTTCTGTTGCAGAATCCCCCACTGACGTTTCTACCTCGGTCTTTTTCTCATTTAGTACCCTGTTTTGTAGGGAGAGGCTGGGATTTTCCTGCTGCTTATCAGTGCCTCCCCCTTTGACTAGTTTGAAAGCTTGCCAATGAAGCATTTACTGTAAACCGATTGCTCAAAAGACTTATTCCCTTCCTGGACAGATACAGACCATCCTGCCAGTATAGGCTGGTGTCCCTCCAGGTGGAACCCCAGTGCTCCACACCATTTTTTCAACCATTCATTAAACTGCATGGTGCAAATTACCCTCACCTCCCCCATGCCATTGACAGGCAGCACCTCTGAGAAGGATACTGTGTGTGCTACTTGTCTTAGGCCCTCCCCAACTCTACAAAGTCCTCCTGCACTGCTCTAATCTCATGATGAGCCAAGTCATTTGTCCCTAGGTGGACAATGACGTCCAGCTCAGACTCCCGCGACAGCTGTTCTTGTGATCCTGAGGATAGCTTCCTGTCCCTCCAAGCCATGGCACCAGGCAGGCACCTTACTTCAGTTTTCAATGCTCCCCCCAGTTCTATCCCCCTAATAATTGAGTCCCCCACCAGGAGCTGCTTCCTTTCCCTGTGGTGTCCTCTGCCTCCTTCCTGTGGGCCTCCCTTGTGACAGTTGTCATCAGTCTCCTCTGCGGGTGCATCCATAGGGGAGCTATGCTCCCCCAGAATGGTGTATGGATTGTGGAGTGAAACAACTGACTCCCTTAAAGTTTTCCAAAACTTAGTAGCAGAGTTAGTAGATGCGTTAAGCTCAGATCGGAAATAACTCGACTTTGCAGCTCTAATAGTTTTCGTGCAGAAATTCCTTTCGGTTCGGAAAGCAGACCAGTCTGTGGCCAATTTAGAATTTTTGGCACTTTTCCAAAGAGCATCCCTATGCCATAAGGCAGTTTTTAGGTTATCCGTAAACCAGGGACATAATTTTCTTTTGGTTCTGCTTTTGGAAACTGGGGCATGGAGGTCTAAGGCTCTGGTGAGTAGTTCATGAAGTACCTCATGTGCCTCTTCCATATAGATGCGAGGTAAAATTTCTGCCAGTTAGCATACTGGAGGTCATAGAGAAAAGCATCTGGGCAGAAGTTCCATTTACATCTCTTGTGCATGTATTTAGAAGAAGAGGAGGTTTGGAGTTGCACCGGTGTTACGCATGCAGTGGCACAGTGGTCACTGATGTCGTTAAAGAATACACCTGAGTGGAAGAAGAGGTGAGGCTTGCTTACAAGGATTAGGTGAAGAAGGGAGCTACGCTCTGGGTTTTTTTGTGTTTGGGCGGGTAGCTTCATTAATGATCTGGGTAAGTCCATGGGCATCACAGAATTATTTCAATGGTAAGGAGATTGGAGAGAGAAAGTCAAGGTTGAGGTCACCAATTAAGGATACTTCTGATGAGGTGGTAGCTAGTATGTCACTTAGGTGTTTGAGCAGAGAGAGGCTAGCTGAGGGGGGCCAATAGCACCCACAAATGCAGACAGAGGTAGATTTGGCTGGTTGAATTATTAGCGTGAGGCACTCAAACTCCTTGGGGACTGCAGTTGTGTCTACCATAGTTGGCAGTAATGTTGTCCCAGACATAGATGGCTGCTCCCCTTCCCTGGGATTTCTGATCCGTACGAAACAAGTTGTATGAAGGAATGTTAACCTCATAGTCCAGGGTGGTTGGTCTTAGCCAAGTTTCGGAGATTACAAGAACATCAGGAGAGCAGTGGAGGGTCCAAGTTTTGATAGCATCAAGCTTTTTCAGAAGGCTGCAGGAATTCAAATGCAAAAATGATAACCCTTTTAGTAAAGGTAGGTCAGCTGGGGCAGGAATGGAGAGGGGGGCCCGAGGTTTAATTCGATGTTACCAGCACAGATGAGTAGCAGCAGGAGCATCTTTTTTATAGCACTAAGAAGTAGTCTGAATGGCCATATTTTGCCCCTGAGGCGTGGGCAGTTTCTCAGACTCTTCTCCAAGGCCAAATAGTGAGGCGGGGGGTGATAGCATACAGAATAGCTTTAATTGAAAGGGCAAACCCAAGAGAGAGAGAGAGGCAGTTGGTACCCAATGTGAGTACAGCAGTGTATGGTAGTAGAGGCCAGGTCGGGTAAGTGGCAGTAGGAAGGAAACATTTAGAAATTTGTGTATAACATTTAGGTAGCCTGTGAATATGCCTGGGTGTTGAAAATGTTGTGGGTTTAGAGACCCACGATATGTGATGGTTACACTAATAAGTAGAAATCCTATGCTGAATGGAGGAAGCAGCATTTTTGCAGTTAAATATGAGCACAAGAGAAGATCACCCATTTAAGAAGTTGCAGGAAAGGAGAGCCCCTTTAAGAAGTTGCTGTAATTGACTAGTGTGAGACCTCAGAGGGCGGGGATCACTGAGGAAGTCTATTTAATAAAGGGGGGGTTGGGGAAAAAACTGTCCAGACAGCAGTACAGCAAAGCAGTGGCCGAACTGTGATTTGAAAAAGGTGCCTTTGGTGCTTGCTTTCTCAATGGGGATCTGCAGCATCCAATCGGGAAGTGGCCACAGTCCCCAGGAGCCAGTCCAATTACAGGGATTGAAGCCTGACAGCTCCGAGTTAGGAACTGACCAATCGTACCTGCTTTCTTTGGCCAGGGGGTGGCGTGCTGGATGCAGAAATAATACTATATAATTTGTAAACAAAGGGATTCCAATATCAGTTACATTTCCACATAATGATTTGCATATATTTTTATACCAGCAGATTTGCAAAGGAGGAAAAGACAGAAACAGCAAGTGAAGGTAGAGAGCTAGCACGAGGCAAAGAATTGCGAGACTGTCGGGCGATCAAATCCTAGGTCTCACAGGAAAATTTGGTTGCGCAACCAGACAGACAAGAGACAAGAAAGGAAAGAATAGAACAGATCCCTGCATTCAGGCTCTCCATAACAACTGGGACAGGGACTTATTTTACCCTGTCACAGGTTCACCAGCTGTTCGTGACCTGTGTTGAATACAGTATGGACAGACCAGCAGCTAAGCAGAAAATTGATAGGTGGATCACATCCTGCATCTATCTCTGTTACAGGTTGGCTGGTAGGAAGCCGCCCAAGAGGTTGAAGACTCATTCCATTAGCCATACTGTTGCCTGCATGGCTGCTGCCAGGTGCATGCCGATTGATGAGATTTGCAGGGCTGCTACCTGGTCATGCGTGCACACCTTCATATTTTATTACAGCATCGACATGTTCAGTCAATATGATACTGCATTTGAGGCCTCAGTCCTTCAGTCTCGTTTTGCCAGACAGTAAGGGTGTGCTTCTTGCTCTCTCCTTCTGGAGGACTGCTGGGAGATTCCGTAAGTGTGAACAGTGAATTTAAATCCATGTTGGTAAGAATAGACGTTACTTACCTGGAACCATAGTTCTGCTGTTGGTATTACCCGACCTCTCCTGGCAAGTGGCACGCAGATACCTGCTTCCAGTGTGCAAGATCAGATGTCAGACAGGATGGAGCTGAAAGACAGCACCACTTGTGGTTGGAGGGCCAAGTTTGAAGATGTCTAGTAAATAAGCTGCGCTAAGCTGAAGTGTGGTTGTGAACTGAATAACAATAGTAGAAGTATGATGACGGGTAAGTAATGTCAGTGATCCCATCTCTGTGACAGACTAGTTAGGGTCATCGGACCTTAAATAATCACGTGCTTTCTTGTGTCAGTAAGGCTATATCACAGAAAGTACCTGAAGTTCAGGCTGGGAAATTGTCAGTACCAGTTCGAAGCCTTACCCTTCAGTCTAACGTCAGCACTAAGGGTATTCAAAATGAACCCAGCTGTAGTGTCAGCACATTTGAGATGCCGGGGGATAGTGGTTTTCCTTTACCTGGACAACTGGCTCATTTCAGTGAAAATAAAAGAGGAAACAGTAAGCTCCATCACTCTGTCTAGAGGTGTCCCGTAAGGAGTAGACTCGTAAATGCTATGCATTTACATAGAAGAGATTCTTGATCTGGTGCTAACGTAAGGAGCTTGATCCCCTTACCTTCTCCATGGTAAGCATCCTTGACTACCTGTGATCCCTCTCCCAATTGGCCCTGCAAAGCGCGACCCTTAAGGTGCATCTGGTAGCCATCTCTGCATAGCGGGTGTGGCCTGGTATGCCAACAGTGGCTCAGGAGAAGGTGGTCAGTTGCTTTTTCAGAAGCCTGGACCACTTGCCTCCCCGGTGCACTAACCGTTGCCTCCATGGTATTTACTGCTGATGTTGACAGTGTTCATGGGAAAGCCATTTGAGCCACCGCGCAGGTGTGAGATGTCTCACCTGCTGTGGAAGGCCGTCATGTCAGACAGTTGTCACTCCATTTTGTAAGCAAAAGGTACAAGAGTTAAACAGGTCCTCGTATCTCCCATGCCTGTTAATAACAAAATAGTACGAAACAGTTCTAAAGAACACACTCTCTCCTAACACAAGCCATAGAAGTTATAAAATATTGCTACTCCTAGACCAGAGAAAGAAATACTCAGCATATTAAGTTACACAGTCTTTGTGTCAAAAATGATCATAGTTATCCACTGCAGATTACACAACTCAGTTGCCATCTTCCGACGCAACTATGTCTTTTCTCTGGAACTCCTATTCTTTTTTGGCTGCCCACATCCCAGCTGTCTTTGGTTCCCTCCATATTGAACGTGGAATCGGGCTGGCAATAAAAACAAATGTACCACTCCAAGCACTTTCAGCTGTTGCTGCACACCATCAAATTGCTTTGTCCGTGTTCCAGTGGTGTAACTCGGGTCTAGGGAAAAATGGATATGATGGTTCAGTCTGAAGCAGTGAACAGGTTCTTGTTGCACTCGATAGAAAGCACCAGGTCGCCATGCTTTTGGTTACCACTGACACAGTTCTGCAGTAGGTAAGGCTAGTTGATTTCACATGAAGGGATATTCTGGAAGCCATTTTATTTAGTGGTTCTTCCTCCAGGTTCAGCTGTTCCATTAACCTACCCAAAATATAGGTGGAAATATTGGCCCTCTCCTTCTTAGGCAGTCCCACAGTACAAACATTTGAAGATCACATTGTTCTTTTTAACATTTTCCAGGCAGTGCTTTAACACAGTGTTCTCATTTATAATGGCTGTTGTGGCACCCAGGACTTTCGTAGCTCGTTCATCTGAGCTATCCACTTTTAATTGCAGTACATCCATTTGTGCATAGTGCATTTAAAGCTGAACCACAATAGATTCAACTTTCTGGTTCATGACATGGACCATTCAGACTGTTTCCTGCATGGCTGACTGATTCTCCAGCTCTCCTGCTTGTTGAAGTCCATAGCTGATTGGGACTGCAGTGCAGTCTGCTGAGGTATTGACTTTTGAGAAGATGAAGCTGTGCTTTTTGGATGTTCCATCCTGCCAACATTTTCAGTTTATAGCTATCATTTAGTACTACTGAACTGTCAAAAAATAATCCAGAAGTTTGCTGTTCAATTCAGTTTTTAAGTATATGTAGATGTTGTCAACGGGAGTGCTGTTGAAAAGATGTCTGTCTCAGCTGCTGCTCTCTGATACCTCCAGTTAGCGTAAATGTCCTGATTGTTGATTTTGACTTTTACAGCACGCCCATGTTTTAAATTCATTAAAAAAAGTCAAGAGACTAGAAAGTGCTATACCCAGCTATAAAATTAACCATGCAGAAAGAGACAGCACTATATGAGTAGTCAGTGCTCCAGATAATTTTGGCAGGGAAGAATAATATACCCCATTTGTTAAATTAGGTGAGTAAAATGACATTTTGATCAGTAAAAGTGCTTCAAATCTTGAAGAAAATGCTTCTTTGAAGCAGCAACAGTATTCTGAAGTGCTCTTTTGCTTGGTATGAATCATTATGTTTGCTTGCATGTGCAGAAACATGAATGCCATCATCGGAGATTTGAGGTGTGTCACCTCCTCCTCAAATTCAGTCAGTGTGTTGTGGAGCGGCCTGTAAGCCAATGCATCTGGAGCTGTCTATGACAAGCTCAAAATGCAGTGGCATACAGTTCAAGGGGAGCTACGCTTGAGTGAGCAGCAATAAGATATGGCTGCTCATGCACAGCCCCCACACACACACACAGGCCACTCAGGCGTCTTGGCGCCCCCATGCACTTGCGCACACACTGAATAGCCGACGGGGTGCCCAATCCCGCCGGCTGTGTCGTGTTCCCCCACCTGCCCCCAAACCTCGAAAATGCCACGCTGGGTGCCCACCCCAGCGTGCAAGTCATGATATAGCCGACGGGTGCCCAATCCCCATCAGCTCCACTGTCCTCACCTCCCGAGTACTAAGTGCCACGCTGAGGCCCACCCCAGCGTGGCAAGCATCCAGCGTCGTTCTTTTTATTTTCTTTACCTGTAAAGAAAAAACAGTCCCATCGTAGTCTCCTGGCCCCTCCCACTCACCCGCACCCACCACGCACCCTGCCTCTACACACACACCCTCACCCCATACTTACCTCCGGACCTCGGCTCGACGATCTTCGGTGGACCGGGAACACGTCTGCACTCTTCAAAGCTGACCGCGAACTGAGGAAATGCCGGTAAGCTGTATAATGGGCTAGATAGGGGGGTTTCAACTTTGTTGCATATCTCAGGCATTTTTTGGAATTTTTGTACCAAATTTTCAACATGGGGTTTTTGGGACCCCTTCTCATGAATGATGTCACTGTCATGGCGTTATTCAGGCCGAAGGGTGATTTTGCGAAATCACCGCCGGATATAGTCCGCCATGATGTTGCATCGTCCGCGATGAAAGTTAAACATGTTAGTAGCTCATCAAAATCTGTTCTGGCGTCGTTGTGCAGTTCCTCAGCAGGCTCATAAGTTCGCGAATTTTCGATATTTTCACTCCAGATTTTCAACATTGCTATTTTACCACACCTTCTTATGAGTAGTACGGCTGTCATTTTTCACATCTCACCCAAAATGTGTTTCTGCCCATGTAGCGCACAATGGCGCAGTCGGTGTGCGAACTCAATGTACGGGACAAATTAAGAAAATCACAGTGACACTGTTCATGAGCAGAGGTCTTAAAATGGCTATGTTGAAAATTTGGTGAAAAAATTCCTAAAAATGACTGTGTTACGAGCGTGCGTTGCACAGTTCCTATGCATGCTCGTAAGTTTGCAAATTTAATATTTTCACTCCAGATTTTCAACATTGCCATTTTATTACACTTCCTTATGAACAGTACAGCTGCAATTTTCCATATGTCACCCAAAATGTGTTTTCACACATGTAGCGCACAATGGTGCTGTTGGTGTGCGAAAGCAATGTTTAGGACAGATTAAGAAAATCACAGTTACACTGTTCATGAGTAGAGGTCTTAAAATGGCTATGTTGAAAATTTGGTGACAAAAGTCCATAAAATGACTGTGTTACGAGTGAGCATTGCGTAGTTTCCACGCACCCTCGTTAGTTCATGACTTTGTCATATTTTCAGTCCAGATTTTCAGCAGTGGCATTTTTCCACACTTCCTTATGAACAGTACAGCTGTCATTTTTCACAACATGGCTGAAGTGTGTTTCACACTTTCAGCTCGAGATGAGTGGTCGCTGTGGGAAATCATTGTTCGGGACAGATAAAGAAAATCACAGTGACACTGTTCATGATCGGAGGTACCAAAATGCCTGAGTTGACAATCTGCTGTAAAAAATCCCCAACCTAATTATATTACGGGTGTGCGTTGCACAGTTTCTATGTACGCTCGTGACTTCACCATTTTTAAATATTTTTACTACAGATTTGCAACATTGCCATTTTTTACACCTCCCCATGAACAGTACAGCTGTCAGTTTTTACATCCTGTTCGGAATGTTTTTGCACCTGTGGTGCTAAATGCTGTAGTCACTGTGCATAAGCAGCTTTCGGCTAACAAACTGATATTCCCCCTGTTCATGAGGTGGGGTCACAAAAAAAACATGTTGAAAATTTGGAGTGAAAATATATACGAATGCCTGAGGTATTAGGGTTTCCAACCATAACGCCCAACCCTGTAGAGAATGACAGGCATCAGGGGTGTGACTTGGGATTCTTGCCTGTGATGCTCATACCATTCCACACCCTGCAGTCAGTGAGAGGCATCGAGGTATGCCTTGGACTCTTCAGCCCCAAAGTTCACCCCATTCTCCTATATCGCACCCATCTCACCGCATTTCCTAATGAAATGGGGTGCGCATAAGGGCCAAAGACCCCAAGGAACACCATGACACACTTGTCAGTGTCTGCAGGGTGGGGTTTGGTGAAATGGCGTGGCCGTTATGCCTGACAACCCAAACACACACCCCAATGCCTGTCACTCTCTGCAGGGTGGGGGGGGGTTGGCTTCCGTTCAATACTTCACTGCCATTCCTATTACGCAGCTCTGTAACTTCTACACTACCACTGCCAATGCCAGCAAGCAAACATTCGGCATTGACAAATGCTTGTTTCCAGTTGTGGGAATGAGTATTTGTACTCGTTAAAATAATTTTAGAAGAGTATTTCCTTAAAAATGAATAGTAAAATAGTCTGGTACGCACATTTGGAGAACTAGGAGTAGTAGTTCTGACTCCCTAGATCTAGCTCACTGTCCACAGTTTGGCAGTTTCCACTGAGCATGCTCAGTCACTGAAACAGCCTTCAAGCTTGCCTCCTCCCACCACCTGTGGTGTCATCCTCTGACTCCATCCTGATTGGCATCAGGACTTTCTTTCCACTGGAAGAGACAGGCCTCCTCCTTTATAGCTTCATGCAGTGTGAGAGGATTCTAAAGTCTTCCAGCATTTATTCACTATTTTTATGATAAGTTCTTAAATTTTTTGACTAATTGCGTGTGACTCATTTCGGTTACCACGTCATGTACGACAGCAGCATGGAACGGAAGAAACCAGGTTTCAGATGGTGCATTCGGTGTAGACAGAAAATGTCTGTCACAGATTGTCACGATATTTGGGTGTATTGCCTGTGATTCCACCCTGATGTGGAAAACTGTCTTTGCTGCCAGGCGATGCATCCTTCATCCATCAAGGAGCACAGGGCATGCTTCCTCCAAGGTAAGCCTCAGGAAAGGAAGGCCTTAACACCCGCAGGTTCAAGTGGTGCAGTTTGAGGTGATAGAGAAAGGGACAGGATCCTCTTCAGCCTTGTCTTAGTTAGGTGAGACCAGCCATGTAATGAATGCCATTCAGGAGCACCCAGAGTTCAGGGAGCTCGTTTTATTGATGCAGACATTGGTGATAATTCCCCTGTCATAAGGAACATTGGTGCAGAAGCAACTGCCAGGTTACTAACTGATCTCTCGTGGTCTAGTCATGTGACCCTGGTCCTGCATGGTCTGTTCTGGCTGCCTGTGAAGTGGCACAGTACCTTCAGAATTGGTTTATAACACTATAAAGTCCTACATGGTTTGGTCCTGGTCTACCTGTTAGATCTTCTGAATCCTCTCCAGTCCTCCCGTTTCCTTCGCTTCACCGAGGTGGGACTCTTCTTGGTTCCAAGGGCCTGGCTTAATTCCTCTGGGAACTGTGCATTTGAGGTTGCCGGCCCTTTGGTTTGGAACACTTCCTGGGATACTGAGGGAGGCCTCCTCGATAGAGGCCTTTAAAAGGGGGGTTAAAGGCATGCCTGTTTAGACGGGCTTTCACGGGCTAAATTCAGTCTCTGTGTATCTTACCATTATGTAGCCTGTTTTTAATTTTATTGACTGAAATTATTTAACTATATAATGTTATTATGTTTGTTATTTTAATATTATTAATTTATTTGATTGAATTAGCTTTTATGGCCCGTCAATGCCTGTGCGATGCCCTAAGTCTCCAGGGAGGGGTGCCTTATAGATGAGTTTACTACTTATACTACAAGAAGTGCCATCCATTGTGGGAGAGGAGCAATCCCATTTTCACAGTCCTTGGGTTTCCTGGGAGCACTCAACTTTGGTCGAGATAGTTCCATTCGAGGAACCAGTTGACACTCAGTGGTACCCCTGAGGAGGAATTGACTGCCAAGCCAACCCTCTTCAAAGACTCATTTAAAATCAACATCGACACAGATTTGAAGGGGGACAAGGCTTCACTCCTCTCTCAGATACCGGTGCTTCCGGTGCCTGCTCCGGTTAAGGAGTCAGGTAAGACCGTGCCCCTAGTTGAGCCTAACCTAGTGCTGCATATTCAGGTGGTCCCTATGCCAGTGCCAACATTGCTTCTACCCGTAATGGTGCAGGTGTCCAAGCTGGTGGTGTATACGGCTCCACCACCATCAGGCCATATTCGACCTTCGTTCAGATCAACAATCAAGATCAAGGTTCTAGTGGAGGGTCTCAGTCATGCCCGGGTGGACGCCATCACCATCATGGTGGACTGTCATTATCCAGCTTGTCCTCTTCAGCTGGGTGTCAGCTGCACCCACAGGTATGAGGAGGCAGTGTGGCAACACTGGGCCTTTGGGGGTAGTGGGCAGGGTCATGGTCAACCACTGTTACTGGCCACCTTGATGCTGTCTTGGTTACTTCTTTTGATGTATGCCTCGGTGTAGTGTCCAGTGGTCACCCACTTAATGGTACCGACAGTACTGCAGTGGTCGATTGTTGTTGTGCCACCCCCCTTAACAATTGCTGGAGGATGCTCCGAAGAATAACTCTAGAACTGAGTCCGAGCTACCTAAGCTCATATCAGTGGTTATGGAGAGGGTGGTTTATACTCCTAGTCAGCACCCCAAGCCTCTTTTCTGTGACTTGGACTCTGAGGGCTCATTGATGTTGTCATCCCAGAGTCTTGTGGATATCAACTTCTCAGACAGTTGGTTCACACCGTCACTCAAAGTCTTTACATTGTTTTTGCAGCACATGTCTGCATCCATGAACATTTACCTAGAGGAAGTCCAGAGCGAGTCTTACCCCGATGGATATCCTGGAGCAGGATTCTCACCTGGGTGGCATTACCAGTCACCAACGCTGTTTTGGGCCCTCTGCTCAGTATTTGGCAGTACCCAGCCTCATGCCAGGCACCTCCACGGGCACAAATATGGGGTCCATGTTGGAGAGCTTTCTATGTTCTCTGGAGTATTCTACACAGAGGGCCTTGTGGCTGACATGGTCTTACACAGGTGAAGGTCCAGAGTGACTCAGACAAGTAGTCCAAAAGCTGGACTTTGGCGAGTCAGAACTGGTACTTAAGCAGGTGATCATGTTCATTGGAGCAGAACTAAACTACCTCAAGCCAGGACTCACTTACCCTCAGACCCAGCAGAGGATCTTGCCTCCTTTGCCGGATCAGTCCAGCTGTTGGGGTTAATGACATCTATGACAGTTGTGGTTCATTGGTCCAGCTGTTGGATGTGCCCCCATCTGTGCAAACTGGGACGCCAGTTGTCCCAGTAGCACGAGCACCTTGTGTGCCATTCACGCTGCAAAACCCTTACAGCGACAGCAGTGTGGGCACTGCAACCTGATCGACAGTCATTCCGTCGATCGGGATTTTGCAGCACCTGCCATCTTGTCTCCCCAGGGGTGTTGTGCTCTTTGCCCCCTACACCTCCAACCTGGAGGTGATTGTCTTATTGTCTGGGGGGTGTGGGACGCAAAGCCCCCCATAAACAGCCAGGCTGTGCCCCAGTGCTTTATTGTGATGGCGGTCAGGCGGCACAATTGGTGGGCGACATGGTCCTGTCGATGTAGAGTCGATCAACAATATTGATGTCAAACCGATATGGTGGAACCCGAGCTTCTTAGACCAGGGGTCCTTTAGCATCAGTAACTTTAAGCAGCTAGCTGACCAGGTAGTACTGCTGGAGGTGTGGTTAATGCTAATTAATTAGCATCAGCCAATCAGGAGAGATTTTGGGAGTGTGCTAAGTAGAGACTGCCTGAGAAGTTACCAGAATTTTTTCTCTGCTGACTGAACAACACTGCCTCTGAGGTGTTCCACTCAGTTGGCCAAGAAAACAAGTTTTCTTGAACTTTTGTGGTAAAATCTTTTCATTTTAGTTTTATTTTACTGTGCTGAGTATTATTTAGCTGTTTTATCGCGGTTCCCCTTGGTTCCCGGGAACTGCGTTTATCGGTTGGTTCCACGGTTCCTCCGTGGTTCCTGCCTATATTTCTTTTAATTTATTTTAACTGTGTTTGTGTATTTCTACGGTTCCTTTTAAACCTTTTATTGCGGTTCCCTTTTTTCTTCAGGAACTGCGATTTTAAGTTTTTTTTTTACTTCAGAAATAGCGGTTCTTTACTGTGAGGGAACCAATCGCATTCCATTACTAACAGTAGTGGAACCATTCAATTTAAAATGGTTTCTGTCAATTGGCATGTCAGAAATCCAAAAAAAAAAGAGGATTGGACCCACAGGTTTTAAAAATTGCCTGAATTGTCACAGGATTGTGGCCACTCACCTAAAATACCACCAGCAGCTTAATCTGGTTCAAGGTCAGTTAACATTCATCTGTATCCCTCTTCCCCGAGTCGTGCCTGAAAACAAGCAGAATTTGTCTAGTGCACTTACCCAGTCACCAAAAAAAACTAAAACTAAAGCCGACACCCACTATCTGTGCTTAAAGTGTTTGGATCCAGACCATTACAGTTCACTTTGCTCAAACTTTTGTTACAAACCCTTGAGAAACAAAGCAAATAGGCTTAGAGAGATGGCTGAGGAAGGGTCCTCTTCAATCTCAAAAAGACCCAGGCTTGCCAATGAGGGGCCTTCAAAAAATACTAATGGTGGTGCTGATGAAGCATCCACTAGCTCTAAGCCCAAAAGAGGCACTGATGAAGTGTCTTCAGGAGAAAAAAGTAATAAATCAGGTGCTGATGAAGTGCCTTCGAAACCAAGAGCTTCCAAGGGACTGATGAAGTTCCTTCAAAAAATAAAAATAATAGGGGCACTGATGAAGTGGCACTAAAAAAAGAGTGTAAAGATAAATTGCCTCCTGTTCCTCCCGGTAATGGCAAGGGTGATCAAGCATGAAGCAAGAAGCATAAAGAGAAGTCTAAGCACACACAGCCTGTCAGTCACCCTGATTTTCAGAAGGAGCTGCCCTTGGCTGAAAATATGGCAAAGGCTTGGAATGTTTTCCAGACCTTACAAGGTATGGGGTCTATTTTTTTCTGCTCTATCAAGCAAACACACTTCTGCAGCCCCCTCTGATGCAGGGGGCTATGGGGGTGAGGTTGAGGATGATTATTTTGATGCTCCAGACAACCTTTCAGGAATTAGCCCCCTGGAGCCTGACATTTCCCCTGATCCTCATTTTGGTGCTTCCCCTTCGGATCAGGAGGAAAGTTCCTGTATGCCAACCTATCTCCAGCACCTGCTAGATACTCTGTACATACCCTGCCAGGAGTCCAACCAGAAAGAAGAGAAGGATGACGACTACAGGAAATGAAAGGTCCCTCCTCCTAAAAGATGATTCTCCTTTTTATAAAGCTTTCAGAAGAAACACCACAAAGCTTTTACAGACCCCATTTTCTTTACCTGGGGTTGATAAAAGAATTGATAAAAAAATACCAGCTCTCCACAGCAGACACTGACTTTTTGTCTGTCCACCTGGGCATGAGGGAATAGTGCAGCAGGCTGCCTGTGATAAAGCTGGAGAGCCTTTGTCTTCTTTGCCTCCAGACAAATACTCCATGAAGATAGATTACATTGCAAAGAAAACTTACACCTCTGCTTCTTTTGCCTCTCTTCCTATTTGGCCTATACAGCTAAGTACCATAAGGCCTTGTAGAACTCTGTACCGCCATCGCTCAATCAGAGTCTGAGTCTGTGGTCCAGGACTTAATTGAAACTGCTGTAACTGCCCTAGAAGCAACTAAGTACCAGTTCCATATGGCAGACGATAACAGTGATGCTGCATCCAGAGTTCTGCCCCAGTCCATTTCTCTCAGAAGGTTTACCTGGCTGAGGACCACCAACTTGATATAGGATATCCAGTCTAAAGCTCTGGACTCCCCCCGTGACAAAAATCTTCTATTCGACTCCAGGACAGAAGAGTACATGATAAAGGTGGATGAATACGAGTCCACTTGCCAGAGCAATACGGCTAAACAAAGGGCTTCCACCCAAAAGTTTCAGCCCGAGGCAGGCAGGAGAAGAGGTTATTTTCCCAAGCCCTATTGCCCCTATCTTCCCCCTCAGTATGACTACTCTCAGACAAGAGGGTACTATAGGGGAAGGGGCAGGAGAGGCCAGAGAAAACCGGCCACTTCCAAGGCCCCTGCATCTCAGTCTAAGCCCTGACTTAAATGCCTTGGTCGCCTCCACTCCACCAATAGGGGGCAGTCTCTCCCATTGCCTCCAAGCTCGGACCCACATAACTTCAGAAAAGTGGGTCCTGGAGATGGTGGAAAGGGCCTGCCTCTTCACTTCCAGATGATGCCAGCCTTAAGGGGTTCTCTGTTTTCAAAACCCCATCAGAAAAACTCCTGCTGGAGCTGGAGGTCAACAACCTTCTGGCATCAAAGGTGGTGGAAAGAGTACCAGCCTCACAGAAAAACAACAGTCTTTACTCCAGGTACTTCCTCACCCAAAGGAAAACCAGGGAGTCTTGAGCTATCCTAGACCTCGGGTATCTTAACAGACACCTCCTGAAACCAAAATTCAGAATGGTGACACTAAAAATCGTCATTCAATCTCTGCAACAGGGAGACTGGCTAGCCTCTCTGGAGTTCAAGGATGCCGATTTTTCACATCCCTATAAGGCAGTCCCACAGAAAATTCCAGATGTTCAAGCTTCCTTCAGGGCATTACCAATTCGCAGTCATGCCTTTCGGCCTAACATCTGCACCAAGGGTATTTACCAAATGTCTGGCTGTCATTGCAGCACATCTCAGAAAAGAAGGGATTTCGGTGTATCCCTGCCTGGACGACTGGCTGATAGTAGGGAAATCCCCTGGTCAGGTCCAGGAGTTCCTGTCGATTACAAAAAGCACTCTGCTCTCCTTGGGTTTCCTCATGAACCTAAAGAAACCTCAGTTAGAGCGAACCCAGCTCCCAACATTTATAGTGGCACAGTTGGATACAGCAGAGCAGGGCCTTCTTACCACCAGAAAGAATTCAGAATTTCTTAGCAGTGGCAAACTCTTTCACCCTGGGCCAACCAAGACCGGCCAGACACTTCCTAAAACTCCTGGCACACATGGCATCCATGACTGTTGTAGTCCCAGGAGTCAGGTACAGGATGAGAGACATACAGTATCACTTACGCTCCCACTGGTCCCAAAAGAGCAATGCTCTGTCCAAACTTATACCAGTAACACAGAATCTTCTTCAGACTCTGTGCTGGTGGAAGGACAGTGCCAACCTGTCTGTAGGTGTTCCCTTCCAGATCACCCCTCCTACAGAAATCATCACTATAGATGCTTCATTGCTAGGATGGGGAGCACATCTGGATAATTTCTCTGTCAGTGGCATTTGGACCCCAAAAGAGTCAAGGCCACACATCAATCTCCTGGAACTCAGGGCCATTTATCTGGCACTGAAATCCTTTGCTCCTCACATCAGGGGCCACTCGGTGCAGGTCTGGACGGACAACACCACTGCCATGTTCTACATAAACAAACCGGTTGGCACAAGGTCGGGAGTCCTGTGTACGGAGGCAATGATGATTTGTGCTTTTGCATATTCCCTCGAGGTGACTCTATCAACCATTCACCTTCTAGGCAGACAACACCCTGGCAGATGCTCTCAGCCGCATAAGTCAGGGACACAGCGAGTGGTGCCTCAACAAGTAGGTGCTAGCCACAGTGTTCAGGAGATGGGAACCCCAGAAATAGATCTGTTTCCTTCCCCCCTCAATCACCAGCTTCCTCTATTCTGCTGCAGGCCACCAGTCCTGGGAACTCTCCCAACAGATGCTCTGGTGTTCGATTGGTCAGGGAAGTTCCTTTATGCCTTCCCTCCATTTCCTCTCATTTTCAAGATTCTGCTGAAACTCTGGCTCCAAACGGCACTAATGATTCGGGTCACTCTAGATTGGCCAAGGCAAGTTTGATATCCCCTGCTAACACTTTGCACAGCAGACCCATTCGCCTTCCCCTCAGCCACTCACTCCTGACCCTTCCCCACTCAGGGGTGACTTACCCAGACCTGCAGTCTCTTCATCTCAAAGCTTAGCTCTTGAGGAGCTAGAGTTTCCTGCTTCTCAGTACTCAGAATGGGTCCTTAAGATCCTGAGGATGGCAAAAAAACCTAACACAAAGAAGACCTATGCAACCAAATGGAAGAGATTTTCCATCTGGTGTAAAGGCAAGAAGATTTGACCCTTCTCAGCCTCTGATACCACTCTATTGGACTATCTGGTTCATCTCCAGGCCTTAGGCTTAAGGCCCTCTTCACTCAAACGACATTTGGCTGCTATTTTGGCCAATTTTTTCAGTAGAAAAGCCTAAATCTGTTTACTCCCAGCTGGTGATCAAACAGTTTTTTAAAGGCCTCTCACACCTTCAGCCTTCTGTAAGGGAACTTGTTCCCCCTTGCAGCTGTAATCTGTGTATGAGCTCAACTTAGTCTCCCTTTGAGCCCATGGCTGCGCCCACCTCAAGTATGTTACCTGGAAGACTGTCTTCCTAGTAGCCATTACTTCTGCTAGGAGGATTTCAGAGTTGCAGGCTCTCTGTACTGAACTGTATTATCCCCCACAGGGATACGGTTGAGCTCAGGACAAGCAGGAAGTTTTTGCCCAAGGTGGTGTCTGAGTTCCATCTTAACCAGTCCATTTCCCTACCAGTGTTCTTTATTGAAATGTCCGCACGTGGGGAACAGAAACTTCATAGCCTGGACATCAAGAGAGTCCTGTTCCACTATTTGGAACACACCAGGCAGGTTAGGGGTTCCTCCACCCAGCTATTCCTTATTTATGGGGAAGTAGGTAGAGGTAGATCAGCCACCAAGAGAACTATTTCTCGTTGGATAGTCTCTTGCATTCATTTCTGCCATGACAAAGCTGGCAAACAGCCTCCTGAGGGCCTCGGAGCCCACTCTCCCAGGGGCACCGCTGCCCCGGTGGCAGCTGCTAAGAACATCCCTTTGCTGAATGGCTCCAAAGCAGCCACCTGGAAGACTGTACACACATTCACTAAGCACTACTGCCTAAACGTACAGTCTAGATCTGATGCCAGATTTGGAATGGCGGTGCTGCAGATGCTAAAGGAGCCCTGGGGTAAGAAGAAAAGAATTACCGTAGTAATCGTTCTTCCAAAGTGTCCTTTAGCATTAGTACGCTCCCACCCTTCCTCCCCTGACAATCTGACTACAGAGGTCTCTGTCTTTGTCTTCTCCCAGATGTGCTGATTCACTTGGAACTTTGTTTTAAGCAAAGTTTATCTGGTTTATTGTTAAACATGATTTTTAATTCCTGTTGGTTCATAACTTTGGGCATGTGCCCATTTATCTTCGAAAAAATTCTGGTGCTTTCTCGGGCAGTCTCTGCTCTGCACACCCCCAAAGTCTCTCCTGATTAGCTGATGCAAATTAATTAGCATACACCACACTTCCAGGGCAGTACTACCTGGTCAGCTAGCTGCTTGAAGTTGCTGATGCCAAAGGACACCTTGAAAGAAAGAAGATTACTACAGTGAGTAATTTTTTCACCTGAACCAACTATTTCAGGTGACTCCACCAATGTGGGATTCCCTCTAGAGATGTCTGTGTCTCAGGAACCTCTCCAAGGGAGTTCCTTGGCCCGTCCTGAGCAATCCCTCATGCTAATGACTGATGCATCACTGTTTGGGTGCTCATCTGCTGCACTGTAGAGCCCACAGGTTCTGGTTGCCGAGCAAGACTCAGCAGCACATCGGCTTGCTGAAGCTCCGCACAGTGCAGCTGTTTTTTTGTTTTGTTTTGTTTTTTTGCAAAATGTTTTTATTAAAGAATTTTGTTATAAACAATAACATTGACACTTCATTAGCTTTCCATACAGTTGTAAAACTTCAGTCAACAAACACTGACAAACAAATATATAACTTTCCAACATGGGTCAGAGTTCATTTCCATTACATTTTTATGTATAAAACTTAGATATCCATATTTAATGGATAATATGAGTGGCTAAAAGCAAATATATATTCTTATTAAATTAAATCCGTTACAGAGCTCATATAAATATGTATTTCAGCAGGGACAGATGCAAAACTGATGTGGACTAGAGTCCTCTCCAAGAGCCTGTGCCTCCCCTGTTTAAGCGAAGTCAACCAAGGGCCCCAGTTCTGCAAAAATCTCTCCTCCCTGTCTCTGATCATATAGGAAAGGCGTTCCAGTGCCAACATCTGGATGGCCAGTGTTCTTCATTGTTGTTTTGTAGGTGTCACTGCCGAGACCCATGTATTCAGTATACAATGTCTGGCTAATCACGAGCAGGACATGTACCATCTGGGCAGAAGGTCCGGCCCCCGTCCTCTATACCAAACAACGTGGTCAAGGGATCCAACGGGAGTCCCCTACCCAGTAGTGCCCCCAGCTCTAGTGCCACCTCTCCCCAAAATTTCTGTAGCACTGGACAAGACCAGAAATAGTGAATGTAGGTACCCAGCTCAGCTGAGCACCTCCCACAAATGGGGGAGATCCCAGGATTAAATTTATTTAATATCACAGGTGGACAGTATAATCTGTGAAGGAATTCATAAGAGGACTCCTGATACCTATTGCATATTAGTATTCCCCTCTAAAGCTGAAGCATCAAATGCCAGTTCTCTCCTGGATCCACCCATCCTAATTCCTGTTCTCACTGCACCTTAGCTTTCTCTGTATAGTCGGAGGGATCTCTACCCAGTTGCACAGCTCGTCCAGTCAGCCTTTCGTATCCTTTCCTGATACCAGTACCAGGTGTTCAACTTGAGAGAGAGGAGAATCTGAGGCTGATGACCTTCCCAGTTTAATGTAGGCCCTCACCTGTAGGAAGTGGTAATGATGCGCAGCTCAGAGTCCCAGACCCTTCTGATCTCCTCAAATGTAGCCAGTTGATCCTCACCCACAGGTCCTGAGGACACTTGGCACCTCCTATTTCCCACCGCTGAAATCCCCTGTCTCCCATTCCTGCTATAAAAGATGGGTTCCCAGTTACTGGTAGCAGCAGGATTTCTTTCTGCTCTGCTCCCACTAGTTTCCGGATCTTCTCCCAGTCCTGAATAACTGAGTCAACTAGGGGGTTTCTGTCAATCAACCGATTATTATAAAAAGGGTCTCAGAAATGCTGCGATCCAATTGGCTGTTAAGATTCCGTCAGCCTTAAATTAATCCCTGTTATACTGTCATGTACAGCCTGATCACCATGGCACATGAATTTTTCCTGCTAGCATTCCATCCTTCTAAAACTACTGAATGACTGGAATGATGCATTCTGATTCTAAATCAGTATTCTTAAACTGTTGGTGGAAGAACTATTTTATTAAAAATCTCCCTCTCAGCAAGGAAAACATTCAAAAAGTAAACTTTTAACACTTTTCTTTTGGAGTAATTTTTATAATAGCAATAAGACACACTCAGGAGTTATATTAACAGTAAGTTAATCACCCCCTAGGGGCAATATGGCAGTCAGCTGTGCCTCGTGCCACATTACACCCCTAGTGGGTGATTAACAGACTGTCATTCTAATCCCTGGTCATACCTTCTTGCTTAATTAATGTTATGCCCCCCACCACCACCACCACCACCACCACCACCACCATTACCAACATAAGAGTCTCCCCGGCAAGAGCGTCTCTTCTAGGTCCATCCAACCCACTGCGAGGTGAACCCAATCACTAATATATCGATATTGCATCGCTAAATAGTAGTTTTAAGATCAGGAAAGTTCAGTCCTCCTTCGTCTTATCCACCTGAAGGCGTTCAAACTTACCTAGGTCGCTACCCTCCACAGAAAGCCTGAGAAGGCTCTTTCAATCCTCTTATAGTCTATTCTGGTGAGACCCAAATGCAACATTTGCATAATATAAAGCATCCTCGATAACACATTCATTTTAATCACATTTATATGTCCCATCCAAGATATTGGTAACTCTCTCCACCAGCAAAGCTCCTCTTCTATTTTTGTGATAAGGGGGTGTAGTTGAGCCGGTATAACAAGCCCATGTCCCTACCCACCTGCATACCTAGGTACCGAAAAGCAGTCGATACTCTGTAGTCCCCAAGTTCCATTCGTTTTCAGGACCTGCTTTCCTCCAGAGCAGGATTTCAAATTTTGTAAGATTAATTTTATACCCCAAAAAACTACGGTGCCCTATTAAATTTAGCAGTGGTGGTACTGATTTGGATGGATCAGTGACATAGAAGAGCATATCATCGGCATACAGGGTCACCTTATGCTGTCTCCCAATCTACCCCATACCCCCTCATGGTTGGATTCCCCGAATACTCACCGCCAGCGGCTCTATGGCCAGGGCGAACAGCATTGGGGAGAGGGGGCACCCCTGCCTCGTTCCCCTGAACAGGGCGAATCAGTCCATAAGCGAGCCGTTAACCAGTACTTTTGCCACAGGTGCTACATATAGCACTTGGACCATCCCCACAAAGCCCGCCTCTAAACCAAACCAGTCTAGCACGTCCATAAGGTACTCCCACTCTATGCAATCAAAGGCCTTCTTGACATCCATAGACAGCACAGTGGTGCCCCCCCCCCAGGCGCCGAGAGGCATGCCAAACGACGTTGAGCAACTTCCGCATGTTATGGTAGGAGTATCTTCCACAAACAAAACCGGTTTGGTCCAGGTGGACAAACTCCGGTAGCAACTGGTCCAGACGCCCAGCTGAAATTTTTGCTAGGATCTTTGCATCACAATTTAACAGTGATATCGGCCTATAGGAAGAGCATTCCTGTGGATCGTTCTCTGGCTTTGGCACCAAACAGATGGCAGCTTCATTAAAGGAGGTAGGAAGTACCGCGCTGACCTCTCGAAACATCCCCAGCAATGAGTCCACTAGCTGACCTGCATAGCTCTGTAGCATTCTGAGGGGAATCCATCCGGACCACTTGCTTTACCTTTCTTAAATTTTTGTATAGCCTCTCTGATTTTCTCCCTAGTGATCTCCCCCACCCCCACCTCCCCAGCTTCTCCCTCTGCTCTGTACCGAGCTGAGGCAGCTCAACTCTATCTAGAAATGCTTTGGCATCCGCCATAGTACTGCTACACTCCGATCGATACAACTGCTGGAAGAATTGTTTAAACCTTTTTTTTTTTTGTACACTTTATTTATTCGCCTTCCAGCCTGGGCATCCTTCCGAGGTGTGCACTCGACCACTAGCCTCTACTCCCATGCCTGAACCCTCCGTGTTGGAAGATCTCCCCCAAACACCCAGGTCGATCTAACCCCCTGGATCACCCTCCAGGGGGCAGGCCCGTCCTCCCACGATGGCCTATCTAAAATTAGGGAGATCGAGTCTGGAGTGAATCAGGTCGGCCCTGGAGTCCTCCAACCTATGGGCCAGTTGTCGGGATGTGGGCTGTGTCCCTGGCACCTCCTTCATCTCCGCAGGCGAGAAGGGGTATTTCTTGTATGCTTCTGGTCCCTCGAGTGCGGGGCGTGGCACGACGCCTCCGCGACGGTTCCCTGCTGACGCCTGCCGCACTCCCGCCCCTTCTTCTGGCTGGCGGTTTGCACTACCTCGGTCTCCACTGGGGTCGCTAGGACACCGAGCAGCCCGAATCCCTCCCCTGAGAGAGGAGAGCAGTCCTTTGGACACTCAATCCTCTCTCTCCTCTGCCAACCCCCGACGGCCCGGGCTCGTTCCCGAACCCAGGTCGCCGGCGTGACGCGAGGTATGGCATCCAGCGCCTTAACCCTCAGTGCTATTGGGCCGGCTTAAACCTATTTTTAATCAGTTTTTTATCCTGAAGCAGGTCTCCCTCATCAGATCTAATATCAGATATGTGTGAATGTGTCCTGCATTTTATTAAATGAACCAACAGAGGCCCTGGTTTATTGCCCCATTCAAAAAATGTGTTCTTAGCAAAAAAACAAGCAGTTTGGGCTTTCCAAGCTGCTGTTAGCTACCTCAGTTTTTTCTTCTGTGGGGTTTTGAGCTAAGGATCTGGCCAGGGACTTCACCACACTACTCAACTCTTCCCTCTTACTCTGCTTTTCTTTTTTATACCTTGTCACAAAATTTATTATTGCTTCTCTGAGAAAGGCTTTCCCTGCATCCCAAAAAACTCCAGCTGATGCTACAGATCCCGCATTGGTCTCCTGGTATTGTCTCCAACTATCCTTAAGATGTTCTAGGAAATCTTTGTTATTCAAAAGGTATCTAGGAAATTTCCACGGTGGTGGGTTCTCCCTTTCCCCTCTAAACCCACATACCAGTGAGACCATCACATGGTCAGAGATATGTATTGGACTGTGCTGTACACAGCGTACCCTCTGCGTCCATGCTCTGGGAATATGTAAGTAATCTATATGGGACCAGGTTCTGTGAGGGTTAGAGTAGAAGGTGAACTCCTTTGCACCAGGATTCGCTGATCTCCAGCTATCAATTAAGTCTAAATCAGCCATACCCTCTAGCCAGCTGTATTCCCGCCCAAGACTGTCTTCCCCATCCTCCGAGTGGTCCGGTTTTGGATTCATAGTGCTAGTAAAGTCTCCACCCATGATTAGTCCTCCAAATTGTTCTTTCACTAAAATGTCCAATAAGTTCTGGTAGAAGGTGGGGTCAAACTGGGCAGGTGTGTATATACTGGCCATAGTCACTGCCTCCCTGAATCAAATTCCCTCTACAAATTATAACGCCCCTCCACAAGGTCCGAAACCACCCTAGTGACCTCTAGCAGCAGGTGCTTATTAATTAGCACTGCTACACTTCTCTTATACAAGTTGTAGGAGGAGGCATAGCATGCTGCCACCAACCCCCCCAACCAGCTTTTGATGCTTGCTTGATGTGAGGTGCGTCTCCTGCAGGCTGAGAGTACACTTGTGCATTTAATGGGGGATGAGAAGTCCCTAACATTCCATGATATCACTTTTACTTCTCGACCATTACCCATAGTGGGGGTATGAGAGTTTGCATTTCATATAATCCTGCCAGAATTTGGCATCGCTAAGTGTAAACAAAATTTGCCACTGTTTGATAAAATAATTATTCTTATTTTCAGACCCATTATAGCTATTACTGGTCATATATAGCAAGTAGAAAAACTCTAACCAACTCATGAAACACATCAACACGAACATAACAACTAGAACTTTCCCAAACGTAAGTGCAGAAATTCTCAAACAGTCCCTGCACTTCTGACCCCAGGACCTCAGTCATCCCTTGAGATCCCACCATACACAAAAGAATAGCTACTCTCTCCACACAGAAGATATGTACCCTCGCCCCCACTCCCAGCTTTTCATTAACCTTTCTATGCAAGTTATTTTAGGAGTCATCCCGGAACCAGCAACTATATCCCCCTTCCCTTTTCATCACCATATCAAGAGTTTCATCTGTATATGTGCCCGCTTAGCCCACGTGTCAAAGGTGTTATAAGAATAGGGGCTCCGTACTCCACAAGTGTGACTCCCATACCCTGCCTGTCGCTTTGCCCACTACACCCTGAGAACCAACAGTACAGGAAACCGGGCCCCATTCCCATCCCATTGCCACAACCCAAAGAGCCACATACCCAACCTGCTGCAACCTCCTTCCCCAATTTTGAGCCATAGCCTCTGCCATATTCCTCCCATCATGTCACTTGCTCATCCCATCAGACGTTGCCCCCTTGCTCCCAGCTTCCAACCACACCATCAGTACCCTTACAAGAACATTAATCCCCCAGGCCCCTTTTGTTTAAAGGCTGTTTACATATGCTAGACAGTTCATACATTGAGTGCCCAAGCAGTGTGGTGCAGGGGTCTCGCTGTGCGAACTTCAAATCAACGCGGCTGCCCAGCATCCCCACCCCTGGGTCTACTGTAAATCCAGAATATATCAGTCCTCAGGCCCGGCGTCTCCATCACTGCAAACAGAAGATCACCCTCTCTGAAGAGAATAGGACATGTCCAGAGGGCCTCCATCAGCACCTGCTTCCTCTTTCACTTTTTCAGCAAGTCTGACCCGAGGCCTGCTTCTTCCAGTGAGAGAAAAAAAAGTCAGTCACTAAATATATTCACAGTGTTTCACAGACTACACCAGGGGGCCGAGTATAAAACAAATTTATATATTGCCTGAGAGGAAGGGTGAAGGAAGGAAGGTGTGCCCATAAAAGTCCATCAGACAGCACCATACTGCCCAGAAGATCAGGAATACAGGTTGGGTTGCGCTCACATCCGTAGGCTTCACAGAACGAAAATCAAGTCCTCACAGTCCAGCTCTCTTCAACCAATTTTTTTCTTCAGATCCTCCACGAACACTGTTGCCTTCTCTAGCTCCCAAAAGGAGTGTGTTGCACCTTCATATTTTATTTTAAGGGTGGCAGGGTACGTCAGGAACTTTTCTACTTTTAACTCCCATAACTGAGCCATGATTTGATTGAATGCTCTGCGCTTCTTAAGGAGACGGTTGTAGTAGTCCTGTGATAAATACAGTCGGGAGCCTTTGTACCCGAGTTCCTGCATATTCCGATAGGCAGCTGGAACCTTTTCTCGATCTTGAAAGTTATGGAACCTGAAGATTATCTGGCCGGGTGGCTGGTCCTATGTGGGTCTGGGGACAACCGCTCTGTGTACCCGCTCGAGCTTAATTCTGCCTCCTTTCAGATCTAGGCCCAGGAGCTTTGGCAAGGTTACCGAGCAAAATTCCAAAGCATTCTTTTCTTCTCTGCCTTCTGGGAGCCCTATGATTCTTAGATTTAGCCGCCGATGATAATTTTCTTGGTAATCAAAGAGCTCCTTTAGTTTGGCAAGCTCTTTTTCTAACGCCAAGACCTTCCCAGGTAGTGGATCCACTGTGTCCTCGAGGTGGGAGGTTAGGTCCTCTGCTTCCGTGATTCTGGTAGACTGCGCTGCTGATTGCTCCACTAAAACCTGCAATTGGGCATCCATTTTTTCCTCAAACTTGTACAGTCTCGAATCCAAGGCAGCCATTAGTTGTTCAGTGACTTTCCATGCCAAAGAGGACATCTCAGCTGCTGAGAGAGAAGTCGGGCCTGATGCTGAGGGCTGTGGAGCCGCTGGCTGCTGCTTAGCATTTTTAGTCATAGATTTCTGCGCTCTCCCCATATTATTTGTTAAATATTCTTCCATAGTGACATCTGCAACCAACTAAGTCAAAAATTCGAACTTGGATGGCAGGATGTTGCGAATTTTAATTAGATACTAAGCTGATATGTGGGAGCTATGGCGAAACACGTCTTTACTCCAAGTAGCTCATTAGCACCCCCTGTGCAGCTGTTTTTAAAGCAGTTTGCTCCACTAATAAGGAGTCAGGTTGTGCATGCCAACACCAACAACACGACCACCATATTCTACCTGAACAAGTAAGGTGGAACACACTCCTCTTCCCTGTTTCAGGAAGCACTCTGCAACTGGTCCCTAGTAAGGAGACTGCAGGCAAACTTGCAGTCCAGGTCACGGCGGAGGGCAACAAGCTGGAGGATTCTCTCAGTAGGATAGGAAGACACTGCATGAGTGCTTTCTTTGTGTTCGGACTTACTGATGAGATTGAGGGAGCAGTCAGGCATCTGGACCTGCAGTCCCTGCATCGGTGCGCCTGGTTCCAGAGGGGCAAAGTTCCAGGCTCTGGGTCTTCAAGATTTCCTCCATTTTCTGGAAGCATCCAGAAGCAGTTGACTTGTAAAACATCTCTTTCAAGTGGATGAGGTTTTCGCATTGGTGTACAGGGGGAGGTAGAGCCCTCACCTGCCCTGTGGCTGGCACCCTCGACTACCTGTGGTTCCTGTCTCAATCAGGGTTATGAGCCATGTTCTTAATGTGCTGGCTGGTATGTCAATGATGGCCCAGTAAAAAGTGGTTGAGTGCTTTTCTCCTTCAGTACGAGAGCCTCCGCCACTGTGGGGCCTTCTGCTGGTGTCTGCATAGTTGATGGGTAAACCATTCAAGCCCACGGACAAGTGTGTGGTCTTAACCTGTCGTGAAAACTTTGTTTTTGGTTGCCATCATCTCTGCCAGATGAGTGAGTCAGCTCCTGCACTTTCTGCATTGTCTCCATATCTGGTTTTCCACAAGGACAGAGTTGTCCTATACCCCATGTGAAGCTCCTGCCAAAGGTTGTTTCTGAGTTTCACCTTAACCAGGTAATCTGTTTCCCCATCTTCTTCACAAAGCCACATGTATTGGATCCCAAGCATGTGCTCCATAGTCTGGACATACATACACCATATGCTTCCTGTATTACAAGGATCACAAAGTAGGGCTGGGAAGAGGCTTGACAGCTGTTCCTTACCAACGCTATAGCCACTGTTGGGGGAACCGGCAGTTAAGCAGACATTTGGGTGATAGATGACCTCCTGCATCAATGTGTGTTACAGGTTGGCTGGAAGGGAGCCGCCCAAGGGGTTGAAGGCTCACTCCTACCAAACATACTGCTGCCTCTGTTGCTGTTGACTGATATATGCCAGTCAAGATCTGCAGTTCTGTTACCTCGTGCAGTCCACATGCATTTATACTTGACTGTAGCATCCACATGCTCAAGAAATTGCGATGCTACATTTGGGACCTCAGTTTTCCAGTCTCTCTTTGCTTAATTGGGGTGCCCGCCTTGCCCTTTCCTCCTGGAGGATTGCTAGGAGTCTACCTAAATATAGATAGTAAACTGAATCTTGGTAATCAGAAATAGAGGTTACTTACCTGTAACCATACAGTTGTTTTGCTACTAGCATTCAGTTCACATCCACATGACCTCCCAGGCAAGGTTTGCTTAGATTCATGCTCCCAGTGTGAAGCACTAATGTCGATAGGGGGTGTAGTCAGAAGACAACACCACGGATGGTGAGAGGAGTCAAGCTTGAAGACTGTTCTGGTGACTGAGCATGCTCAGTGGAAACTACCCAAGCGTGGATGTGAACTAAATGCTGCTAGCAAAACTATAGATCTTACTTCGAGAGGGTTCCTGCAGTAGGTCATCACATATAGGACTGCGCCCCCTGGTGTCAGGACTGCACGGCAAACTTTTCCAACAATGCCTGGCGGGCCACCCACCCGACGTCACGTGATGGACGTCACCGTGACCCTATATAGTGAGCCATCCCCACACCCACTTTCCAATTCTTTCCCATCGTCGACCTGCGCATAGTACCTCACGGTAACACTTGCTCAGCTGATCGCCATTTTCACCTGTTTTCAGTGTTATTTTCGTTCACTAGTAGTTTCTTTTATGTCTTCACCACCGCCTACCGCTAAGTCGCAGAAGAAGTGTGAGAAGTGCAGGGCACAGGTCCCTCACAAGGATGGCCACCTTCGATGCCTCTTTTGCTTGGGCCCGGACCACGACACCACAGCCTGCCCTGACTGTCAGCCCTTCAGTCAGGCCACCAGAAACAGAGACAGCAGGCCCTGGAAGCCCATCTATTGAAGACCAGAATGGCTTTCCTCGAGAAAGAGATGCAAAAGCTGAGGAACACTGCATCTTCCCTTCTTCAGAGACGAAAAGAAGAAAGAAAACATCAGGAGAAGGAGCCCAGAGGTTCGGGACTGAGGAGATTCAACAGACCCTCGACCAGCAAGGCCATTCCCCCGCTGCCTGCCCTTGTGGTTCTCCAGGCCGCACCCAGGCCTCTCCAGGTACTTCTGCCTCTTTTCTTTCCATCTCTACTGGGAAGCTGTCCACCGGCCCCTCCAGCGAACGCCCAGTTTTTGCTGATAAGTCAGCCCCCGGCTCCTCCTGGGCCCGCCTGGCGGTCGATAAGCCGAGTCCCAGGGATTCAGTAGGGACTTGCCCGACCTCTGCCGATAAGTCGGTCGAGGGTTCTTTCCTCCTTCGCCCGGTCAACTCATCGTTCGATAAGCCGTCCGCCTCTGACATCCGCCGCATTCTGCTCACCTGTCAGGGATCACCTGCTTCACCCGATGTCTGGTTGAGCACACCTTTGGCTGCCAACCATCATTCTCCCCAGGCTTCTGCAGGGCGGGAACCTTCCCTTCCACCTCCCCTGATGGTTCATCCAGCCCCAATGGTCACTTCGGGGTCGGAGGAGGGAACTGGACCCCTGGAGGTGGTTCTCTCTTTGCCCACCCCTGTGACCATTTCAAAAATGCCCCTAGAGGGCACCAGGCCAGTGGCTCTGATTCCGGACCCACCGTCAGGCGTTCCTCCATCAGCTGCACCTCACCCATCATCAGAGATTCCAATGAGCATTTGGACAGCTCCTCCATCGGGGTCCTCGCATCCAATCCCGATGCCAGTGGTGGTACTGTCGGGCCCAACATCCTTCACTCAGACGACGGATAGTCTGACGCCAACTCCCCTGATATCCACCCCTCTGATGTCAGGTATCCTTACACAGGGTTTCACGCCTGGCCCTTCTCGTCCACATATTCAAGGCTCCTTCCCCCATGGGCTCACGTCAGCCTACCCTCGTCAGGCCCTTTGGTAGACGACCACTTACCCCATTCTGTTTATTCGGGGTATCATTATCTAGGTTACCCCTCTTATCAGGGTTATCCCTACCAGCATCATTTTTGTGGTGTGGGTGTACCTAGTTACACTACCCACCTGCCCATGTTCCTCCTCCATCTCCACCTCCTCCAACTACATAGCAGGATTTTCAATCCATGATCCAATCCTGGTGGAAGGAGGCTAGGTCGAAGCTGGTTTCTGATTTGGAGAAATGCCTGCTGGCTCCAGAGGTCACTCCTCCGCCACATTCTTTGTCGCCCATCAGCTCTGTCCATTCAGTGCACATTTCGGGGTCCACTCCTCAGGAGGTCATTCTCTCTAATTTTGAACCTCCTGACAATCACGAATCACCTTTTTCCAGGGAGGATACCTCGGAGGACTCTTCGGATGACCATTCCTCTGTGGCTAAAGGCAAGGATTCTCTAAGTCTCCCCCTGAGGATCCTTCGTTCACGGAGTTACTGTGTATCATCCAGCAGTCTAATGGCTGGAATACAGAGGAATAGGATCCTAAGACAAAGCATCTTACTGAAAATTTAGACCTTGAGACAGCCTCTCCTATCCCTGTCCTCCCTGGACAGCCCCTCATGAAGACCTCACCAGTACCATCTGGCAGCTGCCCCAGTCTATACTGGCCATCCCTAAGAAGGCAGATCGGATTTACCATGCTCCAGAAGGGGTTTCAAAATTGAATACTCACCCCAAGGCCGTTCCATTGCCATAGCTGCTGCACACGATCACTCTGCTACCCGAAGCACATGAGCACCCCGCCCAAGACAAGGAATCGCAGCACGGAAAAAGTTTATTCCTCCAGTACATGCACCCTCTGCTTCCTCAACTACGTAGCGCATATGGTCTTGTTCCAAAAAACGACCATGGCCAAGCTTGAGACCACGTATCCAGGCCATGGAATCTTCGGAGCTCAAGGAGGAGCTTGTTAAGGATCTGTGCTTGTTGAAAATTTAGTGTAGACATGCGCTTAAGGCTACGTATGATACCGTGGATGTGGTAGCGCGACCGCCACGGCAGTGTCTCTTAGATGACGTGCTTGGCTATACATCTCTGGTCTCTCTAACAATGTCCAGGCTGTGATTCAGGATTACTCTGTATTACTTGGTAAATGAAAGGTGGAAGGAGACTCTGGGCCCATTGTGACCACCTTCTCTGCACATGCAGGGTAAATATATACTTAGCCCAAAAGGAATCTAATTTGTTTTTAAACGATTCCAGAGTAGTCAAATTTACAATATGAAGGAGTAAGGAATTCCATAGGGAAGTAGCTGTAATAGTGAAATAGAGGCTCGGTCCTTTTTGGAGGGGACACTAAAGACATTATTATGAGCCTCCAGGACCGCGTCTAGGCCCTAAGGTCTGTGAGGTCTGTGTACTGATCGAACTTTCAAGGAAACAGCCCTTTTGGAGGCTGACCAAAAGGCAGCGTAAGCAGCCCTTCACTAGATGACAGGGCAAAAGAAGGACCACGGGTCCCACCTTTTCCTCCCCCCCGCCTCAAAATCTCAAGATAGTGTCTGGGGAGACCCCCTCCCCCTAGACCCTCTGCTTCCTGACTGGCTGTTCTCTCCCCTTCCTCTGCTTGCGGGCAAGGAGCTGGTGGGAGGAAGGTTCATCCTCCATGTGCAGGAGTGGAGGGACGTAACCTCAGACGCATGGGTCCTACAGCTCGTTTCAAAAGGGCACACCTTGGAGTTCCTGGAGTTCCCTCCAGAATCCCCTCCAAGTCGCTCGTCTTATTCTCCACACCAGGTTCCTCTGGTCGAGGTGGAAATCCGGGCTCTAAGTCAGGAAGCAGCCATAGAGCCAGTCCCTCTGCAGCAACGTGGGGGAAAGGATTTTACTCCCACTTTTTCCTAGTCCCGAAAAAGATGGGCGACCTCAGATCTATCTTACATCTCAGCAGACTAAACCTGTTTGTCGAGTACAAAAGGTTTTGCTTGCTGATGTTGCAGAGCCTTCTGCCTCTTCTGCAGAAGGACCATTGGCTTTGCGCACTGGACATGCGGGATGCTTACCTGCATATTCCGGCGTTCCAGAGCCACCGCCGTTTCCTGCATTTCTACTTCAGGAGGAGCACTACCAGTTTACAGCCCTCCCCTTTGGTCTTTCTTCTGCACCTCGGGTCTTTACCAAGTGCCTTGCGGTGGTGGCAGCGGCCTTGCACCATCAGGGTGTAGCAGTATTCCCTTACCTGGACGATTGGCTTTTGACAGCCCCATCCAGGGACAGCCATCTGGATGCCCTTTCATGCACATTGGACCTATTTTCACGACTGGGTATTATAGTCAGCATTTCCAAGTTGATCTTTACCCCTTCTTAGAACTTGCAGTTCATTGGGGCGATCCTAGACACGGTCCAGCACAAAGCCTTCCTCCCCCCGGACAGCGCGGAGACTATTCGAGAGCAGGTCAGCTTAGTGACCTCTTCCAGATCCCTTCCGGCCAGAGAGTTGCTATGTCTCTTAGGCCTGATGACGGCTTCCATCTCCATGGTCCCACCTGCAAGGTTACATATGAGGATCACCCAGTGGACCTTGCGTGTCCAATGGGATCAATGCTTGAATGACTTAGACCATCCGGTTCTAGTCTCCAGCGCGATCAAGAAAGATCTCCTTTGGTAGTTAGATCCTCTGAATGTTTCCCGGGGTCTTCCATTCAGAAGTTCCCCACCACTTTGGAACCTCACCACAGACGCCTCCTGTCTGGGCTTGGGGGGGGGGGCCACCGGACTCTGGGTTCGTAGTCCCAGTTGGAGATGTTGCTCCACATCAATATTCTGGAGATGAGGACAGTTCTTTATGCCCTCCAGACCTTTCAGTCCATCTTGTTAAGTGGAACACTGCTCACCCAGACAGACAATATATCAGTAGTCTGGTACATCAACAAGCAGGGAGGCACCCGATCATATCCCCTGTACAGGGAGGCGATGCAGGTGTGGAACTGGGCAGTTCAGCACGATCTGTTCCTCACAGCCGTGCATGTTCCAGGTGTTCAAAACGTCCTGTCAGACAGCCTCAGTCAGACCTCATCCTCGCTCACAAATGGGAACTCAGTAAGCAGCAGACACTCTCTTTCAGAGATGGGGTTGCCCAGACTTGATCTGTTCGCCTCCATTCAACATAAAGCTTCCCAGCATTTCTTCCTTTCGTTCCAGTGCCTGGTGCTTTCTGGCATTGACGTTGTCGCTTTGTTGGGCATGGAGGTTCTTGTATGCCTTCCTCACTTTCCCATGCTGCAGAGAGTGCTTCTAAAGCTCCAGACAGAGGGAGCCCGGATGATCCTGATAACTCCCCTCTGTCCAAGACAAATCTGGTTTCTTCTCCTGCAGCAGCTCTCAGCGGAACCCCCAGTTCTTCTTCCTCTCTGTCATGACCGGTTGACCTAGGATCAGGGCAGGCTGGAGCATCCCAGGCTCAGGATCCTGCATCTTCATGCGTGGCTCCTTCAGACATAATAAAGTCTCGTTTCAGGGTCTCCCACAGGGTCGCTCAAGTCCTGGTGGAGGCAAGAAAACCCTCTACCAGATCCATCTATGCTATGAAATGGAAGTGTTTTTCCATTTGGGCAGCGTCAAAGGGTTGGGACCCCTTTATGTGCTCCGCTCCACAGATTATGGAGCATCTGTTGCAGCTGTCTGATTCGGTTCTGTCTTACTCTTCTCTTAAGGTTCACCTGTCGGCCATTTCTGCCTACCATGTGTTGGGGAGGTGGGGAGGACCCGTGGCACAGTTACAGATCTCCAAAACCTTTTTGAAAGGGATACCCCACCTTTGGATTTGAACTGTGTGTTAGAGGAGCTTATACTTCCCCCTTTTGAACCAGAGATGAGCTGTGAGATGCTCTACATCTCTTGGAAGGCGCTATTTTTGGTTGCTATTACTTCTGCTCATAGAGTTTCCAAGCTTCAGGCCCTGATGTGCAAGGAGCCTTATTTGATTTTTCATAAAGATCGGGCGGTCTTACGGACAAATCCTAAGTTTCTTACCAAGGTGGTTTCCGAGTTCACCCTTAATCAGATGGTTGAACTTCCAGTTTACAACCCTGTCCACTCTAACAAAGATGAGGCTCTTCTTCATACGCTGGATGTACACAGGATTCTGAGGGGTTACGTCCACCGAACCAAAGATTCCAGAAAGTCTGATCACCTTTTTGTCTCCTTTGCCTCTAAGTCCTTGGGTTCAGCCGTGTCTAAGCAGTGCCTATCCAAATGGCTCGTTAACTACATTCGCTTCTGTTATCAGAAGTATGACAAACCTCTGCCGGGGAAGGTCAGAAGTCATTCTACCAGAGGAATGGCTGCGTCCACAGCCTTCTTGAGAAATGTTTCTGCATCGGAGATTTGTGCTTCAGCTACCTGGAGTTCGGTCCATACCTTCATGCAGCATTACAGTCTGGACATTACCTCTAGGCATAGGGTTTTTTTGGCCTCGCTGCTCCTCAGGGCCTACTGTCCTAAGGCCAGTCCTGTTTTTTCAGTTGCTTCTCCTCCCATGGCTCTCTCGGTCTCTCTAAGAGTGACTGCTTGGGATTCAGTCCTATATGTGATGACCTACTGCAGGAACCCTCTCGATGTAAGATAATACAGTTATGTAAGAACTTACCATAACAGTAGATCTTAGAGAGAGGTTCCTGCTGTAGGTCACCTTTTCCCTCTCTTCTTCCCCCGGTTTTTGCATTTCTTTCAGCTTATTTTGAACTGGGCTCCAGGATTTCATCCTTTCTTCTGTCTCATCCTCCTTGGATCTCCAGCGGGAGAACTGGAAGACAGGTGTGGGGACCACTCACTATATAGGGTCACGCTGACATCCATCACGTGACCTCAGGTGGGCGGACCCCCGCCAGGCATTGCTGGAAAAGTTTACCATGTGGTCCTGACGCCAGGGGGGCGCAGTCCTATATGTGATGACCTACCACAGGAACCTCTCTCGAAGATCTACTGTTATGGTAAGTTCTTATGTAACTGTACTTTACAGGTAAGTAACCTCTATTTACTCCACCACCACTACTACTACTGCTACATTGTTTTCACTTTAGATGTAAAGGACTCTTGTGGAACGTCTCTGTAGAGAATCACTTTGAACTGACCAACAGCTCTTTTCATGTACTGTAGTCGGGAATGGGAAACTCCATAGGTGAGGAGGTCCCTATGGCAAAGTGCATCAAAATGTTATTTTCAACAATCCATGAGCCACGCCATAGCTTTCTGTGGGACAGTGAAGGAACTGTTAATGCCATGATTTCAAGAACAACTGGTGGAACTAGTTATAAAAAGAGAAAGAATAAGCTGTTGGTAATTTGAGTTGGAAATAGTTTACCGTTATTGAAGCATAACTAAAATGTTTTTGTAGACCCCATTGGTCAGATATTCGTACTGTACATTGGCACATGTAATTTGGTTGCTCTAGCAATTTTGAAAACACTTGAGGGAGATGCCTCTCCAGAAAAAGAAAATTGTTGTATTACTACTGTAAATTCTAGTGATTTTACAGTAAATCTGGGCAAACATTGTTCGGCCTCCAGCACATGATTTTATCTGGCCCATGTGTTCCTTCTAGTGCCCTGTAAACTGAACTTTAACTTTGTAGTGAAAGTAATGTTATTAAAAAAAAAAAAAAAAAAAAAAAAAAAGTGAATACGCAGTATGGTTCCAAGCTAATGTGAATTTATAATGTTGTTTATTTCTAGTGGTTATGACTTTGGCTACCTGATTAAAAACTTAACAAATATAAACTTGCCTGAAGAAGAATTGGACTTCTTTGAGCTACTCCGTTTATTCTTCCCCATTATTTATGATGTGAAGTACCTCATGAAGAGCTGCAAAAATCTCAAGGTATTTGTTTATCTTTTAAGATGCATCACAGAGTTGTAAGTACTGTATCTGTTTTTTGTGTACCACTATGAGAAAGGTCAATAGGGCTGATTTAGATTGCAGGTTCCAACACTGACCAGCACCAGGATCCTATGAAGCCCCCCCAAAATAAAAAGGTCTTCTCTACATTTTAAGTGTCACTGATGAGAAAAAAAAAAATGTTCTGGACTAAGGATGTGGCAGTGCTAAATTTGTGTTCTGTGAATGTGCCAAAATTCAGCACTTTTTCTTTCAATTTGGCCCAGTCAAATTTTAGTCCACTTCAGATCACTTTGATCTTGGTAAAAAAAAAAAAACACTCTAGCAAGGACTAATCCTGTGATCACCCTTTCCCCACCCCAGTCACTTTCAATCCCCCCATCTGATATTGTTTCTTTATTAAAAAAAGAAAATTGTGGCTCTTAGAACTATGCCATGGGTATGGCTGAGCGAGGAACAGAGGAGTGTGGAAGAGGTTGGGATTGACATGGGAGAGGGATGGCGAAGGAATATCTCTTATCCCCATTGTAGCTTGCTAGACTCCCATAACAAGGACCCGTAAGGTCTTTGGCCAAAGTGTTGGAGCTGAAGTCATGACAGGGTCCCATTCCAAGCTGAACTGAAGTTGCCAGTTTCAACATTTGTCACCCTTATTCAGTACTCTGTTTTGAAGGATTTCAGTTCTGTGTAATGATAACTAGTCTCTTTAGTAGGCAGGCTCACTCCTTAATAGAAGCAGAAAATTAAAAAGGATACGGGGTAAGTTTGAGATGGGTAGCTTAACATGAGAATGGATATTATAGGACTGAAGAACTATTACAGAAAAAACAGTAAATCACCAGGTCCAGATGGGATTCACCTGTTCTGCCTATGGTGCTGACAGAAACTAGTGCTGGCGGGGTCCCAGATAGTCTGAAGAATCAGTAGAAACAAGTATAGTGCCTGAAGACTGGAGGGTGGTAAATGTGGTTCAGACCCCAGGAAATCTTACTGTATTCTGACATATGCAATATGGTCTCACCATAGGACTGCCCGGAGCCAAAATGGTTAACAGAACCTTTGCTAATGACGGAATGCTAGGCTCGAGCTCGGTTTTTAAACCACAGTCCCTGGAATACATCCTGCAACCAGCAGATTCTTTACTCCGCTTGCCTAAGTAAGACGCCTCAGAGAGCTCTCCTTCATCTTTCTTGAAGATTTTATTTTCTCATTTTTTAAAGTACTGATTATTTCTTTTCGTTTTTAAAGCACCGTCCTTGGTATTTAACAGGTCGATTTGTCTAGATTTATTGTTGTTTTGGTAAGTTTTTCGGTTCCTTGATGGTTCTTCACAACTAGGAAGAAACCAAACTTTTGTTTATATTTTCTTAGGTAAATATCTTTAAAAAGAAATAGACTTCTCTGGGCTGGTTTATCATTTACATTTAATTTGTGCTGGGAATCTGGTTAACTCTCGGTTCTCGCTTCAGTCGCTGAACCGACCTCAAAAAAAAAAAAGTGTTTGTTTACAAGTGTTTGTATTTGATTCAGAGAAACCCAGTTCAAGGTTTTTTTTATGTTATGTCACAGCCCAAGACAAGAACCATCCCTACAGGTTTTCAGCATTGCACGGAGTGTGGAACCATTGCTAAAGCTGATTGGGACTTAATTTGTGTTTTCTGCCGAGGGTTTGACCACCTGAAGCAAGATTGTGAAATTTGAAAGACTTTCCCCAGTCGACGCTGATAGGTGATTGAACCGACTGAGGGAAAAGATGTCCGATAAGGTTGCTGACCCGCCTCGGATAAACCGACTCCTTCTCACTGTAAAGAAAACCCAAGGAACTGGACGAACAGCCCTCTGACAAGGGTGAAGGTTCCTGGGAGAACACGAACTGCAGAGACTGCCACTGAACCGCAACATCTGCTAAAAGAGGAAGGAAAAGCACTCTGGGAAGGAACCGCAACCGACAAATCCACGGTTCCTACTGCTGAGGAGATTGCTAATGCCATCAGGATAATCCAGTCACTGCAAACTGGTACTGCTTCTGGGTTCATGCACCCAGTTCACATCATCCATAGGTTCAAACTCGGGCCCTCTTTTGCCCCGGTTCCTTTGAACATTACCCTGATATTTATGGGATGATGATGAAGGGAAGGTGATGAGGATTTTGGGAGTCCCTGAACTGAATGTATCCCATGATCCACAGCGCCTGACTCCCTGATATGGGACCTAAGGATTTTACCTCACATTTTGCTTTCATGAGGCAGGTGTCACAGACTCAGGACCTCTCCACTCAAGAATCTACAGAGAAGGAGGAGGAGCCAGATTACATGGAAATGATGGATGTACCAGCAACTAAGAGGTTGGTACTACCCATCCATAAATCCCTAAAGAGACAAGCCACTAGAGTCTTGCAAACAAGAAGATGGGTGGGAAACACTGGGTGGCCTAGGCTGGAGCGGAGTTCCTTTTTGGGCATCCCAGTCATGAAGGGGTGGTGCAAGCTGCTGCATATGATAAGGCAGGCATTCCTCTGGCATCACACCCACCTGATAAAGATTCTAGGAAAATGGATTCTATGGCCAAGAAGTCTTACTTGGGCTCTTCTCTGGCCATTAGGCAGGCCACTTACATGGTTTATGTTTCCAGATACCAAAAAGTTCTCTGAATATGGTTTTGAGATTGCTAAGGCCTGCCCTGCTCCCATGGATCTGACCTAGCTGAGGCTGCAAAAGGGACATAGAGGCTTCTAAGTACCAATTTCGGATGACATTGCAGCCAGACTGAGGACAACTTCAGTGTCCCTATGGAGATTTACTTGGCTAAGGGCCACTAATCTATCCCACGACACCCAGGAGAAGGCCTTGGATTTTCCTTGCGAACCACATCCCTCTTTGATGAGCACAGGAGTACAAGGTGGCTTACGAGAGTGCTGCTGCTAAGGAAAAGACAGCAACACCTCAGAAGTACCAGAGTAAAGGGTGTAGGGGGTGGAACGCACTACAGATCTTTCTTCCAGACTCAGGCTCTCCCAGCCTATCTGCCACAGAGAGGGTACTTAGAGGCAGGCAACTCTAAGCTGGCCCCAGTTCCCAGCCAAGTGTACAAGCAAAGCAGACCCCTGAGAGGCCTGCCAGGGTAGTCTCTCCCAGTAGGAGGCAGCTCACTACTTCCAGAATCCATCACTACAGACATGTGGATCCTGGAGGTAGTAAGCCAGGGGGCAAGAATTTTCAGACCTGCCACCCCAACAGAAGCAGTTTTGTTGGAGAAGGAAGTAGCAAAACTCCTTCAGGAGAAGGCAATGGAGCCTTTTCCCTTCGCCCAAAAGGGAAAGGGATTCTACTCAAGATACTTCCTCATTCTAAAGAAAACAGGGGCGTGGCGACCCATACTGGATCTCAGACATTTAAACAGGCATTTGACAAAGCCAAAGTTCAGAATGGTCACTCCGGCTACCATTCTCTACACTGGCAGGAGATTGGCTGGCATCCCTGGACTTAAAGGATGCTTACTTCCACATTCCTGTCAGGCAATCCCACAGAAAGTACCTTAGGTTCAGATTGCCATCAGATCATTACCAGTTCAGAGACATGGCTTTCGGACTGACTTCTGCTCCAAGAGTGTTTACAAAGTGCCTAGCACACCTAAGGAGGCAGGGAGTTACAGTCTTCCCATACGTGGACAACTGGCTAGTGGTAGGCCAGTCCCCTCAGTAGGTCAAAGATGCACTGACCACCACTCAGGATAACCTGCAGTCTGTAGGCTTCCTGGTAAACCAAAAGAAGTCAGTGCTGAGACCAGTTCAGCTCCTGGAATTCAAAGGAGGAATTGGCCACACTAAGAGGGAAGACATTCCTCCCTCGGGGAGGGTGGACAGCCTCGCATAGTTGGCCAGCTCCTTCCAGCTGCATATTCCCAGATCAGCAAGGCACTTTCTCCAGCTGTTGGGACACATAGCTGCATCAACTGCAACAGTGTCTGGTCCAGGTGAGGGCATCCAGTTCCATCTCAGATCTCATTGGTCGAGAAGAGATTCCCGGTCAAAGATGGTGCCAGTCACAGGAACTCTTCTTCAAGACTCCAATGGTGGCAGGAAAAGGACAACCTCAGAGAAGGTGTGCCTTTCCTTCAGCAACCACCAACAGCGGTGCTAACAACAGATGCCTCCCTCTAGGATGGGGTGCCCACCTGGGAGCACACAGCACAGTACTTGGCTCCGCAGGAGTCTCTGTTTCACATAAACTTGCTGGAACTCAGGGCAGTTTACCTAGGCATTCAGTCTTTTGCCTCAGTGCTGCAGGGCAAGGTGGTTCAAGTCAGAACAGACAGTACAACCACAATGTACTACATCAACAAGCAAGGCGCTCAACGTCATCCCATCTGTGTACAGAGGCCATGAAAGTATGGAATTTGGCCTACTCTGTGGGGATATCCCTGTCAGCAGTTCATCTCCCAGGAAAGGACGATTCTTCACAGATGCCCTCAGCGGGATCAACCAGAATCACCACGAGTGGTCACTAAACAGGAAAATCCTGAAAATTGTGTTCAGAAGGTGAGGCACCCCAGAGGTGGACCTCTTCGCAGCCCCAGACAGTCACCAACTGCCACACATCTGTTGCAGATCTCCTGCAGTGGGCACAGTGCCTCTGGATGCACTACTGTTGGATTGGACCGGGAAATTTCTGTATGCCTTCCCTCCATTTCCCCTGTTTCTCAGAGTACTGAACAAGCACAGGGTTCAGCCAGCAACAGTGATCCTCATAGCACCAAACTGGGCCAGGCAGCCGTGGTATCCTGACAGGGTCAGGGGGCTTAGGACCCCATGGAAACATGCAGGAATATAAGTTGACTACAGGAACAGCTAAAGCAGGCAGGGAGGGGCAGGCAGGTGAAAAATGTATAACGAGTGATACAGTGAGGGCGAGAGCACATAGGAAAGAAAACCGGGTTGGGGGAAAGACACTGAAGAGGGAGAACAAAAGTCGAGGGAGGGCAGACTGTAAAACATAGAAGGTCATGCTAACGAATGCCTGTAGCCTAGGAAATAATATTCCAGACCTGGAGGCCTTGTTGGCAGATGCAGACCTTGACATAGCAGCAATAACAGAGACGTGGTACTCTGCTAGTCATGGCTGGGACGTTCATGTACCAGGCTATACACTGTTCAGGAGGGATAGGAAGGGTAGAAAGGGTGGAGGGAGTGGCCCTGTACATCCAAGATGATATAAAGGCTACAGAAGTTCAGGGAAGACACGGGGAGGCCGAGGTAATGTTGGTCACCCTGGAGCCCAGGAATGGAACAGCAGTACACACAGGGGTGCTCTACAGACCTCCAGCACAGAGGGAGGAAATAGACAGGAAATAGTGGATAACATACACGGCATGGCAGCTAAAGACCTAAATCCTGCTACTGGGGATTTCAATATGCCTGAACATGGATTGGGCCACCCAGGTGGCTGCTTCAGCCAGAAGCACAGCCATCCTAGAATCCTTGCAGGGGTTGGACTCAGGCAGCTGGTGCATGAGCCAACCAGGGACAAGTCGATTCTGGACCTGGTATGGACCAGTGGGAACAGAGTCAAGAAATACAGGTGGAAGGGCAGCTGGGGTCTAGTGACGACTCACGTGTGTGGTTCAGCATGGAGACATGGACTCAGTTAAGCCACACAAGGGCAAGAGTATTAGATTTCAGGAGGAGGTGATTTCACTGAAATGGGTAGATGTATACAAGCAGTCCTGGGAAGAGAGGGTAATAGAGGGGTGGAGGAACAATGGGAGAAACTGAAAGGAGCCATAGTGGATGTAACAAGCCAATGTGTTAGAATAGTGGCAAAAGGGAAAAGAGGAAGGAAATCACTATGGTTCTTTAAAAAGGAGCGAGACAAAGTCAGGGCTAAAAGGCTGAGTTTTAGGAAATATAAGGGGAGCCAAAGGAGAAGGACAGGGAGGTGTACCGTGAATGTGTAAGGGAAGCAGGAAAGGCTGTTAGGAGGGTGAAGGCACAGACAGAAGAGGGTTTAGCATGGTCTGTAAGCAAAGGGGATAAGGCATTTTATATGTACATCAGTGAACGAAGAAAAACCAGTGGGGGGGATTGTGAGGCTCAGAGAGGAGAAGGGAAAGTGTTAGGAGAGGATCTGGATAAGGCAGAAATAATGAACAAATACTTCTGCTCGATATTCACTCAGGAGGGGAGGGTCAAGGACCACAGTTGGGTTTCAGAGGCAGTGGGTTGGGGGGGGGGGGAGTGGACACACCAGTCCATTCACAGTGTAGAGAGTTGTGGAAGAACTCACAAAGCTGAAGGTGCATAAGGCCATGGGGCCAGACTGCATCCTCCTGAGGATATTAAGGGAGCTCCGAAGGGAACTAGCAGCACCTCTGGCAGCCCTGTTCGCAGAATCACTCAACACGGGTGTGGTTCTAGAGGAATGGAGGAGGGCACATGTAGTCCCACTGTACAAAAGTGGCAGTAGTGCAGAGGCGGGGAACTACAGGCCTGTCAGCGTCACCTCAGTGGTGGGAAAGATCTTAGACACACTGTTGAAAGAAAGGATAGTGGCACATATGGAATCCAGCGGTGCTCAGGATCTGAGGCAACAGGGATTCACAGCAGGAAAGTCATATCAAACGAATCTAATAGAGTTTTTTGATTGGATGATTAGGGAAATAAATCAGGGAGGGGCGGTAGATGTTGCCTACCTAGATTTCAGCAAAGCCTTTGACAACATCCCACATAGAAGGCTGATTAACAAGAAGGGCAGTCTACCACGCCGGCGCAGCCAGTGGGATTTCCGCTTGCGGCGCGGCGGCCAGGTTCGAAGCGAATCAGGGTCGGCCGGAGGGCCGGGCCGGGGAGTAGGATCGAGCGTCCGCTGGGCAGCTCTCCTTCTCCGGGAGGGGTGGGTAGTATCGTGCGCTTAGGACTCAAGGAGGCCGGGAGTTCTACAAGCAGCTGACGCTGACAACCCATTGGAGGCGGGCGGATGGTGACATCATGGCATGACCCCGCCCCCAGAAAAAGCGGAAATGGAGGAGCTGCCTGCCGCTGAATGAAGCTCGCCACGGCTTCAATGTGCCTCAGGCCAAGCCCCTGACCTAATCCCAGTGCCTGCGGCATATGCCGGGAGTGCCGCAGAGCCCCACCGTGGGGGGCAAGCTACGGGCTATCGAGGGCTGTGGCTGATTTGGGGTGCAGAAGCCGGCGGCCCGTGACCGAGCTGATAATTGGGCGGCAGGTAGCTCGGGGAGTAAAGAGCAAAATAAAAAAAAAAAAAAAAGAAGGGTAGTCTGGGCATGGGAGACAAGGTGATGAGCTGGGTTAGGAACTGGTTAACAGACAGGAGACAGAGGGTGGTAGTAAATGGGATACAATCTGGGGAGGGGGGGTGACAAGCAGGGTACCACAGGGGTCAGTACTAGGACCAGTTCTGTTAAGTGTCTTCATTAGTGACATTGCAGAGGGGCTGGAAGGAAAGGTCTGCCTGTTTGCAGGTAACACCAAGATCTGCAATAGGGTAGATACTCCTGAAGGGGTGCAGAAAATGAAGAGGGACCTTGAGAAGTTTGAAAGATGGTCAGAGATGTGGAAACTGAGGTTCAATGAAGAGAAGTGCAAAATAATGCACCTGGGTAGAGGGAACCTTGGGGAGAGCTACTGGTTGGGGGAGCCACTGTCACCAAAGAGGAAAGGGACATAGGGTTATCATCTCTGATAACCTTAAGGTATCAAAGCAGTGCACAAAGGCGGCAGGGAGGGCCAGTGGCATGCTGGGGTCCATAGGCAGGGGTATCACTAGCAGGAGGCTGGAGGTGGTGATGCCATTGTATAAAACAGTGGTTTTCAACTGGGGGTCCACAAGCGCCAGCCTGGGGTTCCGCGGAACAGCCTGAAAAATGTAAAGCGTGGTATAGGATTTTTTTCCCCTACGCCAGTGTAACTGTGAGTTAATAGGACAAGTTTCAACATTAATACAGTGTTGCACTGTAACCTGCTTTATTGTACTCAGTACATTGGTGTTAATTACTGAAATTGATCAAGATTTGCAGGCAACGACACTTGCCTGACACAATACAGAGTCTCAAAAAACAAAATATCGTATTTCAAGCGGAGAGACAGCAAAAGGATAGCAAGTCGATGAGCAACCAGTAGGGGTGGGGAGGATGGAGGGCAGGCTGAAGGACCACATTGTCGGGGTAGAGAGAAGTGCAAGGTAGATGGGACAGAAGTCTGAAGTGCTAAAAGATGGGAGGGTGTGGGTGAGGTAGGGGAGGAATGGGGGGACGGGTAAGGTGAGATTGAGGAACCGTATTCAGTCTCTCCATGCACAAGCTGATAGATGCTGTCTCTGCTCCCTTTGATCCTCACTCCTCAGTCCCCGCATTCATAGAAACATAGACTTTGACAGCAGATAAGGACCGCTTGGCCCACCTGGTCTGCCCATTGCTTCATCAAATTCACTTTTCAAAAAATCCACCACACTCTCGCTCACTGCTCACTAATATCACGCTACACGTTTTCAGGTGAATAGAACAGAATGATGCTACTTATGGCTATGTCAGTTGAATGCTTCAGATCCCCCCCCCCCATATGACAGCAGTGGAACGTATGATACTTATGTGAGGTGTTTTATTACGTTTTATTTAGTTTTTCAGAACCTCTTTCAGCTACTATGCTTTGCCCATTTAAAAGGCAACTACGACTTCACCTCTCTACTACTAGCCAATGTGACTGCTTCTCCTAATTGATCAACCTCTACACTCACACCTGGCATTGTGTGGCCCTAAACTCCCTGTGGCCAGTTATCCTTGTCCTCCACTTTCCTCCCTCTCACCTTACCCGTCCCCCCATTCCTCCCCTACTTCACCCACACCATCCCATCTTTTAACACTTCAGACGTCTGTCCCATCTACCTTGCACTTCTCATACCAACTACCCCCCCAGACAATGGCCCTTCAGCCTGCCCACTCCTTCCCAACCCCCTCCCATCCTCCCCACCCCTACTGGTTGCTCATCTAGCCTTACTATCCTTTTTCTGTCTCTCCGCTTGAAATACGATATTTTGTTTTTTGAGACTCTGTATTAATGTTTACCTTTGTTTGTATGTTAACCTTCCATCCTTTGACGTGGAACCTTTGTAAACGAGCAGCTATTGCTCAAAGGTATTTGTAATCCTAGAGTTTAATAAATAAATAAAAAATGTTTTTATATATAGCAGTGGCACAGAATGATGCAAGTGTTATTGTTTTTATATGCTTCACCCCCCCTCCCCTCATGAAAGCAGTGGAACAGTATGATATTTACTGTATGTGAGGTATTTTATTATTTTCATAAGATGCTAGTTTTATACATTTTTTTTGTACTTCTATTTTTGTACTTAAAACCTTATAATTGTACTTTATTAATTTTTTTTATTATGAAAGATATTATTAAAGAGTAGCAGTATAAAAGCTGTACCAACACTAAACGCTGTACAATTTCTACTAAATTTCCGGTAGGGGTCCTAACATTGCAGACAGGTGGCCAGGGGTCCCCAGCCCAAAAAAGGTTGACAACCACTGGTATAAAATATTGGTGAGGCCTCCCCTGAAGTACTGCATGCAGTTCTGGAGGCCACACCTGCACAAGAACATAGATAAGGTGGAGACTATCCGGAGAAGGGCAACAAAGATGGTGCAGTGCTTGCACCACAAAACATATGAGGAGAGACTAAGGGACCTCAATATGTACTCATTGGCGGAGAGGAGACAACGGGGGGACATGATTTGAAACTTTCAAGTACCTCAAGGGCATAAACAAGGTGCAGGTGGGGGACCTTTTCCAAAGTAGAAAAAGTACTAGAACAAGGGGGGCACAATGTGAAATTGGAAGGGGGTAGATTAAGAGGTAATGTGAGTAAGTTTTTCTACACAGAAAGGGTAGTCGACACTTGGAATAGTCTGCCACTGGAGGTAGTGGGGGCAAGCACAGTGGAGGGGTTAAAGCATGCCTGGGACAGGCACAAGAAAAGCTTGAGAGAGGAGGGAGTGATGAAAAGCCATTGATCACATAGGGTCAGTGGCCACATACAGTGTATAGAGCCTACAGGCAGACTGGGCCTAGCGGTCCTTATCTGCCGACAGTTTCTGTGTTAGTATCCAGACCAATCTTCCTCCCCAGGAGGCACAACCTACTGACCTCCTCACAGGGCGGGATCCTTTACCCCAATCTCAAGTCTCTCAGGCTCAAGGCTTGGCTTTTGAGGACTTAGAGTATGCTGACCTGCACCTCTCTGAAGGGGTTCTGGAGGTCCTCAGAATTCCTAGAAAACCCTCTACTAGGAAAACTTACACCTCTAAGTGGAAGAGGTTTTCTAGTTGGTGCCAGCAAAAACATATAGACTGTAGCCAGGCTGGCTTGCCAGTCATTTTGGAATATCTGGCACACCTTCATTCCTTCGGCCTCAAGCCATCTACCTTTAAGGTATACCTGGCAGCTGTGTCTGCTTACCTCTCAGCAGGTAAGGGTTCATCTCTGGCTGCAAACCAGGTATTCAGAAAGTTTTTCAAAGGTCTGTTACACTTGCATCCCCCACACAGGGAGTCAACTACTGCATGGGACCTCAATGTATGCATTGGCCAGCTAACGCAGCCACCCTTTGAGCCCGTGTCTTCAGCAGAGCTTAAATATGTGACATGGAAGACTGTGTTCCTGATAGCTATCACCTCAGCCAGGAGAATTAGTGAGCTCCATGAGCTCCAGCTCCTGTCCACAGAGCCAAATTACATCTCAGTCCATAGGGACAAGGTAGACCTCTGCGCGCTAACAGGAAGTGTCTCCTCAAGGTGGTGTGCGGACTTTCACCTGAATCAGTCCATCACTTTGCCAGTCTTTTTCATGGACTATTCTAGTTCAGGGGAACGTAGGCTGCATAGCCTAGATGTCAAGAGGGCTATCAGTTACTACTTGAATCATACTAAAAATCATAGGCAGGATAGTACTGGCTCTTGCTGACTTATGGAGAGGTGAGTAGGTCAAACTTGCCTCAAAGAGGACCATTGCATGATGGATTGTTGCCTGTATTCAAGTCTGCTAGAGCAAATTAGGCAAAGAGCTTCCTGTGGGCCTTAGGGCCCACTCTACATGGAAACAGCTGCTTCTGTAGCAGCTGTACGTTCAGTGTTCATTCCAGGCTGCTGGATCACACCAGCGGTGCACCCAACGGGTATCTTGTCCCATCTTCACTGTGCAGCATGGGTCTTTTGTCGTGCCTGCAGCCTTAAGAACCTGGGCGTGCATGTGCCTTACAGCCACAGCACAAAGGCTTGCCGTCGCAGGAACGCCCCTTGGAGGCGTGTCAGGTACCAGAAGCGGCCAGAGAGGGAAAAAAAAATTAGTAAGGGGCAGGGCTCTGAAGAACACCCCTTGAGGCTTGTCAGGTACCGGCAGAGACTACTCTTCATCCACTGAGAATCCAACGGAGAAGGAAAAATCACTGAGTGCTATGAAGAATGCCCCTTGGGGTCGTGTCAGGCATGCACTGGCTGCCGGAACGTATATTGACTCTGTTTGACGGACTGTGATTGCTTTCATTTTGCAGTAAAATGGAAAACCTTCTTTTAATGTGTAAAACAACATAATCATCACCCAGAGCATCTACTTAGCATCTCTTGAGTGCTTTCTGGTGCAGGCACTAGTAGATTGTTAATTATCTCTCCATCAGAACATAATAAAGCAGCTGTATCTATGTTGTACTGATCTGGGGTGTTACCTTAATATTGGTAGCTTACATCATGTCAGGCAGCACCCCGAAGTGGCAACCACAGGATTCTCCATATTTTAACAGATTACCTTTGTGTGAGCTGAGCTGTCTCACACCAAGGGAATCTGCTGAAATATGGCAAATGATTGTGATTCGTGTGGCTGCCACGTCGGAGTGCTGCCTGACATTATGTAAGCTACTAGATATTATAACATGTACACCTCAGATCAATGCAGCATAGATACAGCTGCTTTATGTTCCGATGGAGAGACAATTAACAATCAAGTGTCTGCACCGGAGAGCACTCCGAGAGACAAGTAGACACCGGGTGGTGTTTGTTTAATCATTTCCATTTGCAGCAGACTACAGTTAGAAACCAACAGTTACTCATGTATTTTATTTATGTGGGCTGGGGTAACGGAGGACTCGGGAGTGTGACCGTATTCTGGAGAGTGATTGATTGGCAGCTACAAAGAGGGTCAAGTGCATTACAAGCATTGGGGCGGACGTTTCTGACAGCATTCAGCCATAGAATGGCCGATTTGGATGCAAGGGGCTGGCGCGTCGTTCTGTACGCGATCACATGGTGCAATGGCTTACCAAAACCGCGCCATTTCTGTTGTTGCGCAGTTAGATTGGAGTCACCACGTGGAGTGAGCTTATATTACTTTAACGGAGCTACTGAGTGTCACTATTTGACTGATTGATTGATTACTAAAGAAAAAATTGTGCATCTCAGATTACAGCACAGATTAGCTGTGGGAGCCTCTCAAATTAGACTTTGATTTATTTTGTGAAATGTGTAACAGTTTTACTTGACTTGATAATAAGGGCAGCTGAGTGCAGCAAGGGAGAGCTGTGGGGCCTCTGCCCTCTGAACCATCTACTAGAACTGTCACTCCTACTGAAAATGTGAGTTTGTTGGCAAGTTTACTTTAATAAATGTTAAAGAGGCAAATAAAATACTCATGGGTTAATATTGGAAAATTGCTAAGTTTGCTTTCAGTTCTACCCTGACCAAGGAATAAAGGCAAAGAAAATAAATTGCTTTCAGAACTTGGAATTGAAATTAGACAGACGGTGGAAAGAGAAAGAATAAAAGAAGAGACAGGTCTGGTTGTGTGGGGGTTGCTGTAACTCACATAAGCTAGCAGCAGAGCAGGCAGGGAAAGCCTCAGCTGCAGCTTGAACAAGTGTAGTAAAAAGGAAGGAATTTTTCCAGTTGCATCCTACACTGTTGGTGTCTGCTGTCTCTATTTGACCATAATACAGCCTCAGCAGATAACATAAATGTTGTACTGAATTTCACCTCCACCTCCTACTAAAATAGAACTACTAAGTGTGTGGAGCTTGCTCTGTATCTCTGAGTCAGGCCAGCAGTTAAGTGTAATTAGCTGCAGATTTCATTATAAATACCAGCAACTGAGTGGCACATGTAATAAGAAGACTGTGTGGGATACCTTATTGACAGCACACTCAGGCAGGGAATTCAACATAAGATTTACATAATAAAAGTAATATCACAGCATTACTAGAAGTGTCTGTGAGGGGGCAGAATATGAGCCTCTCGTAGTTCGCTGCAGACAGGGATATAGATTTGTAAGTCTAAGTGAAGAATTGAATTAAAAAAGGCAAGGGGCAGGACACTGTCTTATAGTTAAGTCTGCAGCCAGAAAAGGGAATAAGCCACCGCAGATAAAGAAAGTAATTTTAGGAAAAGAAATAGCAGGGTGGGTCTGGAAAAATAAAGCAGCAAGCAGAAAAGACAGAGTGACTGAGTAGAGTGTGTTCTTTCTGTGTACACAAGAATTCCTTCCCTTGCTCAGCTAACGTTGGCCCAGACCTGTGACACTCCCCACACATCATAAACCCTGTGGTAGCCTACACTCTACTCACTCTCTACCTTGTTTTGCATCTCCCGAATGGTGTAGTGTAAAAAAAAAAAAAAATAAGACTCTGACACAGGACATTTGTCAGAAATAGTTTTTATTAAAACATTTTGTCAGTGAAAAAAACGCATCATATATTTGTCATATTCTTACTTCCTTGTCCTCATTGAATATGAAGTAGTAGTACAGAGTATCAGTAGTAGGCCTCAGTAGCTTGCTAAAAATAAACCGTCATGGCAAAGAAACAAGTGAACATTAAGACTTTTTTCACACCTTCTGCACCTAAGAGACTCTGTATTTTATCAGGATCAGGATATTCTAATAAAAATCCAAATTTGAGCAGTGAGGTGCCAGTTAAGTCCTCCGAGGAGCATGTGTTGCCCGTCACTGTGGCGGACGCAGAATTGGGACCTGTTGACACTAGTGCTAGCCAGTCAGAATTCCTGGATGTTGAGTCTGCTGCTTGTGAACTACCTAGTACCTCCGGCCAGTCCCATGTTGTAGCCAGTAAACGTAATTTTCAGGGCCGCCGGCTCACCATGTACAGGTGGTTGAGATATAATTCAGAAAAAAATTTGATGACTTGTGCTGTGTGCATCAGTAGAAGAAACAAAATACACTGACTTCTGGCACTGACAATTTTAGAACAAGCACCCTGACTAGGCTTGCTGACTCTACAGACCACAGAGATGCTATGGCAGTCAAAATATACAGGAGATATTTGCAGCATGCATTCAGAAAAGCTTATTAGAAAAGAACAAGTTGTTCTATTGGCTATGAAAAGTGTTTATTGAATGGCCAAGGAAAACTTGCCAATTGGCTAGACAACAGGACACAAGGGTAGTAGTAAATGGAGTACACAGTGAAGAAAGGAGGTTACTAGCGGGTACCGTGAGGGTTCAGTACTGGGACCGGTCCTTTTAATGTCTTTAAGTGACATTGCAGAGGAACTGGAAGGAAAAGTATGTCTCTTTGCAGATGACACAAAGATCTGCAACAGGGTTGATACACAAGATGGAGTGGAAAGGATGAGAAGGACTTGGCAAGGTTGGAGGAATGGTCAAATGTATGACAGCTCAGATTCAATGCAAAAGAAGTGTAATGCACATGGGAAACAAAACCCAGGGAAACATACACAATGGGGGTGAGATACTGACAACAGTAAAAATAGAAAGGGACCTGGGGGTAATTATATCAGATGACCTAAAGATGGGCAAGCAATGTGAGAAGGCAGTAAGGAAGGCTGGGGGATACTGGGATGTATAGGAAGAGGCATCAATAGTAGAAAACAGGAAGTTGTTATCCTCTGTACAGACAGTTGGTGAGACCCCATCTGGAGTACTGTGTGCAGTTCTGAGACCCCATCTCCGCAAAGACATAGACAGAGGGAGGCTGTCTAGAGGAGGGCAACAAAATGGTGCAGGGTCTGCACCAGAAGACATACGAAGAAAGACTAAAGGAGCTTAATATGTATACTCTTGAGGAAAGAAGGGAGAGGGACATGATAGAAACTTTCAAGTACCCAAGGAATTAACAAAGTCCAAGAGGGTAGCATCTTCCAGAAAAAGAGATGTGCAAGAATAAGGGGGCACAATTTGAAGATGGAGGGGGGACGGCTCAGGGGTAATGTGAGGAAGTATTTTTTCACTGAGAGGGTTGTGGATGCATGGAACAGCCTCCCTGAGGAGGTAGTGGAGTCAAGAACAGTGGAGGACTTCAAGAATGCATGGGACAGGCATAAGGCAGTCCTAGGGGCAGGTAAGAGGAAGTAAGCTGTGATCTGCAGCTTATCTGTTAGGTAGGAAAATGGGCAGACTAGGTGGGCCAAGCGGTCCTTATCTGCTGTCAAATTCTATGTTTCTAATTCATAAATATACAAATTTAATGGAATTTTTGTCTAGAGTGTCCTTTTGTTGACAAACTGTGGCCAAAAATACCTCTTACTCATCAGAAACCACAGCCAATGACATCCTGGAATGCATAGCCTTGGGAATTCGGCAGGAGACGAGTAAAAAATTTGAAAATAGCCCATACATCACCTTAATCTGTGATGATAGCACAGATAACACTATTCGCAAAAAACTGCTATTGTATGCAAGAGTGCTTGATCCTGAAAGTTTTGTTCCATCTACTCATTTTCTAGAGAACCTGCAGATCTCCAATGCCACTGGAGCAGGGATAGCTAAGGAGTTAAAGCAATTCCTAGCCAACCAAAAAATTTGCATGACAAAAGTGATGGGGTTGGGAAGTGACGGGGCAAAGGTCATGACAGGGATGGATGAGGGAGTCATCACTGGGCACATGCTACGTGAAAACCCAATGCTAGTAAATATACACTGTGTTGCTCATAGGGTTGCGCTTATGTAGTTTATAAGCAGCAGACTCTGCCTCCTACCTAAAAGAATATCAAGAGGTGCTAACTGGTATTTAAAGGATCAGAAAAAGAGTTGACAAACTAAAAATAAAAATACAAGAAATGCTGGAGGAACCAACTCTTAAAGTGAGAGGTCCATGACGTGAGGTGGATAGCATGCTAAGCGGTTGAGACCATTCATCACACTGTAGACTCCTTTTCACTTTTTTTTTTTTTTTACAATGAAACGGATGCTAGAGCATAAGGTTATACCTTAAAAATGTTCAAATACGACTTTGACAACCTATATGCTAATGCATGTACTTGCTGTAATTACGCAGCTTGGTGTAGTGTTTCAAAAAAGAGATCTGGACATCTCTATGGTCCATGTCAGTTTGGAGAAGTGCTTCTCTGATTTCGAAAAAAATAAAATCTGGAACCAAGGAAAAAATGTATCTACATGAAGTGGAGAAGGATATCCAGGAAGATGAGGAGGGAAAGCTGGAGTTCAACGGGCATCACGTACTAAAGGGAGGCAAAAACCTTTCAATCAAGGACCGTTTCATTGATCAGTTGGTTAAAGACTTAAAAGACAGATTCCCAGTGTGTGACAGAAACAGGTTGGCTGCTTTTGGAGTACTGGATCTTAGGCCGGTCAGCAGCCTTTCTAGAAACGAACTTGAAACATGGGGAAATGAACAAATTCAGGTGCTGCTTGACCATTATGGAAAAGAGTAGATTCACAAACATGTTGAGACCGTGGTACCACCACTTGTGAATGCAGACTACACCAAAGCAGAATGGGAACTGTTGAAGCCACTTGTTGTGAGAGAGGGGTACCCAAGGGACAGCATATAAACTCTTTGGGTGTTCATTAACAAATATCACAAGACAGATTTCCCAAATCTTTTGACACTGGCATTAACTGCCCCAGTCTATACAGCAGATTGTGAAAGGGGCTTCAGCACCCAGTACATTGTAAAAACTAGCATGAGAAATAGGCTGTCTGCTACTAGAGTCAGTGGTCTGCTGACTGGTGCAATTGAGGGACCTTGCCAGGCTGAATTTGATTTTCTTTCTGCAATCAATATCTGGAGGGGAAAAAAAAACAAAGTAGGTTATTCTAGCATGTGGACTGCACTGCCACTGACTGACTAACTTTTCAGCACATTAACTAAACTGTAACTCTTGGGAAGTGTGTACTGACAACTTACTACTCTGACTCTCTATGACCTGAAGACACACAAGGATCTAAAAAAAATTCTAATATATTAATTTATCCACCTTCATTGATATTATGCCTTATTAACCAAATTATATGGTTATCTATCCCTGTACCACCTAACATTTATGTGATATTAACTTTGGCTGTTTGTGCCTTTTGTATTGTTCCAAATAAATGATTAATACTTTCTGTCAGAGTCTCAAAGAGTGTAATGTGCTTTTTGCTGGGAAAAATTCCAGTTTTCTGCATTGTGGGACAGACACTGGACACAAGGTCACTCTCCTCTGGCTGCTGCTTCAGCCTGAACTTGAATTGATGCCATGCCACATATGTCAATGCCTTGTAAAACAGTGCTATCCACATCACATCATGTAAAAATCTTCATGCCAGATACGTTCTTCTGAGTCAGCAGTCACACCTCCCTTGTTGATGTGCCCTTGTAATACAGTTCATCAGCTTTGTCATGATACTGTGACATGCTAAACAGCCATTTTAATATGAAACTCTCAATCCGCGTAGTTAAAATTCTGTTTACACATTTTTCAAGAGATGTCACTTGTGACCCAGATTTTTCCTCTAATTACCCACCTTTTCAGTGGCCAGGGGGTCATTTGACCCACCTAATCTGGTTTCTAGAAAGAATGCTGGCTATTCCTTTGTTGTAAATTTGTAAAGCAGCTACCTGGAAAACTGTTCACACATTTACCAAACACTATAGCCTGGATAGAAGTGATGCCAGATTTAGTACAGCAGTTCTACAGATCCTGTTTCCTAAATAGGTCCTCTGCCCTCCTCCAAAGGTACTGCTTGGGTAGTCTACATATGTTAGAATACTGTAGATTTCCTGGGATTTGAAGAAAAAAATTACTTACCATAGTAATCTTGTTTCTTCCAAGGGGATCTTACTGTATTTTAAGCTCCCACCTACCTCCCCTACTAGAACCTGTGGGCACTGCACTACAGCTGTCCATGCTGTTTGAAACTTGTGAGTGTTTCTTGATTGGGACATTTGTGACTCGAGTTTTAGTGATGCCCATACTTTTAAATAAAAGGGGAGTGTTTGTTTTTGGGGGGCATTATTTATTAGGATAGTTTAGATAGCTTGTTATTATGCAAGCTCCATAAGAATCTGACTATTACCGAATATATTCCAGGGACAGTGGTTTGAAAACTGAGCTAGAGCCTAGCATTCCATCGTTAGCATAGGTTCTGTTAATCATTTTGGCTCCGGTGCAGTCCTATGGTGAGGCCATACTGCATATGTTAGAATACAGTAAGATTCCCTTGGAAGAAACAAGATTACTATGGTAAGTAATTTTTTCTTCTCTTCTGCAGTGGGGGTGATAGGGAACATGCGGGGAAACAATGGGCCAGTGAGCTGGGTATTAAATAGCTGGTATCATGTAGCAAAACGCTACACAAAACAGTGGGTAATGCTAACCATTTTTTTCAGCGAGTCCATGGCACAGTAGACAGCATAAATAAAACTATGTATTTTTATTTTTCTAATCAATTTGTGCCAGGCGCTATGTGTTTTCACGGTTGATTAGTACCCATGCATAAAACTGCTAAGCAATTTTTTCAGCTTATTTAATACCCTGCAGTGAGCCTGATATTGATAAAGGGGAAACTTCTGGAGAGAGCTATTAAAGAGGGGATAGCTGCATTCTTGGAGAAAGAGGACTTGATGGGAACCAGCTTGGGTTCATTATGGGCTAGTCATGTCGGACTAACTTAATTTACTTTTTTTTAATATATGTATTTTTTTTTTAGTCTTTTGGTGACCGGATAAGGCCCACTAGGCACAAGTGCCTGTTTTCAGGGGCGACCTGGGAGCACTGGGCGGTTAAGTGACTTGCTCAGAGTCACACAGTATGCAAGTGGAGGCTGTGAGAATCAAACTTGGGTCTGGTCTGCTGGATGTATTGAGCTCTTTCACACCTTGTTCCTCTAACCTCTAGGCTATACTGCCAGCCCAGTGACACAGATGGCAGGCAGGAGTTAGGCAGTGGACGTACTGTACCTGGATTTTAGGAAAGACTCTAACTCGGTGAAACATAGGAGACTGGATAACAAGGTGAATAATGTGGGGTAGAGAAGAAATAACTAGCTGCATCAACTACTGACTAACAGAACCCAGAGAGTGGTCCTAAATGGTAAATTCTCTGGGAATAAGGCTGTGAGTAGTGGGGTACCACAAGCGTCGGTCTTCTGACCACTTTTGTTTAATATGTATTTTAGTGACATAGGAGAGAGAGAGGGTATCCAGGCAAGGTGAGCTCGTTCACTGATGATGCCAAGCTCTGCAGGAGGGTCGACAGTAAAGAAGGGATTAAAATTATGAGGCAGGATGTTAGGAGACTGGAGAAGTGGTCCTGTATTAAACAGTTGAAATGTAATGTCGAAAAGTGATGCACATAGGAGTAACAAATCCAGGAACAATGTACTTTATTGTTGGGATGCCGGTGGAGAGTACAGAGGAGGAGAGGGACCTGGGTGTGGTGATCAGCAATACCCTAATGCAGGCTGCTTAGTACAAAAAAGTATACAAAAGGGTATAGGGAGAGGGATTACAAGTAGGAGAAGGAAGGTGATGTTGCCCCTGTATAGCTCACTGGTGAAACAACACCTAGCATACTGTGTCCAGTTCGAGGGCTGACACCTAAGGAAGGACAGGGATAGTTTACAGACAGTGCAACAAAGGGCTAAAAGGTGATGTGTGGTCAGCAGGACAGTGTGTTTGATGAGAGACTGAAAAGCCTCTACATGTATTCACTGGAGGACAGAAGGAAAGGGGGGGGGCATGATGGAGACATTCAAGTTCAACAGACTGGACATAGCAAGTCAGTTCAAATGGGGGAAAAAAAACAGTGCGACCACCAGGTGGCATGTGCTCAAGCTGAAGGGAGCATGTTTCAAAAGGACATTAGGAAGTATTACTCATGGAAAGGGTGGTAGATGGGTGAGACAGAACTTTCCGACATGGTTGTGGAGGCAGAGACAATAGCTGGAATCAAGAGCAAGTGGACACCTGTAAAGGAGTCATCGGACGGGAAGTGGTGGAAGGATGGACTAGATGGACCAGTGTTTTTCTGTCCATCACTTTTCCATGTTTCTGTGTTTTTCTAACAAAACATCTTTAAAAAGGCTAATATTGAACAGTTATGGCTTGAAGAAACTGTTACCTGCATTGTAACAAGTTATTCAAACAACATGAAGTCTTGCTATATTATGACATATGCAGTTAGACCCAGCCTTCAACTGTTCCGGAGGTGAAAGAGTTAACTTTCCATGCCAGGCATGGAATCTTGAGCGCGAGCTCGGTTGAGAACTCTGTCTGTTGTTCTTCAAACTCAAACTGTCAGATTCTTTACTCCGCCTCACTGAACAGTCGTTCCAGAGATTTCTCCTGCTGCTCTGGTTCATTTTGTTGGTTAAAAGTGTAATTTCCGGTTTTTAGACTCAAACTTGTGTCATATTTTAACCGCAGCCGGGTCGGTTCAAGCTCTGTCTGTGGTATCAAGTAATAGATAGGTTTTACATTATTTCTGTGTGGAACTTGAATCGATATTATCGGTTCAGTTTGAACCGATCAGGTTGTTGTTAAACTTTATTAAATTGCATTTAGAGTGCGGTTCCGTTTTATCGGTTCTAAAAAAAACGGATTTCATTATGGTTTTTTCCACGACCCGTGACATGGTTGGGAACCGATAAGGGTGTCTTGCTTGGCGGATTGCCGTAAACGGGCAAGTTTTTAGTTAGGCTGGCACTATGTCTGAGGAACCCAAAAGAAAAACCGGGCCCACTGGGTTTCAGCACTGTAGTGTCTGTGGGGAAGCCTTTGCCAAGGCTGACCCACATACCACATGTGTTTATTGTCTGGGGTTTGACCACCTCAATGCAGACTGCCAGATTTGCAAGAATTTCCCTGCAGCTACCCTGGATAAGAGAGTTGGTAGGCTCAGGGAACGAGAGGCTAAGAAGTCCGCTGACCCAGATGGCCAGCCCGGTTCAGTGCCAACCGAACCGGAGGGAGTGCCCTCTGACCAGGGCGAGACTTCCTCGGGCAAACGGAGAGCTGACTCAGAGGAGTCAGTCCTAGCAAAAAGGAGAGTGAATGTGATTTTGAAAGTCTGGATGTGCCCATTGAACCGGACATCTCCCCAGACAGACCTTCAGGAGTGTCTCCCCCTAGGCTTTCTGAGTCCCCTTCTCATTTTATGTTTTATAAGAAAGTGGCTGAAACCCTCCAGCTCCCTTTGGAAGAAGCTGTGGATGAACAGGAGGAGCCTGACTATGTAGAAATGATGGATATCCCAGAGTTCTAGGAGATTGTCTATTCCTTTACATAAATCTTTTAGGAAACAGACAAAATTTTAAAAGCTCCTCACACTATACCTCCTGTGGATAAAAAAATGGACAAGAGGTACACATTGTCAGGCTCTGACACGGAGTTCCTTTCTACAACAATGCAGCCATGTTAGTAGTGCAGGCTGCAGCCCGTGATAAGGCAAATATTCCCTTGGCTTCACACCCCCTGACAAGGACTCCAGGAGGATTGATGCCATGGCAAAGAAACAGTACATGGCAGCATCCTTGGGACTCAGACAGGCAAATTATATGGCCTATGTTGCAAGATACCAGAAATCCAGATGGGATACTGTTATGGCTCTAGCGAAACAGGTCCCTGGCCAGCTTGCTAAGGAGCTGGAGCAGGTGGCTGCTGATGGTATTGAGGCATCCAAGGTGCAATTCCATGCTGCAGTGGACTCTAATGATGTATCTTCAAGAGTCATGGCTACATCTGTGGCTTTTCGCAGAATGGCTTGGCTCAGGTGTACTAGCCTGTCACAGGATACCCAGGCTAAGGCCATGGATTTTCCTGTTGTGGGTAACTCTCTGTTTGGGGAGCAGACAGAGAATTACATGAAGGAAATGGGTGAGTATAGGCCCACTTATAGGAGTGCACAGGCCAAGGAAAGGCAGGCCACTCCTCAGAGGCAGCTTTCCAGGGGCAGGCCTTTTCACAGACCTTTTTACCAAGCCCAGGCCTCCTCTTCAGCCTATGCCCAGAGGGGGTTCTTCAGAGGAGAGGCAGACGGGCACGAGCAGGCCTGCTCCCACCCTCAGCCTAAAGCCCCTGCCAAACAGGCACCCTGATGGGAGGCCAGGGCCGATTCTCCATTACCTGGCAGGCTGGCTTACTCGGCCCAGGACTGGGAGTCTTTAACATCAGACAAGTGGGTCCTGGAAGTAGTAAGCCAGGGACTGGTTCTCAGCTTCAAAAATTTCCAAAGATGAGAACCAGATCCTTTCCACCTGCAAATCCATCAGAGGCTCTCGCCTGGAAACAGAAGTCTCAACCTCCTGGCTCTCAGAGCTGTAGAAAGGGTACCTTCCTACACCAGGGCAAAGGACTGTACTCCAGGTACTTCCTACCCAAAAAGACAGGAGAATGGCGGCCCATCCTGGATCTCAGATACCTAAACAAGCACCTTTAAAACCAAAATTCAAAATGGTGACTCTGGGAATTATTTTACCCTCTCTAAGGCCAGGGGACTGGCTAGCGCCCTGGACCTCAAGGATGCCTACTTCCATGTTCTTGTCAGAAGCTCCCACGAAAGTACCTCAGATTCGAACTGCCCCAGGCTATTACCAGTTCAGAGCAATGCCCTTCGGCCTCACCTCTGCCCCAAGAGTATTCACAAAATGCCTGGCAGTAGCAGTTGCTCAATTAAGAAGGCAAAAGATTGCCATCTTTCTCACTTCGGACGACTGGCTCATAGTGGGCCAGTCTCCAGACCAAGTCAAATTACACCTTCAGGTTACCCAGCAGCTGCTTACATCTCTAGGTTTCCTTCTCAATCTCCCAAAGTCAGTTCTAGAGCCTGTTCAACTACTCACCTTCATAGGCGCAGAACTGGACACAAAGCAGGCCAGAGCTTTCCTCCCTCTAGAAAGAGCAAAGACCCTGGTGGCTCTGGCCTCCTCCTTCACTCTGCAGGTCTCTCGACCAGCAAGGCACTTTCTGCAGCTCCTAAGGCACATGGCTGCCTCCACAGCAGTAGTGCAGGGAGCAAGATTTCAGATGAGGGACATTCAGTTCCATTTGAGAACCTTCTGGTCTCAAAGGAGAGATCCTGTAACCAAATTGATCCCAGTAACTCGAACCCTGATCCAGGCCCTACAGTGGTGGCAGGATCAGAGCAATCTGAGACAAGGGGTTCCTTTCATCCCTCAATCTCACTCCTTGACCCTTACTATAGATGCGTCCCTCTTGGGGTGGGGAGCTCACATGGGCAACCTCACCACCCAGGAATTGTGGTCCCCTCAGGAATCTCTGCTCCACATCAATCTGTTGGAACTCAGAGCAGTTTTTCTAGCACTTCAGGTTTTTTCTGCATCTGTTCAGAACAAAGTGGTACAGGTCAGAACAGACAACACCACTACAATGTGGTACATCAACAAGCAAGGGGGCACTCGGTCTTCGGCCTTGTTCACCGAGGCAATGAAGTTGTGGTCTCTGGCTTATTCCCTGAACACCTCCCTCATGGCAGTTCACCTCCCAGGCAAGGACAATGCCCTGGCAGATGCTCTCAGCAGGATTTCCCAGGGCCATCACCAATGGTCTCTGGATCCCCTAGTACTGGAGGTAGTATTTGCCAGGTAGGGCACCCCTCAGATAGATCTTTCTGCAGCCCCAGACAATCACCAACTTCCGCTATTCTGCTGCAGGCCCCCAGTGTTGGGCTCAGTCCCTCTGGATGCCTTCCTTCTCAACTGGGAAGGGAAGTTTCTGTATGCCTCCCCCACCCTTGTTCAAGGTAGTCAAAATCAGATCTCAACCTTGCAAGATGATTCTGATTGCTCCAGATAGGGCCAGACTGCCTTAGTATCCACTCCTTCTGTCCTTAGCAGTCCACCTTCCCCTGTGTCTTCCCAGGAATCATAATCTGTTAACCTGTGCCCAGGGGAGAGTTTGGTACCTGAATCTCAAATCCCTCAACCTCAAGGCCTGGCTCTTGAAGAGTTAGAGTTTGCTGACCTACACCTTTCTCAAGGTGTAGTCGATATCTTGAAAGCTTCTAGGAAGCCTTCCACCAGGGCTACTTATAATTCTAATTGGAAAAGGTTTTCTATATGGTCCTCTGGAAAGCATATTTCCCCAGAATCTGCTGATTTGCCCACAGTCCTGGATTATATGGTCCACTTAAATACTTTGGGGCTGAGGCCAGCTACCCTGAAAGTGCACTTGGCAGCTGTCTCTGCTTTTATATCAGCAGGAAAGCCCTCTTCTCTTTCTGCTCACCCTGTATTCTCCAAGTTTTTCAAGGGATTGCTTCACACCAACCCTCCATTCAGGGACCCTGCTCCCACCTGGGATCTTAATGTTTGCATTGCTCAGCTTATGCAACCCCACTTTGAGCCTTTGTCTTCAGCAGAACTTAAGTACTTGACTTGGAAAACTGTGTTTCTGGTAGCCATCACTTCTGCCAGACGCATAAGTGAATTACAAGCTTTGTCAGTGGAGTCTGATTTTATCTCCTTTCACAGAGATAAGGTGGTCCTCAGGACTAACAGGAAGTTCTTGCCTAAGGTGGTTTCAGATTTCCACCTTAATTAATCTATATCTCTTCCAGTGTGCTTCACTGACCATTCCTCCTCTGGCGAGAGGAGGCTGCACAGCTTAGATGTGAAGAGAGCCCTTAGTTACTACATAGAGCATACCAAGGGTCACAGGTTTGACTCCCTCCAACTGTTCCTCACTTATGGTGAGGTTGGTAAAGGGAAACCTGCCACTAAAAGGTCCATTGCCAGGTGGATTCTCTTATATCCAATTTTGTTATCAAAAACTGGGTAAGGTTCCCTCTTCAGGCCTGAGGGCTCGCTCTACCAGAGGTACAGCTGCATCCCTGGCTGCAGCCAGGGACATCCCTGTCATAGAGATATGTCAAGCAGCTACCTGGAAAACAGTTCACACTTTCACCAAGCATTACTCCCTGGACATCCAGGCTAGGAGTGATGCTCGGTTTGGCACAGCTGTGCTTCAGAACCTATTTCCTAAGTATGTTCTGTCCCTCCTCCATGGAGGTACTGCTGTGTAGTCTGCATATGTCATAATATAGCAAGACTTCATGTTGTTTGAAGAAAAAATTACTCACCTTAGTAATGTTTCTTCTAATGGAGTCTTGCTATATTAGACCTCCCCGCCTGCCCCTCTCAGAAGCTCTGCTTTTGGGATGTGGGTGGCAGTGCAGTGTTGGCACTTAGTAGATGCCCACCTTGTTTTTTCACCCCTTTTTTTGGGGTGTTTGGGTGTTGTGTTTTTATTTTTTGGATCCCCTGACTTGAGTCTTTGCTTTGGGACCAAAAAATGTGTTAATATTTAGTAGCCAGTTGGCTAGTGTAGGTTTACAGCTTCCACACAGAATCTTAGTGAGTTTTGCTTGTAAAGATCTGACAGTTTGAGTTTGAAGAACAACAGACAGAGTTCTCAACCGAGCTCGCACTCAAGATTCCATGCCTGGCATTGAAAGTTAACTCTTTCACCTCCGGAGCAGTTCGAAGGCTGGGTCTAACTGCATATGTCATAATATAGCAAGACTCCATTAGAAGAAACAACATTACTAAGGTGAGTAATTTTTTCTTATCTATGTTTTCATCTGATTAGCACTTCATGCAGATAGCGTGTACATGTTCACTACCCCAGAATGTTCAGTAGTCTGAACCAATTTAAGCAACGATCACACAATCCCTGAGCCTCAACTGCTAGATTATTTAGCAGTACAGACCAGAATGCCTGCAAATAAACTAAAATTACAAGTATGCTGTACTTCTTTTTAAACCAGATTCTAGAATAATAGAGAAAAGCACATATGAAGAAGAACATAAACATATCTACATATGTATGAAGGACCTATACCTATCCCAAGGGGGGAGAGGGCAGGGATGGTATTGGTAATCAGATGAAAACATTGATTAGAAAAACTAAAGTTACTTGGTGGGTTACTTTTCTAAAAAAATCAGTCTTCTCGTCTGCTTACCACTTTCAACAGACTCCAAGCAGTACTACATGGAGGTGGGAACTAAGATTACTCAGGGAATAAGTTCTGAAGGACAGATGCCCAAACATAGCATCCCTTCTGGTGTGCACGTCAGTACAGTAATGCAATGTGAAGGTGTGAGTAGAGGACCATGTTTCAGCCTTCCTTCCAGCAGTGGAATGTCCTTGGCGGATGCTATGGAAGTAGCTGACTTCTAGTATGAATGAGCCTTAAGCCTAGTGGGGGCTTTTAGTCAGCTTTGCTCTAAGTGAGAAATACAAGAAACCAATCAGCGGGATAGTCTTTTTAGTGGCTGGATGGCCCATAGCCATTTCACCATATATAAAACCAGAGGTTCATAGGGTTCCTGCATGAGCTAGGAGAGAACCAAGTTCAACGCAGTTAGAACATAGAATGGTGCTCCTGTCCATAATGTATTTCTTCTCCCTGTTACAGGACCAAACAGTCCTGGTAAAGACAAACAGTGCTACTGCCATTCATTATATAAACAGGAAGGCACCAGATTTTTGAAACTCAGACATGGAACCTGGCATGTACATTGAATGCAAACCTGTCTGGAGTACTCATAGCAGGCAGGGGAATGCTCTGGCAGATTTTTTCAAAAGGATGAGTCATGTTACCAATGAATGGTCACTAAGCCAAGATATGCTGAATTTAGTGTTCCTGAGATGGGTTGTGCCAGAATTGGATCCGTTTGCCTCATGGTGCAACAAGAAGCTATCCCAGTTTCATTTACAGAACTCTAAATGGGGACAGTTCCATGGGATGCCCTATTTCTCCCATGGAAGGGCAAGTTCTTTATGCCCCCCAATTTCCACTAATTCACAAGGCCTTGCTGAAATTAAGAAGGAAGTCTGCAACAGTGTTTCTCATAGCACCAGCCTGGGCAAGTAAGTCTTGGTATTCAGTGCTGCTGCAATGATGCTGAGGATGCCTATAAATCTACCTTTGAGGCAAGATCTTCTGACTCTGCCTTAAGGCAGAGTTTTTGACTCAGATCTCACATCGCCCATTTGAGAGTAAGGTTCTTGAAGAACTAGAGAACTCTAGTTGAAATCTGTTGAACTAAGTCTTGGAAGTTATGAAAGTTACTAGGAAACCTTCAACAAGGAAAACTGATACTGTATGCCAAAATGGACAAGATTCAGTATCTGGTGTGATGCACACTATAACCCTGTAATGAGTGCAGATTTATCCCTGGTTTGGGACTACATAATACATTTTCAGTCACGGGGCCTAAAGCCATCCTCTCGACAATTTTATTTGGCTGCTGTGTCCGCTTTCAGATCAGCAGGCAAGGAAAAATTCATGGCAGAACTGAGAGTTCAACTGGTTTTTCAGAGGACTGAACCATTTGTGTCCACCTGTGAGAGAACCAGTACTTCCTAAAGGGTTTTAAACTTGGTTCTCTCTCAGCTGATAAATCCTCCTTTTGAACTTGCATTCTCTGCATAACTTAGGTATTTGACTTTGAAAACAGAGTTCCTAGTAGCCATTACTTCTACAGGAAGGGTCAGTGAGCTGCAAGCACTCAGTATAGACCCTGACTATATGGTATTTCATTTGGATAATGTAGTGACCAGAGCAATGTGAAATACTTGCTGGTGGTGGCATCTTTTTTTCACATGGACCAGTCTTTAAGATTGCTTTTGTTTTTCCCAAAACCTTATTCCAATGTAGATGAAGAAAATTTGCTCAGCCTAGATGTTAAAAGGGCTTTGAGTTTCTACATACGTAGAACAGAGAAGTTCGGAACTGACAACTTACAGTTGGTTGTCACTGATGGTGAGTTAGGTAAAGGTAAACCAGAAAACTAAGAATACAGTCTCTTGTTAAATTATCGCTTGCATAGAGTTTTACTGTGAAAAATTGACAAACCCCTCAAGGGTTTAGAGTACGTTGCATTAGAGCCATATCTGCTAGTGTAGTAGCTTTGAGGGTATACCCTCGGAAGTGTGTAAAGCAACTACCGGGTCTACAGTACATACTTTCACTTCTCACTACTTACTGTCTGGACATCCAAACAAGAAGGAATACCAGATTTGGTACTGTGCTTCAGAACCTTTTCCCTAAATAGGTTCTAGTCCCTACCTCCCAAGGCACTGCTTGGAGTCTGCATAGTGTATGACATTACTATTACACTCTTGATGTTCTAAGGAAACAATTACACACTATAATTATATTTCTTTTAGTTCTCTTAGTAAGTCGCACAAACCCTCCCTACTTCCCCTTCTAGAACCTTTGTGTAAAAAGGTTCTCCAGAACATTTTTAATCAAGTTCTCCATAAATTTGCTATAGCGTGAGCATTTGTTTTTCAAAATGACTGACTTTGCAATTTTGACAATCTTGTTATGTAGTGATGGTAATTTATTTAGTAATTTTACATTTGTAATACATACCATAGGTTAGTTAGGTGGTCGGTCTCTTCTGATCGTAAACTATAATCTGATGTTCTAGGGACATGGATATGTTGTTCATCCACACTTTCTGGCAGGTTTCCTTGCCGCTTTAATTCTTGCCGGAAGGTCTTCAAGCTGGCTCCTCCCACCCACCTGGGTGGTAAAACTCTCGGCTCCACCCCATGACGCCAGATCTTCCTTACCGCTTGGAAGCTCAGGTTCCCTCCTTAGCGCTCTGTGTTTTAGACTGGATCCTAACTCTTCGGTTCGTCCGAAATTGGTTTTGAAGTTTTCTAAACTTCGGTCTTCATCTTCCCTCGCGGCTGCGATGGACAAATCTGTTCCCGGCTTTCGGAGGTGCCCTTGTGGGCAGAAAATGTCCGGGACGGATCCGCACTCCACGTGCGTCTACTGCCTAGGCCTAGATCACAACCCGCAGGCCTGCAATTTGTGCCGCTCTTTCTTGGCCAATGTTCTGGACGATCGCGCTGCCCGATTGAAGCTCGGGCGCCCCAAGAAATGTTTCCGGCCGGTAAAATCTAAAGAGGCTCATTGGGCGGTGTCCGCGGTGGCTGGCTCGGCTGAGCAGCTTGAGCAGTTGATCACCCTCGAGGAGGAGGCGGCCCGGGCCGCATCTTCCTCCTCCTCGGCCGCGTCATTTATCCCGCTCTCTGTGAGTTACTCGTATACGGCTTCGTTCAAGGAGCTTTGTCAGTCCCTTCCACGAAAGGAGAGGGGCCTTCGGGACTTTCTTCTCGGCCCAAGAAAAAGGAGTCGAAAGGTAAATCCTACCGTCGGCGTTCGTGGGAGCGGGAGAGGTCCCTTCCCCGGGCAGCCGGACCGTCGACTTTGTCGAGGTTGCGGCTGAGGCCGCTGGCTTAACGGTGCCCCATCAGGCCAGCCTGCCAAGACTCCCGATCGAAGTCGAGATTTTTCTCGATCCGTTAGGCTGTTGACTGGAGAAGCCGACAACCATCCTTCACCAGTTCCCCGGTGGATACGGGGATCTGCCTCGCCTTCTGGGCGCGGTCCCTAGCTTAAATGCCGAGCGAGGGAAGGCGGGTGTCCCCGCCCTTCCCAGACCACCCTCGGTCCCCCCGGTCTCGGTCTCGGACCTCTTCTCGCCACAGTTCCGCCGACACTGTGTGCAGTCTCGTCTTGTTATCAAGTAAACGGCGACGCCTGCTTCTCCGCCTCCCTCCTCGGGTGGAGGAGAGGCTGCGGTGCGGTTGCGCCAGCGCCATGGAGGACCTTTTATGGCAGCAGTTGCTGTTGTCCGGGCCTAAGCCGACCCCGGCTATCAAGTGGCTGTCGCCTGAACGTCCGGAGCAATCACCCATTCCAGTCGAGTTGCCACTCCAGGGCCAGTTGCTCGGCCGAAACCAGCTGCTCCACCGATTGTGGTGGAACCTCCGCCTCCACAACTGAAGTTGGGGGCACCGACCAAGAATTCTCGGTTGGGTCACAGCCTGCCCCACAGGTTGTCGGTCACCCTCACTCCCGACCGTCCCCGGCAGGTGGAGGATGGCTCAGGGCCGAGGCAGCTCTTCGCAGACTCTTCAGAATCCGACGACGATTCCTCCCTGTTCTCCAGGCAGTTCGATCTGGAGTCCTCCAGGGGCCAGTCTGTGGACGATAGCCCATCGTCCTTCTTAGGTCTGCTTCGACTCATCTTGGAGTCCACCGGGATGCAGCTCGAGCCCGTGTCCAATGGGCCAAGTATCCCCTGACGGAGATTCTGGAACGAGGGGATTCTCCCATGGAGGCCTTTCCGGTGGCTGAGGCCATTGTCGGCCCAGCCTTGGAGCTTTGGCAGCAGCCTGCTTCCTGTCCTGCGCCCTCGGCCAGGATGGCCAGGAAGTATGTGGTCCCTACCGCTCTTTGCCTGGTTTCTGAACACCCATCTGCCGAGGGTTAGTTACTGACAGCTGCCCGCATTCCGGTAATGCTCAGGATGTGGATAAGCCCCAGACAAAGAGTCCAAAAACTGGACTTTGCCAGGCACAAGGTGTCGCTGCATCCTCCCTTGGCCTCCGACAGGCCAGCTCGGCCGTGCTGATGGCACAATTCTCCCACGCCTCATGGGCTCCTGGATGCGGTTGTTCTCATCTCCGCCTGACCTGCAGACCACGGTCCGTCAGGTGCGGGACCAGGGTAGGGCAGTGGCAGCAGCTCCAGACTGCTCTGGACATAGGTGATTCCTGTGCCAGGTCAGTAGCGCGCCGTGAGTGGCTGGCGCGACGCAGGGCGTGGTGAGGATATCCACTCACGGGCGGATACCCAGCACAAGTTGGCGGACGCCCCTTTGGGACTGACCTCTTCGCCCTGGAGTGGAGGGACACTTCCAGTGGATCAAGAAGTCCAATGCCACCCTGGACTCGGTCACCTCCGCCCAGAGGGACAAAGGCCGCCATCAGCAGCAGAAGTTCTTTCGTCCTTCAGTCCCTGCCTCTCGACCGGCCCAGCAGCACCAGCAACAGGGCCAGCAGGCTCGCTCTTGGCATCCCAAACCCAATCCGATGGCTTCCTCCAACAGGAAGCAAGGAGGTAAAGGCCCAGGAGGTCCCTCGGTCGGTTCTTCCTCCAAGCCTGCCCAGTGACGGGTTGAGAGGTGCCGCCCCCAGCCTCGTCGTTCCCCCCATGGGGGGACGGCTCCGCCACTTCCTTTCCGCCTGGTCCACTATCGCCACGGACCGCTGGGTGTTGGAAGTGGTAGGGAAAGGCCTGCCTCTGGAGTTCGAGCAGGCCCCACCTTGAGCCGCCGCCTCAGGGGCCACTGGGTCTGTAGCCTCGCTATCGCCCGCCGAGCCGATATTGCCCTGCTTCAAAAAGAGGTAATCGGAAGGTGGTGGATCCTCCTCCAGACCCGGGTTTGTGTCCAGGTACCGTGGTCCCAAGCGGACGGGGCTGGCGCCCATTCTTGACCTGCACGACCTGAACAAGTTCCTAAGGTCTCGAACCTTCTGGATGGTCACTCTGGCTCAGATAATCCCTTCCTGGAGCAGGCATGTGATTCTGCTCCTGGACCTCCAGGACGTGTTCTTTCACGTCCCAATCCATCCATCCATCAGAAATTCCTCCTCTTCAGAGCGGAGGGATCCCTTTATGAGTTCTGGGCCATGCCCTCGGCCTCTCCCTAGCTCCCAGGGTCTTCACCAAATGCATGGCAGTGGTGACAGCATTCCTGCGGCGCCGAGGGGTCCGGGTGTACCCTTACCTGGACGATTGGCTGATAGCAGCCCCCTCCAGACAGGAGGTGGAGCGGTCCAGAGATCTGGCCCTCCAGTTTTGCTCTCAGGTTGGCCTCCTCATCAACGAGGCCAAGTCGGAACTCATGCCAAAGCAGGTGATACTGTTCATCGGGGTAGAGCTTGACTCTCTGTGAGCCAGAGCACAGCTCCCAGCGGACAGGGCCGAGGTTCTTTCCTCCTTTGCCCAGTCATTTCTGGTTGGGCAATTGCGCCCTGCCCGGGACTTCCTGCGCCTCCTGGGCCTCATGGCGGCCTGCACCAGCGTGGTCCATTGGGCCCATTGGTACATGCGTCCCCTTCAATGGGGACTGGCCAGCCAGTGGTCTGGCACGCTGTGATCCGTTGGACCAGCCCGTGATAGTGACCCAGGAGATGTGGAACGCTCTCCAATGGTGGATCGTTCCAGCACATCTGCAGGGGGCATCCTGTTCATCCGCCCGGGCCAATGGTCTCTCTCGACCGGCGCATCTCTGATGCGTTGGGGTGCCCATCTGGGGGAACACCGAGCGCACGGCCTCTGGTCCCCTCGGGAGCCCCGATGCCACATCAACCTGCTGGAGCTCCGAGCGGTCCGTCTAGCTCTCACCGCCTTCGCTCTGTTTCTACGGGGCCAAGTGGTTCAAGTCCAGAAGGACAACACCACGACCATGTACTGTCTGAACCGCCAGGGCAGGACGCGCTCCATGCTGTTATGCAAGGAAGCTCTCCGCATTTGGTCCCTCGTGCGCAGCCTGGAGGCGGATCTCCTAGCCATTCACATGGCAGGAGCCTCCAACACCCTGGCCGATGCCCTAAGCCAGATAGGGGCTGAGTCTCACGAGTGGTCTCTCCTGCCGGAGGTAGCACAAGATCTGTTCTCCCACTGGGGCACGCCTCAGGTGGACCTGTTTGCCTCCAGGGAGAATGCGAAGCTGAGTCTGTTCCATGCCGGCCCCCCCCTCAGCAGGGCTCGCTGCAGAGGGATGCCTTTTCGAGGCCGTGGACCCCGGGCCTCTTCTACGCCTTTCCCCCATTTCCCTTGATCCACAAGGTGCTTCTCAAGGCGAGGAGGGACAAGGCGCAGGTGAGTCTGGTAGCCCCAGACTGGCCCCGCCAGTTCTGGTATCCAGATCTCCTCAGCCACAGCTCCAGGCTCCCGAGGCGGCTTCCAGCCCGCCCAGACCTGATCTCAGTCAATCAGGGGAAGGTATTCCATCCGGACCTTCAATCCCTGCACCTGACGGCCTGCTTCCTGAGCGGCTAGAGTTCCAGGCTTCGGTCTTTCCGGCGAGGTCCTCAATGTCGTTGAGGCGTCGTATGGAGTCGACCAGGAAATGCTATGCCTTCAAATGGAAGAGATTCTCCATTTGGTGTCAGGGAAGGCTTGACCCTCCCGACTGCCCCTTGGCAAGCATTCTGACTACCTGTGTCCCTTTCTCAGCAAGGGCTTCGTCGACGACTTAAGGTGTGCACCTGGCAGCCATCTCTGCTTACCGGGCGCTGGCCGGCAAGCAGTCAGTGGCGCAGGAGAAGGTGGTCGGGCGCTTTTTCAAAGGCCTTGACCACATTTCCCCTCCGGTGCGAGAACCTCCGCCTCCGTGGGATCTACTGCTGGTATTGGCCAAGCTTATGGGCAAGCCATTCGAACCAGTGCACAGGTGCAATATTTCACACCTGTCGTGGAAGACCGTCTTCTTGGTGGCTATCATGTCAGCCAGAAGGATGGGAGCGCTCCAGGCACTTTCCATCAAGTGTCCCTACCTGGTCTTCCACAGGGACAAGGTTGTCCTGCGCCCCACCCAAAATTCCTTCCGAAGGTGGTGTCAGAGTTTCACCTTAACCAGGTGTTGACTCTGCCGGTGTTCTACCCCAATCACACGTCGGAGGCCGAGTATAGGCTCCATACTTTGGACCCTAGACGAGCGCTCGCTTATTATAAGGAGTGGACGGCTGAAGTTCAGGGAGAGATTCGCCAGCTGTTTGTCTCCTACGCTAAAGCCGCACCTGGCAGACCTGCAGCAAAGCGGACGATAGACAGGTGGATCACCTCCTGCATAGAGCTCTGCTACAGGTTGGCGGGCATGGAGCCTCCCAGAGGGATAAGAGCTCATTCTACCATCCATACCGCTGCGTGGTAGCTGCTTCAGGGGCGTCCCTATCCAGGATATCTGCAGGGCTGCTACCTGGAAGTCGGCACATACCTATTACCCACTACCACATCGACCTCAAGTCACACCGGATGCTGGTTTGGGCCTCGGTTCTCCAGTCTCTCTTTCCCAAGTGAGTATCGGGTGTGCTTGCCTCCCTCCTCCCGGAGAACTGCTAGGAGTCTGCCAGAAGTGTGGATGAACAACATATCCATGTCCTAGAAATACAGGTTACTCACCTTAAACGGAGTTCTAGGAATGGTATATTGTTCATCCACCACCATTCTCCCTGGCTTCGACGCACAACCTGAGCTTCCAGCGGGCCAGATCTGGCATCATGGGGCGGAGCTAGGGTTTTACCATCGGTGGGTGGGAGGAGCCAGCTTGAAGACCTTCCAGCAAGAATTAAAGCGGCAAGGATACCTGCCAGAAAGTGTGGATGAACAACATATACCATTCCTAGAACTCCTGTTACAGGTGAGTAACCTGTATTTACAGCGCCAGAAGGAGTATGACTACACTGCAAAGAGCTACGCCATGCAGCACCGATGACCAGGGCTCGGGGACTCCAGAGGAGGGAGCTAGTGGACCTGGTGCTCGGTGTCTACCAACCCCTAATACTGACTGGGGGGGTAGGCAGGTCCAGAACCAGCATGAAGGGCCTAGAGGGAGGAGACAGTGGATGACTGCATGTCAGGGGCAGGAATGCACATGGCCATGCGCTGAGGTCCTTGCACGACCATCTCAACCCACAGGAGGCCGCGTGGGGAAAACCACACAAGGAGAAAAAACCCTCGGGGGGGGGGGACAAGAAGCATGAGTCTGGGATCACTCAAGGACCCAGCAGACAGATGTGGGGTATATCCCCTAGCTGTCACTGAGGACATAAATAAATACATAACAAAAAATACTCGAGTTGCATCAGCGGGGCAACAACTTGGAGCTGAGATGCTGCACAGTGTATGACTTACTAATACTTCCTCTAGAAGAAACAGCATTTCCTGAGGAAATTGTTTCTTTTCAGCCGCAGCAAAGAATCAAAGAACTGGACTTTGCTCTGCAAATATAGGGAAAGGGGAAATTGTTTAACCAGGAAAGGCACACTATGCCAAAACTTGTTTCCAGGTGTGACCTGGGAGCACAAGGAAGTTAAGTGACTTGCTCAGGGTTGCACAGTATGCAAGTGAGGGCTGTGGGATTCAAACCCAGGTCTCCAGGTTTGCAGCTCAGAGCCTTAAGCCACTGCACTATACTGCCTCGATATCCTGGTTTCATGAGTAAAAATAGTAGTTTCTAAGTCAGTTTGGACATGTACTTTGTTCCAGTTTATGCAGGGATAGGTTTTGGGTGAATGTGTTTATTTTCCTGGTTTCAGGAGCCAGACCCAATCGGTTCCTTCAGTCAGTTTCAGATCTTTTTTAAAGGGATCCCAATATATTTTTCTGCTGTGGTTTGGAATTTCGATTCAAACTGCAATGCTTTAAAATTAGTTTAATTCTTATTTAATTTTTCCTGTAATAACACACATTTCCTGGAGTGCCTCATTGTGATCATAAAATGGTTCATCTGGTTTTATTTTATTTTTTAATCTAGAATAATGAGGTTCAGAAAGTTAAGTATTTCTGACCCGTACTGTTTTGCTGAAATAACACAAGGTCCTGTGATCCCATCTGACCAGTTTTATTTGTCTATTTGTTTTGATAACTGGGTGGGTGCACTTTGATAACTGGGTGGGTGCACTGATCCCAGGAACATTTTCAGAGCCGACCCGGGCCAGGTTCAGGCCTTGAATTCTCTTACCCACCCCCACCCCAAAATCATTTTCAGTCAGGCTGTTGTCTTTCAAGTGTATTTCCCATGGAGTATGCCAATAGAGGAGGAAAAACTCCACATATTTGAGGTAAAAAAGGTCTCTGTTTCTGCAGATCGTGATCAGAGGACATGAGGAATAAAAAACAAGCAGTGATGTGTTCCATATAGCGAGGTGTCAAAAGGTCACCCAGCCTTTAAGCAGACCATATCCAGAGGGATAGTATCCACAGTGTGTTTATAGTATATGGTTAGCCCCATTGCGGATGGATTTCGATCTACTATAAAAAGCTGTTGCAGGACAGTTCAAAGGTCAAACGAGTTGTTGTATTACAGTAGCTATGTCACCACTATACTTCAACAACTTCTTTGTTCTCATTCTGATGTGCAGTGTTCCTCACGTGCCAAGCTGTCATATTTTAAAATGCTGCTGCAAACTGCAACAGACCTACAATAATGGCAGGACAGTTGGTTGGAGAGATGACCGTGATTTTTTCCCAAAGCCTCATTAATTTAAAAGTTTCGTAGCCTGCCAAACGCTTGCCGTGCACTCAGCTCCTTCTGGCCCAGTCCCTGAACTGCTTCTCAGCACACACAGATGTATCACCCTGCTGAGACTCACCCCTGCCCTGCATCTGCTTCTAAAGTCGGCATCTAAAGGAAGCCTTACTGGTCAGATTGGTATCCAAATGCAAGAGAAGGGGAAAGCCACTGATTCTCGAGAGAGGTGGCGGTAAAGGTCGGGCCAAAAAGGAAGGGGTTCAGGGAATATAAGGAGACCCAAAGGGGGGAGGAGGACAGGGAGGAGTACCTAAAGTGTTAAAGGGAAGTGGGAAAAGCAGTAAGGAGAGCAAAGGCACAGACTGAGGAAGGTTTAGCACAGTCAGTTAAGAAAGGGGATGACATTCTTCAGGTACATCAGCAAAACATGTCAAAACAAGGGGTGGGGCATGACAGTACTCAAGGAGAGGGAGGGGATGCAAGGAGGTGACATGGAAAAGCAGAAATACTGAATAAATATTTTATTTATTTGGTTTTGTTTACCGGTAAGTACACTAGACAAGAATGTTGTCTATATTCAGAGCACGACCGGGGAGGGTACAGGCAGGAGAGACCAGAGTCAACATTAAAGAGTATTTCATGACGAGCATGAAGTGAGAACAAACATTTGACAGTATACTGCCAAGTACAATCCTTATCAGTGACAACAAAGAAAACAAATAACATTACATTAATTAATTTCGCCCGATGATGCATCATTGACTAAATTGAAACGACAAACAGCAGACAAACTTAAAAGAAGTAGCTTTATAACAATAGGATTCCTGATGGATGTGGGAACATGCAGATTTTAGAGACCAGCAGGAAAACAGTAGGTGCCATGGGGAGGAAAAGATGCTAGGAGTAAGTCTCAAGTTGCAGCACAAGAGCAGCGGTCGGATTCTATTAGGTGTACCCAAAGACCCAGTTTAAAGGCCTTGTGGGATTTGGAGAGTTTGATGTAGGAGGGAGTGGAGTTCCAGGAACGGGGGGCAGATATGGCAAAGGAAAGTTCTCCTTTTTTTGTGAGATATCTGGGAATTTCAAGTTGGGTTTGAGCAGATGCCCTGAGGAGATATGCTTGGGAGGGCTGCGTTAACAGTTCAGCAAGGTATTCAAGGGACCCTGTTCTGATAATATTATCAATTACACAGCCATAGAATAGTGTCTGAGCGATGCTGGGAGAGCCAATTCAGTTCCAGTAGAGATGACAATGATGGGTAAGTCTGTGAGCGGAAAATGAATCTGCATATACTGTTGTGCAGGTGCTCCATGTCTGGGCGCTCCTTTGCTACTTTAAGGTAAACCTGAGCGAATATGTCAGAGAGGGAGGAGAAAACCTTGTGCAATAGCAATGGGCAGCATCATTGAGGAAGGACCTAATTTTAAAGGCAAGACCGAGTTTGGAGTAAACCTACTACATATTGCCACAATGTGGAGGTTAAAGTCAAGAGATGGGTCGAGTGACTCTAGATACCTGAAGGAGGTACGAATTCAAGAGGAGTCATCTAGAGAATGTATCAAAAAATCTGGAGTAAGAGATCTAATTCTTGAAGGGGAGCCAAAAAGCATAGTTACGGTTTTCTTAGCATTCAGTAGGAGCCTGTTTTGTAGTAACCACTCCTGCAAGCAGTTGAAGTCTGCTTGAAGATCTGCCTTGGCTGATAAGGGATCTTTACCACTGGAGAGAAGCACTATGTCATCGGCATAAAGGATCAACGAGGAGGAGGAGCAGGGAAGGGAGGGCAAGTTGTTAATGAAAAGAGAGAAAAGTAGTGGGCCAAGAATAGAACCCTGGGGGACTCCAACAGAGGTGGAGGAAAGATTTGAGACGGCAGTTTCAATTTGAACAAATTGCAACCTCCCTGAGAGGTAGCTATCAAACCAGGGGATGGCTGACTGGTCAAAGCCAAGGTGGGACAGTTTGGAAAATAGCAGAGAGTGATTCACAAGGTCAAATGCCTTTATGAGATCGATAAATATGGCCCCCATGAGCAGGCTCTTATCCATCGCCATAAGGACTACATTTGTCAACTGAAGTAGTGCAGTTGTGGTGCTGTGTCCTGTTCGGAATACATGCTGGGTAGTTGATATAAGGTTGTGAAGGTGCAGGTAATTTGAGACCTGAGTGGCGATGGCCTTCTCGAGAAGTTTATTTAGGGTAGAGAGAATGGCAATTGGTCTGTAATTTGCCATATTTTTGGTATCCCCTTTTTTGTGAACAGGGACAACACGGGCGGTTTTCCACAGCGTTGGTACTGTTTGGGTTAGTATGGAAAGACTGAAAATTCTTGCAGTAGGAACAGCAAGGGCAGGGGCTGCCTGCTTCAAAAGCTTGGCAGTAACTCATCCGGGGCCTGCAGATCCACAAGGGATACTGATTTGAGGAGATGCGTTTTAGTGGAGGAGAGACTAATGTGAGACGAAAGGAGGTTTCGTGCGGAATTTGCAGCTCAGGAGGAGGTGTAAGAGGTTGGTTGAATTTCTCAGTGTATTCGGAGAGATCCGAGAATTGAGCATTAAGAGCATTAGCCCAATAAAATTTTTGATGTGGTTCCAAAAACCCCTGGTATCACCCGCTGAGGACTGGAGAAGCTTAAGGCAGTAGCTCCTTTTGGCCTTCCGAATATCTTTTTTGCAGGCATTTCTCAGTTGTCTATAGTTAACCCAGTCTTCTGATTGTTGGGACTTCTTCACCAAGGTCCAGGTCTTGTCTCTCTTTATCATGGCTCGAAGGACGTCTTTTTTTAGCCATTTATTAGGGGAGCCCCTGAGATGCCTTTTTTTCAGAGGGATGTGCAGATCCTGAAGGGCTAGAAGCTGAGACATCAGGTATTCAAGTGCTGTGTTTACATCATCGGTGTGATAGATAGGAGACCAGTCTATGTTATTAATATCCTAGAGAAGTGCAATTTGGTTTAGTTTGGCAAAATCCCGAAATTGTATGATTCTTGGAGGGGGTTTAAGGCAGTGGCCATTCCAAACACAGAAAGTAGGCAGGTGATCACGAATAGAATCCAAAAAGGTCCCTGCAGCAATTATTTTATTTGCTCTATTTGTAGCCATCCAGTCCAGGAGAGATTGGTGCTCAGAATTGGATGAGATTCATGTAGGGCTAGAGATCAGTTGAGCTAGGTTAAGTCGGTCGAGAACTTCAGTGTATGTACCGGCGTGACTCCCTAATAGGTCTAGGTTGAAGTCTCCCATTAGTATGACTTCAGATCTACCCTTTAGAGTGGACAGATAATCCAAGAGCCCATTTAAGCCAGGGAGAGCCCCCTTTGGAGGATTGTATACACAGATCAGATTTAGCCGTTTACCACCACCTAACTGTAGAACCGTATGCAGAGCTTCACAGTGATTTGTTATCCAAGACTGGTGTATGGAGATACTGAGATGCTCTTTATAATAAAGGTCAACTCCTCCACCCTTTTGTTTGGTGGGGTGATCGGATCTGGACAAGCTGTAGCCAGTTATTTTGTACATGAAATCGGGCATAACTGGCCTGAGCCATGTTTCAGTTAGTCCTAGTATGTCCGGACGGTAGTTGGCTATCCAGGCTTCAAGTTCAGGAAAGTTTGCATGTAAACTTCTGATATTCATGTGGGCAATTTTCAAGTCCTTAGGGAGAACCATGAGGAGTCATCGTGGACCTGGCATTCCAAGGGGGGCCAGGGTTAGATTCTATGTCTCCAGATAAGTATAAGTGCAGAAGCATCACACAAACTTCTTTGTAGAATCTGTAATTGCGCTTGAGGCATTTGGGCAAGCTAGGGGGGTGGTAGAGTAGGAAATGCCCTAATTTGGAAGGATGCGTTACATAGAGGGACAGGTTAGGAGACGGGAGCAAGGTTCTAGTTGGTAGAAGGTTGGAGAAGACAAAGGAGAATTCTTCATGGCAGTGGGACCCAGAGTATCCAGCTGGTATGTTAAGTGAGAGATAGGAGAGGGTGATAATGGTGGGTAGTAATCCTGATACCACCAGAGTGTCCTTGGGCATGCAAGGGAGAACATTATATATGCAGTGAAAGAAACCTCGGGTAATCGGGGACAGTCCCTTATAAAAGCAGAATTCAGTGACAGAAATGGTGACTAAAGGGGTGACACCTATAATAAAAGGCAGATTGAGTGATACCCTTAGAGACCAGGGGTAGGCAGACGATAACACAAATTATGCACAAGAGGCAGGAGTTTCAGTAGAGTGCTATATATGAGAAGCAGACAGCAGCAGGGGGAATTTGATAGGTGAAGGAAAAGATAAAACTGGGATGCACTCAGTCTGAGTTAATTTGGCAGACAACATATGTGTAGGACAGTGGCAAACGTGGGGAATAGGCAAGAGTGAGGGGAGGATATAGAAAGTCTGCCTCACTGGTTAGAATTAGGACAAAGGCAACAAGGGGAAGGAGTAGGACTGCCCTTCAAGTGATTTATAGGTTGCAACAAAAGAGGGCGGGATTACTAGCGTATTTAATAAACGGTACAGGAGGGCTGGGGGGAGGGCCAAAAATTTCAAGCCTACAAGCAGCTGCTGTGTTACAGGTTCTGCTATAATTAATTAAACAAAAGCAGGCAGGCTTAAAAGTCTTGTAGGCACAAGTAACTTTACAGGCAGTAGATCTGAGATTTAAAGTGGCTGCAGCAGCGAGTAACACAGCACCAGGAAGCTGAAGAAAAAAGGCGCCAAGGTTTGAACAACCGAGTGCAGTCCTGAGAGCGTGTACCTTCCTATGGCCAGCCATGGAGCTTCGGGCAGGGAGAACCAAGGGGAGCTGGGGAGGGCTGCTCACAACCGTTGCCCTCACGACCACGGGGAAAGAGGAAACACACAGGCTTAAGTACAGGGGAAAATCAGGGCTGGGTCAGTATGAGGTATGCACACAGGAGTTGATCAGGGGGACGGAGGAGGAGGGGATTTGAAATTAACAGCGAGTGAAAAGAAAGAGAACAAATCAGGTGGAAATGGCAAAAGATAGGAACACTTGTAGTCTCACTCAGACGCTGCTTAATTTTAAAACGAGGATTTTTTAAACAACGAAAATTTCAAGCCTGCAAGCAGCTGCTGTGTTACAGATTCTGCTATAATTAATTAAACAAAGCAGGCAGGCTTAAAAAGTCTTGTAAGCACAAATAATTTTGCAGGCAGTAGATTTGAGATTTAAAGTGGCTGCAGCGAGTAACACAGTGCCAGGAGCTGAAGAAAAAAGGCGCCAAGGTTTGAACAACTGAGTGCAGTCCTGAGGCGCATACCTTCCTCTGACCAGCCTTGGAGCTTGGGCAGGAGAACCGAGGGAGTGGGAGGGCTACTCACAACCGTTGCCTCACGACCCTTCCTACGGCCAGCCTTGGAGCTTGGCGGAGGGAGAACCGAGGGGAGCTGGGGAGGGCTGCTCACAACCATTGCCCTCACGACCCTTCCTACGGCCAGCCTTGGAGCTTCGGGCAGGGAGAACCGAGGGGAGCTGGGAAGGGCGACGGAGGAGGGAATTTGAAATTAACAGCGAATGAAAAGAAAGAGTACAAATCAGGTGGAAATGGCAAAAGATAGGAACACTTGCAGTCTCACTCAGACGCTGCTTAATTTTAAAACGTAGGATTTTTTTAAACAACGAAAATTTCAAGCCTGCAAGCAGCTGCTGTGTTACAGATTCTGCTATAATTAATTAAACAAAAGCAGGCAGGCTTAAAGGTCTTGTAGGCACAAATAACTTTACAGGCAGTAGATTTGAGATTTAAAGTGGCTGCAGCAGCGAGTAACACAGTGCCAGGGAGCTGAAGAAAAAAGGCGCCAAGGTTTGAACAACTGAGTGCAGTCCTGAGAGCGCATACCTTCCTACAGCCAGCCTTGGAGCTTCGGGCAGGGAGAACCGAGGGGAGCTGGGAAGGGCTGCTCACAACCGTTGCCCTCACGACCCTTCCTCCGGCCAGCCTTGAGCCTCAGCCAGGCAGAACCGAGGGGAGCTGGAGAGAGCTTCTCACAACCGCTGCCCTCACGACCCTTCCTACGGCCAGCCTTGGAGCTTCAGGCAGGGAGAACTGAGGGGAGCTGGGGAGGGCTTCTCACAACCGTTGCCCTCACGACCCTTCCTACGGCCAGCCTTGGAGCTTCGGGCAGGGAGAACCGAGGGGAGCTGGGGAGGGCTTCTCACAACCGTTGTCCTCACGACCCGTCCAACGGCCAGCCTTGGAGCTTCGGGCAGGGAGAACCGAGAGGAGCTGGGGAGGGCTTCTCACAACCGTTGCCCTCACGACCCTTCCTATGGCCAGCCTTGGAGCTTCAGGCAGGGAGAACCGAGGGGAGCTGGGGAGTGCTTCTCACAACTGACCCATTTATGTTCGGTATTCACAGAAGAGGGGAAGGGGCTGGGGCCACAGCAGTACAGCAGTTGTCAAGGGGGTGCAGAGGTGGACAGTAGTCCATTCACAGGGGAAAGAGTCCTGCAGGAGCTCACTAAATTGAAGGTGGTCAGAGCGATGGGACCAGATGGCATACACCCAAGGATATTAAGAGAACTGCGAAGGGAGATAGCAGAACCTCTGGCAGCCATGTTCACTGAGTCATTCAACACAGGGGTGGTACCAGAGGATTGCAGACTTGCACATGAGATCCCTCTACACAAATCCGGCAGCACTCAGGAGGCGGGGGAACTATAGGCTGGTCAGCCTCACTTCAGTAGTGGGGAAGATCGTGGAGACATTGCTTAAAGAAAGGATAGTGGGGCATCTAGAAGTCGTCGGAATCCAGGACCAAAGGCAACATGGATTCACAGCGGGGAGGTCATGTCAGACAAATTTGGTTGATTTTTTTTGACTGGGTGACAAAGGAAGTAAATCAGGGTGGGGCAGTGGGCGTCACTTACCTTGATTTCAGCAAAGCCTTTGACAGTGTCCCACATGGGAGGCTGAACAGGCTGGGTAGGCTGGGCATGGGGGACTGGGTGGTAAACTGGGTTAGAAACTGGCTAACAGACAGGAGGCAGAGGGTGGTGGTAAATGGGGTGCAATCTGGGGGAGGGGGGGTGACCAGTCGAGTGCCTCAGGGATCAGTCCTGTTTAATGTCTGCATTAGCAATATTACAGAAGGACTAGGTGGAAAGGTCTGCCTGTTTGCAGATAACACCAAGATCTGTAACAGAGTGGATACCCCAGAGGGGGTGGAGAAAATGAGGAGGGACCTGGGGAAGTTTGAAAAATGATTTGAGGACTGGCAACTGAAGTTTAATTCAAAAAAGTATAAATTATGCACCTGGGACACACAAACCCTGGGGAAAGCTACAAGATGGGGGGAGGTTGCTGACAGTCACAAAGGAGGAAAGAGACCTTGGGGTTATTATTTCAAACAACCTGAAAATGTCAAAGCAGAGTGCTAAGGCAGCTGGGAGGGCCAATGGCATGCTGGAGTGCATAGGCAGGGGTATCACCAGCAGAAGGAGGGAGGTAGTGATGCCATTATATAAAACCATGATCAGGCCTCACATGGATTACTGTGTGCAGTTCTGGAGGCCGCACCTTTGTAAGGATGTTAACAGGCTGGAGACGGTCCAGAGAAGCGTGACTAAGATGGTACAGAGCTTGCAGCATAAAACTTAAGAGGAGAGATTACAGGACCTCAGTATGTACTCACTGGAAGAGAGGAAGGAAAGAGGGGACATGATACAAACATTCAAGTACCTCAAGGGTATAAACAAAATGCAAGAGACATTTTCCAATACAGGAGGAGCACAAGAACAAGGGGGCATGACATGAAATTGGATGGTGGGAGGTTGAGGGAATGTGAGGAAGTTCTTCTTTACAGAGAGGGTTGTGGACGCATGGAATGATCTGCCTCAGGAGGTGGTGGGAGCTAGCACTGTGGATAGATTCAGGTATGCTTGGGACAGGCATAGGGGAACCATAGAGGTACAGCAGTGGGTGGGTCGGAAGCAGTAATCCAGTACAAGGGCTTACGGGCAGACTAGATGGGCCAGGCAGTCCTTATCTGCTGACAATTTGTATGTTTCTCTGTTTCACTTTCTCAACAATCAGAACCTCTTACAAAGGAAAAAATTCAGCATTCACCAGACCAGCCTTCCATAAATTGGCTACCACTAACCTCCTGATTAACCGCTACTTGTTCAAAACCCCGGTACTCGAGTCCATCTTAAACAGCTTCCTCCAACACTCACAAATTATGTTTTACGCCAGTATATTTATTTAGAGAACCATATACTATACAAAATAACAGATAAGTAATTGTGCTCTAACAAGGCTGTTTCTCCATTTTGGAGATTTGATGACATCATAGAAACCTCTTGAGCTTAGCTCTTGAGATCTATGATGTCATTAAATCCTCTCAATGGAAACACAGCCTTGTTGTGCACAGTTATGTATCCATTATTCTATATCTGCTGCACCAACGCAGGAAATATGTCTTCCTTAAGCCAAACTCTGCTAGGAGTACAGCAGCACCAGTGGAGTGTTGCGCTGGCAGAAATTTGAAAAACTGCTACTTGGCACACAGTCTGCTTATTTGCATCTCACTGTTGCCTGGAAACACAGGCAAGAAGAGAGAGAATGCTAAGACTTTTTTTTTCTGTACTTCAGAAGCTGTTCCCAAAGTAATTCTAAAACACTCCAAATCAGGGTACTGCTTGGAGTCTGCACAAGTTTGACTAGGTTGTTATAGTTTGTGTAGTTAAAAGGAAGAGTTACCACAGTATAGAGGATAGTGTATGAGTGCTCATACACAACAAGAATCTTTTTCACTCGAGAGGTTTCTGTGGTAACAGGAGACCTCGGGAGCGCAACTCAAGAGGTCTCATTACCACGAAAACCTCAAGATTGAAAAATATCCTTGTGTATGAGCGCTCATACACTGTCTTTTATAGTGTGTGGGGACTCAAATTGATGTTGGTGTCCTTATAATTGCATTATTTATCGTCGCTCACTACCCAGGCCAGTTGTCAACACTGCAGCCGTTTCCTGAATAGCGGAGGTTACAAGAACGCACATGCATGAATGCGTTCCATGTTGTTGTGCTGCAAGAGCTAACTAGCTAGTGCAGCACAGCAAACACAGTGACGTAGCTACTGCAGCACAGCAGCGCTGTTCTAGGCATGAATTTCCATGCAAAGCAGCATTCTGCCATATACTAGAACATCTTTTCTTCTAATAGATTAGAACAGCCAATTAAAATACCATTTCCTGCCTTCTGTTTTTAGGATAGGGTAACTAGCTTTTTCAGAACCCTTTGGGTGTTGTACAGTGCAAAATTTAAACTTTTTTTTTCTTGTAGCTATTATTGGAATGTTTTTCAGATTAGATCTCAAGTCCTCTTGGTCTTGGCCTGGTGGCGCTGAAGGTTGAGGCACTGGGCAGCCACACATAGACCCACGCGACGACTCCGGTTCAGGGCGGGTCGGGCCATAGGGGTCAGCAGACACAGGAAAAGTTGAGCGTCCAGAGGACTGCTTTCCTTTCCTGGGGATAGGTAAATACGCTGCAGCGGTGCTGGCAGTTCCTGATAGTGACTGAGGCGGCACCTTGCGGCATGCTCTTCAGGGTTGAGGATTTTATGTGTGGGCATGCGCCCATCGTGTGCAGGACGTCATTGCACATACGCTCTCCAGGAACTGCAATGCAGCACAAAAAGGTCTGGTCCCATGGATAGGTGATAGCAACCTCTAGTGCCCACCACCACACACCCAACGCCAGACTCATCTCTCCGGGTCTGTCGATCCCCCACATTGCCTTGGGTCTGGCACGCTCAGCAGGGATTGTCGGATCGAGGTAGGTGGGGAGTGTCTGTCCCCAATTTCGTGGCGGGGCGAGGATCAGGCGGGTGGTAGAGTGGTTGAGGCAAATGGGGTCTGCCTGAGAGAGTTCCGTGGGCGCAGAGATAAAGAAAGTGTACAAAAAAAAAAATTGGTCTCTTCGGCTCAAAGATCTGGGATTTGAATGCTGGGAAACTGGAGGCTGGTACAATGCATAGAGTATCATCTGAAAAATATTTTAAGTTCTGTGGCACCATCGCTTTTCAGGGGTGATGCTCAGGTTTGACTGGCTGTTCTGCAGTTCATAGGAGTGGTTCTGGACACAGTTCAAGGCAAGGCTTTCCTTTCCCAAAATAGGGTGAAATGCCTAATAGCCCATGTACAGTTGGTTGCTCAAAGCCAGTACGTTATAGCCAGCACATTCCTGTGGTTGCTGGGCCTGATGGCCACTGCCTTTGTCACTGTACCCTTGGCTAGACTGCATATGTGGATCCTCCAGTGGACCCTACGGGTCCAGTAGAATCAACGCACCGATGATCTGGGTCAGCAGGTTCTCGTCTCCTCTCCTGTACGCAGAGTACTTCAGTGGTGGCTGGACCCCAACAAACTTCTGAGAGGGGTCCCCTTTCTCATCCCTTCTCCTCAACAGATCTTTATCACAGATGCCTCAGGTCTGGGTTGGGGAGCGCACCTGGGCTCCTTCAGGACCTAGGGGACCTGGTCTGTGATGGAGGCTCACCTCCACATAAACGTTTTAGAAATGAGGGCAGTTCTATGTGCTTTACGGACCTTCCAGAACCATCTCTCTCCGGGTCCCCTGCTAGTGCAATTGGACAGCCTCAGTGTAGTTTATTACATCAACAAGCAAGGGGGGGACTCATTCTTACCCCCTGTGCAAAGAGGCGATGAGTGTCTGGTACTTGGTTCTAGAACACAGTCTAGCGCTGTTTCAGCTATCCATGTTCTAGGTGACCAAAACATCTTGGCGGACAGCCTCACCCAATCACAGTCCAAAGTACACGAGTGGGGGCTATTAACATCAGTCATAGAAGATCTGTTCGACAAGTGGGGTCGTCCAAAGTTGGACCTTTGTGTGTCTCTACTCAGCACAAAACTGACACATGTCTGCTCGCTTGATGCAGGGCCTAGAGTTTTCTGGTGAGACACATTGTCCCTCTCCTGCAAAGGGAGGTTTCTCTGTACCTTTCTTCTGCTCCAGAGAGTGCTCATCAAGCTCCAGATGGAGGGGACACACTCATTCTGGTGGCGCCATTCTGGCCGCACCATGTCTGGTTTCCATTACTGTGACAATTGGCTGTGGAACCACCAGTTCCCCTGCCCCTCTGCAGGGACCTGTTGACACAGGCACAGGGGACCCTGGTCCATCTGGACCTCAAGTCCCTCCATCTGCATTCATGGCTCTTGAAGGCATAGCCATTGCTCAGTTTGGGGTGTCTCAGAAAGCGGCTGATGTCCTGGTGGCTGGCAGAAACCCTCCACTAGGGTCACCTATTTGATGAAGTGGAAGCGCTTTGCTATATGAACTGCTTCCTATCACCTAGACCCTTTCACTTGTCCGGTGAACCAGGTTCTAGGGTATCTACTGTCCTTGTCTGATGCAGGACTCCAGTGCTCATCTGTTAAGGTGCACCTTTCTGTTAATTCAGCTTTCCATGTGCCAATTGATGGCCGTACTGTGGCTCAGTTGGATGTGGCCTGTACTTTTCTTTGAGGCATTCTACACTTAAAGCCTCCTATCCATAATCCGGTCCTGACTTGGGACCTGAATTTTGTTCTAGAAAAGCGGACTTAGCCTCCTTTTGTAATGTTTATGTAGGTCGGCACCTTGTCACCGTCTGCTTATAGATAAAAAGTCCACAATTGATGTAGCAGGATAAAAAGCCTTTTAATTCCAAATAGGCATGTCAGTCAGCAAGCAGCAAGCAGGACACACACTGCCCCTCCTCACAGAGCCAAACGTTTTCGCGTCACAATTACGCTTTCTCAAGGCTATGGTAATAGGGGGTAATGCACCTTATATGTGTTATTTAAAGGTGAAGTTTGAAGGTAATGTTCCCACCCTCAAATAAAATCCCCTATACAATTAATTTTACAATTATCATTACCATAAAAAGCAGGTATAACAATAGCTCAATCCAATACTTACATCTATAAAAAATCACATTTATATATATATAAACTATACAAAATATACTTATACATACATACATGATTATTATTGATTACAAAAACGGAGAAAGTTGGAAAAAAATCATTTAATCCTGGAGCAGCATATGATTTCATAATATACTGCCAATAAGTTTCTCTCTGACGTAATTTTAAATCTAAATCCCCCCCCCAAAAAAAAAATAATGTTCCTCCCCCTTAGATTTAACATGCTGCGAAAGGGCACTAATATCATCAGCATGTGCTATACTTCGTACATGTTGCTCTGTTCTTTCTCTAAACTTTTGAGCGGTTTTACCCACATAAAAACTAGTGCATTTTTTACAGCAAGCCAAATATATGACATTAGAAGTATTACAATTGCCAAATATTCCAATTTCATATCTTTTCCCTGTCACTGGTTGTTTAAACTCTTTACCAGTTTTAATGAATTTACAAAAACGGCAATTTCCACACTGGAAGGTACCTTTTGGCAAAGCACTTGTTTTATCTGTATCATGTCTAATCATATCCCCACTGTAATGACTATGTACTAATGCATCCCTTAAATTAATACCCTTCTTATAAACAATTCTAGGGGGAGTTAGAACTAAATCTTAAATTTTGTTTTCAACCGATAGAATATGCCAGTGTTTATTAATAATTTCATTAAGTAAATGAATTTGAGGACTAAAAGTGGTAATGAATTTAGGAGCATCATTTATATGTATAGTATTTATGTTCTTTTTTTCCTTTTGGATTTTGAATGTGTTCATTTCTTGTATTTTCGGTTCATCCCCATTTTGCATTCCATTTATGCTCTGCTTTTTCACGTCCTCTATTAATAATCTCCATATTGTAACCTCATTCTAAAAACCTTCTTGTAAGTTCCTCTGCACTTCTTTCATAGTCCTCATCATGGGAACGATTTTGTTTATATCTCAAAAACTGTCCAATAGGTATATTTTCTGTAACGTGCTTAGGATGACAACTTTGAAAATGCAAAATGCTGTTCCTATCAGTAGTTTTTCTGAACAGCCTGGTGCTAATGTCCCCATTACTTTCTTTTTTCACTGTTAAATCCAAGAAGCCAATCTCTTTAGGATTGGTTTTCAGTTCAAATTTCAAGTTACAATTTGATTTCTCCAGATACGCTACAAACAGACTTAATTCGAAGGTGGTACCTTTCCAGATGAAAAACAAATCATCTATGTATCGTTTGTAAAAGTCTATTTGTTCTAAAAATGGATTCTCATTACCGAAAATAACTTTTTCTTCCCATTTTGACAGATAGATAATTGCATAATTAGGGGCCATGGCTGCCCCCATGGCTGTTCCCTTTTTCTGCAAATATATCTTCTTATCAAATATGAAGGTGTTACAAGTAAGGACCTTTTCATTAACATAACCAAAAATTCCACAAACGCCTGTGAATCAGATGTTTTTTCACACAGGCTTTCTCTCAAACTTTCCAACCCATCATGATGTGGGATGTTTGTATATAATGAACAAACATCCACAGTTGCAAAACTTGATTCTTGACTCATGTCAGTATCCACAAGGAAATCCATAAACTGTACTGTATCTTTCAAATATGATCGAGTACCTTGTGCAGTGGGTTTAATATGATGATCTATAAAGTATGCAATATTATCTGTCAATGATTCAGTGCTGGCCACTATAGGTCTATAAGGCGGTTTTTCCAAGCATTTATGAATTTTCGGAAGTCCATATATAACAGATCTAACTGGATGTTCTACAGTTAGAAAATCAAAAGTGTCATGATTAATCAGGCCTTCCAATAATGCTTCATACAAGATGTCATCAATTTCTTGCTTAAATTTATTCACTGGATCATAAGACAGAATCGTATAAAAATCTGCATTATTCAACTGATGTAACATTTCTGATACATAATCTTGTATATTTATAACCACCACAGACCCTCCTTTGTCAGCCAACTTTATGGTAATCATTTTATTACTTTTTAAAGCACGGGGACATTAGCACCAGGCTGTTCAGAAAAACTACTGATAGGAACAGCATTTTGCATTTTCAAAGTTGTCATCCTAAGCATGTTACAGAAAATATACCTATTGGACAGTTTTTGCGATATAAACAAAATTGTTCCCATGATGAGGACTATGAAAGAAGTGCAGAGGAACGTACAAGAAGGTTTTTAGAACGAGGTTACAATATGGAGATTATTAATAGAGGGCGTGAAAAGCAGAGCATAAATGGAATTCAAAACTGGGATGTGCGAAAATACAAGAAATGGACACATTCAAAATCCAAAAGGAAAAAAGAAGATAAATACTATACATATAAATGATGCTTCTAAATTCATTACCACTTTTAGTCCTCAAATTCATTTATTTAATGAAATTATTAGTAAACACTGGCATATTCTATCAGTTGAAAATAAAATTTAAGATTTAGTTCTAACTCCCCCTAGAATTGTTTATAAGAGGGGTATTAATTTAAGGGATACATTAGTACATAGTCATTACAGTGGGGATATGATTAGACATGATATACAGTAGATAAAACAAGTGCTTTGCCAAAAGGTACCTTCCAGTGTGGAAATTGCCGTTTTTGTAAATTCATTAAAACTGGTAAAGAGTTTAAACAACCAGTGACAGGGAAAATATATGAAATTGGAATATTTGGCAATTGTAATACTTCTAATGTCGTATATTTGGCTTGCTGTAAAAAATGCACTAGTTTTTATGTGGGTAAAACTACTCAAAAGTTTAAAGAAAGAATAGGGCAACATGTACAAAGTATAGCACATGCTGATGGCATTAGTGCCCTTCCGCAGCATGTTAAATCTAAGGGGGAGGAACACTATTTTTGTTTTCAAATCATTGAGAAAGTATTTGTAGGCCGGGGGGTGGGGATTAAGATTTAAAATTACGTCAGAGAGAAACTTATTGGCAGTATATTATGAAATCATATGCTGCTCCAGGATTAAATGATTTTTTCCAACTTTCTCCATTTCTGTAATCAATAATATTCATATACGTATGTATGTTTAAGTATATTTTTGTTTAGTTTATATATATGAATGTGATTTTTTTTTTATAGTTGTTAGTATTGGATTGAGCTATTGTTATACCTGCTTTTTATGGTAATGATAATTGTAAAATTAATTGTATAGGGGATTTTATTTGAGGGTGGGAACATTACCTTTAAACCTCACCTTTAAATAACATATATAAGGTGCATTACCCTCTATTACTATAGCCTTGAGAAATCGTAATTGTGACGTGAAAATGTTTGGCTCTGTGGGGAGGGGCAGTGTGTATCCTGCTTGCTGTTTGCTGACTGAATTGCCTATTTGGAATTAAAAGGCTTTTTATCCTGCTACATCAATTGTGGACTTTTTATCTATAAGCAGACAGTGACGAGGTGCCGACCTACATGAACAGTTTGTAAGTACCATTGGATTTGGTTTTGGCCCCGTTTCTTTGACATTTGCAGCTGCCTGTTTTGTTCTGTGGTCATTTAGCCTCCTTTTGAGCCAGCCACGTCTTACGAGTTATGCTTTCTGTCGTGGAAAGCATCATTTTTAGTTGCTATTACTTCTGCTTGAAGGATTTCAGAGCTACAGGCTGTCATGTGTGAGCAGCATTATTTGATTTTTTGCAAAGACGGGGTATCTTTGCTTACTAATGCTAAGTTTCTTCCTAAGATGGTGTCTGAGTTTACCTTAAATCAATCTATCCACCTGCCTGTTTATTACCCAGAGCATCAATCCAGGGGAAGTATTGCTGCATGCTTTAGATGTGCATAGAATTCTTAGGTACTATACACACCATACAAAGGACTGCAGAATGTCCTCACAGTTGTTTGTTTCTTTTGCCCCGGGAAAGAGGGTGTTCCAGTTTTTAAACAGGGTTTGTCCAAATGGTTGGCCAGCTGTATTACTTTTTGTTATAGGAAGTACAGTAAGGAACTTCCTGGTGTCGTCAATGGCCTTTCAACCAGTGACATGGCCATTTATGTTGCCTGCTTCAGGAATGTGTCAGCTGCTGAAATCTGCTCTGCTGTCACTTGGACTACTGTCCACACATTCACGAGACACTACAGTCTGGACATTGTCTCTATACAGAGGGCAGGATTTGGCCTAGCTGTGCTTCAAGGCCTTCTTTCTGAGCCTTTTGACCTCCTGCCACCCAGACTGTCTTGCAGTCAGAACTTCTTGAGACTCATTCCGTAGGTGTGACCTGATAAAAGAGGTATTCCCAAAGAAGACAGAACAGTTCAATCAATCAGATATTTATTTCACATAGCGCACTTCTCGATTGCGACTTAGTGCGCTTCACAACAATTTCTAAAAGTTTTAAAATACAATACAAAAACACACAGACAAATAATGAAATAAATGCAGATAATTTCAATAAAATATTCCTAACTTCCCTTAAAAGCTTGTCCAGACAGGAAGGTCTTCAGCTCCCATTTAAAAATGTCCACTGTTGGACTGTCATGAATATGACGTGGGAGGGAGTTCCACAGGATTGGGGCTGCATACGAAAAAGAAGGGGCCCCCAGTGTTTTTAAAGGAATCCTGGGAACTTCCAGCAAACCCATGTCCATGCAATGAAGGGAGCGGACAGGCCGGTGGGGGCCAGGAGGTCTTTAAGGTAACCGGGCCCCTGTTCGTGTAAGGCCTTACAGGTCAGTAAACTGACCTTGAAGAAGATCCACCACCTAACTAGCAGCCAGTGCAGAGAGTGCAGCACAGGTGTAATATGACACGTCCTGGGTAGGCCGATCAACAACCTGGCCGCTGCATTCTGCACCAGCTGCAGTTGGCGTAGATCTCTCCCCTTTAGCCCTAGGTACAGGGCATTGCAGTAATCCAGGCGCGAGGTCACAAAGACATGGACCAGTACTGGCAGATCAGCCAGGGGTATCAGGTGTTTCACCCTGGCAATGTTCCTCTGATGGTAAAGAGAGGTCTTGACTATAGCTGTCACCTGAGATCTAAGCATCAGGCTGCAGTCCAAGACCATGCCAAGGTTCCTCACCCGGTCAGAGGTAAGCAACTGGGAGTCCCCAAGCCTAAGCTTTGAGACTCGACCAGGTTGCATCCTCACCCCCCTGGCGAACAGAATTCAGCATCAGTACCTCATCCAGTCCTGGATCTCAGTCAGGCAGGTGTTAAATACTGAGACCGTCTCCTGCTGCTTGGGTGCAAAGGAAATGTAGAGCTGAGTATCATCTGCATAGCAGTGAAAAATCAGCCCATACCACCGTATAATGTCTCCTAGTGGGAGCATATGCACCGTGAACATAATGGGGGATAAGACGGATCCCTGCGGGACCCCACGTGGTAGGGAAGTGGGTACCGAGGAAAAAGTCCAGACACCACATGTTGCATTCTGCCAGTGAAGTAAGATCTGAACCGGTTGTGGACATTACCAGCCAGTCCACAACAAATCCGCAAGTGCTCCATCAGCACCTCATGGTCCACGGTGTCAAATGCTGCCAAGAGATCAAGTAGAACAAAAATGGAATGACTCCTCCAATCCCTTGCCACCAGATCATTTAGCACCCGAACCAGGGCAGTCTCAGTACTATGCCTTTTCCTGAAACCAGACTGGAGAGGCTTGTAGATGTCATGGGCTATTAAGTAGGTCTCTAGTTCCCCAGCCACCACTTTCTCAATAACCTTCTCTACAAATAGAAGGTTAGAGACAGGTCTGTAGTTTGCCAAACAGTCCAAGTCTAGTTATGGTTTTCTAAGGAGGGGTCTTAGAGCCGCCTCCTTCAAGGGCTCTGGAAAGACCCCCCGACACCAGAGAACATTGGACTATCTTAGCTAGGACCAGGCCGATTACATCAACGCTCCCCACAAGGAGGCGCTTTGGTCCCGGGTTCAGACTACATTAAGCTGGCTGAAGCTTCCGGACAGCCCTCACAATATCTACAGCTACCTGGTCGAAGTCATACCAGACAGATTGAATACCTGCTACCCTATGCCGTTCACCGCAATGCCCCTTTGAGGGCGCTTCCTGGATTTCCGATCTGATAGAAGCAATATTATCAGCAAAGAATAGAGTGGACTCTTCACATCTTGACTGTGAAAAGGCTCCCATGGATCAAAGACAGGCCAGATTACACAACCTGTCCATGGTGCAAAACAGCTGAGCTGGTGTATTGATTGCTGCAGCAATCTCCTTGGACAGGAACACTACCTTCTTACAGGAGATTGCTGATTGATTGTCTCTATAATGAAACATCAATCTAAGCTTGTCCTCCCCCAGGCCTGTTAATGCCTCTCCAACCTTTGACCCCTATTCCTCATCTCACTGAGAGTCTCATTGAACCAAGGGGACCCCTAGTGTGAGGCGAGGGGTCGAACACAAACAGGTGCAGTAGAGTCGAGGGTCTTGGCAATAAACCTGTTATAGGTCAAAACCAGTTCCCCAGGCTCCTCGCACGCACTCATCGGACCTGAAAAACCCAGCACCGCCATTGGACCCTGCGGGGTCAAGCTGCTCAAAGTGTGGTACTAAACTATTTACGTAGGGAGGGTCTATTCAGGTGGGGCCTCGAATGAGAACCTGATGACAGTATGGTGTTCTGACCATACAACCGGTTCTACCATAAGGTCAAAGACCTCCATTTCCAGCAGGAAGATGAGGTCCAACGAATGGCCGTGAATGTGGATTGCAGAAGAAACAACCTGTGTCAGGCCCAGCGAACCCATTAGTTGGAGAAAGTCTTGACCAAACTGCGAGAGTTCATCGTCGATTCAGGCATTGAAGTCGCCCAGACTAATTCGTCTAGGCGACTCCAATACCGTTTCAATGATGAAGTCCGTGACTTCCTGCAGGAATTACTTTCCATCGCCCGGAGGGTGTTAGATGAGAAGGATCCTGCAACCTACAACTGCACACCCTTGAACGGCAACACATTCAAAGGATCTCATTGTTCCTAACTGGGAGGCTGTGAGGCTCAGTTCCAATTTGAAACATATTGCCACACCCCCACCCCTACAATCTTTTCTCAGGCAGTGTACTACCGACTACCCGGCCAGAACAGCTGATTCCAAAACTGGGCCAGCACTTTCATCCAGCCAGGTCTTGGTGAAGCAAGCCAGATCAGATGATGCAACTGGATCAGCAATTATTGCTGTCTTGTTTTTTAATAGAGCTGGCATTGCACTACACCGCCCAAGAAGGATAGGTCGGTGAGGCTGGTCTGGACACCTGCCCACTAATTGTGGAGCCCCTTGGGTATGGGCACCAGGCAGACCAATTTGGCCCCAGGGCACCTTTTGTTTCCCACCACCCCAATCTGCCCCCCCCCACTATATTCCCCCTACCAACCTCCACATATTTCCATTTCCTTCCCCCACGCGCTATCCCCAGTGCTCTACAGCGCCCATATACCTCTGATGACAAAGGGAGACACTTGAAGGGTCTGAGATTACGGAGCCTGGAGGGCGTATAAAATCTTTCTTTGGGAGCCAAAGACCTACACATCTTCACAGCTTATTCATTGCTAACCTTACTTTAACCAAATCCTCACAAATGAATATTAATAACAAGCAATAACTGTAGTATACTATTCACAATGACACATACACCACACACACCCACCCGCTTCCACTCACACTCCTCCCCCGCCTCCCCAACCTTCCTGCAGACAGATCTAATAAAGTAATTTTATTTTACTGAGGAGTCTATAGGCCCATGAAAGCAGCTTATACACAGTTCTCAGCTTTAATGTCAGGGTGCTCTCTTCTCCCACACAACTGCCACTCTAGGTCACTGTTCTTCTAGGAGAACAAATTCTTAGCAAAAGGGGGTAAATACAGAAGGCTTCAGAGTCACATAGAGTTCAAGGTCCAAAATACCTCAGGGCTCTCACCCCTAAGGACTTGACTTTCGCAGTCCTACAGAAATATACAGCCCCCTCAACCCCTCTAACAATTCAAGGACTGTTCTGGTCCTACCTCAAGTCCTGGACTACTTGAATTCACTCCAAGCCCGTAGCCACGTCCCAACATGTAAGAACTTACCAAACAGTAGATCTTCGAGGGAATCTCTTTCATCGGGTCATGCCATCCTGCCCTCCTCTCCCCCCCTTTCTCTGTCTCCATATGGCATTTCTGTTGCTTCAGCCTTTCTTATAGCTGGGCACCTCATCTCTTTCCTTGGCTACCTAGAGGCGGGCCTAGCAAGTATGATCTCTGATGGGGAACTGAGGAGGGAATGGGACTGCCCACGCTTATATATGCAGGGATGTTGGCATCTGACATTGGCATGGGTGGCCCCTACTAGACTGCTAGAAACGTTTCCATGTGATTCTAGTGCCTGACAGCTATAAGTTCCACACACGTGACCTAATGAAAGAGATTCCCTCTAAGATCTGCTATTACGGTAAGTTCTTGTGTAACTGTTCCTTTTTTTATTCTCTTTTATTTCCAAATCCTTGTTGGTGCATGCTGTCAAATGCTGTGAAGAAATAGGAACCACTTTTTGCTTTGTCCATGTGGTGCTAAGATAAAGCGAACAAGCATGCAAATTTTTATATAGCTCCCAGAGGCTCAAGTCCCTTTGTGTACATAAAACTTCAACTTGAGTTAACCAGTTAAAAACATTCTAAAATAAATACATCAGTAACACCCATCTCTGTATAAAGCCATAATTAAGATGACTTAAATAAATTATGACTTAAAGTTGAAAAGAATAAAGAAGAAACCTCAAATGCCAGGGAGAAGAAATGAGTCTTTCAGTGCCCAGTGTCAAAACTTCAGTACTTACAATGGGCAGGCACTGAGAAAGCCCTTTCTTTGGACAATTTCAAATGGTCCTCTGGAACTGCCATCAGATTATCCCATTGACTGGAATAACCAGGCCAAAGTATAAGGGAGAAGGAGATCTTTTATGTAATCAGGACTCGGCTCCTGTGGGGCCTTGAAAACTGTCAAGCAAATCTTAGAGTTGGTGCGCTATCTAACTAGTAACCAGTACAGGTTGAACAGCACCGGTGTGATGTGATCAAGAACCCACCAGTTGTTTTTCTAGTTGTTTGTTCATTTTACCTCCTTGTGTATGGCCTCAGAATATCCATTTGCCTAACCTTCCTGTTGATAGATTGATACTTCAATATGGGCAATTGGCAGCAAGGCAGCTGAATTGAATAATCTGAAAGTTTCACTACATGAAGCAATCCAATTGTAGAAATGAAAGGAAAAGTGTGACTCTCACTGGGATTCAAACCCAGGTATCAGCAATCCATGCTTTAGCTCTTAACCAACTGAGCTATGAGAGTTCAGCCAAGGTAAGGCCCCTGAAACTACATGAAGCAGACATTTATCTCACATACCGTTCTGCTACATATGCAGAACTTGCTTTTATATGATCTTATTGCATTGTCTGTCTTGTGGTTGCTGTATATATGACCAACTTGTTTTTCTAATAAGATGAATTAAAAAAAAAAAAAAAAAATACCTGTACCAGATATCAGCTGAGCTACGGTGTTCTGCACTTGCTAAAGATAATGCAACAAGCCTCTAGAAAGCCCAAAATAAAGAACATTACAACAGTCTAAGCAGGAGATAACAAAGGTGTGGATTACAGTCATAATGCCATCATATCAGAGAAAGGACTTCACCCAGGTGATATTTCTGACATGGAAAAAAACAACGGAAGACACGAGTACACGATGTTCAACAGTCAATCTTTTATCTATTATGACCCAAGGTTTTTAGCCTTGTCCGTGGCATGGAGGGTAGAGCCACCTAATGATAGAAGGGTGAGACTAACCCTCTTCATTGCCAGCTTCTGAGATCCTGGTTTTATAATCAGCAATTCTGTATTTCCTGGATTGAGACTCATCTAGCTATCAGATACCCAGTCACTAGGGTCAGACAGGTATTGCTTTATCACAGCTGTAGTGTTGCCCAGATTCTGTGTGAAGCAGTTGTATAGCTGGGTATTATCTCCATAACTGTGAAAACTCAGATTATACCATTTTACACTCTGTCCCAGTGGAAGCGTATATACTACAAACAGCACAGGAATCGAACCTTGAGGTACACTGCAGGGAACAGTTGAGGGCCTGGATGAAAAGGCCCCCAGAGTTACTCGCCAACATCAGTCAGAAAGGAAGTACTCAGACCAACGCAACACTGAACCTCTGAGCCCTCCATTGTACCTAAGGCAATCTGTCAACACCCTATGGTTTACAGTATCAGGTGCAGAAGAAAGATCAAGGAGAATAAGAAATTAACATTCTCGTCAGACCCTGGCCAGGAAGAGATCATTCAGCGCTTTACCTAGGCAGTCTCTGTGCTGTGTCAAGGTCTGAAACCTGATTGGAATAGTTCTAATATAGCATACTTCATCTGGTGATTATCTAGTTGCGATGCAACCACCTTTTCAGTAACCGTCCTCAAAAATGGGAAGTTTGAGACAGGTCTGTAGTATGACAAAATCTCCGGTTCCAGTGATGGTTGGTTGAGTAGGGGCCACAACACTGCATTTTTCAATGTGGAAAGGAATCACCACTTACTCAGGGAACACTGGATTATTTCAGTCACCATAGGAGCCAGGGCTTCCTGACAGACCACCACCAGTAGGGTCGGCCCTGGGTCCAGGTCATAGTAAGTAGGTCCACAACCCGGGTATCATCTGTGATGTATCCTGAACTGAGACTGGTTGAAACCCAGTCCAGTGGATCAGAGTGCTTTTGCCTTGACCATCCTCATCACTGCTTGGGTGCCCACCTCAGAGATCATCGCCCTAAAATAGGTCACCCTGACAAGTAACAAAGAACCAGAAAAGCTTACATCTTTCTGTTGAGCCTACTTCCCCAGACTGCAGACAGGTTTGGTGTAATAACCTGTCAGCAGCCTGGAAGAGTTAAGCTGGTCTGTTCCTCCCTTCAGCAGTTGACCCTGATAAGAACTCTGTCTTGTTTTGAGAGATTACCCTCTTGTAGACCCCATAATGAACCATCAGTCTGCTCTTCATAGAGCGTGTCCTTAACCAGGAATGCTTCCTTCTCTATCCCATGGTCTTCAGCTGTCTCAGCTCACCATTGTACCATGGCGAGCTGGGGCAGGAGACTAGTGGGTGTACACAGATAGGTATGAGGGTGTTGACTGCAGATAAGAGAGCCACATTTGTAGCCCTCCACAGCAAAGGCAAGTCATGAAGAACACACACCAAACCTCTTAAGGTGCTGCCAGCAAACTGTAAACCATGAACAAAATATAAGAAATGCCGGCACACACACCAAAGGTTCTTTAGTTGATTTATTTGATAAAATGCAATGTCTACTCCAGAAGCCGAGTAGACACACCCCAACATATTGCCTACCAATTAGGCTTCATAAGGGGGTGTAATTTATATCCACACATAGCCTTATATAGTTTGGTGCATGCATATTCATGAGCCACATATGCAAGAAAATGTTGTATAGCTCTGCTTAAAGTGCTTAAGAAGTGCATATGAACTGTTGCACCAGGAAGGACATTTGACCTACCCATCATAATTACAATCTCAAATAGTTAAACCTGATTGAAATTCAGTTGAAAGAGCCAACCAAGCCCTCCTCAGCAGCCAGACCACCTTGCACACAGGCGGCCAACGTGCTTGGATATCCAGTTCCTCCTGGAACCTCTCAGGTGTCAGGCTGTATACTGGTTGGTACTGGACTATTTCCATGGGGGGAGGAGTTACTCAGAGGGCCCTAAAATTGACTTTAACTGCAGAATGATTCATCCAAGCAGTTAGATTAACCTCAGCTTTACAAATGTTGAGTCTCACGATGAAGAGCAGGCCCAATGTGTGGCTGTCCTCATGGGTAGCAGAGAAAACCACCTGTTGAGGTCCAGAGTGGTCTTAGTCTGAAGTAATCTGGTTGCAAATGACAAATCTTCATCATCTATCCAAGCATTGAAATCCCTCAACACCAACGGCCTGGGGGATTCCAAGGCTAGGTTGATGATGAAGTCCACAAATTCCTGCAAAAATTCAGCCTGTATAGACAACGCTTAGTCTATGTCTGCTGCCTAGGCCTCTTGCATGACTTGGAAGAAGTGTTCCGTCTGGCAGGGCTTCAGCTAAGTCACGTGGAAATACTGTCATAAAGTTCTCAAATTATTTATGCAGAAGATTGAGGCTTCTTAGCATTTGACACTGGCTCCTAGCTCAGTTTTGCCATCAAGCTGTCTTCTGCATATCATCATCATCCCAATATGTTTCAAATCAAAGGGCAAACAACTTAAGTCTGCATTGAGGAAGCCCCACTACAAGAAATGTATGAACGAATAGTCTGTTTCTCCCACACTTTCCCAGTCTCCACACTATTTAAGTACTGAGGGTAAGTCTTTAACTACCTCAGTGGTCCCTATCAACACATCTCCAACTTTCAATATGACATCAGGGTCGCACTGTGGCTCACCTGCCAATGGCGGTGTGCAGCCATTGATGACCAGCACTATCCTATCATTGTCAGTATCCTCAAACCCATCGTCTGGCACTGTTAACGCTCGGGCACTCATGGCTACTGTCTCTGAAAGTTTCTGACAGCTCATGCCATTGCTACTGACAGTACTACCGTTCACCCTTTCACCCTGCTATCAGTGATGGCTGTGGGATTCTCAGAACATATGGTGCCACCTTTGCTTCCTTCAGTCCTGCCTTCCAGGTAGTTGGTGGGTCCTGTACTTCCTCTTCATCAGTCTGAGGAGGTAGAGGTGGAATACAACTCTGACCTCATACATGGTGAGCAGTATGTTGATGTTGAGCGTCTGGATATGCCTCTAGGCCTAGACTCTGATTTCACTTTGCCCTCCTGTAGTGAGGACTCCATTTTTTTTTTTTTTTACATCCCTCGGTTTGCTTCAAAGGATGCCTCTTTTCAGGCTTTACTACAGAGTATGCAGCAAGCCCTGGGATTTTCAGCTGAAAAGGAGGATTCCTCAAGAAAGGCTCTCAATGAATTTCTAGAGGTGCCCTCTCGTCCTTCTATGGTGGCTCCTCCAAGCTTTAGAGGCTTTAGGACTTACCTGCTGTGGCTAATAAGGCTGATAAAATGTACCCTACCACTACTACTAAAACGTATTATGCCTCACAGCCAAGATGGATTCTATGGGTATAAATGCTGTCAATGATAATTCATCAGCTCCTGGTCACATGGGTTCCTTACCCTCTGACAAGGAATCTCAATTACTATACGTTCTAGCAAGATGACTTATGCCTCTTGTCTCTTTGTGCTTACATATAGCCAATTACCAGGCTGTGTAACAACATAACAAAACCACTTATGGAAATCCCGCTCTGCTGTGGCTGATAAGTTACTGGATAGTCCCCTGAAGGTGCAGCTGTTCAGGACAGTGACTGCTGGCATGGACGCAGGGAAGTATTTGCTCAATTCAGCTTATGACGTCTCAGATGCTTCTTTCTGTGCAGCAGCTTCAGGCATTTCCTTAGAAGATACTTTTGGCTAAGAGTTGCTGGCCTTGCCCCTGACATGCAGCAGTCTGTCCTGAATTCCCCTTTTTGAAGTCAAAAATGTTTTGGATGTGATGCAGGGGACACTCTTTGTGACCTACATTCCTCCAGTATGACACTTTGCACTTTGAAGTCTGATCCTAAGCCCTCAGATTGCCATGGCAGTTTTTATTACTGGAAAGATGGTCCCTATATTTCTGATGCCCAGTCTTGCGCTGGTACCAGTACTTCCTTTCCTACATCTGGACCTTCAGGTACACTTCCTAATGCCCTAGGAATGCTGGGGCTGGCAGGGCTCCGGCTGTGCTAAGTGCATCATTATTTCTGCTAACTGATGCACTTTAAAAAAACAAAACAACAAAAACTTCATCTTGTTTCTTCTCCCTCAGGGAAGTTTCTTTGGCTTTTAAACAGTTGTTTGTTTTGGAATGGTCAACCCCTAGATATTGGGTGGCCTTTTCTTTCCTGTTCAGATTATGTCTGTTGAAGTAGGTTCCTGTATTATTTTCATTGGTTCAGAAGTATGGTAAGGAGCTTCTTTTCCCATTTTTTCACTGGTCATCCAAGATGTGCTCTGGACACTGTACTTAATTTATTTTCCTAGTACCCCACGGCTCTGGGTATCAGGGACTCTTGGGCCTTCCTCATGCTCATGTTGTACTGTGGTATTGCATGGTAATCATTCAAAATGTGTGACTGTGTGGAGGAAGATATCCTCAAAGAAGTTAGGTTTATTACTTATAGTAACAAGAAGGAAGAAACCCTCAAAAAAGAATGGGTTTGTTACAGTAACAGTAGATCTTTGAGAGAATCTCTTCCGTAGAGCTACAGTTCACCCTCCTGCCTACCCCCATTGTTGGTATACCCTCACAAGGCACTGGTGGGGCCAGCCTGATGGCTGTCGCACACTGGGAATACTCGGTGCTCATACGGACATATGAAACTGCCAGCAGGTACAGGCCATATGGTCTATCAAGTCTGCTCAAGTGTGCAGCTAGCAATCCCTTATACTGCAGCTGCCCCATGCCCCCTTCACCCACCCATTATGTTAGTCCTTTTACATTTCCTCTCCTGTGTTCCTGGTTTGTGTACCTGGCTCCCTGGTCTCTACCAGCAGGTCATATCTGGAGAGCTTGTCTCCACTGAGAGATTCAGCTAAGGAGAGGAGGGCCCCTGCTGTTAAACGTTTCTGTGTGACGCTGACAACGGCTTACAGTTGCAATGATGTGGCTCTATAAAGGAGACTCTTTCAAAGACCTGCTGTTAAAATAAGTAACAAACCTTTCCTATTCTTACTTACTTGCCTAATGAAGGTATTGCTTGCTTCAGCTACCCCTCTCTTAATCATATACCATTTGGCCTCCACGCACTCTGCCTTCCCTACCTCTGCCAGTCTTTCTTTGAACAGCTCAGTCATTTTCCCGAAATCTGCCCTTCTGTGCTCTTCTAAAGTCTAGGACTTCATTTTCAAGTTGGAGTGATCTGCCTCCAGGTAAATGTAAAACCACACTCAACTGTAGTCTCTGGATCCCAGTGGCTTCTCCACCCTGACATACCCAACAATATCCCTGTTAGAGTACTGGATCCAGGATAGCCTGCCTCATTGGTAGGTCCCTTGACCTACTGTACAATAACACAACCCTGTAGCACCTTTACTTGTGCTTGGCTTCTGTCACTCATGACCACTGGGATTGCACAGTCTATGTCAGTAGTATCAGGTCTCCTGTTAGCACTACCACCACCTTTGCTGACAATTTTCTAATTTCATCTCCTAGTGCCTTGTCGTCGTACTCCCACTGACTCGGTCTGTACTCTGTGTGGTATTTCCTTACCTAGATGGCTGGCTAGTATTTGGAAAAAACAAAGGACACTCAAGTGTTCAGTGCAAATTGTTGAAAGCAAGTTGCAAAGATTAGGTTTTCTGCTGAAGTTAGAAAAGTCACAGCTGGAACCTTGGCAGATCTTGAAATTCATAGGGGTAGAGCTGTACACAGAACACGGAAAGGCAAAGTTCTTGTGCTGCTGAAAAAACAGGAAAAACAACTCGTCTGGGTGGGTTTGGTGGCCACAAAAAGGAAGGGCTACTGCTTTACAAAAAGGAAGTGCTTTTGGTGGGTATTCTCAGTGTTGGTTAATTCTAGCACGGTTTGAATTATTAAGATGTTAAAATATAATCAAGCTTAAGTGACAGCAAACACCAAATGATAGCAGAATATAGCATGAAGATAATCCACGCAAACTGACTGCCTTCTCAGCCACCAAGAACAATTAAGGACAGATGATATAACATCCTTAAATTATACGCAGAAGCAGTCATGTGGCGCCAAAAAAGACCGCTTTAAAACATTCTAATTAATAATAAAAAAAAAAATTTATAACAGAGTTTTAACAGAACATTTTTTTAAAAATATAGAGAATCCTGGCCGGCCCGGTGGCACTTAGGGTTGAGGCGTTGGACGCCACCCGCAACTTAGGTTGCCTGAGGATGCGACGAGGGGAGGGAGAGGATCAAGCATCCGAAGGACTGCTTCCCGCTCTTGGGGAGGACTGCTGTCCCTCTCCTTGGCTACCCCCTAATGGAGGCCGGAGGGCAGCGCCGAAATCAGGGAGGCACAGGAGCGCTGGGACGTAGCATGCACGTGCCTCCATATGCGCATGCTCACACCGCGAGTGGAAGGGGCAGAAAATGGTGTCAACCATCAGGATGGGTAAATCCTGGTGGATGCCAGGGTGACAGGGCTGGGGGGACCAGTGGAGGGGGGGCCAGTTGACACAGTAGGAGGAAAAAAAGTATAGGGAATCCCAAATATCTCCCCAGGTCACTTTATAAAATTATCTGCAGGCTAGTTTCTACTGCAAGTGCACACTCTGAACTCCAAAGCTGTATGGCTTCCAGATTGCCCTTAACAGATCCAAACAAACAGTGAAGTACTTATGTGCTTAATAGTTGTATAGTCAGAAACTGTGACTAAAAAGGAAAGGAAAACAAAAAGTCCTCACTCTGTCCCCTTCTCTGCAGACAAGCCGTTTGGTTGTCAGTTTCCATCACTCTGTTTTAAAACAGAACCTGATCTGCAACTGTTCAGTTTTAGTCTTGGGTTCATTGTTCAAACTGAGAATTGCACCAGAAATAAACAGCTGCATATTCTAATTTGATGGTCCAAGAATTACTTCTGGCTTAACTCCTCCATCTTTCAGCTGTCCAAAATCAGTATACTGGCATTTCTCCACTGGGTCCAACCTCCATAAATCCGGCCACACGATCCTCTCTCTCTCTCTCCACTCCCACTCCACAGACTTCTTTCCTGTCTCTATGTCCTCTCTTCTCGAGTCTCTGTCTCCTCTGTTGTCCTGGCTCCCTTCTGTCCTCAGTCCTGTCAGGTCCAGAGTGAACGCTGGTGGTTCTCAGTGTAAGCAGGTAAAAAGTACTGTAAAAGAATAAAACTCTGTAAGCATAGTCTGTTCCTTTAAAAATGATAAAAAAAAAAAAAAAATGCACTGACAACAATCCTCGCCAGCACTGATCGAATACCTAGTCAGGCAGTATGTTTTTTGCAGCATCTTCTTCCCAGTGTACAGTCCTCTTACAGATCCTCCTGTCCAACCAGTCCCGCCTTGGAATTTGGACCATGTACTTTTGCAACTGATAAATCCACCATTTTAACCTATGTACTCATTACAGCTCAAATACTTGACTTGGAAACTGTTTTTAGTGGCTCTTACTTCTGCAAGGAATATTTGGGAGTTGTAAGCACTATGTACTGACTGATTTTATGGTGTTTACATAGAAACATAGAATTTGACGGCAGATAAGGATCGCCAGGCCCATCCAGTCTTCCCCTTTTTCCCCTACCTACAAAAAATGCCACAGATCCCACTTGACCTATGATATCACCTATTCTTTTGAACAGCCAGGGTCCCCACCTGTCTATTCCATGCAGTCTTGAATAACCCTGCCGACTTTGTCCCCACCACCTCTGCTGGGAGGCTGTTCCATGCCTCCACCACCCTTTCCGTGAAGAAGTACTTTCTCATGTTGCCCCCTAGTCTACCCCCTTTCAGTCTCATGTCATGTCCTCTTGTTCTAGAACATCTTTTTATCTGGAATATGTTGCCTTCCTGTACCGTATTTATTGGTACTTAAAGGTCTCAATCATCTCATCCATCTCTCTCTTCTCTTCTCCAAGGTATATATATTGAGTTCCTCCAGTCTCTCCTCGTATGTCCTCTGGTGTAGGCCCTGCACCATTTTTGTTGCCGTTCTTTGAACAGCCTCTACCTTATCTATACCTTTTCAGAAAGGCGGCCTCCAGAACTGGACACAGTACTCCAAATGGGGCCTCACCAATGACCTGTACAGTGGCATTACCATCTCCTTTCTTCTACTGGTGATGCCTCTCCCTCTGCACCCTAGCATCCCACTGGCTCTCCCCACTGCCTTGGCACATTGTTTGGCCACCTTTAGGTCATCTGACATGATCACTCCTAGATCCTTTTCCTGTTATGTGGTTTCTAGCAACTCTCCCCCATCATGTAATCCTCCCCTGGGTTCCTGCGCCCCAAGTGCATGATTTTGCACATTTTTGCATTGAATCTAAGCTGCCACACTGTAAACCATTCTTCCAGCTTAGCTATCTCTTCTAATTTTTTCCATCCCTCCCGGACTATCTACCTTATTGCAAATCTTTGTGTCATCCACAAAGAGGCATAACATCCCCTCCATTCCCTCCGAAATGTCACTGATGAAGACATTGAATAGTACTGGCCCCAGAACAGATCACTATGGCACCCCACTGGTCACCCTCTCTACCTCAGATTTAACTCCATTTACCACTACCCTCTGTGTTCTGTCCCTTAACCAATTTTCTGCCCAGTTTACCACAGTGACCCACTCCCAGACTGCTCAGCTTGCCCACCAGCCTCCTATGGGGAACGGTGTTGAACGCCTTGCTGAAGTCAAGGTGGACCACATCCACCGCTCCCCCGATCCACCTCCCTGGTCACCCAGTCAAAGAAATCTAGCAGGTTTATTTGACTTAACTTCCCTGTCGTGAATCTGTGCTGCCTCAGATCCTGTGCTCCACTGGCTTTAGGGTGCTCCACTAACTTTCTTTTAGTAGCGATTCCATCATTTTCCCCACCACGGAGGTGAGACTGACAGGTCTGTAGTTACCAGCCTCTTCTCAGCTCCCACCTTTGTGAAGAGGGACCATATCGGCCCTCCTCCAGTCCTCTGGAACTTCCCCTGTATCCAGTGACCTATTGAACAGGGATGTCAGTGGTGCAGCCAGTATCTCTCTTAATTCCTTTAATACCCTAGAGTGTATCCCATCTGGACCCATTGCCTTGTCCTCCTTTAGTTTATTGAGTTCTTTTAGGACTCTGTCTTCTGTAAATGGACTGCTGTCCACCTCCCTACCAGTTCTGAGTCTTAGCTGTGATCCTTCCCCTTCCCCATCCTTTGTGAAAACCAAACACATGTTTGTTCAGGATTGATGCTTTATCCTGGTCACCTCCCACTCCTTCCCCTTTTAGCCTAACAATACCCCCTTCCCCTGGTCTTCCTTCGTTTGCTAATGTACTGTTAAAAAGTCTTATCCCCTTTTTTGACCTCTTTTGCTATTTTCTCCTCTGTCTTCGCCTTGGCCCTCCTGACTGCTTTCCCTACCTCACTTTGCTTTTCTAGATACATTGCACTGTCCTCTTCTTTCTGTGACTCCTTATATTTCCTGAACACCACTGTCTTTGCCTTTACCTTCCCAGCCACTTCCCACAAGAACCATAGTGGTTTCCATTTCCTCTTACGTTTGCCTATTTATGTAATGCAAAGTTTGCTTCCTCCCCTATGGCTCCTTTTAGATGGGCCCATATTTCCTCAGCCCCTCCCCCCGGACTTCCCTGAGACACACCCCATTGTTGTGAAGTCTGCCCTCTTGAAGTCCAGATCCCTCACCTTTGTGTGGCTTGACTCTGTTTCAGTACTCATATTGAACCACACTGTGCTGTGGTCACTGGACCCCAAGTAGCCACCCACCCTGACCTCCTTAATTCTGTCCCCATTGGTTAGAACCAGGTCCAAAATCGCTCTCTCCTGGGTTAGCTCAAGCACTTGTTGCTTGAGGCTTGCTCCTGGTAGGGAGTCCAGGATGTCTCAGCCCCTGGCTGTTGCAGCCGCTGGGATGCTTCATTCAACTTCTGGCAAATAGAAATCGCCTACCAGCAAGACCTCCCCTTTTGCTGCCATCTTATGGATTGCTTCCAGAAGCTCTCTGTCCATTTCCGTCCTTTGTGCAGGGCGGTTGTAGATTATGCCTGTTTGAATGGCTGTGCCATTGCCTGTTTCCAGGGTGACCCACAGTGTCTCCCCCCCCGGCAATCCTTGTGCCTCTCTTGCTTTTATACCCTCTCTGGCATAGAGAGGCCACCCTTCCTCCCTTTTTACCCTCCCTGTCTCTCCTGAATAAAGTGTACCTCAGTATAGCTACATCTCAGTCATGGTTCGCATTGTACCATGTCTCAGTATTAGCTACAATATCCAGATCAGCCTCAGCTATTAAGGCTACCAGCTCAGGGATTGTGTTTCCGAGACTATGGGCATTTGCACACATGGCTGTCCATGTACTGCTAGCTCTCCTGTCCTCCCTCCAATTTCCCTTGTTTCCTCCCGCATCCCCTTTTCCACCTAATGCAGTGCTTACTGACACTTTTTGTGACATTTTTGTCCTCCTTGTTGGCTACACTATCCTGTGGGGATAGGTAGTTTGATTTACTCTGCTTCCTTTCTCCAACCACCACCCCTCCACCCCGGGCAAGTTTAAATGCTCTCCAATGAAGCATTTAAACCGTTCACTAAGGACATCAGTCCCCTTCCCAGAAAGATGCAGGCCATCTCTACTGTACAGGTCTGCATCCCCCCAGGTGGGTCCCCATTCCCCAAGAAGTCAAAACTTTGTTCTCCGCACCAGCTCTTCAGCTAAGTGTTGAACTCCTTGATGCGGAGATCCCTAGCCTCCCTTTTGTCATGGACAGCCAAAACCTCCGAGAAGGACACTAAGTTAGCTACCTGCCCAAGGCCCTTCCCCAGTTCCCTGAACTCATTCTGCACTCTTGCTATCTCTGCCTTGTTCCCAGCTAGGTCATTTGTCCCCAGATGGACAATGACATTGAGCTTCCCGCTTCATGCTATTGCCCTAGCAGTCCTTTGGATCCGCTTTCCATCCCTCCGAGCTGTGCCTCCTGGTAGGCACTTTACCTCCCCCTCCTCCTCCTCCTCCTCTCCTGCTGCTCCTAGCTCTACTCTCTGGACGATGGAGTCCCCCACCAGAAGTATCTTCCTCTAGGGTCCCCCACTGCCCACCCTTTGGGCTCCATTCTGGAGGCCCCTCACATCCTCCCTGGGCGCAACCTCTTGTGACCCTGTGGGGCCTGCCCGGTCCTCGAGCACAGAGTAGGAATTCCTTAGTTTCACCAGCTGGGGAATGTGCCTCTGACCCACCTCCCTTACCCTGCCAGTCCACCATATGGTCCAGCCCTCCCTTCCCTCGTCTTTCTATGAACAAAGCAGCAACAAGCAGTTTTAGGCACCAACTCCCTGCTGCTACCAACAACCAAGTCCTTTTAATCAGGGTCATTCCGTACTCCTCGCATCAGCGTTTCCTGCAACAGAACAAAAATCCAGCCATGCACAGTCAAGTGAAGTCTTTTCATAAAGATAAGGTGATGTTCAGAATAAGATGTGAAATTTCTGCAAAGGGAGTTTCCACATTACACATTAATCAGTAAAGTTGTCTGCGTTTGGAAATAAATACCTTATTCTACAACAATCCATGCATTTGATATACACCACACTATTTGTAATGCTTTTATTAATGTTTTACCTTGTTTTAGCTTCAAACTGTCTTTCTTTCCATCGGAAACTCCACCTGGCCCATTGTTCTGTGTTTTAGTTCCAGATTCCAAGTGGAAATAACATGTTCTAAGTGAAAATAAATATTTACCCTAGAATAACATGAATTATTATTACCTCCTCTGTTTCATATGTATTGAATCTCCCACTGCAGTAGTCCAGCGCTGATGTCAGCTGCAGGGGATTCTGGGATTTCTGGTTACAGCAAATGTCAGCTTGGGAGTCAGCAGACTTGGTCTCTGCTGTATTGTAATAAACAGTAAGTAAAAAACAATTTTGTTTCTCAGAAACTGCAATTGGGACCAGCCCCACACTTAGGTGTGGCGCTGTTGTTGCTGACTGTGCCCCATTTAATCTCATTCTCATACAGCTTTTCAGTTTTTACAAGCTTTTATTTGGTAATAGATTATTTTTATTCTTACAGTTTGATTTCTTAATGCATAAGCATAGTTTACCTGGGTGGTCACTGCTCTTTTCTACTCTTCAGTTATAAATTGGCCATTAAGGGAGCAGATAGAGCATGACTACTCTACAGATTTTGAACTTTAACATTCTAAAGTTTTATCTCTGAAGCAATACCTCAAGGCTGAGGTGATGCACATTGTATGACTCCCAAATATACCCTCTAGAAGAAACATCATTACTTGTGGTATTTTATTTTCATGTCCATCCTCCCAGCTGGAGGAGAGGTGTAGTCGTATTGGTTCTGATCATCAAGAAGGAGGAAGGATTGGTGACATAAATCTGTGATAAAGAGAAGAGAAAAAGATATTTTCATTGGTATTTAAAAATATTAAGTCTGATGTGTAAATTGAGAGTTTAGCATCCGCCCATTGTAGGTCATTTACTCATCATTAGCGGAATATTGCTAATTTACCTCCTTTAACCCTATGATTATGTCTTGTTTGCTGTTCGCATTGTAGGGTGGCTTGCAGGAGGTGGCAGAGCAGCTGGAGCTGGAACGGATAGGACCACAGCACCAGGCAGGCTCAGATTCCTTACTAACAGGGATGGCTTTTTTTAAAATGAGAGAGGTATGTTCACATCATTTGAAGGCACTGTATTGATGTTTGTAGTACAGCAGTCATTTTTTATACTGTATTTTACAAACAGATTCCATGGCTTTTTGTTTTCATTGGACAACACTGAATGCATCTGCTTTCTTAACATTTAATTAAAGAGAACATAAACCATATATTTTTAAATGTAGTTGGAAATTTGGGCATGCATTTGGCCTCCTTATAGGCAGTATAGCGCTTTGGCAGTGTAGATAGGCAGTAAAGCGCTGTGGTTTAGGACAGTGAGCTGCAAACCTGGAGACCTGGGTTTGAATCCCTCAGCCCCCCCCCACTTGCATACTGTGTGACCTTGAGTAAGTCATTTAACTCTCTTGTGCTCCCAAGTTGCACCTGGAAACAGGCTTCAGCTTAGTGTGCCTTTCTTGGTTAAACAATTGATTTTATTTATTGATTGATTTTTGGATTACAAGTACTTTTGAGCTAAAAGCTCATTTACAAAGGTTCCATGCCAAATACTGAATAACGGGGGATACAGGATAATGTACATATAGGCAGCAATAGACAGGCCAGAGGAGGAAGCCGAACAGAAAACATATTAAGTATAGGCTAGGGCAAAAACGTTAAGCATGAGATTGTTACAGGGTCAAGAGTAGGTATAGCGAACATGTTGAATTCAGTTCTTGTCATAAGTGCTACATCCTGTATGGAATCAAAAGTGCCATTAAGTCTGGGGGGATATTAAGCCTAATGACCAGAGCAGAAAGATTGAGCAGGTCAGAGGACCGAGGAAGGAAAAGGGGTGTAGAGGTGAGCACAAGGGGTAGGGTGGGTACGTAGTAAATGGCGTTGATTGGGGGGAGGAAAAGGGGTGTGAGGTGAGGTGACAGTGGAAGTGGGCTTTTCTACAGGAGTACAGGGCAGGGGCCTAAGGGAGGAGGCATGAGGGGGAGGAGAAAGGCATTGGACTGAGAGAGAGAGAGAAAAGGGAGAAGAGGTCTTAGGGATGGAAGAAGGGAGACTTAAGTTTAGTGCTAGAGAGGGAGAGATAAGTGGGGAAGAGATGTGGGTATTAGTTATGTTTTACAGTTACAGCTACTAGTGGATTTCCCCTTCCCTTCCTTAATTTCATCACTGTTCTTTTTCCTGTGTTTGCTTTCAAATATTTTGTGTTTCTTTCTCTCTTTTTAGAGCCCCTTGTTAATGCTGACTTTTTCATGTCTAGTAATTCATATTTATTCATTTATTTATTTTTAATTCCTGATCAGTTGCAGAACCCAATGACCTCAGTTGAGCTGAGCTGACATAACTAGTTTAAGTGCAGGGCCAGCACTCACCTTATATCTCTGGGTCCCAGAACCGATCGCTAATGGTAGAAGTGAATATCCGGCAGAAAAGCAACATTAACATGGCACCCCAAAAAAGAAAACGGCAAAATCATTTTAAAGTAAACCTGGTAAAGTGCAGTAGGGGAGAATAAAAAGAAACGTTTATGCTCGCTTTAAGGGAATTAGTATGTGAGTTGTGTTAGTAGAGTAGTAGTGTGGCCTGCTGGTTAGAGCACTGATCTGTGAACCTGAATATCTGGGTATAAATCCACAGATGTCACTTTCTCACTGTATGACCCTAAGTAAGTCAGTTAACCTCCCTGGGCTCTGTGCTGTGTGCACCACTGATTTGTTTGGTACACATCAGTAAAGGTGTATATCGAGATGTACTGCTGAGCAGGCCCCAGCAGCACACATGGGGCTGTCATTCACTACTTTCCCCAGCCACCCACCCCCAGTAGCCCCTCCCCTCAAGTGCTTAGCAACGCAGAGGGGTGGCCCAAGGAGCAGAATCCATGTGGACACCAGGCTTTCAGTCAGAAGCCTGGTATGTATCCATAGTGGATCCCATGGCCCACAGGAGCAAGTTATCATGGGATATGGCAGTCTGCAGCGAGAAGTGCCGTATCCTCTTGTCAACCAGGTTTTTGTTAAATGAAAGGCAAGGCAAATTTATTTGTATGGTGCCCAATCCCAGGGGCTCTGGGCTTCTCACAGTATAATAAAATAAACGTTAAAAACATAAAGTAAAGTAAAAATGTATTTAAGTGCCTTTCAAGTTGTCAAGGCGCTGTACAATAAAATACAATGTAAACAAAAATAATAAAAATGTAAAAATATGCAGAAAAGGCTTGATAAAATAGATAAGTTTTAAATTCCAATTTAAAATTTGCGACGGTTGTGGCATTCTCTTAACCGACGAGGTAGAGAATTCCTCAGGGTGGGTGCAGCGTAAGAAAAAGCACATGCCCCAGATGTTTTAAAGCGAACCCTGGGAATCTCTAGCAATCCCTCATCAGCGGATCAGAGTGGGCGGCGGGGGCAGAAGGGAATAAGGAGCTCTTGCAGATATTGGGGTCCCTGCTCGTGTAGGGCTTTGTAGGTCAGCAAACAGACTTTAAAGGTGATCCACCACTGTACTGGCAGCCAGTGCAGTTTGCGCAGCACAGGCGTAATATGACTAGTCCTAAATGTATCAGTCAAAGCCTGGCTGCCGCGTTTGCACCAGCTGCAAGTGGTGGATATCAACCCCTCGGAAGCTCTAGGTAGAGGGCATTGCAGTAATCAAGGCGGGTGGTTTCGAAGGCGTGAACCAGTATAGAAAGGTCAGCGGGGGATCCAGGTGTTTCACCTGTGCGATATTCTTTAGATGGCAAAAGGAAGACATAACAACAGCGGATACCTGAGATTTTAAGGTCAACCCCCAGCTAGTATTCATCCAATTCTTGATCTCGGCAAGACAGTTGTTCAGCACAGAGACCGCATCATCCTGTCTGGGTGTAAAGGCAGTTGGTTATCATCTGAATAACAGTGAAAACCCAAACTGTATTGCCTAATGATATCACCTAATGGCAGCATGTACACTGAAAACAACATGGGTGCCAATATGGAGCCCTGCGGCACCCCACAGGACAGAGGAATGGCTTCGGAGGAATAAATTCCACACCCTCGTGGAAACTGTCAATGGAGCAGATCCCAGCACAAGATGAGAAGCAGCCCCGTACAGCAATCCATCACACCCGCAACCTGGCTTGATCACCAGCACCTCCGTCTTAGCCGGGTTGAGTCTCAGCCAGCTGGAAGCCATCCAGTGATTGATTTTAGCCAGCAGATGTTAAGCACATCCACAGCTCCTGATGCATGTAATAACCACCAGCCAAGGGGCTTCAAGTCTTCCATGTCCAGGAGGGGGCGAGAGATAGCTGTCAGTTACTTGTCTGGGCTAAATTGGCCCCAGAACAGACTACACCCGGGGACAAGCATCATAGAAACATAGAAGATGACGGCAGAAGGAGACCACCAGGTACATCTAGTCTGCCCATTGTCTTTTAGCCTAGCCTTCTAACTGACCTTGGGTTTGAGAGCTCCCTTGTATCTGTCCCAAGCATTCTTGAAACCTACCACTGTGCTTGCCCCCACCACCTCTGCAGGCAGGCTGTTCCAGGCATCCACCACTCTTTCTGTGAAGAAAAACTTCCTGGTGTTGGTGAACTGCCCTCCTTGAAGCCTTAGATCATGGCCCCTGGTTCTGCTGCCCTTAAATTGGAAGAGATTGTCTGCACCTGGTTTGTGCCTTTTATGTACTTGAATGTTTTGATAATGTCACCCTTCTCTCTTCTCTTCTAGGGAATACATGTCCGGTTCTTTCAATCTGTCCCCGTAGGACATCTCATGCAGTCCCTGAATCACTTTTGTTGCCCTCTCTGCACCATTTCCACTCAGTCAGTGTCCTTTTTGAGCACTCTCAGCAGCTTTTCTCACCACTTGTTGGTTGCACCCCAGTGCACTCAGCAAGGAGTGTGTATACTACTTGGTGCGTAGGTGTACCTCATTGCCTGAATAGGCCACACCTCTGTCTTGCTCCCGACCAGACTTGTAGCTGCACATGATCGTCCCAGTCAGGCGTGAACAGGTATTTGCAGCTGCATGTCTTGTGTTCACTTGTCTGCGGGGGTCCATAGGACACAAGAGTTGCATGTAACTTAGCCCTACACACCACATATCGTGGCCCGTAGGGCTGAAAATCATTAGTGCGTGGAGCCCCTCGTGCCTCTAATTTCTCTCCAGTCTATCTCTGCACTCTCTACAGGCTGGACTTGGCAGCAATTCTCCAAGACAAGTAGCGCTCATCAACATCAAAGGAAGCAATATTGCCAGATCTGATATCTGTTTTATTTCACCAGCTTTCCTTCTTCTCTCCTGGATAGTCTGTATGGAAGTTGCTATATAAAAACACATGTTTTCCTGAAGTGTCTGAGTTAAGCTTGTCTAGGGTTAGCTTGATTTGCATTTTGTGCTATAATCTCTTTCCTGAAGGAGAGCTGGAGATTGGGTTGCAGTTCTGCAAACATTGTTTCAGTTTGACTTTTTTACAGTTTGTGATTTTTTTTTTTTGCTGCTGGATGTTGCGTGTATGACAAAAACAAAGCTTTAAATGGTGGTTGCCGATTATCACAGAAGAAAAGGTTGAAATGTAACTACATTGTAGTTAGGCACAGCTTCACCCTGTGTGAATATTCGGGGTTCTAATCATGTTATTCTAGCTAGATTGTGCCCCCAAGACCTGCTCTGAGATCATGTGCGCGTTTTGTCTTTTTTCCAGCTGAACCAATCTGTCATCGATTTGTGACAGACATGTCTTCCCACAACATTAGGGAGGCAGTATAGCGCAGTAGTTTAAGGCTCTGAGCTGCAAATCTGGAGACCTGGGTTTGAATCCCACAGCCCCCTCTTGGATACTGTGTGATCCTGAGCAAGTCACTTAACTTCCTTGTGCTCCCAGGTTGCACCTGTAAACAAGCTTCTAGGGACATGGATATGTTGTTCATCCACGCTGTCTGGCAGGTTCCTTGCCGCTTTAAATCTTGCCGGAAGGACGTCAAGCTGGCTCCTCCCACCCACCTGGGTGGTAAAACTCTCGGCTCCGCCCCACGACGCCAGATCTTCCTTACCGCTTGAAAGCTCAGGTTCCCTCCTTAACGCTGTGCGTGATAGACTGGATCCTAATTCTTCGGTTCTCCTGAAACTCATTTTAAAATTTTCAAGACTTCTGTCATCTTTCTCCCTCGCGGCTGCGATGGACAAATCCACTCCCGGATTTCGGCGGTGCCCTTGTGGGCAGAAGATGTCCAGGACGGACCCACACTCCACGTGCGTCTACTGCCTCGGCCTAGAACACGACCCACAGGCTCAAGAGTCATGCCGTTCGTTTTCAGCCAACGCCCTGGAGGACCACGCTGCCCGGTTACAGCTTACGCCCGAGAAGCGCCACCCACCGGTTAAGTCGAAGGAGGCCCATTGGGCAGTTACCACGGCGGCTGGCTCGGCTGAGCAACTCGAGCAGATGATAGCCCTCGAGGAGGAGGCGGCCCAGGCTGCATCATCCTCTTCCTCGGTCGCGGCATTTATCCCGCTCTCACTGGGTAGCTCGTATTCAGCTTCTTTCAAGGAGCTTTACCAATCCTTTCCACAAAGGGAGAGGGCCATCGGGATATTCTCTCGGTCCAAGGAGGGATACTGTCACACAAGAACAACGGTGTAATTCCACTAGTTCTTCCTTTCCATCAGAGCACACCTTCTCTTCACAGGATCATCACTAGTAACTTTCCCATTTTGCAACTGATTCCTAACATTGGTGCTTCCTTTACAGAAATTACCTATTGCTCTCTCCTACCGCCAGCCACCCACCTGCGTAATCTCCTGGTAAAAAGCAGCCTACCCACTCCTAACAGTCCCCCTAGGTACCAAACCTTGCAAATAGGGCTCTGCCACACCTGCAAATTTATTTCCAGTGTAACTGAGATTCGGGGCCTACAGGTGTTTTTCACATCACCAAGGAGTTCTCATGCACTTCCACTAATGTAGGTGCATTGTATTCTTTGCAGGAGGTGTCTAGCTATTTACATCGGAGAAACTGTAGGTTCTTGTTGACCGTTTAGGAACATTATAGAGCGGTCAGAATGGTGAAACTGCTAAACCCATTGTATGTCTCACTCTTATCTCCAGGGACCACAATGTCAATGACCTTTCTGTTTGTGTCCTTCAGCAGGGCCGGGATCCTAACCATAGAAAAAATGGAAGCTAAGCTGATCATCCGCTTTGGCTCCTAGCAGCCCTCTGGTTTAAATGATAGACTTATTTTCCACTAACATCTTTCAGCCTCCCTTTTTTCCTTAAAGTCAATTTGTTTTTGTACTGATTTATTTTTCATTTTCACCATATGTCTCATTTCTGTCTCCCTCTCACATTTGTCACCTTTTCAGCCTTTCATAAGGCTCCTGTTAACTAGGTCTCTACTCTGGGATCTTCCCCAGCTCTTTCTTCCCATTATGTTTTATCTTTCCCATCATCACCTTTTTGTTTCATAGATTCTCTCTTAATCTTATCATTTATCACTTCTTCTCCCTTTGCCTCCCTTCTTCTTTCTCCACATGTATATCTCTCTCATTTTACCTCTCCTCTACACTAGCTTGTTTTTTTTCTCTTTTAGATATTTCCTGAAGAAGACCTAAGGTCGAAACGTAGATTTTTAACTCTATTTTCTATTTTCAGCGTGCATTTAATATAACCATCATCATCAATATCCCTAGACAGCTGCCAGCCGTAGGTCAGCCCAGTACCAAGCTTTTCATGGTCTTTGGAACTATGAGGAACACTGCTCATAAATGTTTCCATCTAATTTATAATATACTATAAGTTTCCCCAACAGTCAGGCAGCTGGGGACTCCAGCAGGCAGCTTTAGTTCAGGGACACCACTAGCTGACTACAGTGGTTGACTCCCTTAAGCACAGCAACAAACTTTATGAGTACAGTGAAAGAACAGTCATTGCACGGTTTTTCACTGGATTTTAGTTCAGTCACAGGCACCCATCGCACTGAGCGGCTCTTTCTGTTTCAAGAAACTTTGAGTACCTGAACAAGCTGGGCAATTGGTCATAATCTTGAAGTATCATATTCAGTGTAGCCAAATGTAAGGTGCAACACCTGGGGAAGGGAAAACAGAGATTAGGACCTGCAGATTGTGCGGGTCTCCTCTTGCTGCACTGGAGGAGGAAAAAGATGGGAGGGTTCATGATAGAACAGAGTTGAAGCATGGCAAGCGGTGTGTGCATCCATTATCAAGAGAGCTGGCAGACTGCTGGGAGGAGGGTGCTGACCAGAAAGGCAGGTGGAGTGATCCTGCATCTTTTCAGGGTCCTCCTGGAGTACTGAATGCAGTTCTGGTCTCCTGAGTATTAATATTAAGGGAGCCTATAGTGTGGAACATAGGGTCACCAAACTGATCAGGGGTATGGAATACAAAAATCAGGAAGTGAGTCTGGTGGACCTAAACATGTTTACCTTGAAGAAAAACAAACAGCGGGGATATGATCTCAGAAACCACCAGGACTTCTGATTTGGAACATTTATATGCAGTTGAGGCTTATCTTCTCCAAGTCTATAATAACCGTACCCACACACACACACACACAAACACACACGTTTTACCTTTAGTCTTTGGGTTCTATGGTGCCTTTATATTCTCATAAACTGTCATATATGATATGGAGTACTTTATCTGTGATTTTTTTTTTTTTTAGTAGAAAATCAGTTTCTGTAGGGATGTGGATATGTTGTTCATCCACACTTTTTGGCATCTCCCTTTCCCCTTTAATTCTTGCCGGAAGGTCTTAAAGCTGGCTCCTCCCACCCACCCGGGTGGTATAACCCTCAGCTCCGCCCCATGATGCCAGATCTTCCTTTCCACTGGAAGATTCAGGTTGCCTCTTCACTAGGGTTGCCACCTTAGGATGGGGCAAAAACTGGATCCTAAGCTCCACCCCTAACCCCACCTCTTTCATGACTCATCATGCATTGTTCCTCCTAGAAGCCATTTGTTATATCAATAAAAGACAACACTTAAAGCAGCAGTTCAACAAAATTGTTAAGATACCGTACTGTACCTGTACTTAAGTTACTTTCCTAGTTTTTTTTTTTTTCATAGATTCATAGATGTGTGATGGCAGAAAAGGACTGACAAGGCCCACTGAGTCTGCCCATTTGTCCAGCTGCCTGGACCTGTGCCCGCCACCCTCAACACCCCCTGTGTTTGTCCCATGCCCTTTTCATATTATTGTAATAATAATAATACTAGGTTGTTCCTAGTCATCCATATACTTACGTATTTATTTATTGACATTGGTTTACCAAATAAACATACAGAGATAAAAGAAATATCATTTACAGATATGATCTGGGGGGAGACAAGGGAAATACTGTAAATAGCATACAAAGGTACACATGGTATATAATACATAATAAAGAAATTGTTTCCTGTAATGTGTACTTTATATCTTTTTCTGGCTCTGTTCCCTGTTCATGTCCGCAGTACAATTTCAAAGCCAAAGAACATAGAAACATAGAATTTGATGGCAGATAAGGACCACTTGGCCCACCCAGTCTGCCCATTTCCCTACCTAATGGATACGCTGCAGATCCTAGTTAACCAGCAGCCTACTTCTTCCTAGCTCACCCTAGAATTGCCTTATGACTGTCCCATGCATGCTTGAATTCCACCACTGTTTTTGACTCACAACCTCCTCTGGAAGGCCGCTCCATGCATCCACAACCTCTCTGTGAAAAATACTTCCTTAAATTACCTCTGAGCTGCCCCCATATCTTAAATTGTGCCCCTTGTTCTTGCACACTCTTTTTGAAAGATGCTACCCTCTTGGACTTTGTTGATTCCTTGAGGTACTTGAAAGTTTCTATCATGTCCCCCCTCCCTCCTTTCCTCGAGGCTATACATATTAAGCTCCTTAAGTCTCTCTTCATATGTCTTCCAGTGCAGACCCTGCACCATTTTAGTTGCCCTCCTCTGGACAGCTTCCATCCTGTCTATGTCTTTGCAGAGATTGGGTCTCCAGAACTGCACGCAGTACTCCAGATGGGGTCTCACCAGCTGTCTGTACAGAGGGATAATAACTTCCTGTTTTCTACTGGTGATGTCTCTCCCTATGCATCCTAGTATCCCCCCAGCCCTCCTTGTTGCCCTCTCACATTGCTTGCCCACCTTTAGGTCATCTGATATGACTACCCCCAGGTCCCTTTCCATTTTTGTTGTTGTTAGTATCTCACCCCCATTGTGTACTCTTCCCTTGGGTTTTTGTTTCCCAAGTGCATTACTTTGCACTTCTTAGCATTCAGTCTAAGCTGCCATACATTTGACCATTCGTCTAACCTTGCCAAGTCTCTTCTCATCCTTTCCACCCCACCTTTTGCATCAACTCTGTTGCAGATCTTTGTGTCATCTGCAAAGAGACATACTTTTCCTAACAGTCCCTTTGCAATGTCGCTTATAAAGACATTGAAGAGGACTGTTTTTTCTTGAGGGAAAAAAAATAATAATTTAAAACATTAAAAATGCCTAAATCCTGTTAGAGATGAAAATGTTTACCAGCAAATGAAAGTGGAAGACAACTGGCTCTGTTACTATTACAAAAGGCGGTGGCAGCTGAGCTGCCATGCCACTTTAAGATGTAGTGGGAAAGATTAGGTTAAGTAAGTGCTAATGGTGCTAATGGCCATACTTTACACCTCCCAGACTGAGTGCTTGCACAAACAAAGGGCTATACTGACAACAGAACTTGTTTGTAAGCTGGACATGCAGCTGAAACAATGAATAATATGATAACATTTGTTTCAAAAGTATATGAGCACTCAAAATGGCTCAAAAACCTGACCAGCACAGAGCAAAACCGGATTACCTGATAGGGACCCTGAAAACCTGATCACCAGGTAAAAAACTTGACAGGTGGCAACCCTACTCCTCACTGCTCCTGCATTCTGTAGGCCCTGGCTTTGTTTCCGTTGGAATTCTCTGAAGATTAAGCTAGTTAGAGCTAGCGATTGTGATCGTTGTTTCTCGATCATGGAAGATAAATCTTCCCCTGGTTTCCTCCGGTGCACGTGTGGCCAGAAAATGTCGCACACAGATCCGAATACCTCGTGAGTCTACTGTTTGGGTGTCGGCCATGACACTCAGGCCTGTGATATTTGTCTCACTTTTCACCCGAACGTTCTCGATGACCGTCTCGCACAACTCAAGCTGGGCAGACCCGAAAAACTGAATCCACCGGTGAAATCGAAGGAGGCCCAGTGGCGGTCTCCACAGCTGCGGGGTCCGCCGAGTAGTTAGAGCACATGCAGGCCTTCGAGAAAGAGGCAGTGCGGGCTGCAGAGCTCTCCTCTCAGTCAATTTTTGTTCCACACAATCTGAGCTCCACCTTCTTGGGCTCCTTTCAGGAGATGTGCCAGTCTCTCCCCCCTTACTAAGGGCGAGGGACCTTCGGGCACGCATGTCACCCGGTCCCATAAAAAGGACAAGGAACCAAGAGATTCTTCATCTCAACGAAGACGTTCTTGGGATCGAGAGTGATCTTGGTCCCAGGGATCTCCAGTCTCAACTTCGGTCAAGACTGCTACTTTGGCCGCCGGCTTCTTGGCTTTGCTGACTGGTCAGCCGGTCGAAGTCTCGATCAGCAACGCGGTGGAGATTACTCTCGACCCTATCGATCTGTTGTCGCCCGACGAGGCTCAAAGAAAAGGCGACGACTCCAACATTCATCTTTGTCCTCCTCAGATGAGGAGAAGCTTCGACACAAACTCTTGTCAATGCTACGAAGATCTCATGTGGCAACAGCTGATCTTGTCTGGCCAGAAACCAGCTTCGGTTTCCACATCGGCCATTACTTGGCTTTCACCTTGTAGGCCAAAGCTGGCTCCATCGAAACCGATCATCTCGGTTCCTCTGCCCGTGTAGCCTGTAGAACCCGCCCCGGTTTGGCCAGAATTGACCTCTCCACCGATAGTGGTGGAGCCGCCACCTAAACAGCCCACAGAAGGGGCTCCTTCAAGGGAAGCTCGGAGTGTTCCGAGTCTTCCCCACAGGATTTCGGTCACCCACATGCCTTACTGCCCCAGGCGCGTGGAAGGGAACCTTGGTGGCCGACCAGTTTATCCACTCTCATCCACTTGTCGATGAGTCGGTGGGCAGTCTGTTGACAGAGGAAGGTCTTTCGTCCTTTTTGGGGATTCTCTGCCTCATCTCCGAATCTACGGGGATGCCCCTAGAACCTTCCAGAAGTGGGCGGAGTACCCTCTTACAGACATTCTTAAAGAGAGGGGATACCCCACGGGAAGCCTTCCCAGCAGCCGAGGCCGTTGTTGGTCTGGCTTTGGCAGCACCCTGCCTCCTGCCCAGTGACGTTTGCCCCAGTGGCCCACAACTACGCAGTGCCCATTGGGTCCGTCTCAGGGTTCACGGAACACCACTCAGCGGAGGAGTTGGTGACCGTTTCTGTGTTCAGACGCACAGGCAGGTCTGCCGATACCAATAGACCTCCAGACAAGGAGTCCAAAAAATTGGACCACTCTGCCAGTAAGGTTTTTGCAGCCTCCTCGCTAGGCCTCCATCAGGCAAGCTCAGCCGTCATCATGACGCACTTATCTCATGCCCTGCTGGGCTCCTTGGATGAGGTTCTCCCGCACCTCCCTGTGGATCTTCAGACTACAGTCAAGCAGGTCCAGAATTAGGGCCAGGCCATTGCCAAGCAGCAACGTCAGACGGCCCTGGACCTCTGGGACTCATTTTTATTTATTTATTAATTTCGTTTTTGTTGACCGGGTAAGTGCACTAGACAAATCCTGCCTATTTTCAGGCACGACCCTGGGGAGGTGGATACTGATGAATGCCAACTGACCTTGAACCAGATGAAACTGTTGGTGGTATTTTTTTAGTGAATGAGGGAAATTTGGCCAGGACACATGCGCCCATTCAGTGGCAGCCACAGTTCAGTTGCCATGCGCCTCAGGGCTTGGCTGAGACTTTCCACCTTAATGGCAAATACCCAGCATAAACTCACTGACTTCTGCCCAGGTGTGGATGGTCACCTTCAGCGAATTGAGCAGTCCAATGCCACCTTGGATTCCACTTCTTCTGCTCAGAAAGACACCGCTGGTGCCAAGAAACCGTAGAAGAAGCCATTTCAGCACCCCGCTCCTTCGGCCAAGCAGCCCTCCTTCCAGGGTGGGCAGCAACAGCAGGCACAGGCTTGGCGCCCTCGGCCCAAGTCCAGGCCTCCAGCAGCCCGCAGAGGAGGTCGAGGTTCAGGCAGCTTCCAATCTGGAACCTTTTCCTCCAGGCCTGCCCAGTGATGGGATAGGGGCTGCCACGATATTCCCGTCACACCAGCTCTGCATCTTCCCATGGGGAGCCGGCTCTGACACTTTCTTTCCGCCTGGTCCGCTGTTACCACGGACAGGTGGGTCTTAGAAGTGGTTGGCCAGGGTCTGCCTCTGGAGTTCGAGCAGTACCCTCCCAGCCGAGCCTGCGCCCCACGGGAGGAAAGGATATCAGTCCACACTCGGTCGGCTCTGAGAGACAACATAGCCCAACTTCTCCTCAAGGAGGTAGTGGCCCAAGTGACAGATCCTCCAGTCAACCCATGGTTCATTTCCAGGTACTTCCTGGTCCCGAAGCGGACGGGGGGCTGGTGCCCCATTCTAGATCTGCACGACCTGAACCAGTTTCTCATGCCACGCACCTTCAGGATGGTAACTCTGTCCCAGATCATACCATCCTTGGAGCAGGACATGTGGTTCTTCTTACTAGATCTCCAGGATGCATTTCATCACATCCCAGTCTGTCTGTCTCACCAGCGGTTCCTCTGCTTCAGAGCAGAAGGAACCCTATACGAGTTCCGAGCCATGCCATTCGGCCTGTCCTCGGCCCCATGGGTCTTCACCAAATGCATTGCAGTGGTGGCAGCCCACCTCAGGCGTCAAGGGGGTCAGAGTCTACCACTACCTCAACGATTGGCTCTTAGTACGTTCCACCCAGCAAGAGGTGGAGAGGTCCAGGGATCTGGCCCTCCAGACCTGCACTCAGTTTGGCCTCCTGATCAAAGAGGCCAAGTCTGAGCTTGTGCCTTCGCAGGTGATATGCTTCATCGGGGCAGAGCTTGACTCCTGCCGATCCAGAGCCTGGCTCCTGTCAGATAGGGCGGAGGTTCTCTACTCCTTTGCCCAGTCATTTCTGGTTGGGCACTTGCACCCTGCCTGGGACTTTCTGCGCCTTCTGGGGTACGTGGCGGCCTGCACCACCGTGGTCTGATAGGCCCGGTAGCTTATGCGCCCCTTCAATGGGAGCTGGCCACCCAGTGGACTCGGTGCCAAGGTCTTTTTTTTTTTTTGTTTGTTTTTTGTTTTTTCCTCTTTATACTCCTCTGCTCCATCTGGCCAGCACCTCCTTCGGGCCCTCAATGTCCTGTCCCATCTGTCCGCCATCCCATCGACCTACCTCAACCCCAGATCGCAGCCCCTGGAGGTAGCCGGGCGTAACCGTGCGCGGGTGGGTCCCCTCCTCCCGAGAGGAAGGCACGGTAGGGGTCATCCAGCGCCTCTTTTGGCATCTGCTTCAGGTGCTGCTGGGGTGGAGATCGCGCGTGACGGCAGCGAGGGACCGAGTCAGTCATCTGGCTCACCAGGAGCCATTTTTTCCCAGTTTTCTCCCTTTGGAGAGTGACATACCTGTCGTCAAGGCAAACGCTGACGTCCGTCACTCCATCCGGAAATTTGAGCCCTGACACTCTGCCATGCTCCTGGCCTCCGCCAGGGGCCAGCAGGTGCCCGGCTCACATCCCCACCCTCCCCTCTGGAGAAGGTGAGCTGTCTATGGACGCTCCAACCTTCTCACCTGGCCAGCTCTCCGACGACCCGAGTCCTTTCACGAACCTGGATTGCCGGAGTCGCAAGCAGAAATCCAGCTGCCGCGCCGACAAGCCGGCCGCCGAGGTCATTTTGACAAGCTGATCACTGTGACCCAGAAGATGTGGGACGCTCTCCAGTGGTGGACCATCCTGGATCTTCTGCAGGAAGGGATCCCATTTGTCCGCCCCAAGCCGACGGTCGTCCTGACGACTGACGCCTCTCTCACAGGCTGGAGAGCCCACATGGGCAACAACAGGGCCCACGGGTTCTGGACCCCCGAGGAATCCCGATACCATATCAACCTACTGGAGCTCTGAGTGGTCAGACTGGTGCTGCCAGCATTTGCTCAGCAGCTTCGGGGGTCAAGTGATTTCAAGTCCAGATGGACAATACCACGACCATGTACTACCTCCGCAGACAGGGCGGCATGCACTCCCGATTGCTGTGCAGGGAAGCACTCCGCATCTGGACACTCGTGAGCCAACTGGAGGCAGATCTCCTTGACATGTGGCAGGAGCCTCAAATTAACTGGCGGATGCCCTCAGCTGTGTAGGCGAGACATCCCACAAGTGGTCTCTCCATCCAGAGATAGCTGACAGCCTGTTCTCCCACTGGGGCTAACTGATAGTGGACCTGTTTGCCATCAGGGAAAACACCAAGCTGAGGCTGTTTCATGCCCACCCCCCCCCAGCAGGGCTCACTGCAGGGAGATGCCTTCTCGAGGCCATGGACCAAAGGCCTCTTCTACGCCTTCCCTCCATTTCTCTTGATCCGCAGGGTGCTTCTCAAGATGAGGAGGGACAAGGTGCAGGTGATCCTGGTAGCCCCAGACTGGCTGCGCCAGTTCTGGTATCCAGATCTCCTCAGCCTCAGCTGATTTTGAAAGCAGCACAAGGGAAATCAGAGTTTGGAACTCAGTGCTTTGGCTTCTCAGAAGGAACTAGAAGGGGGACAAGATCAGATCTACAGTACAGTAGCTTCTTCTTGTTTTACATTGTTTCTTGTGGATTCTACTTGGTAGAAAGTTATTTCTTTTCTTTCTTACTACTAAGGGGCTAGCAGGGTATTGTTTGGGGCTGTTGGAATTTTGAAACCTGTTTTGGTAGCTATAAGTGGGCTAATTTGTTTGATTCACTGTGTGGCAGGCTGCATTTGTAGAGACCTATTTCTTCTGTTTAAAACATAATTGGTGTGATTTAATTGGGTCTGTTTCTTTGAATTGGGAGATATATATCTTCTAATTCCAAGCCTATTTTGATGTGTTGTTGGTGCAGCTGTTTGAATTGGAGTCCTGTTTCTTTGGATAGCAAACTTACCTTGAGGGCTTTGAGTAGAATTGTGATTCATTGTTGCTGGCTTCTACCAGCTGCAAAGTTTGAGTGCAGAGTGGGGGAAGGGTGCTAATGGTCTGACCAGAGGCCTCAGCTACCTGATTGTTTCTGGAAGACTTGGGCTGGTCCCACCCTTGGTCCATTATTTCCTTTATACCAGGGTTCTGACATCACTTCCTCAAACAGGCAAAGGATATGCACCTGTCATAGCAAAGCAGACATCCAGGAAAGGAACAGCAGCAAGTGAAGAGATGACTGCTCTCTCAGTGGGAGGAAGTAAATGCAAATCTAGGAGCTTTCATTATTACTTCTTCGCATTGATATTGCATGGGGAAAGGAGGAGTAGGAGTTTAAAGAAGGTTGTGCAATGGCTACTTAAAAGTCTGTTTTGAGGTGTGGATAGGAGGATAGGAATATAAAAAGCAGTTGCTCAATATATCTAAACGTGTGCAACAAAGGAGGTAAGGGAAATAAAGAAAATGTTTTGCATTGATAGAGGAGGGAGAGGGGAGACTTGGGGGAGTGTTTGGTATCCTGCATCTGGAAGGGTGTGGGGTTGCTGGTGGGCAACAACAGCAATGGGTAGGGTGGTAGGCTGCAACAACTGCAGTTCACCAGTCTTTCTAAAAATTGCCTGGAGTGTGGGAGGATGTTGGTGTGCAACCACATAGAAAAACTTAGAAAAGTTGAGGGTCTTGGGAGGAACTAAGACAGGCAAGGCAGATTGGGGTGGGTTTAGCCCAATACTGGAGAGGAGGAAGAAGGGGAGATGAGGGAGAGTGATTTAAGCCAACAGTGGTGAGGAGAGGTCAGAAGAAGAAGCAGAGACAAAGGGCCCAGGCCAGGAAGAACACTTGGGAAAACCTGGTCGGAGACAAAAGACAAATGGAAGGAGATAGGGACTTGTGAGGGAAGCGAAGAAGTGGCAAAGAGTCATGGAGTGGAAAGGAGAGAACATGTTACTATGAAGAGAGAGGCGGGCATTTGTGAAGGGCCTTCAGAAATAGTTGTGCACTGCTAGAGAGGAAGAAGGTGGAGGAGGGAAATGATGAAATTAGGGAGAATTGATAAATGCCTGGACCAAACTGGAGCTGGAGGGGGAGTTCTGCTGGGAGAATTGCAACAGGGGTAAAAGGGGGAAATAATGTGCAGGAGGAAGAAGAGGAGCTGGAAATGAGTGAGGGAGATGAATGGAAGCAAGCAGGGAGTAAGAAGGGTGGAATCTTAGTGCTGGGGGACTCAATACTAAGAGGAGTTAGGTGGGGTAGCAAGGGGGAGAGGCATAGTCGCATTTGGGTGGAAGCCATGCCAGCAGTGACAAGCGGAAGGGTGGGACAGTCTGTTCTGAAATATGCTAGAAGGGGTAGGGACAAGCCTCATTTAATTATACATCTTGGGACATAAGCGACCTGGCTGACAAGACAGTAGATACAGTCCAGAGGAGGTTTGAGGAACTAGCACAATTATGGAGGGGCAGGAAGATCAGTAACTTTTTCAGAGATACTTCCAGTGCAAAAGGCAAGCACAACAAGAAAGCTGAGAATAGAGGAATTTAACGGATGGCTAAGAACCTGGTGTTGTGCTAAAGGGTATGGGCTGTTGGGGGGTGGGAGGGCCTGGGAGGACAGTAGTCTCTATGCCAAGGACAGACTACGCTCGAAAGTGAGGAGGGAAAGAAAGTGTTGAAACAGAGGATGGAGGGTACATAGAGGAAGTTGGAAATTTAAACTAGGGAGTGGGAATGGCAGTTGGGAAGAGATATGCAGAGACCACAGGTTGGGAAACCATATGAGCTTACCCCCATAACAGTGACAAAGGACAAATGGCAAGTATTGTTGGTGATGCTAGGAAAGGAGGGCAGGATGGGAGGGAGGTGGAAAGTGGTTACCATTAATGCATAGGCCTTGGGAGAACTGCAGAGTTACAGGTTCTCATGGCAGAGGAGGTGGACATTGCAGTCATCACGGAAACATGGGCACCCAATACAATGACTGGGACCTGTCTGTACCAGGGTACAGATTATTTCATAGGGACAGAGTGATTGGGAAAGGAGGGGTGGTGGCACTATGTGTGAAGGAAGGACTGAAGTGTGTAAGGGAGGAAGGGGAGGAGGGTAGTACAGTCACTTTGGATGCAAATCCAGGATTCCAAGAATAGGATTCTTAGAATGGGAGTGGTGTATAGGCCACCTTTTTAGACGGAGGAGTTAGACAGGAAACTAGCGGGACAGATCAGGAGGACCTGCGAGAAGGGTAGTGTGGTGATTGTGGGGGACTTCAACATGCCAGGAGTGGACTGGAGCACCCCAACAACCAGGAACAGAAGGGGCAGGTACTGCTCGATGCCTTCCAGGACAGCTTCCTGCTGCAAATGGTCAGTGGACCAACCAGGTTGGAAATACCCTTGACCTTGTGCTGGCAAATGGGGACTTTGTGAGAGAACTACAGTGGAGGAACGCTGTCGAGGGGAACCACCGCTCAGTATGGCTCACATTGGATATGGGCAAGGAAGGAGTGGAATCTGGCACAGTGGTGCTGGACTTCAGGAGGGCCGACTTTGGGAGGATGGGAAGTGGTAAAGGGTACCTGGCCAGAATTCAATCTAGTATGGACACTAACCAGGGTGGGAGCTCATAAAACGGGGATAGTGGAGGCAGCCAAAACCTGCTGCAAAGCCCAGAGCAAGAAGGCTAGGGCTAAGAAACCGATCTGGTTGAGCAAGGAGGTCATGGAAAGGTAGGAGGAAAAAACTGCCTTTAGGAAGTACAAAGAAAACAGGGAGGGGGAGGACAGGGAGGAGTACTTGACAGAATCAAAGGAGGTGACAAGGGCAGTAAGGGGCCAAAGCATCTAGGAACTCAGACTGGCACAAGGCATTAGAAGGGAGAAGGACTTAGAGTACATCAGGGAGAAAGGAGCTTAAGGACCACATAGTAAGGATTAGGAAGGAGGTTGGGTGGAAGAGGTGCGATAAGGCGGAAGCACTAAATGAGTACTTCTGCTCAGTATTTACTAAAGAAAAGAGGGGTGACACCCAAGGTGGGAGAAATGGCAGAACAGGGGGAAGTGGTGACAGATGGGAAATCATGGATAGCAGAGTTCGAGAGGGTTTGAAGGCACTGAGGGTGGACAGGCACCAGGCCCAGATGGCATCCACCCAGGGTACTGAAGGAGCTGGAGAGGTCCTGCAGGACCTTTGGCAGACCTATTTAATGCCTCACTACATTGGATGTGTACCTCAGGACTGGAGGATGGCTCATGTGGTGCCCTCCACAAGTGGCCAAGGATGAACGGAAACTACAGACCAGTGAGCCTCACATCCATCATGGGTAAGCTAATGGAGACTATCCTGAAGGAGAGGCTGGTGGCCCTCCTAGAGGCTACAGGACAGCAGACAGCATGGCTTCATCGTGGCAGATCTGCCAAACCAACCTGATTGAGGTTCTATGACGGGTAATCTAGGCAATCTGGACAGGGGCCATGCAGTGGATGTCCTGTCTGACTTCAGTAAGGCATTCACCCAGTGCACATGGAAGGCTGGGAAGGAAGTTAGTAGGCACAGAGGCGGGTGCAAAGCTGGTGAGATGGGTAGGAAACTGGCTGCAGGAAGGCAACAGAGGGTGGTGGTGGGTGGGGCTCTCTCACACCCAGGGCAGTGACAAGCGGTGTTCCACAGGGCTCAGTGTTGGGACCAGTGTTGTTTGGGATATTCCTTGCAGACATATCATGGGACATCAAGAGCAAGATCCAGTCTGTTTGCTGATGATACCAAGGTAGAGTGGGATGGTGGGTGACCTAGGGGGATGGCAGGGTTGCAGGATGATCTGGCAAAGCTTGAGCCTGGTCAGACACCTGGCAACTGGGCTTTAATGCCAAAAAGTGCAAGGTGCTGCATTTTGGGATGAAGAACCCAGGAGGAGTTACCAGCTAGGGGGAGTGCAGCTAGCCCAGACAGAGGAGGGATCTGGGTGTGCTCATTACAGGATCAGTGAACAGCTTTCGGCACAATGTGGAAGGCAGCTTTGCAGAGGCCAACTAGAATGTTGGGTTGTATTTGCAAGGGTATATCCTCGAGAGGAGGGAGGTGATTCTGCCACTGTATAGGTCATTAGTTAGACCACACCTGGAGTACTGCGTGCAGTACTGGCGTCCGGATCTGAAGAGGGACATTAAGTTACTGGAGGGGTGCAGCGAGAGTGACAAAGATGATCAGGGCTGGGGACTTATCATACGAGAGGAGGTTGAAGGAGTTGAACATGTACTCACTGGAGGAGAGGAGAAACAGGGGTGACATGATTGAAATCTTTAAATACATGAAAGGAATAAACAAGGCTAATTACAGAGGCTGTTCAAAGTAAGGAGGGAGGGCCACCAGGGGCCATGATATGAAACTGGAGCGAGGAAGGTTCAGGAGGGAGCTGAGGAGACACTTTTACAGAGAGGGTGGTGGCTGGGTGGAATGCGTTACCTGCTGAAGTGGTATGCAGTAGAACAGTGGACTGCTTCAGACGAGGATGGGACAGGACAAGGGGGAGGGTTAATGAAGGGGAAGGGTGGAAGGGAGGGGCAGCTGCAGAATAAGGGGTGCTAGCTGCACATTCGAGCAGACTTGATAGACCTCTAGGCCTTCTTCTGCTGGCAAATTTCATATGTTCGTAACAGGCTCCCGAGGCGTCTTCCATCACTCCCGGACCTGATATCTGTCAGTCAGGGGAAGGTATTCCATCCGGACCTTCAATCCCCACACCTTACAGCCTGGTACCTGAGCGGCTAGAGTTCCAGGCTTTGGGTCTCTCTGAGAATGTACTCACAGTAGTGGAAGCATTCAGAAAGGAGTTGGCCAGAAGGTGATATGCCTTCAAATGGAAATGGTTTTCCATTTGGTGTCAGTGCAAGGACCTGGACCCTCTGTCCTGTCCAGTGACTAGCATCTTAGACTACCTTTGGTCTCTGTCCAAAGGGGGTCTTCGGTCTACAACCCTTAAGGTACACCTGGCAGCCATCTCTGCTTACCGGACGTGGGCCAGTCAGCAGACGGTGACACAGAAGGTGGTCTGGTGCTTTTTCAAGGGCCTAAATCACATATCCCCTCCAGTGGGTGAACCTCCACCTCCGTGGGATTTACTGCTGGTTTTTGCATAACTCATGGGCAAGCCATTCGAACCAATGCACAAGTGTGAGATGTCACATTTGTTGTGGAAGACTGCCTTCCTGGTGGCGATCACGTCAGAAAGAAGGACTGGGGAGCTCCAAGCACTTTCGGTGGCGTCTCCTTACCTGACCTTCCACAGGGACAAGATAGTCCTCTGCCCCCACCCGAAATCCCAAAGGTGGTGTCAGTGTTCCATCTCAACCAGGTGATGACTCTGCCTGTGTTCTACACGAAACTACACCTCAGATGCCGAGTACAGGCTTCATACTCTGGACCTGAGATGAGCTCTCTCCTATTACAAGGAGAGAATGGCGGAAATTTGGGGAGAGGTTCGCCAGCTGTTTGTCACCTACGCTGAAGCCGCACCTGGCAGACCTGCAGCAAAGCGTACGATTGCAGGTGGATCACTTCCTGCATTGATCTCTGCTATAGGTTGGTGGGTAGGGAGCCTCCCATAGGGCTAAGGGCTCATTCCACCCGCCATACCACTGCGTCGGTGGCTGCTTCCAGGGACATCCCTATCCAGGAAATCTGTCAGGCTGCTACCTGGAAGACAGCAAACACCTTCATCACCCACTACCACATCGACCTTGAGTCACGCCGGGATGCTGGTTTTGGGGCCTAAGTTCTCCAGTCTCTGTTCCTTAAGTAGGGGCTGTGCACTTGCCTCCCTCCTCCCGGAGAACTGCTAGGAGTTTGCCAAAAAGTGTGGATGAACAACATATCCACGTCCCAAGAAAAACAGGTTACTCACCTGTTACAGTAGTTCTAGGAGTGGTATATGTTGTTCATCCACAGTGACCACCCAACCTCCGGCTGCAGGCGCTAGCCTGGTTTCAGCGGGCTAAGATCTGGTGTGTAGAAGTAGGAGCCAGCTTTAAGACCTCGGCAAGAATAAAGGGAAAGGGACATCCAAAGTGTGGATGAACAACATATACCACTCCTAGAACTACTGTTACAGGTAAGTAACCTGTTTTTCTAGGGACATGGATATGTTGTTCATCCACACTATAAGCGAGTTCTGCGCTAAATCTTGCGGAAGGTCTTCAACTTAACTCCTCCCCCCACCCGTGGTAAAACTATCGGCTCCACCCCATGACGCCAGATCTTCCTTACCGCTTGGAAGCTCAGGTTCTCTCCTTAGCGCTCTGCGTTCGACTGGTTCCTGGAAATTTCGGTCTTCGAAATCTTTTAGAAGATTTTTTGATATCTTCTTCCTCGCTTCAGCGATGGCTCAATCCCTTCCCGGCCCCGGGAGGCACTCGTTTTTTTCCTCCAGGAGAGACCCGCACTCCGCGTGCGTTTACTGCATTGACCTGGATCATGATCCTCAGCTTTGCGAGTTTTGTTGTGCTCTTTCGGCCAGCTCTCTGGAGGACAGCGCGGCCCGTTCGGGGCTCGGACATCCGGTAGTTTTTCCCGCTCCGGAAAACCCCTCGGATCGTCGGGCGTCCGTTTCGGCTGTTTCTGAGCAGCTCGATTCCGCCAGGCAGGGGGCAGCTCCACCTCCCTCTTCCTCGGTTGCGTCGTTTTTCCCGCTGTCCTTGGGTTCTACTCATTCAGCTTCATTCAAGGAGCTTCGTCAGTCTCTCTTCTTGAAAGGAGAGGGACCCTTGGGAACTTCCCTCGGCCCAATTCAAGGGAAGGGCCATGGGCGGAGGTCCCTTAAATCGGCCGGTGATGGAAAAAGTCCCTCTCCCCGTAGCCGGCCCTTCGGCTTGGTCGAGCTTGACCTCTGGCCTCACGGTGTCCCCGTCAGGTCAGCCGGCCAGGACCCCCGTCGACGTGGCCAAGCCCCTCGGCACGTCATCTGGGCCATCTCCTGCTAGTGCCGCATTTCCTTCGCCGGTTTCCCCGGTGGAGGCTGAGGTTCTGCCGGTACCCTTGGGTCGACAGTCCTCGGCCAAATTCTCCGAGCCGAAGGAGGAGGAGCGGGCGTGCTCAGCTCCCTCTCCAGCCCACCCTTGGTTTCCCGGAGGATTTGGGTCTCGGTCTCGGTCCTCCTCTCGGTCTAGCCGCTCACACCAACCTCGGCATTCTGGTCCGGGCACCGAGTCAAGTGGCTGTCCGTTTTCCTCGTCCCCTCCTCTGATGAGGTGGCCTCGATACCCGCTGGCGTCGGCGTTCAAAGGAACTTAGGTGGCGACAGATGCTGTTGTCCGGAAGTCAATCGACCCCAATTCATTCTCCGGCTAGTAAGCAGCCACCGCCCGGTCGGCCGACGCAGCCGCTCGAGGCAATCGAGCCCTCTTCAGGGCCGGTTGCTCGCCCGATCCTCGCTGCCCCTCCGCCATCGGCGGAACCCGGGCCGGACCATGACCTGTTTCGAAGGTCACTCGGTCCCCTCACTCCCACCCGCCCTCAGCGGATGAAGAGTGACTCAGGCCTGCGGCAGCTTTTTGCAGAGTTGGAGCCTGACGTCGGCTCCATTATGTTTCCTTGCAGGGAGGATCCATGGTCTTCCCCGGAACATTCTGTGGACGACAGCCCATCGTCCTCTTTGGGTCTGCTCCCGCTCATCTCGGAATTCACCGGAATGCAGCTCGAGCCCGTTTCCAAACAGGCGCCTTACCCCCTTGATTCTGGACCGAAGGGGCTGTCCTTCGGAGGCCTTCCTGGTGGCTGAGGCTATCGTGGGCCCAGCCTTGGAGCTCTGGCAGCGGCCTACTTCCTGCCCTGCGCCTTCGGCCAGGGTGGCCTGGAAGTACCCTGTCCCTGTCGGTTCTCTGCCCGGTTTCTTGGAGCACCCCTCGGCTGAAGGGGTAGTCACCGACAATGTTTTCCAACGTTTGGAAACACTAAGGATATGGATAGGCCCCCTGACAAAGAGTCCAGAAGGATGGACTACATCGGGCGCCAAGGTTCGCTTGCTCACTCCTGAGCCTCCGTCAGGTCAGCTCGGCACTGATGGCACACTGTTCCCCGCGCCCTTTTGGGCTCCCTGACGAGGTCCTTCCTCATCTTCCAGCCGACCCAGCGGACGGTCCGGCGGGTTGGGACCAGGGTAAGCGATGGCAAAACAGCAGCTTCAGTCGGCTCTGGATCTGGGCGACTCCTGTGCCAGATCGGTGGCGGCCGCAGTGGCCATGCACTGCAGGGCGTGGCTGAGGTTATCCTCCTTTTCCTTGGAAATCCAGCATGAGTTGGTGGACATCCCCTTCTTGGGGACTGACCTCTTCGCCCCTGGAGTGGAGGGACATATCCAAGGACCCGAGAAGTCCGATGCCACTCCGGACTCTGTCAATCCCGCCCGGAGGGACAAGGACAGGCCTCAGCCTTTGCGTAAGCCCCTTGGCCCTCCTATCCCTGCGGCTCGACCGGCCCAGCTCGAGGGCCAGCAGGCATGCGCTGGGCGGCCTGTTGCCAGACCAGCGTCTTCCTCCAAAGGGAAGCAGGGAGTAGGGGTCAAGAGCCCCTGGCCTCTTCCTCCGCCAAGCCTGCTCAGTGCCGGGCTAAGGAGCTGTCCCAGCCCTCGCCCCTGCCGGGCATTCCCTGTGGGGGGATGGCTCCACACTTCCTCCTCTTGGGTGGTGCTAAGGAAAGCCCTGTCGCGGGTTGCAAACAGGTTTCCCCTTTGAGCCGTTACCCCACGGGGATCTTGGGTCCACTGACCCCTCGTCGGACTGCTGAGCCGACTTGCCTGGCCCCCTAATTAGAGGTGGTCAGGAAGGTGGTGGGCCTCCTTCTGACCCGGGGTTCGAGTCCAGGTGTTCCTGGCCTCAAACGGATGGGGGGGCTTGCGCCCATCCTTCGGCACGTCGGATGGTCCCTCTGCCGATCTCCCAGCCCCAGATCGAGGCGTGTGGCTTCCTCCTGGACCTCCAGGACGTACTTCCTCCTCGTTCTGTCCATTCTTGAGACCCTCCTTTCCCAGTGAGAGATCTCATACGAGTTCCTGGCCAGGCCCTTCGTTCTCTGCTCCGCAGTTTCTGCAACTTGAAGGGTCCGTGTAACCCCACCCGGATGGTGGCCTGATTAATACCTTCCAGGCTTGCACTGGTCTCCCTTACCGGAACCACGTTGGAACTCGTGCCTTAGCGGGTGAGGTTTCTCCGGGACTAGGCTCGACTCTTGAGTCCGAGCTCAGCCCCGGGCGGACAGGGCTGAGGTTCTTCCTCCCTTACCCAGTCAGGTTGGCTGGGTGATTGTGCCCTTCCGGGACCTCCTGCATCTCCCGGGCTCTTGGTGGCTGAGTTCCCCTAGTGGGACGGGCCTGCCAGTGGTCACAGTGCTGCGTTCCTTGGACCAGTTCGTGACTACAGCCCAGGAGTTAGTGGGACGCTCCCCTCCGGACCGTTCCAGCTCCTGCAGGAGAACATCCTGTTCGTCCCCCTTGGGTCGACGGTCTTCTCCGACCGATGCTTCTCAGATGGATGCGGGTATCCATCTAGGGGAATAGAGTGCTTCGCCTCTGGTCCTTCCGGGAGTCCCGATGTCCTCTCTACCCGCTGGAGCTCCAGGCGGTCCACTTAGCTTGCACCGCTCGCTCCGTTTGTGCGGGGTCTAGTAGTTTTAGTCCATCCGGACAGCACCACAACCGTGTGCTACCTGCCCCGCCAGGTTCGGTCGAACCCCTTGCCTCGGCGTAAGGAGGTTCTCCGCATTGGGTTTTTCGCGCAGTCGGAGGCGGGTTCCCAGCCTTCTGATGGCAGGAGACTCCAATTCTCCGGCTACTGCCCTAAGCCGGACATAGGCTGCGCCTCATGAGTGTTTTTTTTTCCTGCCAGAGGTAGCACAGGATCTTCTCCCTCCAGGAGAATACGAGAGCCAAGACTGCTTTATGCCCCCAACAAGGTCTGCTGTAGGGGATGCCGTCAGGGCCATGGACCCCGGGCCCTTCGCGCCTCTCCCCCATTTCCCTTGACCTACGGCCAAGGCAAGGAGGGACTGGGCGCAGGTGATGCTGGTAGCCCCAGACTGGCTTGCCAGCTCTGGTATCCAGCTCTCCTCAGTCTCAGCCGCAGGCTCCCATGGTGGCTTCTAGTCCGCCCGGTCCTGATTTCCTTTTCAGGGGAAGGTTTCCTTCTGGACCTTCAATCCCTACACCCGTAGGTCCGGTCCCTGTGCAGCTAGGGGCCAGGCCTAGGGTCCTTTGGCAGGGTCCTCGACTTTTCGAGGCGTCCTGCTGGAAGTCGGCCAAGAATAATGCTCATCCTCTTTGGAAAAGTTCTCCATTTGATGATGGGATAGGGCCTGGCCCTCTCCCGTCCCTGGGAGAGCGTTTCGGACCATCTGCATCTGTTCTTTGAATTAGGGCTTGGGCCGGCGACCCTCTAGGTGCTTCTGTGGTGACCCCTGTCTTCTGGGCGCGGGCCGGAAGGCAGTCAGTGGCTCAGAATAGGTGGTCTGGCACTTCTAGGCCTCGATCACGCCTCCCCTTTGGGAGAGAGTATCCCCATTCTGTGGGATCCTTGCTGGTATGGGCTTAGCTCACGAGCAAGCCATCCAAACCTTTGCACAGGTGTGAGTTTCCCCAACCTGTTGTGGAAGAACACCTTCTTGGGGTTACTCTGCCATCCAGAAGGTGGGGAGAGTTCCAGGCGATCCTTTAAATCTCCTATCTGGTCTTTCCGGGACTAGGTTGTCCTGCGCTTCCACCGAAGTCCTTCGAAGGTGGTGGCGGAGTCTTCCAGCAAAATTGTGCCTCTGCGGGGTTCATCCCCATTCCACACCTTGGAGGCCGTATATAGGTTCCATGGGAACCTGTTTAAAGCTCACCTACCTAGGGAGCGTAAAGCTGAAGTTCGGGAGAGGTTCGCCAGCTGTTTGTCACCTACGCTGAAGCCGCATCTGGCAGACCTGCAGCCAAGTGGACGACAAGCGGGTGGGTCACCCCTGCATAGGTCTCCACTATAGGTGGGCGGGCATGGAGCCTCCCAGAGGGATAAGTGCTCATTTTTACCCATCCTCCGCTGCATCGGTGGCTGCTTCTGAGGATACTCCGGTCCAGATATCTGCAGGGCTTCCGCCCGGAAGCAGGCTTTATCGTTCCCCTTCCACATCGACCTTGGGTCGCGCCAGGGTGCTGGTCGGCACCTCGGTTCTCCAGTCTTTCTACCTGAGTAAGAGGTGTGCGCCTTGCCTACCTCCTCCCGGAGAACTGCTAGGAGTCTGCCAATAAGTGTGGATGAACAACATATCCATGTCCCTAGAAATACAGGTTACTCACCTGTAGCAGGAGTTCTAGGAATGGTATGTTGTTCATCCCTACATTCCTGACCTCCCAGGCTGACCACAGCCTGGCTTCCAGCGGGCTAGATCTGGCGTCATGGGGCGGAGCCGAGAGTTTTACCACCTGGGTGGGTGGGAGGAGCCAGCTTGAAGACCTTCCGGCAAGATTTAAAGTGGCAAGGAACCTGCCAATAAGTGTGGATGAACAACATATACCATTCATAGAACTCCTGTTACAGGTGAGTAACCTGTATTTCTCCCTTCCCCTTTTAATTATTATGCCTCTTTCAGTTTTGGGTTGCATGTAGTTTTTGTGCACTATCAGACTGCTAATAGAGTGTTTAAATGCATTTGGGGTTGATCTTTTCTGAGCATACCTTCTTCTTTCCCTTCCACCTCCCCCTTTTTCAGCACTTTTTCATCTTTATCCTTTGGGTTGCATGATGTTTTCTGAATATTTATAGATGGTTACCATATGGTGTATTCAAATGCACTCAGTTAATTTAAGTGTCATTTAGTTCTATTTTTTGCTTTCTACTTGTTTGTTCTTCTAGTTCTCTCTTTTTTTTCTTTGCTCTTTATTTTATTTTATTTATTTTTTTATTATTTAAAAGTTTTACCCGGAAAGGCACACTGAGCACAGTACTGCTAAATTCCAGGTGCGTCCTGGGGTAGGTGGAAGAGGGATACAATAAGTACAAATACAGATGACACACTAACACGGGAGCATGATAATACAGTAAATACAGATACCAGGAAAGAACAATAATTTCAAGTGCACATCGATTAGGGTAATGAGACAGAGATGAGCAATAATCAAACAAGACCTCGAATGTGATGAGAGCTGTTGTCTAGTCTGTGGACAGAAAACAGTACCAGCAGAGTTGGGCAGACGCAGTTATGGGATGTTGCAGGCACATGGGGAGGAGAAGTGCACCTTTTGTTTATTTATTTATTTATTGAAATTTCGGATAACACCTTTGAGAACTAGCTCTCATAGGTTCCACGTCAGACGACAATACAAATTGGAAAAGTATGAGATGGAGAAAAAAACAACACAAGGAGTTATACAAAACATTACAAGAGTGTATAACTAGAGAAGTTCCAGTACATGTGGCATTGTACAGTGTATGCCACGGTGCGTATTTGATTAAAACATGGAATTCAAAGGGTCATATTAGAGGGGGTGGAGTCTTATGAAGTGACCCTTTACAGGAAAATGAGAACAGACTCAGCCTAATATCTAATAATCAACAAGGTAAGGGATGGCATCAGCCCAGGGACCTCGTCAGAGGTGCATAGGTATGGGACAACATTTTAGAGTGAGCAAGGGAGCTCAGGATATATAACGGGGGGGGGGGCCATAGAGGGGGTGAGGGGAAAGAGTGGAAGGGATCAAGAGGAAGTGTGAAAGGAGAATGATTAGCAACTCAGAACAGTTATTTACATGCTAAGAACAGTTATGCATAAAATCAGGATAGCATAAGTTTAGGATAAGTGTTGGTCACAAAAAGAAAGGTAATTGGAAGCAGTCAAAACTGGTATCAGCAACTAGCTGTTGCTTAAGTTTAACCTTGAAAGAGCCCAAGGTGGATGCTGAAGTGATGTCAAGGTGCAGAGGGTTCATCCATAGCGGGACACGATAGGCAAAGGACCTTTGACCCAGAGAAGTGCAACAGCAGGGTATATTAAAAATCTGGCAAGTAGAGCTTCTGGTGCAACAACGGTTGATAGTGGGGGTAATAAGCTTTTGCACACCAGGGGGCAGTTTGCCTAAGCTTACTTTTTTGGACAGTAAGCTTGTTTGGTACATGAGTCAACATTTGAATTGGAGCCGGTTAGCCTGAGTGTACATGTCACAAGTACGGGAAAGATGGGCTGAGCCAGTAAGGAGCTGACATGCTTTGTTGAGTGCAACTATGATGCGGCGAAGAGTTGTTTCAGCAGCTGATCCATAGATTGGTAAGCCGTAATCAATAAGCGAGACGAGAGCTATGAATGGCCAGGTTAAGAGCCTCTGGGGTCAAACATTGCTTATGCCTGTGAAATAGCCCAATGCAGGTGTTAACAGCCTTAGCAATGTTGTCAATGTGATGGTCATAGGTCATCGTACTATCAATTGTAATCCCCAGATATTTAAAGAGCTGAACTAGCTCCAGGGGAGAACCCTCTTCGTTGGTGATAGAAAGAGGGTGAGTGCTGTGCCTATTTTGGGAGCTGGAGAACAGAATAGTTTGTCTTCTTGTAATTCATAACTAACATGTGCTTATGGAACTTACTTTCTACGACTACGAAATTACTTTCTATCTGTTCCACCTTGATGAGGTGATTGGGAGGGGCCATGTGCCGGATGTCAGCAGGGAGGGAGTTCCATAGTTTAGGCATTCTGTATCTGAAGGCTGCCTTGCCTACAGAGGAGGACATGCACGGTATTGACAGGAGATGGGTGTCGGAATTTCTAAGGCAGTAGCCAGTATTGTGATTGTTTCTCATTGCAAAGCTTTAAAGTATTGTATGCTCTTTTGGTTTCACTATGCATTTCAATCAATCAATCAGAATCTTTATTTAACCAGGCGAACACCATTGAGCAATGCTCATTAGCGAGGTGGACCGGGACGGAATACATAGTCATTATACATACACAATATTTACAATGAAACCATGGAACAGATAGAAAAATGTAGCAAATATAATGTACAAGGAGAATAACAGTATCAAGAGCATAGAAAAAACAGTATATACAAAATATATTGGGAGTTTCCATAGGCAAATTGATATTAACAAAAATAAGCCTGGAAATTAACAAAAACCATGAAGGAAGAGATCAGTAGGAGAGGGATGGGAGGGAAAATTGATACCATGGGGGGGGGGGGAGACGGTGAAGGAAAGCATAGAAGGAAGCATCTCTGAAGGAAAATATGGGGTTACTAAGTGTGGTTGGGAGAGTGTTAAGGGACAGTGTGTAGAGACTCTTAACTGGGGATAAAGCAAAGATCAGGAGTCTTTAAAAGAGCAAGCATAAAAGTGTTTTGAATGCTGCTAAATTGATGAGGTGGACCAATTTCAGCATCTTTTGCAACTTGTTCCAGATTAGAGGTAGTACGTAATTTATGGATGCCCTACCAAGGCGCAGTTTGACCTTGGGCACAGTAAGGGAGATATAAGATGTACATCTTAGGGCATGCTTGCCTACCATGCTTAGTGGTAGACAATCCGAGATATAGTGGGGCTGCTTCTTAGTGATAGCACGGAGGGTCCAGAGGGCGATGTTTTTCTGTCGCCTGTGCTTAAGGGATGACCATCCCACAGCAGTGTATAAGGAGCAGTAATGCACAGAATAAGGAAGACTAGTAATAAACGTTAAGGCTCAATGATAGAGCGTATCAAGTTTAGCAAGCACAGCAGCTGTAGAGGAAGTCCGCATAATCTAGTAAGGACAGGAAGGTGGTTTGGACCAGTCTCCTCTTCGCATCCTGTGTGAGAAGATGTTTAATCCTATAAAAGAGACCTAGCCTCTGTCTAAGCTTTTTTTATCAGCTCTTCAATGTGGTCATTGAAGGAGAGTCTGTGGTCGATCCAAACCCCCAGGTATTTGAACTTGGTTACATATTCCAGTGGTTCGCCTAGGAGTGTAATGATCTGCAGTAACATTCCATTGGAGGCTGGGCTCGTTGAATGGGCAAAGGGTGAAAAGAACATCGCCTTGGATTTTTCGGCATTTAGAAGTAGTTTCTGGTTCAATAGCTGAAGTTGCAGCTGAATGAATTCCTGCTGAAGATCTCTACATGCTGCTTCTGGAGTGGGTCTGCTGGTATAAAGCACTGTGTCATCTGCAAACGTATGTATGTTGGCAGATTTAATATTGGCATTGATTCTGTTAGTGCATATATTGCAAAAAGCAGTGGACCCAATATGGAGCTCTGCGGTACGCCTCTCAATACGGGTTTTGATAATGAGAGATCTTACTTCGAGAGGGTTCCTTCAGTAGGTCATCACATATAGAACTGGCGCCACCTGGCGTCGGGCCGCACGGCAGACTTTTCTAGCAATCCCTGACAGGGGACCGCCCACCCGACGTCACGTGACTGACATCAGCGTGACTATATATAATGGGCGGTCCCTACGCCCGCCCTCCAGTTCTTTCCTGCCGTCACCTCGTGTCAGTTGCTCCGCAGACTTCCATTTGCGATCGTCGAGAAAGTTCATTGCGTCGGTAATCCCTCCCTACTTTAATTCTCCAAAACTCTGTATTTTTTTTTTTATGTCTTCTCCTAAGAAGAAGTGCTCATCGTGTGGCACCCAGATCCCGCACAAAGACAGACATCCAAAGTGCATCATCTGCATAGGCCCAGACCATCCAGTATCCTCTCGCCCTGACTGCCAGTCTTTCAACCAGGCCACGAAAAAGCGGAGACAGCAGGCTTTGGAGGCCCACCTTCTCAAAACCCGCTTAGTTTCTCTTGAGAAAAAGATGGATCGGCTTAGGGACTCGTCTGAAAAGTCTTCCCCTTCTAAGAAAGACAAGGAGAAGTCTAGGGAGCGGGCTCGCTCCACGGACGACGTCAGGCCCTCGACGAGTATGGCCCAGCTGCCACCCAAGAAACCAGACAGTAAGTCGGACAAAACTCCGGCGGATAAGTCGATCGTCGGCTCCTCCGGCGACCGCGCTGCCTCAGCCGGTAAGTCAGCCCCCGGCTCCTCCGGAGACTGCACGGCGGCCGGTAAGTCGGCTCCCCCAGCTGGGGGCAGCCGCCCAGCTCCAGTCGAGAAGTTGGCTGGGGGTTCCACCCCTGACCGTCCAACTCCGCCTGCTAAGTCGGCCGTCTCCAACGACAGCATGGGCTCGGTTCCCCCGTCTAGGCCTAACGGCGCCACACCCAACGTCCAGCGGGACCAGAGGGAGAAAGCCCCTCTCCCTCCTCCTCCTTCCCCTGTGTTCTCGCACTCGCGCACGGACACGTCCAGCGATGGCGACGGAAGCGCCCTTGAACCTGTGGATATGTTAGGTTCCTCTCTGCCCTCGCCTGATGGGGTCCAGGCGCAGGAGGCTCCTCCTGGGCCGGATGGCCTATCTGTGGAGGCCCCCTCCGCAGCCTGATGGCAGGTTGCTGGCCCCTCCTCAGACGCTGACAGTCCCTCAGCCAGGACCGGTGGTCCAGCCTATGCCTTTGGCCCCGATGTCAGAGCCCCTTCGTCTGGTTCAGACGCCGGCCCCTCCGACGCCGGATTGTGTAGCGCCGGTTCCTCTGACATGGACTGTTCCGATGCCGGACCCTCTTTTGATTTATACCACAGCGGGTCTGATGTGGGACACCAGACCCCGAACTGTCCCCCACTACCCTTATGGGTATCCTGGGGACCCTTACCCGGGGGGTTCCACTCATGATTGGAGTCATCTAGGACAGTTCTACCCAGGATGTAACCCCTATTCCCATTGCATGGGACCCCAGGGTTATTATCCCCCACCAGTCGCCCTTCCTCCTCTTCCTCCCCCCAGCCTCAGCCAGCTCCACCTCCCCCAGTCGCTCCGGATTTCAAGACCCTAATACAGTCTTGGTGGCAGGGGCTATGTTAGAAGCTGGTTTTGGACCTGGAAACCAGACTCCCACAACCGCAGCTTCCTAGGTCCTCTTCCCCGAGCAGCTCGCTTCCAGCTGTCCACATCTTGGGGAAGACTCGGCAGGACGTTTCTCTTCTGGATTTTTCTCGTCATGTTGTTGAGGAGGCGGATGATGACAGCTTAGATGGGAGGGAGGGAGGATTCCTCGGAGGAGAAGATCGTGGAGGACCCTGAGGAACCTAAAAGCAAGGCCTCGCCGAAATCACCGCCGGAGAACCCTTCCTTCTTGGACCTCCTGAGGGCCTTGAGAGATTACTTCGACTGGGAGTCAGAGGAGCAGGACCCGATGAGACAGAGGCTTGCGGAACACCTGGACTTGGAGTCTCTGTCTCCCGTCCCAGTTCCTCCATGGATGGGCCCCCATCAAGACCTCACCACGACCATCTGGCAGATGCCTCAGTCTATTCTGGCTGTCCCCAAATGGGTGGACAGACTTTACCGGACACCTAAGGATGCCCCTTTCTTAAAGTCTCACCCTATGGCTGACTCTGTAGTCATTTCTGCGACTCATGATCGCTCCTCTGCTCCTAAGCACATGAGCACTACTCCTCCAGACAAGGAGTCGAGGCAGATGGACCAGTTCAGGAAAAAGGTCTATTCCTTGGCCACGTGCACCTTTCGTTCTCTCAGTTACGTGGCCCACATGGCCCACCAAAAAGCGACTATGGCCAGGTTAGAGATGAAGGTCCAATCCCTGGATCCTTCACCTCTCAAGGAGGAACTTGCCAAGGATCTCCACCTCTCCAAGATCTCCTGCAGGCATGCTCTACAGACCACTTACGATTCTGTCGACGCTGTGGCCCATACCTCGGCAACTGCCATTGCCCTTGGACGGCACTCCTGGCTTCGCCTTTCGGGCCTCGCTAATGAGGTCCAGTCAGCAATTCAAGATGCCTCTTTCAGGGACTTTTCCTTTCTGGAGGGGACACCAAAGACATCATAACGAACCTACAAGACAAAGGCATTGCTCTTGGGTCCGTTAGGTTTATGTACTGATCGGGTGCTCAACAACAACAGCAGCAGCCCTTTCGGAAGAACACCTGGAGGCAGAGGAAGAATGCTCAGGCGCATCGCCAAGGGAAGTGTGAGGCCACGGGTACAGCCACTCCCCCGCCTCCAAGAATCAGAGATGTTCAGGAGGCCCTCCCTCTGAACGTCCTGCCACTTCTTGACTCCCCGGCCCCACTGCCTCCTCAGTCTTGCGACGGGGAACAGGTGAGGGGGGAGGTTTGCCCTCCATGCGCAGAAGTGGAGGGCAATTACCTCCGAGTGGGTCCTGCAACTAGTGTCCATCGGGCACACCATAGAGCTCCTGGAATTTCCCTTGGGAAATCCTCCGCAGAAGTCCTCGTACTCTTGGGACCAGGCACTTCTCATTCGCGAGGAGGTAAATTCACTCTTGCTGAAAGAGGCCATCAAGCGTGTCCCCTTGGGGCAAAGGGGAAAGGGATTCTACTCCCATTTTTTCTTGGTTCCAAAAAAGACCGGGGACTTCCGACCCATACTCAATCCGAGTCAGCTCAACCAGTTTGTTGAGTACAAAAAATTCCGAATGCTGACTCTCCAGAGTCTCCTTCCTCTCCTCATAGAGAACCACTGGCTCTGCGCCCTGGATATGCAGGATACATACCTGCATATCCCTATTTTCCCCAGCCACCACCGATTTCTGCATTTTCACTTCCAAGGGGAACACTTCCAGTTCTGAGCGCTCCCCTTTGGTCTGTCTTCGGCACCACGGATTTTTGCCAAGTGCCTGGTGGTGGTCGCGGCTTTCCTGCGCCGCCGGGGTATTGCGGTGTTCCCTTACCTGGACGACTGGCTGATTGCAGCCCCGTCCAGGGATTCCTTGCTGGAGGCACTTTCCTTTACACTGGGCTTGTTCAGCTGGTTAGGGATCATGGTCAATGTGCCCAAGTCATCCCTTATCCCTGCCCAGAAACTTCAGTTTATTGGGGCAGTCTTGGATACAGTCCAGTGCAGAGCCTTCCTTCCTCCAGACAGGGCAGAGACCCTTATCCAGCAGGCCTCCAGGGTGGCCTCTAGCAGGACATCCCAGCCCGTGAAGTCCTCCATCTTTTGGGCCTGATGGTGGCTTCCATCACTACTGTTCCCCTAGCAAGACTTCACATGAGGATCACTCAGTGGTCCTTGCAGGTGCAATGGGACCAGCTTCTGGACCATCCGGTCCTGATCTCCTCAGCGGTCCAGAAGAATTTGCAATGGTGGATGAATCCCCGCAATCTTTTGTTGGGACTTCCTTTTTGGGACCCTGCACCAACAGCTACCCTTACCACGGATGCCACGAACATGGGGTGGGGTGCTCACCTGGGGGAACATCAAGCCCAGGGACTTTGGTCCGGCTTGGAGATCTCTCTCTCCACGTCAATGTTCTGGAGCTTAGGGCAGTCCTGTACGCGTTACAGGCCTTTCAGACCCTCTTTCCAAAGGGGACACTGCTAATCCAAACGAACAATATGTCAGTAGTTTGGTACATCAACAAACAAGGAGGAATCCGGTTGTACCCTCTTTGCTGGGAGGCGGCCAGGGCGTGGAACTGGGCAGTCCAACACCATCTGGCTCTAGTGGCCGTGCATGTGCCGGGCGTGTTAAACGTCCTGGCGGACAGTCTCAGCAGATCTCGAACCCTAGCTCACGAGTGGGAGCTGCATCAGGAAGTGGCGGAATCCATCTTCCAAAATTGGGGCATCCGGAAATCGACCTCTTCGCCTCCCAATCCAACGCAAAGCTTCCCACGTTTTGCTCGCTCGTTCCAGAGCAGGGTGCTTTCTGGAGCGACGCATTGTCTCTATCTTGGACAGGGAAATTTTGGTACGCTTTTCCTCCATTTCCCATTCCGCAGAGGGTTCTTCTCAAGCTTCAGGCGGAGATGGCAAAGATGATCCTCATCGCCCCTCTCTGGCCGAGACAGATCTGGTTCTCACTGCTCCAGCAGCTTTCCAGAGAACCACCGGTTCCACTTCCAGTGACTCACAACCTCCTTACTCAGGATCAAGGCCATCTGGTTCATCCAGGGCTCAGGGCCCTGCATCTTCATGCATGGCTCCTGCAGACATAGCAGTATCCGGTTTCGGGGTTTCCTCTTGGGTTGCGCAGGTCCTAATTGAGGCCATAAAACCTTCTACCCATTCCACTTACGCTATGAAGTGGAAGCAGTTTTCCATTTGGGCGACCACAAAGGGATGGAACCTCCTCTCTTGCTCAGCCCCACAAGTCATGGAATACCTCCTTCACTTGTCAGACTCCGGTCTGTCCTACTGTTCCTTAAAGATACATATCTCTGCTAATTCAGCGTACCACGAGCTAGTGGATGATAAACCCGTGGCTCAGTTGGAAGTCTCAAAAACCTTTCTGAAAGGGAGTCTCCATCTGAAACCCCCTATCCTCAGTCCAACTCCACCTTGGGACTTGAACTTCATCCTGGAAAAGTTCACCCTTCCTCCTTTTGAACCAGCTATGAGCTGTGATCTGCACTTCCTGTCCTGAAAGGTGCTTTTTCTGGTGGCCATCACATCAGCCCGAAGGATTTCGGAGCTTAGCGCTCTAGTGTGCAAGGAGCCTTACTTGATTTTCCATCGGGACCGTGCAGTCCTTAGAACCCATCCGAGGTTCCTCCCAAAGGTGGTGTCGGAAGCAACGCTGAACCAATCGGTAGAGCTTCTGGTCTATTACCCATCCCCCTCCAACAGAGGTGAGGCACTCCTTCACACGATGGATGTCCATCGGATTCTCCGGTGTTATACACACACCGAACTAAGGAGCTTCGCTCTTGCAACCAGTTGTTTGTCTCTTTCGCCCCGAGATCGAAGGGCAAAACGGTTTCTAAGCAGGGCCTTTCCAAATGGTTGGGCAACTGCATTCAATTCTGTTACCAGAAGTACGACAAACCTCTGCCAGGTTCCATCAGAGTTCATTCTACTAAGGGCATGGCTGCTTCCTCGGCCTTCCTATGGAACATTTCCGCGGCTTACATTTGTGCTGCCGCTACATGGAGTTCTGTCCACACATTTACCAAGCATTATAGTCTGAACATTGCTTCTAGGCGGAGGGCTAGCTTTGGCCTAACCATCCTGCAGGGCCTGCTGTCCTAGACTGGGTCCTGTCGGGACTCCAGTTCTTTTCCGTTTTAACTTGTCTCCTCCTCCTTCTCCTCCTCCCTAGTTTCTCTCGGTCTCTCCTTGAAGGGACCGCTTGGGACTCAGTCCTATGTGTGATGACCTACTGAAGGAACCCTCTCGAAGTAAGATAGTACAGTTACATAAGAACTTAGCGTAACAGTAGATCTTCGAGAGAGGTTCCCTCAGTAGGTCATATTTTTCCCTTCCTCCTTCCCCTCATTTTAGGTTTTACAGGGTCTCCAAATCCTGTTCGCTCCTGCTGTCAGACCTCTTCCCGGCTCCAGCGGGAGAACTGGAGGGCGAGTGTGGGGACCACCCACTATATACAGTCATGCTGACCGCAGTCACGTGATGTCGAGTGGGCGCTTCCCCATCAGGGATTGCTAGAAAAGTCTGCCATGTGGCCCGACGCCAGGTGGCACCAGTCCTATATGTGATGACCTACTGAAGGAACCTCTCTCGAAGATCCACTGTTACAGTAAGTTCTTATGTAACTGTACTTTCCCCTTCCACTTTTACCTGCTGAAGCCGACCTGTAGGGTAGATAGAGAACCATCTCAGGGAAAGTGGGTCCAGGCCAATGTTACGGAGGGAAGAAAGGAGCAGGTCGTGGTCGACGGTATTGAATGACAAGGCTTGCTTAAGTCTAAAAATACTGCACAAACAAAATTCTTGGAATCCGGATCGCACTGTCAGTCATTAGTCACCTTAGCAAGTGCCAAGTTGGTACTGTGTCGTGGTCTAAAGCCTGATTGTAATGGGTTAAGCAGATTTGCAGACTCGAAATAGTTCCTGAGCTGAGTACTCACAATTTTCTCCATCAGTTTGGACAAGGTAGGGAGTAGGGAAATTGGCCTGTAATTATTAAGGTCACTAGGGTCTCCAGATTTGAAAAGGGGGATCACACGGGCAGTTTTCCATACGGGAGGAATATCGCCCTTCGAGAGAGAGAGATTAAAAAGATGCGTAATTGGCACAGCCAAAACATGAAAGCCAATTTTCAGGAAAAAAGTGTCTAAAAGGTCTGCACTGGCACTTTTCCTGGTATCCAGCTAAGCAGAAGGTCTTCAACTTCTTTCAAGAATGTGGGCAGAAGGGAGAATGCAATGCTAGTGACATGGGTTTCTTGATCCTGTACTCCAAGTTGTGAGTGGAGATTGTGGCAGAAGAGGTATCGAAGACTAAACCTGAGGTAGCTAAATGGTTGTTGAGAGAATCGAGGATTGTCAGCCTGTCCGAGACTGAAGTGGCACCAATAGTAATTTTTGTAGGTAAGGAATTAACAGATACGTGACCTTCTTGTATACTTTAAGATTTTCCAAAATTTGGAGGAACACTTAGAGGAAGAGTCAAGTTCTACACGGTAAAAGTTTGCTTTAGCCTCTGTAACCATCTTGGTACAAAGGTTCCGTGCCCTCCTAAATAAGAGCCAGTCTGCCGGTCCGGTGGCGCTGAGGCCCGAGGCGCTGGATGCCACACCTCGTGCTACGCTGGCGACCCGGGTTCGGGAGCGAACTCGGAACGCCGGAGGTCGGCAGGGGTAGGGTTGAGGATGAGTGCACTTGTGGTGCTCTCCTCCCCGGGATGCAAGGGGGGTACAACCCGACGTGCCAGTGACCCCCGGTGGAGACCGGGGGTTGTTGCAGCAAGCCGGGGACGGCACGTAACGAGCGAGGTCGACACACGCAGGGTTGCCATGCGCCAGAGCGTTGAGGATGCACCACTTATGGGAGGGAGAGCGCAGAACAGGGAAAAACACTGGCTCGTGGGACAGGCGACGGCACCTGTTCCCCCATGCCCACCACCGGGCTCTCTCCGACTTGCCTTCCAGGTCCTCCACCCGGGCCCTTATCTGCAAGCCAGAGTCTGACATGCAAGAGCGCCCAAGAGGAGGGGTGACCCACCCCGGGTGGGTTAAACCGGGGGTACTGGCTGCAGGAATGGGGGGAGAGAGGAGGCACAGTACAGAGGGGCATCAGGCGGGCAGGAACCGGACAGGATGCCTGAGAGAGGTTCCACGAGCTGTGACCGGAGGGAAAAATAGTTGGGGGAAAAAAATAAATAAGATCCAGTCAGCTGGGAGCTTAGTTTTCTGGGCTGTTTTCCAGAGCGCATCACTGTTAAATAATGCAGCCTTCGAGTCCACCGTAAACCACTGGCATGATTTGTTCTTAGCACGGACTTTCGCCAGTGGAACATGCTTGTCCAGGGCCCCTAGCACAATTTCATGGAAAATGTTGTATGCCGTGTTCACTGATTTTGCTAAATAGAAGTCCTGCCAAGGCAGGGAATCACATAGATCAGAGATATTTGTACAAGGGTCAAAGTTACGTCGACACCTCTTGATGGTGAATTTGGATGAGGATGATAATTTCAGGTTGGATCTTACACAGGCAATGAAGCAGTGGTCACTGATATCAGAGAAGAATACACCAGTGTGGGAATTGGAACATAGATGAGGTTTGCTAACTACAGCAAGATCTAGCAGAGTGCTGTTATTTGGGTTCTTCTTGTGAGGACATGTAGCTCCATTGATGAGTTGTGACAACCCGAAAGAGTCACAGATAGATTTAAGGGGTGTGGAGGCACTGGAGAACCAGTCCAGATTGAAGTCTCCTGGTATGGTAAACTCCGAGGGCAGATATCCCAAGGAGTTACTTAGATGGTTCAAGAGCTGTAGCCCTGCCGACGGAGGTCTATAGCATCCTGTAACACAGAATCAGACAGTGGAGGAGAGCTCAACTTTGAGAGACAGACTTTCAAATTCCTTTGGAATTGAGGTCGAGTTAGTGACTGAGGCAGTAAATTTATCCTTAACATAAATGGCAACACCTCCTCCTCCTCTAGCCTGCCTGTCAGTTCTGAACAGGGAGTAGGATGGGATGTTCACCTCACGGTCAGCAGTTCCAGGTCTGAGCCAATACTCAGTGACCACCAAGACATGAGACGTGGAATGGCAGACCCAAGCCTGAACAGAGTTAAATTTTTTTACTAGGCTACACGCATTGACGTGCATAAAGCTCACACCTTTGATACTAGGTAAGTCAGCCAATAAGTCAAGTAATGATCGTTGCCGGAGGACCAGGGTTGAGCCCGACATTGCCAGAGCACAATAATAGAAGGAGCAGAAGTTTCCTAATAGCTACTAAGAGTAGCCTGTGTACTCTAGTTCGTTCACGTTTGCAGAGATTATTAGGTGGAGTTGGGGGGTCCCTAAGACTAATGCCAAGCGAACTTAACGCCGAGTAGATTAAAACCCTTGTTGTGAATAGCAAGGAGGGCTGAGTTACGAGGGCAAAGAAATATGCTGACGTACAGTAAGAGTTCCAGCCCACCAAGGTAGATGTATAGCCTGTGTCAATTTGGGGAGCTTGAAGGCACATGTATAGTAATCAGGATAGTTAAGAAAACCCTGGCAGTTTACTGTGGTATTAGGTTCGAACACACCACTAGGAGGAGGCTGTGTAAACATATGAAGTTCTTTGTTGCATAATATGAGGAAGGCTAGACAGGTGAACAAACAAATGGCCCTCATTCAGGAGCCTGGTTGTAGCTAGTGCCATATAGTGTAACTTAACTAGCCCTGGTTCCTATAGCCACAGGAAGGTGGCAAACTAACAGCTCCTAAGCATTTCCAGTATGTTAACTAGTCATGGTTCATATAAACAGAGGAAGGTGGCAAACTGTAACAGCTCCCAAGTACCTCTAATACGTTATTGGTAGTGTAGTAGGTGTTTAAAGACCCTAGTCCCAGGTCAGAAACAGGGTAATGGGTGACAGGCCACAGCAGCTATCGCAGTAAAATTCAGTTTGACCTAGAATAACTGGCCAATGAGTCATAACCGACGAGTGAACCGAGCAATTGTGGTATGTCCCTTTAAATAAACTGCTAGCAGCACTGCAAGCCAATAGGGAATTTGAGCAGAGAAACAGGTGGTGCTAGCATGCATTTAAATTAGCCTAGGGAGAAGGGTTGGTGGGGTGGACCAAAAAACTGGAGAATAGTCATGAGTGGAAACATAGAACATGTAATCATAGAAGTTGATGGCAGATAAGGACCGCAAGGCCCATCCAGTCTGCCCATTTCTTTTTCTACCTTATTAATGTGCCATAGGCCTTTGCTCTGTCAATGGCCTATCTATTCATACTCATCTGTATTGCTCCCTTATGCCTGTCCCATGCCTGTTTGAAGCCCTGCACTGTATTCATATCCACCACTTCCTGAGGTAGGCTGTTCCATGCATCCACCACCCTTTCTGTGAAAAAGAACTTCCTCACACTACCCCTTAATCGGCCTCCCTCTAATCTCATGCTGTGTCCTCTTGTCCTGATATTTTTCTTATATTGAAACATGTTAGATTCTTTAACCTTGTTAATGCCCTTAAGGTGTTTGAATATTTCAATCATATCACCTCTCTTCCTCCTTTGCTCTAGGGTATACATATTGAGTTCAGTTAACCTGTCCTCATATGTTTTCGGATGCAGTCCCTCCACCATTTTGGTTGCCCTTCCCTGGACTGACTCAATTTGATTAAAGTCCTTGTGAAGGTGTGGCTTCCAGTACTGCAAGCAGTACTCCAGATGGGGCCTAACCAGTGTCTTGTAAAAACGGATTATTACCTCCTTCTTCTGACTTGTGATACTCTTACTAATATACCCCAACATCCCTCTAGCCTTACCTACTGCTTTAGAAATCTGCTTGGATGATTTCAGGTCATTGGTGATGATGATGCCCAAGTCTCTTTCTTCCCTTGTGACTGACAGCAACTCCCCTCCCATCCTATAGGTGGCTTCAGGGTTTCTCTTCCCTATGAGCATGATCTTGCAGTTCTTTTCGTTAAACCCCAGTTGCCACTCTTCCGACCATTTTGCTAGTTTATCCAGATCTCTTCTCATTCTGCCCACACCATCTGGATCATCTACTCTATTGCAGATCTTGGTGTCATCTGTAAACAGACGAACCTTACCCTCCAGTCCATCTGCAATGTCGCTGATGTAGATATTGAAGAGGACTGGCCCCAGGACTGATTACTGAGGTACCCCACTTGTGACTTGCATCTCTTCTGACTGTATACCGTTTACCACCACTCTCTGTTTTCTGCCCGTCAACCAGTTTGCCACCCAGTTGATCATCGTCTGACCCACCCCAAGCCTACCCAGCTTATTAATCAATCTTCTATGCGGAACAGTATAGAAAGTTTTGCTGAATTCAAGGTAGACAGAATCAACTGCTCCCCCTTGGTCCACCACTCTGGTTACCCAGTCAAAGAAATCTATGAGATTAGTTTGACAGGACCGTCCTATTGTAAACCCATGTTGTCTTGGATCCTGTGCTCCTATGGATTCCAGGTGTTGCACTATCCTTTCCTTAAGGAGTGTCTCTATAATCTTGCCCACTACTGAGGTAAGACTGACTGGTGTGTAGTTCCCTACCTCCTCCCTGCTACCACTCTTGTGGAGTGGGATCACATGAGCCCTTCTCCAGTCTTCTGGAACCTCTCCTGTGCTCAGAGATTTACTAAACAGTTCTGATAATGGCCGTGCTAGTTCCACCCTTAGCTCCTTTCGTACCCTGGGATGTATGCCATCAGGTCCCATTGTCTTGTCCACCCTGAGCTTATCAAGCTCTTGTAGGACCCTTTCTTTTGTGAAGGGACTAGTGCACACCTCCCTCCCCCCGTGTCCATGGTGCAGAGCTCTGGGCCCTGCCCTACCTTCTCTTCAGTAAATACTGAGCAGAAGTAGCTATTTAGGATAGATGATTTTACATGGTCCTCCTCCTCACACACCCCCTTATCCACTTTGATCTTAGCAATACCCCCTCTGGACTTTCTCTTTTCACTAACGTATCTATAGAAAGTCTTGTCACCTTCTTTTATTGTTCGTGCTAGTGTTTCCTCGGTTTGGGCCTTTGCCTGCCTTACTGCCTTCCCTGCTTCCCTTAGGGAAGTTCGGTATGCCTCCCTATCTTCATCCTGCTGCTTTCCCTTATATTTCCTGAAAAACAGACTTTTGTCTCTGACCTTTTCTGCTACTGTGTTTGAGAACCAAAGTGGTTTCCTTCTTCTTTTGCACTTCCTTTTCTCACTAACACAATGGGATGTTGCTTCAAGTATTGCATCTTTAATGCTTGCCCACTTTGCCTGTACCCCCTCACCTGTATTTCTTTTTGCCAGGGCTAGCTTAATTCTGTTGGCCATCTTATCAAAGTCAGCTTCTTTGAAGTCCCATATTTTTGCCTTGGAATGGGATGATTTTGTTCTAGTTGCAAATTGAACCATACCATGTGATGGTTACTGGCCCCCAGGTAACCTTCTACCTGGAGATCTGTGATCCTTTCCCTGTTAGTCAGTACTAGATCTAGGATAGCCCTGTCTCTTGTGGGTTGTTGCACCAGTTGTTTGAGGCCCTCCCCCTGCAGGGAATTCACCACATGTCTAGTTCTGGCAGATGTCCCTGTTGGCATGTTGAAGTGTCCCATTATCAGAACCTCCCCTTTAGCTGTCATTTATTTATTTGTGTCTAGGATTACAAAGTACCTTTGAGCCAAGGCTCTTTTACAAAGGTTCCACGTCATGCTGGTTACAGGATAACATACACTAAAACATAAAAACAGTTACAGGTACATGGTTTTAGACAGTAACTTTGCTTGACGAAATCAGACTGAGCGATGAGTAACTCAAGAAACAATAGGAGGAAGAGGGCAAGAAGGGGAGAGGGCTGAGGGTAGGGGAAGGCATAGGCGTAGAGGGTCAGGGTGAAGCAGCAGAGGGGCCTTGTCAGGACAGACACAGGGCAAGTGCATTAGGAGTTACATTGGATAGGTAAGTGCAAGAAGAGAGGGCAGAAACTGACACCTATAAGGTCAGAAGCAGCGTAGGAAATGAAGATGTTATGGGGTGCAAGCACAGGTGGACGTGCCAGTTATGGAGTGGTGGAGATTTTTTTTTTTTTAACACTCCAGGCGTTGCTGTGGATGAGGTGTCATTATAGAGCTTGTTCAGCCAACTCGGAGCCCTGTATGCAAACAACCTTTGGCCTTGGGACGTGCGGCAGTGGGGGATTTGAAGGATTTGGGGCTTAGAGCTCTTGGTGTTGCGGTTGGTGATTTTGGGTTTGAGGAGGGTGCTGACTCCTGGTGGTGCCTTTCCCATCATGATTTTCTTAGCAGTGATGCAGGTTTGGTATTTGATTCGATTGTTCAGTTGCAGCCAGCCTGTTTTGGAGTAGAGGTTCCAGGTGTGGGTGAGACGGTGGGAACCAGAAACGAGTCGGCAGGCTTGATTGAGGGAAGTCGAAACACGCCTGAGAGATGAGGTTGTGGCAGATCCATAGATAATGAGACCGTAGTCAGTGATGCTCATGATGGAGCTCTGGACAGCTATGGACAGAGCTTCTGGGGTTAGATGTTTCCTATGTTGGAATAGTAGGCCCATCCTGGTGTTGGCTACTTTTGCCACGTTATTGATGTGTAGGTCATAGGAGAAATTACAGTCGAGGGTGAGGCCTAGGTATTTGAAGGTAGGAACTTGTTCGAGGATGATTCCTTGCTTAGTTTTAATGGAGAGCTGATATTGTTTGTGTTTGTTTTGGGAGCTGCAGAAGTTCATGGTCTTTGTTTTTTTTCTGGTTAAGGATAAGTCTGTGTCTTGTGAACCAGTTTTCGACTGCAGAGAAGGCCTGTTGGAGGTTACCTTGTAGATGGACTGGATCATGGTGGGATGGCAGGATGACAGCATCGTCCACGTAGAGTAGGATCTGTTCAGGGCAGGATTCTGGCAATGAGTTCAGAAAAAGGCTGAAAAGGAGGGGGCCCAAGATTGAGCCCTATAGGACACCAGACCGGTCTGGTCTTTGGTCTGAGAGTGTGCCAGCAATTCTCACTCTTTGGGAGCGGTTGTCTAAGTAGCTTTTGAACCAGTTCACCTAGTTAGGTGAGAGCCCTGCTAGTCGAAGCTGGGCAAGTAGGAGATTGTGGTTGACAGTATCAAAGGTTTTCGTTAAGTCGATGAAGGTGGACCCAGTGAGATGACTGTTATCGAGTGAGTGATGGATTGCACCAGTGAATTCAAGTAGCGCCGTGGAGGTGCTATGACCTTTTCTAAAGCCATGTTGCTCCTTGCACAGGATGTTGTGATTGTCTAGGAAGTCGGTGAGCTGGTCTGACACAATCCGTTCTAGGGCCTTGGAGAGTGTAGGTAGGATGGAAATCTGACGGTAATTCTCAGTAGCTGTTTTGTCACCACTTTTATGAATTGGGGTTACCGTGGCAGATTTCCATAAGTCAGGGAACTGGCTAAGGGAGAGGTTGAAAATCCTGGTCAGTGGTCGGAGTATTTCTTCAAGTGTGAGTGATAGCAGTTTGAGGAAGTCACTGCTGGCTCTGGAATTGCAAATGGCTTTGGTAACATAGCTGCGGACTTGATGCATTTTTACTGCTTTAAAGTGGAAGGGAGGGTGGCTGGGGGGGGCAAGGGGAACCACCTCATCGAAAAAACCCTGTGGTTCCTTGAACCGGCACTTGCTGACAATTATGCGGCAACATCCTATTTAAGCACCAACTTTCTAGCAAAGAAGATATTTACAGACACCACATTAACATTAAGTTGGCATGCGAACTTCTTCATTTTAGTCTTATTTTACTACTAGTTCCCTTCCAATGTGATGGCACCGAGTACTTACCTTGCTGGACCACCCAGTCTCTGGAGGGTGTAGGATCCCCTCCACGAGCCAGACCCCCTGCACACACTGCGACACCGGGTTGCAGTACCGCAGTCCACACGCGCCTGGAAACTGGGCCATGACCGTGGAGAGAAGGACGGTGCCATCGTTCTCCGTGGGAATCTCGATGGGCTCATCATTCGCATCTTCCAAAACCTGGATGTACTCCATCATTGCCTGATGAAATAAAACAAAATCCCAGTTAACATTATATACTTACAACATGCACCAAAATATCTCAAGTTTAAAGCATGCGGGAAATTACAATATCAGGTTTCTCTTTAACGTTATCGTTATTGTAATCCATATGGAAACCGGACATGTTTCTTTCCGATTTGCGCTGCTCGTGCTTCAGGCCCAGGCCACTCTCATGGCACACCGGGGCCGAGATAAGGCGCCACGAAAATCGTTATCTAACGTCTCTTTTCAGTTTAAAATGCTGTATAACCAATGAATCATTTACATCAAAGGCAGTGGCGCTAAATTCGTTAGTGCCAGCTAGGGCTGAATTTAAAAAAAGAGTCATGTTTTGTATATCTTCTAACAGTAACGTGTCTGTGTCCTCCCCGTGGTCTGGAGGCCTGTACACAACCCCAGTTCGTATGGCTGTCCCATTTCCTGTTTCAAGGGTGACCCACAGTTCTTCTGGCTCCTTATGTGTATTCTGAATTTCTGTAGCTTTGATACTTTCATTGACATAAAGGGCCACTCCACCCCACTTTTTGCCCTTGGTCTCTTCTGAACAGTACATAGCCAGGTACTGAAGTCTCCCAAGTGTGGTTACTGGTAAACCATGTCTCGCTAATGGCTACTATGTCCAGTTTAGCCTCTGTCATTATTGCATGCAGTCTGGGATCTTACATAGAAACATAGGCTTTGACGGCAGATAAGGACCACTTGGCCCACCCAGTATGCCCATTTCCCTACCTACTGGTTAAGCTGCAGATTCTAGTTAACTAACAGCCTACTTCCTGCAACCCCCAACTATAATTGCCTTGTGTCTGTCCCATGCATGTTTGAATTCCCCCACTGTTTTAAACCCAACGACCTCCTCAGGAAGGCTGTTCCATGTATCCACCACTCTCTACGTGAAAAAAATTCCTCACATTACCCCTGAGCCGTCCCCCCTCTATGTTTAAATTGTGCCCCCTTGTTCTTACACATCTCTTTTTCTGAAAGATGCTACCCTCCTGGACTTTGTTGATTCCCTTGAGGTACTTGAATGTTTCTGTCATGTCTCCCTGTCCCTCCTTTCATCAAGAGTATACATATTAAGCTCTCTCAGTCTCTCTTCATATGGCTTCTGCTGCAGACCCTGCACCATTTTAGTTGCCCTCCTCTGGACTGCTTCCATCCTGTCTATGTCCTTGTGCGAGATGAGGTCTCCAAAACTGCACGAGTACTCCAGATGGGGTCTCACCAACTGTCTGTACACAGGGATAACAACTTCCCTTTTTCTACTTGTGATGCCCCTTCCTATGCATCCCAGTATCCCCCTGGCTCTCCTTACCGACTTTTCACATTGCTTACCCACCTTTAGGTCATCTGATATGACTACCCCCAGGTCCCTTTCCATTTTTGCTGTTGTTAGTACCTCCCCTGCTATTGTGTACTCTTCTCCTGGGTTTTTGTTTCCCAGGTGCATTACTTTGCACTTCTTTGTATTGAATCTAAGTTGCCACATGTCTGACCATTCCTCCAACCTTGCCAAGTCCCTTCTCATCTTTTCTACCCCCTCTTGTGTATCAACTCTCTTACAGATCTTTGTGTCATCTGCAAAGAGGCATACCTTTCCTTCTAGACCCTCTGCAATGTCACCTATAAAGATGTTAAAGAGGACTGGACCCAGTACTGAGTCCTGAGGTACTCCACTGGTAACCCCCGTTTCTTCGGAATGTGTTCCATTCACTATTACCTTCTGTGTCCTGTTGTGCAGCCAGTTTGCTACCCAGGCTACCACCCTGGGGCCCACTCCCAGGCTGGCTAACTTGATTATTAATCTTTTGTGCGGGACTGTGTCAAATGCCTTGCTAAAGTCTAGGTAGGCCATATCCACAGCCCCTCCCTGGTCTATTACTTTGGTCACCCAGTCAAAGAAATCAATTAGATTCGTCTGACATGACCTTCCTGCTGTAAATCCATGCTGCTTTGGGTCCTGTGCCCTGCTGGCCTCTAGGTACTCAACAATTCTTTCTTTCAGAAGTGATTCCATCATTTTCCCTTCCACTGAGGTCAAACTTACAGGTCTGTAGTTTCCTGCTTCTGCCTTGCTCCCACTTTTGTGAAGGGGAATCACATCTGCCCTCCTCCAGTCCTCAGGTACCACCCCATCCTGCCATGATCTGTTAAAAAGCATGGTCAGTGGTGTCACTAGGTCCTCCCTTAGTTCTTTTAGGTTTCTGGGGTGAATCCCGTCAGGCCCCATTGCTTTGTCCACCTTGAGTTTTAGGAGTTCTTTCAGGACTCTCTCTTCTGTGAATGGACTGGTGTCAACCCTGGTGTTCACAAAGCAGGAGAAAACATTGATGTCCTAGTACACATAGGGACTAATGATCTCACCAGCCGGTCAGTTGTGGAAACCAAGAAACACCTGACCAGGCTGGGTGACAAACTATCATCCATTTCGTCCGGCATCTCCTTCTCTGAGATCCTGCCAGTCTGGGGGGGGGGGGGCAGATGGACGGAAGGTCAGAGAAGGGGAGATAGGGGAGCTAAACACGTAGCTCAAGGACTGGTGTCAGGAAAAAGGACACAGATTTGTAGGGAACTGGCAACAGTTCTGGGAGCGAAAGTTCTTTAAATTTGATGGACTGCATCTGACTAAGGAGGGAGTCAGTGCATTGGGGCAGAAGTTTGACGTCTTTGCAGAATATTTAAACTAGCAAATGGGGAGAGGGGTGCAGCACCCCATACGTCGAATGGGAAGAACACCCCTCCCCACTCAGCTAGTGGTCAAACAGGGATTCAGCATGTTTGCAGTTCATTTGCATCACCAGGTAAGAAAAAAGGTTTGTCTCCCCATATGACACACAGGGGTAATGCCAAACCTCCCCCAACAACTAACACACCGAAATCTGCCCAATGGAAAATCATGTGCACAAATGCTCACAGCCTGGGAAATAAGATCCCAGACCTGCAGGCAATAATGTCAGAGGCTAAACCGGACATAGTAGCAATTAGTGAGACGTGGTTTACCAGTAACCACACTTGGGAGACTTCAGTACCTGGCTATGTATTGTTCAGAAGAGACCGAGGTGCAAAAAGGGGGAGAGGAGTGGCCCTGTATGTCAATGAAAATATCAAAGCTACAGAAATTCAGAATATACATAAGGAGTCAGAAGAACTGTGGGTCACCCTGGAAGCAGGAAATGGACAGCCATAAGAACTGGGTTGTCTACAGCCCCCAAACCAGGGGAGGACATAGACACATTACTGTTAGAGGATATACAAAACATGACAGCTAAAGGGAGGTTCTGATAATGGGAGACTTCAACATGCCGGATATAGATTGGTCAATACCAGCAGGAACATCTGCCAGAACTAGACACATAGTGGATTCCCTGCAGGGGGAGGGCCTCAAACAACTGGTACAACAACCCACAAGAGACAGGGCTATCCTAGATCTAGTACTGACTAACAGGGAAGGGATCACAGATCTCCAGGTAGAAGGTGACCTAGGGGCCAGTGACCATCACATAGTATGGTTCAATTTGGCTACTACATCTAAATCATCCCATTCCAAGGCAAAAATATGGGACTTTAGAGGAGCTGACTTTGATAAGATGGCCAACAGAGTTAAGCTAGCCCTGGCAAAAAGTGAGGGGGTACAGGCAAAGTGGGCAAGCATTAAGGATGCAATACTTGAAGCAACATCCCATTGTGTTAGACAGGAAAGGAAGTGCAAAAGAAGAAGGAAACCACTTTGGTTCTCAAATACAGTAGCAGAAAAGGTCAGAGCCAAAAGGCTGGCCTTCAGGAAATATAAGGGAACACAGCGGGGATGAAGCTAGGGAGGCATACCAAACTGCCCTAAGGGAAGCAGGGAAGGCAGTAAGGCAGGCAAAGTCCCAAACTGAGGAAACACTAGCACGAACAGTAAAAGAAGGTGACAAGACTTTCTATAGATATATTAGTGAAAGGAGAAAGTCCAGAGGGGGTATTGCTAAGCTTAATGGAGAAAAGGGAGCATGTGAGGAGGAGGACCATGTAAAAGCATCTATCCTAAATAGATACTTTTGCTCAGTATTTACTGAAGAGAAGGTAGGGCAGGGCCCTCAGCTCGGGCAGGGCCCTTAGCTCAGCACCATTGACACAGGGGGAAGGGAGGTGAGCACTACTCCCTTCACAAAAGATAGCGTCTACAAGAGCTTGCTAAGCTCAGGGTGGATAAGGCAATGGGACCTGATGGCATACAACCCAGGGTACTTAAGGAGCTAAAGGTGGAACTAGCAGAGCCATTAGCAGAACTGTTTAGTGAGTCTCTGAGCACAGGAAAGGTCCCAGAAGACTCGAGAAGGGCTCATGTGATCCTGCTCCACAAGAGCGGTAGCAGGGCGGAGGCAGGGAACTACAGACCAGTCAGTCTTACCTCAGTAGTGGGCAAGATTATGGAGGCACTCCTTAAGGAAAGGATAGTGCAACACCTGGAATCCATAGGGGCACAGGATCCAAGACAACATGGGTTTACAAAGGAAGGTCCTGTCAAACTAATCTCATAGATTTCTTTGACTGGGTAACCAGAGTGGTGGACCAAGGGGAGCAGTTGATGTCACCTACCTTGACTTCAGCAAAGCTTTTGACACTGTTCCACATAGAAGATTGATAAATAAGCGGGTAGGCTTGGGTGGGTCAGAAGTTGGTCAACTGGGTGGCAAACTGGTTGACGGGCAGAAAACAGAGAGTGGTGGTAAATGGTATACAGTCAGAAGAGATGCAAGTCACAAGTGGGGTACCCTAGGATCAGTCCTGGGGCCAGTCCTCTTAATATCTTCATTAGTGACCTTGCAGATGGACTAGAGGGTAAGGTTTGTCTGTTTGCAGATGACACCAAGATCTGCAACAGAGTAGATGAGCCAGATGGGGTGGGCAGAATGAGAAGAGATCTGGATAAACTAGCAAATGGTCAGAAGAGTGGCAACTGGGATTTAATGCAAAGAAGTGCAAGATCATGCACATAGGGAAGAGAAACCTGAAGCCACCTATAGGCTGGGAGGGAGTTGCTAGCAGTCACAAAGGAAAGAAAGAGACTTAAGCATCATCATCACTGATGACCTGAAATCATCCAAGCAGACCTCTAAAGCAGTAGGTAAGGCTAGGGGGTGTTAGGGTGTATTAGTAGGGGTATCACAAGTCATAAGAGGGAGGTAATAATCCTCTTTACAAGACACTGGTTAGGCCCATCTGAGTACTGCATGCAGTATTGGAGGCCACACCTTCACAGGACATTAACCAAATTGAGGCAGTCCAGAGAAGGGCAATCAAAATGGTGCAGGGACTGCATCAGAAGACATATGAGGACAGATTAACAGAGCTCAATATGTATACCCTTGAGCAAAGGAGGGAGAGAGGTGATATGATCGAGGCATTCAGACACCTTAAGGGCATTAACAAGGTGAAAGAGTCTAACATGTTTCAATATAAGAAAAATATCAGGACAAGAGGACACAGCATGAGATTAGAAGGGGGCCGATTAAGGGGGAATGTGAGGAAATTCATTTTCACAGAAAGGGTGGTGGATGCATGGAATGGCCTACCTCAAGAAGTGGTGGCTATGAATACAGTGCAGGGCTTCAAACAGCCATGGGATAGACATAAGGGAGCAATACAAATGAGTATGAATAGATAGGCCACTGACAGAGCAAAGGCCGATGGCACATTTATAAGGTAGAAAAAGAAATGGGCAGACTGGATGGACCTTGCGGTCCTTATCTGCCGTCAACTTCTATGTTTCTAACCCCCCTACCCAAGTGCTTCTATTGTCTGGTTTAGGTAACTCTCTCTCATCTTCTTTTGTGAATACTGAGCAAAAGTATTCATTCAGTATCTCTGCCTTTTCACTGTCTCCCTCTGCCCACCTCCCCTCTCCTTTATTAATCTTCACTATCCCTCCCTTAATCTTTCTATACTCCCTAATGTACCTATAAAAGGTTTTATCCCCCTTCTTAACTGAGTTGGGTATTTTTTCTTCGGTTTGGGCCTTTGCTAGTCTGACTGCCTTTCCCACTTCTTTTTGCTTTAATTGATATAGTTCCCTGTCATGCTCCTTCTGTGATTCCTTATACTTTATGAATGCAGCCTTTTTCTCCTTAACCTTCCCTGCCACCTTGTTTGAAAACCATAGTGGTTTTTTACTCCCCTTTGTTTTCTTTATTTGCTTCACACAAAGGCTTGTTGCCTCTATGATGGCAGTTTTGATTTTTCTCCATTGTTCTTCCACCCCTCCTTTTTGGTCATTTGCTAGTGCATTTTCAGGTATTCACCATTTTGCCAAAGTCAGCTCTTCTAAAGTCCAGTATCCTTGTTTTTGTATGGCTTATCTCCATGGTTGTGCTCATTGTGAAGCACACTGTGCAGTGGTCATTTGTTTCCAGATGTCTACTGACTTCTAAATTTGTGATCCTCTCTCCATTTGAGAGTACCAGGTCTAATATTGCTTCCTCCCGAGTGGGTTCCAACACAAGCTGTCTAAAGCCTGCACTCTGCAGGGCATCGAGAATGACCCTGCTCTTGGATGTGGCTGCAGTACCTGTTATCCAGTTAACATCTGGCATAGTCAGGTCCCCCATCAATAGTATCTCCCCTTTTTCAGCCATTTTGAGAATGTCCTCTTTCATTTTGTTGTCCATTTCTTCCCCTTGAGACGGGGGTCTGTATACAACCCCGTGCGGATTGTGATGCCATTCCTGTCTCCAGGTAACCTAGAGTGCCTCTTGCCCTCCCTCTTACTTTTTAGTTCTGTAGCTTTGATCCCTTCCTTATGTATAGAGCTACTCCACCTCTTTACCTTCTCTGTCCTTCTGTAGATTGTGTACCCTGGTATGTTGACATCCCAGTCATGGTTCTCGTGTACCATGTTTCCGTGACTGCCACAATATCCAACTGTTCATCTTCTATCAGGCTACTAGCTCAGGAAGCTTGTTTCCCAGACTACAGGCATTGGTACTCATTGCCCTTCATTTAATGTTGGCTTTATCCTTTTTTCCCCCCATCCCTGCTCTTACTGTCCTTGTCTATTTTTCTATTTACCACTGTCCTGCCCTGTGTTGAGCTCTGTATCTCAGTGTTTACCTTACTACCTGCCATGTTTTGTGGGGGAGGCTTGAAATTTCCTGCCTTTATCAGCGCCTCCCCCTTGGCTAGTTTAAAAGCTTGCCAAGGAAGCATTTAAACCTATCACCTAGGAGCTTGGTTCCCTTCGTGGACAGATGCAGACCATCATGCCAGAATAGACCTTTATCTCTCCAGGTGGCCCCCCAGTCCCCAATGAAGCCAAAGCCCTGTGCTCTGCACCAGTTTTGCAACCATTCATTAAACTGCATGGTGTGCAGTACCCTAGCCTCACTCCTGCCATGGACTGGTAGCACCTCTGAGAAGGTTACCGTGCTTGCTACCCGTCTGAGGCCCCTCCCCAGGTCCACAAATTCATTCTGCACTGCACTGATCCCATGCCTAGCTAGGTCATTTTGTCCCAAGGTGGACTATGATATCTAGTTCCCGCTCCTGTGATGCTGCTTCTGCAATCCTGAGGATTCGCCTGTCCCTCCAAGCCATGGCACCAGGCAGGCACCTTACTTCTTCTCTCTCCTTTCCCAGGTTTACCCCCCTAACAATAGAGTCCCCTATCAGAAGCTGTTTCCTTCCCCTGTGGTGTCCCTTGCCACCCTTTTGTGGGTCTCCCTTGTGGATGTCCTCAGCTTTCTTTTGGGTCTCAACTGAGGGTGCCATCATAGAGGAACCTTGCTCTGCCAGAATGGCATATGATTTGTGTAGAGGTACAACTAGGGGGCTTCACCTCTGGTCCACCACCCACACCCTCCCAGAACTCACTGTGGTCCAACTGCTCTTCATACTTGGCAACCTCTGAGGCAGTGGTTGTGGCAGTGGTGCTCTTTGGAAGGGGGAGGCCTCCTTAGTCCTTGCTAGTTCAGCCTGGAGGTGGGCAACCTCCTCCCTCAGAGCTGACAGTTGCCTGCAAATAGACAGCAATGCAGTTTCAGAATGTCTCCCGGAAAACTGCTGCCCCACAGCCAGTGCATTGCACCACTCCTCACATGTCCCTCTCCCTTATAATATACTATATATATGTATATATATATATATATATATATCTTTTTATTATTATTTGTGGTGTGTACCTACCCTTTTGCACTGTGCTGGGTTATTAAGGATATGACAGTTCTGCCCCAAGACCTGTTGAGAGTGATGTCAAAACTGTGGCTATAAAGGAAATGCCACGCCTGGAGGCGGGTGTGGGGTAGGGTGGGTGGGTGGGTGGTCCACAGCCACTGGTGACTGATAGAAACAATCAAATACACAACTGCTCCACCACCCTGTTTCCCAGACTGCAAGCATTTGTGTACATGATTTTCCATTGGTCAGATTTCTGTGCGTTAGTTGTTGGGCGAGGTCCGGCGTTTCCCCTGTGCATCGTATGGGGAGCCAGACCTTTTTCTTTACCTGGTGATGCAGATGAACTACAAACATGCTGAATTCCTGTTTGACCACTAGCTGAGGGGGGAGGGGTGTTCTTCCCATTCAACATATGGGTTGCTGCAACCCTCTCCCCATTTGCTAGTTTAAATATTCTGCAAAGACATCAGACTTCTGCCCCAGTGCACTGACTCCTTCCTTAGTCAGATGCAATCCATCAAAATTTAAAGAACTTTCGCTCCCAAAACTGTTGCCAGCTCCCTAGAAATTTGTCCTTTTTCCTGGCACCAGCCCTTGAGCCACACGTTTAGCTCCCCTATCACCCCTTCTCTGACCTTCCGTCCCATCTGTCCCCCTCTCCCAGACTGGCAGGATCTCAGATAAGGAGATGCCGGACGAAATGGATGATAGTTTGTCACCCAGCCTGGTTAGGTGTTCCTTGGTCTCCACAACTGACCGGCTGGCAAGATCGTTAGTCCCTATGTGTACCAGGACATGAATGTTTTCTCCTGCTTTCTGAACAATTTTGGCAATGCGATCAGTGTCTCTTCACGCTGATGTACCTGGGAGACATCTAGCCATTACCCTTGGCTGGAGATATGCATCAACTGTCAGAATCATGGAGTCTCCTATGATCAGAAGTTTTTTGGCTTTTCTTTTTGCTTATTTTGTTTTGGTTCCTGTTTTGGGCGTGTTCTGTTGTGCTAGCTCCTGTGCTGCAGTCTCCTGCTCTGCAGTGTCCTCTGCCCCTTTGTTTGATTTCGGAGTTAGAGGCAGATATCTGTTTGTAGTTTTTATATGGTTTGTGGAGATGATATGTTGGATAGCACCGAGTGATGGGGCACCCGATTTGCCCCTCCTAGCCACCTGCCAACCTCCCGGACCAGCTACCCTCTGCGGTCGAGGTGCTTCTGTTGGATGTTGGGGAAATGGCGGTCGGTTCTTACAGTATATTTCCTCTTGAATATGCAATTTGAGGTGCGCAATCTCTGCCCATGCTGCCTGGAGCTGAGCTCTTAGTTCTCCAATTGAGCAACATGTACGACGGTGTCCTAAATCCTGTAAAACTGCCCTTCTGAAAAGTGTTCTACAGTACCTGCAGTTAATGATATCCATTCCAGGTAAGTTGCTGGGTTTATAACCTGGTCAGAGTAATTAGAAGGAAGAAAATGAAAGCAAAAGTTTGATTTTGTGTTTTGTTTGTTTGTTTTTGTATAACTTGTTATAACAAGTTAAATTACTAGTGCCCCTGTGAATGAGGTCACTGCGTGGATACCCCTCTGATCCGCCCCTTCCTGCTTTGCTACAGGAAATGTCACGACTGTGCTAACCTATAAAAGAAGTGTGGGGTGGTTGGGGATGGGGATGGGTGGCTGGGCCCTTCCCCTGCTGAAAAAGAACAACCACGGACGAAAGAAACAAGGAGATAAGAGCAGAAACAATCAGCCAGCAACAAATGCAGTAGCCTTGAAAACTTATCCTAGTGACAGATAAAACTGTGAAACCTGTAAAGCACCTCCTGTAATAATGTCACAGAAGATATACCCTCTAAGAAACACTTTGCTACAGAGAAAAAATAAAGCAGTAACAGAAGATATACCTTGCAAAAGACAATTTGAATCAGAAGATTACAGCAGTAATCTGTAAGCACACAGCACACTAAAGGCAAAATAAAATCTTCACTGAGAAATCAATTCATGAGCAGGCTAATTGGTATAAAGACTAAGCAGGGCAATTTTAAAACTGTAACTGCGATCAGAACTGAACTAAATAGTGGCAAATCAATAAGCTAGGGCAAGCGAACAGCAAACATTATTTACAGCATATTCTAAAAAGTAGCGGCTAAAGATGGCATAGAAAGTACTTTTTTTTTTTTCCCCCAACTAACCTACAAGGAGAACCAGAGAGGTCCCGAGAGGAGAACAGTCAGAGCTTACAGTTGGCAGGGGGATTCAGCAGGCAGCCAATCAATCCTTGCCAGACCGGTGAGTTAGCCAATCACAGGGCAGGAATACCGGAGCGCCAAGAACTGAATTCAGCGGCTCTTGTGAGGTCTCGTACCTGAAGGACTTTCGTGGAGGTACGGCTGGAAGATGGCAGGCAGCGGCAAGCACAGAGCACCTCTTGGAGAGTTCCTCGGGGAGAGCACCCGTCTCCGGGCTCACGGCTGAAGGTCTTTCGTGGAGGTGCAGCTGGAAGATGAATCGGGTGGCAGCAAGCGCAGAGCACCTCTCGCAGAAGTCCTCGGGGAGAGCATCCACCGCTGGGGCTTACAGCTAAAGGGCTTTCATAGAGATGCGGCTGGAAGATGGATCGGTATAGCAAGCTCAGCGCTGCTTGGAGAGGTCCTTGAGGAGAGAGCACCCGCCTCCGGGGCTCATGGCTGAAGGGCTTTCATGGAGGTGCGGCTGGAAAGTGGATCAGGCGGCAACAAACACAGAGCGCCGCTCAGAGAAGTCTTCAGAGAAAGCACCGGCCTCCGTGGCTTTCGTGGAGGTGCGGCTGGAAGATGGATCGGGCAGCAGCAAGCGCAGAGCACTGCTCGGAGAGGTCCTTAGGGAGAGCACCCACCTCCGGGGCTCACAACTGAATTAGGGAGCGATTTTGGTTAGATTTTATTGAACATAGTCATTTTAAATCATCTGATTTGATGTGCTATTGTGTGCAGGTCTTGTATGCATGTACCTTTAAATTGCTGAAATAAATTACTGACCTTAGCACCATAGCCCTGCCCCCTTGATGAAGCATCACACTAATGACGTGAAGCGCCAGGATATGAGTGCTGTGGTTTGTTCCTTCTGCTGGATTGCAGTTTTTATGAGTTTGTATGTTCATTTTTTCTGCATTGTTTTGCTTGAGTGCTGCCTTGTGCTTTGGGATATGATGTCAGTCTTTCAGATACTGAAGGTTATTGACAAGCTACAGCAAGCAGAGGTGTTTGATCTGCTGTCCTCAAGCAGGACATGGAGAGACACCCTGAAGCTCAAGGTGATATATTTAGTAGTAACTTCAGGAGATATTTCTCTCAGAGGTTGATGAACCAATGGGATAGCCTACTAACCCAGACAGAATATCCATAAAGCAGAGGCCTTCAAGGTAAGCCTGGAGAAAGCTTTGCATACCAAACGAATCATAGTAGGTAGCGAGTTCCTGTAAATTACTACATTCGCACAATAGAAACATAGAATTTGTCAGCAGATAAGGACCATACGGCCCACCTGGTCTGCCCATTTCCCTACTCACTGCTGCAGCCCGAGATCCTATTTGATCTGCGGTTCTCCTGCTCTGCACATCTCCAGGGTACCGTTACAATGTAGAGAGTATTACATGGCCAGCCACGACAACGAGGTAGTATTTCCATCATAGGGTTCTTATGATTCATAGAGACCTCTAGAGTGAAGCTCAAGAGGTCCCTGATGTCATCAGAAATCCGAGATGCAAACATCCACATTATGCATAGTTGTCCATGTGTTATTGTGTAAAGTGGCATGCTAGTGTCACTGTAGTTAGGGTTGGATAGGCACTTTAATATTAACGTGTGATTTTCAGCCACTTATATCCCTCCCATCCTCAGTGGATTTCTATAAAACCATTGAAAGCTTGCTCTGTAGTCCACAGTCTCCTAATGTGGAAAGTTTAGGGACATTTGATTCGGTGTTCTTTGTTTGGGGGGGGCTAGAGATGAGCAAAAGACGTAGTAAAGACCAACTGTTTCAAAAAGGTGGTCAATTTACAGTACACCATTTTTTTAAAACTTCTGTTTTATTTCATTTCTATAATAGAATACAAGCATCTTCATCTGAAGTACATACTGTAAGTAATCACAGCCTACAGTATTTCTTTGTGCAACAGTAGGAGTTGTATGCAGTGCCCCAGTTTTGGTACAACATATGTGGGGAATGACAAATTACACAATTTCATTGCATTAAAGTAGCAATTGCTGCTAAGAACAAGAACATATAGTCGATTTTCTGTGCTCAAAGAAATACCTTGGGATACCCAGATCTTTTGCTATAGCTAAAAATAATCAAATAGATTGACAAATCACACAGTGAGAACCTCCTGGCTAGGTATTAACCCTTAGGCTGCTGACAGAATTGGAACGCATCGGGAATTCTGGACTGATATATCAGTCCGCAGCACAGCAAGGGTTAACTGTATTGGCCAATTCCAAGGCAACAGATAGACAACCATATTAGCAAATGTAAACTGAACAGTCTTAAAAGTCGTGTTTCTAAAATGAAAGTTCAAGGAGTCCATATTACTAGCAACGTCCCAATTGCAGGAAGGCTGGATCTATCTGGCAGTTGTGTCCTGCACAATAGTGTGCAACAACAACAGAGAAAGGGTACATGTACTGCTGCTGGCAGGGAACATTACAGTCCTTCCACAAAGAGGCCTAGCAGGGAAAAGGTTAGAGGGGAGCAGGACTAGGAGAGGCCATTTTCATTTATAGAACAAAGTTAACACTTAAAACTATTTGACAGTTGCCAAATGCACTACACACAATTCTTAATTACCACTGTCGCAGTGCACAAGTTCATTGTCGCAGATGTACTAATTTTACTGTTTTGAGTTAAACTCCCATCTGTTTCAGTAGCATTTTGCTGTTCTGTCACCTGTGACTACAGGAGTCCTATAGCAACAGTAAAACTGCTGGGTTTTGAATAATGATGCTTTCGTGGTCATGGGGGTGTGATAACTGTGAGACTTTATCACAGGCAGTATAGCCTAGAGGTTAGAGTAGTGAGCTGTAAATGAGCTTGGTACATCCAGCAGATCTGGGTTTAATTCCCACAACCTCCACTAACATACTGTGTAACTCTGAGCAAGTCACTTAACCACCCCAGTGCTCCCAGGTCTCCCCTGAAAACAGTCACTTGTGCCTAGTGGGCCTTACCTGGTTACCAAAAGAATGTAACAAAGCCACTCCTGGGGGTCAGGCCCACTGAGCTCACAGTGCCCACCCTTATGTGCAATCCATGATGGAGGGGGGGAGACAGGGATAACCTCCTCGTGCTTTTAGAATGCTCGCTGAGGTCACGACTGCACCTCTGCCACAAGGATCCAGGGCATCCCTCTAACTCTGGATAAGGGCACCATTCCAGTCTCGAGTCTTGTGGCCTGATATGAACCTTTTCTTGGCTATTACACAAAGGAGGATGACCCAGGCATCATACTCTCTTTGGGGTTGCAACGTAACACTTAATTTGGCCTTCTCCCTACAGGACATGAAATAGCCCGGTTCAAAATCTTTGTAAACTCTGGTATTCTCCCTATCCTTCCAGATCCCTTTTCAATTTGCTTGCTTTTGGTGGTCCCTCTTAGAAAGTAACAGTTGTCACAGATTATTAATAAACCTTCTACAGTCACACATACAATTTAAGGAATTCTCACTCAGGCAGATATTCTTTAGAAAAACAAAAATTTTACTAAAATATTTAAATACATATCATTACAAGTAAAAAGAAAATATTAATTTGGGTTACAGTATACAGGGAAAAAAATGAAAAATGTATAATGAAACACACTAAAACAGTTAGCTAATCTACCCGAGGTATGAAGATTTCAAAGTTCAGAGAATCGCTGGTTTGCTAAATATTTCCATCTTTCTGTAGCAGCCTGTGGCTCTTTGACAGTCTTTGGACTGGCAGCTGCTTGCTTGTGGTCAGGAGCAGGGTGTCCAAACAAAATGACTTAGAGTGTCTATACTGGAGAGTTTTTGTAGAAGACACCCCCCCGGTCTCTGAATAAAGACTGGCCCTTCCACTGTAGGCCACGGTGTCACTCTTGCGCTTTCTCAAACTCTTATTTTACTGATAATATTTGATGTCAGATTCCCATAATTAACACAGAGTTTATAATCTCACACAGGCATGTTAGAAGGATGTTTCCTGGCACTTACAAAAAAATTTTCAGTGTACTGTGGGAACAGCTTCTGTCACCTCTTGTCTAAGACCATTTCCCTTTTGATCTTAAGGGTTTACAACAGTGGAAATAGCTTCTCTCATCCTGGAATTTTTAACTGGCTTAATTTAATTAGTTATAAGAACAATCCTGTAGCCGGCCCGGTGGCACTGAGGGTTGAGGTGCTGGACGCCACACCTCGCAGCACGCTGGCAACGGGTTCGGCGTGAGAGGAAGGATTAGCGTCAGCGGACAGCTCTCTCTCCTGGGAGAAAGGGCTGGGATTGTCCGGCATACCGTTGAGCTCCGGGGAGATCAGGGCGCTACAGTATGCAGACAGCACAAATCAGCATGGCTGACGTCAGCAGGGTTGCCGTGCGCTTGACGTCAGGGGTACCCATGCAGGGGGGGGGGAGCGGGGTGAAGCAACAGGGAGAAAAAGGAAAAACCCGGCTCTGCGGGGTAGGCGACGGCACCTGACCCCCATGCCCTCTGTCGGATCCAGCTCATCTAGCTTCTCAGTTCCTTCACCCAGATCCTGCCACTGCAGCTGGGGTCTGACTTGAAAGTGCGCCCAAGAGGAGGGGCGACCCCACCCCAGAGGGGTTCAGCTGGGGGTACCAGATGGGAAGGGGAGAGCAGGCTTTGGAGTGAGAGGACCTCAGGTGGGCAGGAACAGGCAGGATGCCTGAGAGAGGCTCTGGAGGCCGCGACCAGAGGGAAAAAGAATTGAAAAGAAAAAAAAAAGAAAGATCCTGCAAGTTATATGATTATACAAGCTGATTTTATTACTTCTGTTTCCCTTGGCCAGTTAACATTAGAGGAATACTCTTTGATCATGTATCCACAAGCTTTTTGACAATAACTTGTCAGATTCCTGCAGATAAGGCTGGCCTAGTAGGTCAGAGGAAGGTCAAACCCTTATTTTTTTCTTTTTAAAAGTATTTTCTCTATGTGCCTTTGCTGATACTGGCATGTACATAGAATTACATAAAAATCATATATACAACAGCAAAATATCTATAAATAAGGGCTAGCAGTGGGGTAGCTCGCCACAAAGAATATAATAAAAAATTAAAAATAACGTTTTGTAACTAGAAGAATAGGTTACAAAACAGAGATGTTATGATTAAAAATAGATTTTCTGTTGTTGCACATGTGCAGATTTATTTATTTATTAAATCTTGTTAACCGGGTAGGCCCACTGAGCCCCAGAGGTCCCTTTTTCAGGGGTGACCTGGGATTACATTACTTAGTAGGAATATGCAGATACGACATAATTCAACTTACAATGGAGACTCATAAATATGTATTGTACAGATTAAATATAGTTTACAACCTAGCCGTAGAGACCACATGGATGAATAGTAAGGAGCAGCCATAAGTAGAGGCCAACTTAGGTAGGGTCCCCTGTTGAATTTAAGATTATGAGTGAATGGGGAGGTCTCAGGTGCCGTGGCAATGGCATGTGCTGGCTTCAAGCAAGTGGTCCTTGAGCCTTGTGCGGAAGGTTTTGATTGAAGGGGCTTCCTGCACCAAAGGTGGAAGTTTGGTCCACAGGGAAGGGGCGGTGTAGGAGAAGGACTTACCCCCGCCTTGGTCCTTACTGTAGGAACATCTAGAAGAGTACAGCCTGAAGTCCAGAGATTCCGGGGGTTGTGCTTGGAGGCAATGAGCCCAATGAGGCTGGGTGGAGGGGATGGACTAAGTAGCTTGTATGCTAGGCCAAGCAGAGGGTACTGGAGTTGTGTGTCCAATGAGGGCCAGTATAGTAGTGCTAAGGTGTCACAGTGGTGACTCCTGGAATGAGCCTGTATGGCAAAGTGAGCCACGTTGTTGTACAAGACCTGCAGTCTATTGACCTCAAGCTTCGCCATGCCCTGAACGACTGGGGCGGCATAGATTAGTATGGGGAGGGGGAGGAGGAGGATACTAGAGTCAATAGAGATCTTGGCTTTGGGGATCTGCTGGTCCTTAAGGAGGTAAAGGGTTCCAAGTTTCCCATGAATGGTTTTAGTTACTTGGTCGACGTGGGTCTGTAGGGTGAGCCCTTGGTCCAGAGTGAGGCCTAGATATTTTAGGGAGGCCACCACTTCTATACGATTGCCAGAGACAGAGGTAAGTTGAAGGTATTGAGTTCTTTCTTGGCCGAGGGATCTTGGTCCAAACACCATGGCCTTGGTTTTAGCAGTGTTAAGGACCATTCTGTTCTCTTTTAGCCAGTACTCCAGTGATGTCAGGTCAGCTTGGAGGAGGGGGCTAAGGCCTGCCAAGTTGTCAGTATATCGGTATATGACGGCATCATTGGCATACTGTATAACAGAGCTGCCCCCACAGTGGCAATTTAGATCATTTGTGAACAGGGAGAAGAGGAGGGGGGCCAAGTATAGACCCTTGTGGTACCCCTCTTTTAGGGGAAGTGGGTCAGATATAGCACCCTTCCACCTAACCTCCTAAAAACAGGTTTAGACGTTGGGACGCAGGTCCTCAGGGCAGCCTATGATTCTGCAGATTCTGCAGCCCGAGGTGCCGCACAGGTGTTTGCCTCCGGAGACACTCTTGGTTGAGGGTTTCCGGCTTCACACCTGACATCCAAAATGGAATTTTGGACATACCCTTTGTAATGGATCGTACTTCGAGAAACAGCTCTTGTAGCAGGTTGCACCATTTGGACCGAAGCCAGCAGGTGCCAGGACCCCACGGAAAAATTTGAGCTAGCAATATCCAGCGGAGGACCGCCCCTGACGTCGGCCCCGCCCTCAACGTCCAGCATCATACAAAAGGGGCAGTCCTCCAGCATCCCTCAGTTTTTTTCTCACCGTCGACTTGCCAGCATTAGCCTCATGGATGCCTCTAGCAGACAAACGACACTCGAATCAAGTACTTTTTTTCTAAAAATCACCCGCATGTGTTCTTCACCGACTCCTTCAATCGAAGGACACCCCTCTAAGTGCACCTGCGGCAAATGGATCCCATTTGAGGACCAACACATGGCCTATGTGCAGTGCAGTGCCTAGGCCTAGAGCACGATATTAAGGCCTGCTCCATTTGCCAGAAGTTTAATAGCAGGACCAGGATCCGCCGTCAAAAAGCTTTTCAGGGGTTCCTTCTAGAAGACAAGTTAAAGGCCATGGAGAAAGACCCTTCCTCCAGAGGGGAATCATCCCACCATAAATCCTGGAAACACCGTGAAAAGGACAGGGACAGGACCAGACCCCCGAGTCGGGCCTGGGAATCCAGGGCCAGTTCCAGCTCCACGAGGTCAGATAGGGCCCCTTCCCGGGCTCGCTCTCAGCCCCCTCCGGTGAAGGTATGGTCTTCGGGAGGCTCGAGCACAGTCTCCCTTCAACCTCTCAAGACCAAGAAGGATAGTCGGATGTCCGGCTCTGCAGCCAGGCCCAAGGCCTCTGACTGGCATAAGTCTAAGTTGTCTCCAAAACAGGGCACCGACGCATCAGACAGACACCGGGACTCCGATCACCGCTCGGTTTCCCAACCTCCAGGAGGACCAGATGCCCCTCCCAGAAAGACGACTGAGCTGACTTCCCTCAAGTGGACCTCGGAGACCAAACAGGCAGCCAACCCAATGCCCGCTAAACGGGCCAAAGAACCGATGCCAACCCCACCTACACCGGCTGATACTGATCACCAGGGGTCCTCAGAAGAAGAGATTGTTACCACAATGCCTGACAGGCAACACTGAGGACGTCGGACTGCCCAGGGAACCAACGCCCGACCCGACTACACCCCAAGGTCCGATTCCCAATCCCGTCGACAGGCAGTCACTGATGCCCGGCCTGTCGTCCGGCTGGAATCTACAAGAGGCGAAATACCACTTTAATTTCTGATGGGACACCATTAAGAAGGATGTGGTGCCCACTAAATCTCTGCAGCCTCCTCCGAAGGAACCTGGCGACAGGGTGTCCCCTGCACCTAAGGAGCTTACACCACCTCCTAGAGACAGGTCACGAGAAAGGAGAAGACCCCCCTCCAGGTCTCCCTTGGGTCTCGCAGCCCAAAACACCCCAGAGGCAGACGATCCGCCGAGGGATGACTCAAGGCCAGATACTTCCGACACTTCTAGATCGCCTTCTCCGATCAGTCTCCCATCACCTGACCCACAAGACCTACCTAGGTCACCACCGGATGATCCCTCCTTCTCCGATATCATGAGGCACATCCAAGAGAATATGGGGTGGGAGAGACGGAAGACTTAGACCCGGAAAGACAACGCCTTGCCCTATACCTCAGGCAAAAAGATCCTAAGCCTGTGGTGGTCCCACTGTTAGTAGATACTTTTATGCACGTCAGCAAAGCTGCATGGAAATGCCCACATTCCACTCCGGCAGTACCTGAGAAGGCCGACCCCCTTTACAGAGTGCCCATAGAAGACCTTTATTTGGCACAGCAGCCCTTGGCCTATTCTCTGGTCATTACAGCCTCACATGACTGGTCTGAAAGACCTCAGCACCTGAGCTCTCGGCCACCGGACCAGGAGTCTAAATGGTTAGATTCACTGGGGAGACTCATGTATGCGGCCGCTACATGCTCAATAAGGTCTCTTAATTACTTAACGCATATGGTGCAATTTCAGAACGCCCAGTGGGAACAGGATCAAGACCTTATTAAAGATTTCCTGGATGGCAAAAAGGAGGAGCTCCTCAACCTCCTCCGTACTGGGTCAGATGTGGAGACCCAGGTCCTTCGAGCCGCTTACGACTCGGCGGACTCTGCAGCCAGGGGTGCGGCTACAGGCATTTGTCTCCAGAGACGCTGTTGGTTGAGGGTCTCTGGTTTTACCCCGGACGTCCAAAAGAACATCCTGGATGTCCCATATAATGGAGCAGTCCTGTTCGGTGAAGAATCGGAAAGAGTAATCACCAAGTTACAGGACGTCAGGAAGGCAGTCAGGACTGTACAGGCTACGTACAGGCCTAAGGCTGGTTCATTTCGCAGGAACTAGAATCGTTTTCACAGCCGGCAACAACAGCAACAGGCACGTTCTGGCCAGCAGCAAAGAGGCAACTTTAATAGAAAGAGTCAACCAAGATTCTCCGCAGGCCCAGGGCCAGAAACACCAAAAGTCTGCCCAGCCTGCCGGATCCAGCACCACCGTCCTTCCCGGCCCCTGCCCCCACCTCTGTAACCGAGGGAAGGAAGGGTTGGGGGTCGTATCTCTTCCCCAGCTTTCAGGGTGGCAGAGGATAACCTCTGACCAGTGGGTTCTTCAATTAGTAAGTCAAGGATACTCTATCAAGTTCCTCGACTGCCCACCATCAAGGCCTCCTCTGCTCTCCAGTTATCCGGGTCAGCAGCTCATGCAGCAAGAGATCTTGGCACTCCTGGACAAAGATGCCATAGAACCAGTACCACAGAACCAGAGAGGAGAAGGATATTATTCACACTTCTTCCTGGTTCCAAAAAAGACTGGGGACCTGCGCCCAATCCTGGACCTTAGCGATCTCAATGCATTTGTGCTGTAAAACGCTTCCGCATGGTCACCCTTCTGGGTCTCATCCATATGCTCAAGCAGGGCACATGGCTCACGTCACTGGACATGCAGGATGCATATCTCCATCTCCCCATCACTCAAGCACACCGGAAATTCCTGCGCCTCGAGTTCCTGGGGCGCCACTACCAGTTCCGAGCTTTCCCCTTCGGACTGTCCTCGGCACCTCGCGTGTTTACGAAATGTGTGGCAGTCGTGGCAGCAGCTATCAGGAGACAGGGCCACTATGTGTTTCCATACCTAGACGACTGGCTCCTCATGGCCCCCTCTCAGGAGGCTTTGTTATCCACGATTCAAGACACTCTTTCCCTCTTCAGATCGCTGGGCATTACTATCAACCAGGAGAAGTTGTGCCTCATCCCTTCACAGAGGTTGCAGTTTATCGGTGCGGTTCTCGACACCGATCAAGGGAAGGCTTTCCTGCCTCATGACAGGGCGGAACACATCCAGTCCCTCATAAGGGGTATGATGGAAAAGAAGTCTGTCCCAGCCAGGACCATGATTTGGTTGCTTGGACACATAGCGGCAGCCATCGCGACGGTTCCCCTAGCTCAACTCCATATGAGGGTTACCAAGTGGATGCTATGAGCCCAATGGGACCAAAAGCAGGATCAGCTGCATCAGCTAGTCTGGATCACAGATGCCGTCATCCGGGACTGGCAATGGTGGCTAAGTCAGCGCACCTTTCTGAGAGTCCCTTCTTGGCGCCTGCTCCAACTCTGACTCTCTCCACAGGCGGCTTGGGGTCTGGTTGAGAACCCACCTGGAAGGAGTCAGGACCCAGGGATCTTGGTCGACCCTGGAGTCTCACCTCCACATCAACATCCTTGAAATGAGGGCAGTCCTGTATGCTCTACAGGCCTTTCAGTCAGAGATCACACCAGGTCTTCTGTTATTACAAACAGACAATACCTCGGCGATATACTATATCAACAAACAAGGAGGCACTCACTCCTACCCTCTTTGTAGGGAAGCAAAGAGGTTGTGGGATTGGGTATTACAGCATGGTGCAGAGTTCACTGCAGTGCACATTCCCAGTGTGGACAACACCATCGCAGATTGTCTGAGCCGGTCGCAGGCCAAGGTTCACGAATGGGAACTGCTGCAAGAAGTTGTAGAGGATCTGTTCCACAGATGAGGGACACCAGATTTAGACCTATTCACATCCCCATCCAATGCAAAACTGCCCAATTTCTGCTCACTAGATCAAGGGCCTAGTGTTTTCTGGCGAGACGCATTCTCCATCTCTTGGACGAGCAGGTTCCTCTACACTTTCCCACCCTTCCCTTTGATCCAGAGGGTTTTACTGAAGCTCCGCGAAGAGGGAGCATCAGTGATCCTAGTGGTGCCCTTCTGGCCCAAACAAATTTTGTTCCCACTCCTGCACTAACTGGCCCAGGAACCACCGTTTCCTTTGCCGGCCATCTCACACTTGTTGTCCCAGGAAGCAGACTCCCTGGTCCACCCGAATCTCAGGTCACTAAACCTGCATGCCTGGCTCCTAAGGACATAGCAGTTCTTAGACACGGGGTTTCGCAGGACGTGGCAGACATCTTAGTAGCAGCAAGAAAACCCTCCAGTCATGCCACTTACACCATGTAATGGCACAGGTTTTGTCTTTGGGCTCAGACCCGCGGCTTAGCCCAACTTGACTGCCCTGAGAAGTCTGTGCTGGACTACCTCCTGTCCCTGTATAAATCAGGGCTTGCCTATTCCTCCATAAAGGTACACTTTTGCACCATTTCAGCATACCATTCCCCGGTAGGTCAGAGGTCACTGGTGTAGCTAGAGACCTCCCGTGCTTTCCTGCGTGGCATCCTCCTTTTGAAACCGCCTATCAGGGATCCGATTCCCCCTTGGGATCTTCTTTTCGTCCTAGAGCAGCTTACGCTGCCCCCGTTTGAACTAGACGCGGATTGCGAGCTGCATCTTCTCTCTTGGAAGACGCTGTTTTTAGTTGTGGTTACTTCCGCCAGAAGTGTGTCTGAGCTTCGTGCGCTCATGTGTAAAGAACCTTACTTGGCTTTTCACAAAGACAGAGTGTCCTTAAGGGCAAATGCTAAGTTTCTTCCCAAGGTGATCTCAATCTTAACTTTCAATCAGGATATTGACCTTCCAGTGTGCTATCCCAACCGCTCTAACCGAGGGGAAGCTCTCTTGCACACATTAGATGTGAATAGGATCCTCGGGTACTATCTAACCAGAACCAAGTCCCATCACCAGTCAGATCAGCTTTTTTTATCATTTGCTCACAGGATACAGGGAGCGCCTGTATCGAAGCAAACTCTCTCCGAGTGGCTGGTCAAATGCACCACGTTCTGTTACCAAAAGCGCAACAAGCCTTTACCGGGATCGGTGAAAGGACATTCCACGAGAGGGGTGGCTACCTCTTTTACGGCGCTTAAGAACGTCCCTACATCAGCCATCTGCTCAGCCGCTACTTGGAGCACTGTACATATCTTTATCAGGCATTACAGTTTGGACATTGCTTCTAGACACAAGAGTTGATTTCGGCCTGGCAGTCCTTCAAGGACTTTTGTCCTAATTTCGATTCACTCCAGGATCCCTCCTATCCTCCTCCCGATCAGGGTATTTTGTTCCTTTACTGCTTTGGAATCAGTCCTAGTGGTGTAACGTCTCGAAGTAAGATAGTACAGTTACATAAGAACTTACCGTAACAGTAGGTCTTCGAGAACAGCTCTTGCAGCAGGTGGTTTCCTTCCCACCTTCCCCTCAGGAGGTTTGGTCCTCAGACTAGGTCTTCAGACTTGGGCGTCTCAGACGCAATCAGATTATTATATTCATAGTTCTTCCTTTGGAAGCGGATCCTCAGTCTCCCCTTCAGAAGTCACCTTTATGCCAGGAGTCTCCAGTGGGAGAACTGAGGGATGCTGGGGGACCGCCCCTTTTGTATGATGCCGGATGTCAGGGGCGGGGCCGACATCAGGGGCGGTCCCCCGCTGGATATTGCTAGCTAGAATTTTTCCATGGTGTCCTGGTGCCTGCCGGCTTCATTCCAAATGGTGTAACCTGCTGCAAGAGCTGTTCTTGAAGATCTACTGTTATGATAAGTTCTTACGTAACTGTACTTTCTGTTCTCTTCGGAGAAGAATCTGAAAAGGTTATTACCAGGCTACAGGATGCTGGTAAAGCTGTGAGGATGGTACAGGCTATGTACTGGCCAAAGCCAGGCCCTTCTCGTAGGGGACAAAATCGTTTTCGTGGCCAACAGGCTAGACAGCAACCCCAGTCGGGCTAGCAATCCTGGAGCAACTTCGGCCATAAAAACAAGACAAGATATCCCAGACGCCAAGGTCAGCGAACCCAAAAAGCTAACCAGCCTCCCAGTTAAAACACCATCACAGCATGACTCCTTTCGGACACCTGCCCCACTTCTGGATTAAAGGGTTGGGGGTCGCTTTGCCTACCACCTCCCAAGGTGGCAGAGGATCACCTCCGACCGGTGGGTCCTGCAGCTTATCAGTCGAGGACACACTATAGAGTTCCTCGGTGGCCCACCCACAAGGCCTCCTTTGTCTTCCCGCTGCTCGGGGCAACACGTCTTGCTCATCCAACAGGAGATCTCTGCCCTCCTGGAAAAAGACACCATAGAGATCATCCCATGGAACCAGAGAGAAAGGGGATACTACTCCCACTTCTTCCTGGTTCCAAAGAAAACAGGGGATCTGCACCCGATACTGGAGCTCAACGATCTCAACACCTCAGTGGTGTACAAACGCTTCTGCGTGGTCACCCTCCCAGGCCTCATCCCCAATGCTCAGCCAAGGCGCATGGCTGGCGTCACTGGACATGCAGGATGTGTATCTCCATCTCCCCATCACTCTATCGCATTGGAGGTTCCTGCAGTTCGAGTTCCTGGGGCACCACTACCAGTTTTGAGTGTGCCCGTTAGGCCTTTCCTCAGCACCACGTGTTTTTACCAAATTCCTGGTGGTAATGACAGTGGCCCTCAGAAGACAAGGCCACTATATGTTCCTGTATCTGGACGACTGGCTCTTCATGGCCCCATCTTGCAAGGCACTGATCAGGGCAATCAGGATACTCATTCCCTGTTTGAGTCACTGGGTATCACCATCAATCAAGAGAGGTCATCCCTGGTTCCCGCTCAAAGGTTACAATTCATTGTCGTAGTCCTGGATACCCGCCAAGGGAGAGCCTTCCTGCCAGAGGACAGGGCAGAACGCATACGAACCCTGATATGGGCCTTCACCGTGAAGTGCAGGTTCCTGCACGAACCATGCTCTGTCTTCTGGGACATATGGCGGCAGCCATTCCCACAGTTCCCTTAGCACGCCTCCACATCAGGGTCACTCAGTGCATGTTGAGAGCACAGTGGGACCAACAACAAGATCATGTCGATCAAGTTGTCAGTCACAAATCCAGTCGTTCAGGACTTGCAATGGTGGCTCATCCCAGAGCACCTGATGAAAGGAGTCCCCTTCTTGGTGCCCGCTCCATCTCTGACGCTCATCACGGACGCTTCAGGGTTCGGATGGGGAGCTCACCTAAACGGAACCAGGACTCAAGGAACCTGGTCCTCACTGGAGTCCCATCTCCACATCAATATCCTAGAGATGAGGGTGGTCCTGTATGCTCTGCAGACCCTGCAGTCAGAAATCCCATCAGACCACGTGATGGTCCAGATGGACAACACCTCCGTAGTATACTACATCAACAAGCAGGGAGGCACTCACGCCTACCAGCTTTGCAGAGAGGCAAAGAGACTGTGGGTTTGGGTACTGCAGCACAGCGTCACGACCACAGTAGTACATGTTCCCGGTGTCTGCAACACAGTTGCAGACCAGTTGAGCCAGTCGCAAGCCAGAGCTCATGAATTGGGAACTCCTGCAAATGGTAACAGAGGCTTTGTTCCTCAAATTTGGGACGCCAGACGTAGACTTATTCGCATCCCCATACAACGCAAAACTGCCAAATTTCTGCTCGCTAGATCCAGGGCCTGGTGTTTTCTGGCGAGACACGTCCCTCTCCTGGACAGGCAGATTCCTCTACACCTTCCCGCCTTTCCCTTTGATTCAGAGGGTTCTCCTCAAGTTACAGACAGAAGGAGCGACAGTGATTTTGGTAGCACCTTTCTGGCCCAGACAAATCTGGTTTCCGTTGCTCAACCAGTTGGCTCAGGAGCCTCCTTTTCCTTTACCGGTCAGCTCGCACTAGCTGTCCCGAGGGGCCGGGTCTCTGGTTCACCCGAACCGCAAGTCCCTGAACCTGCAGCTTGGCTCCTAAGGACATAGCCATCCTGGGGCACGGGTTGTCCCAGGGCATTGCAGACATTCTGATAGCAGTTAGGAAGCCCTCCACTCACACTGCCTACGCCATGAAATGGCGCAGGTTTTGTCTGTGGGCCACCGCACGGAATCTTGATCTGTTCCATTGTCCCGAGAAGTCTGTCTTGGATTATCTCCTTTCCTTAATTCAGACAGGACTAGTGTACTCCTCCCTGAAGGTGCACCTCTGCACCATTTCAGCCTATCATGCACCGGTTGGTCAAAAAGCTCTAGCTCAGCTAGATGTGTCACGAGCTTTTCTATGTGGCATCCTGCACCTGAGACCCCTGCCCATTAGGGACCCGATTCCCCTTGCGACCTTCTTTTTGTCCTGGAGCAGCTGATGCTGCCACCTTTGAACCAGCCGCAGATTGCGAGCTACGCCTTCTGTCTTGGAAGGCGTTATTTTTAGTTGCGGTTACCTCCGCAAGGAGAATTTCGGCGCTCCAGGCACTCATGTGCAAAGAGCCTCATTTGATTTTTCATAAGGACAGGGTGTCCTTAAGGACTAATCCTAAGTTTTTTCCCAAGGTGGTTTCAGAATTAACATTGAATCAGGATAATGACCTTCCATTGTACTACCTGAATTATGCCAATAAAGGGGAAGCTTTACTGCACACTTTAGAAGTGCATAAGATTCTCAGGTTCTATCTGACCAGAATGAGATCACACCGACAGTCTGGCCAGCTGCTTTTTGTCATTTGCCCACAGAATGTTAGAGGCATCCGTGTCTAAACAGACACTTTCTAAGTGGTTGGTGAACTGTATATCAGAAGCACAACAAGGCCATTCCACCAGAGAGGTGGCTACCTCATTTGGTGTGCTGAAAAACGTTTCAGCACCGACTATTTGTGCAGCTGCTACTTGGAATACAGTGCACACCTTTATTCAACATTACAGCTTGGACATTGCTTCCAGACGTAGAGCGAGCTTCGGCCTTGCGGTCCTCCAAGGACTTGTGTCTAGGCGATTTCTTCTGTCCTCCTCCCGAAGGGTTGGATTTCACCCTTTACTGCTTGGGACTCTGTCCTCATGGTGTAACCTGCTGCAAGAGCTGTATCTAAGATAGCTGTAAGATAGTACAGTTACAGTGGCGTGAAAAAGTATTTGCCCCCTTCCTGATTTTCTCTATTATTGCATATTTTTCACACTGGATGTTTTCAGGTCTTTAGACAAAATATAATATTAGATAAAGGGAACCTGAGTGGACAAATAACACTTTTTTTTTTACTTATTTCATTTATTTAATAAAAAGTTAACCAACACCAACTGGCACTGTGTGAAAAGTAATTGCCCCTAGTTAAATCAACCCAATTAAAGGGATAATTAGAATCAGCTGATTGAACACAGCCAGGCTTGATTACAGCCAGGCCCTGCTCAATATAAACCTCACTTATTTTGGCCCTTACCATCAGAGTCACATTGCCAGCACAAAGATTCAACAAGCACATTATGCCATGATCAAAGGAAGTTCCTGAAAGATCAGAAAAACATTTTGTTGCCCTCTATCAGTCTGGAAAGGGTTACAAAGCTATTTCTAAGTCTCTGGGACTCCATCGAACCACAGTGAGAGCCATAATCTCCAAATGGAGAACACTTGGAACAGTAGTGACCCTTCCCAGGAGTGGGCGGCCTGCCAAAATTACTCCAAGGGCGCAGTGTAAAATCATCCAAGAAGTCTCAAAGGATCCTAAAACAACATCCAAAGAACTGCAGGCTTCTCTTGCCTCAGCTAAGGTCAGTGTTCATGACTCCACAATCAGAAAGAGACTGGGCAAAAATGGGCTTCATGTGAGAGTAGCAAGGCGGAAACCACTGCTAACCAAGAAGAACATAAATGCTCATCTCTCATTTGCCAAGAAGCACCTGGATGATCCACAAGCCTTTTGGGAAAATGTTCTATGGACAGATGAGTCCAAAGTGGAACTTTTTGGACTACATGGATCCCATAATGTCTCGCGTAAAGCAAACACAGCATTCCACAGTAAGAACACCATACCAACAGTCAAACATGGTGGTGGTAGTGTGATGGTGTGGGGATGCTGCTGCCTAAGGACCTGGATGACTTGCCATAATTAAAGGAACCATGAATTCTGCTCTGTACCAGAAAATTCTTAAGGAGAATGTCCAGTCATCCTTCCGTCAGCTGAAGCTGAAGCGTAGTTGGGTCATGCAGCAAGACAATGATCCAAAACACAAAGCAAGTCCACATCAGAATGGCTAAAAAAGTAAAATTAAAGTTTTAGAGTGGCCTAGTCAAAGTCCAGACTTAAACCCAACAGAGATGCTGTGGCAGGACCTGAAGCGAGCAGTTCATGCTCGAAAGCCTACCAGATGTTACTGAATTAAAGCAGTTCTGCGAGGAAGAGTGGGTTAAAATTCCTCCACAGCGATGTGAAAGACTGATATTGAATTATAGGAAGTGTTTGGTTGCAGTCATTGCAGCTAAATGTGGCGTAACCAGTTATTAAGTGTAAGGGGGCAATTACTTTTTCACACAGTGCCAATTGGTGTTGGTTAACTTTTTTTCATTAAATAAGTGAAATAAAAAAAAAAACAAGTGTTATTTGTTCACTCAGGTTCCCTTTATCTAATATTACATTTTGTCTAAAGACCTGAAAACATCCAGTGTGACAAATATGCATTAATAGAGAAAATCAGGATGGGGGCAAATACTTTTTCACGCCACTGTACATAAGAACTTACTATAACAGTAGATCTTCGAGAACAGCTCTTGCAGCAGGTGGTTTCCCTCCTACCTTCCCTTCAGCAGGTATGCTTGATTCCATGCTGTCTTCAGACAAACACATTGATAGTCTTCCTGTGGAAGCGGATCCTCAGTCTCCCCTTCAGAATCACATCACAATGCTGGGAGTCTCCGGCGGGAGAACTGAGGGATGCTGGGGGACCTCTCCTTTTATGATGCATCTGACGTCGGGGTTGGAGCCAACGTCGGGGGTGGTCCCCCACTGGGTATAGCTAGCTAGAAGTTTTCCATGGGGTCTTGCTGCCTGCTGGCTTCAGTCCTTATGGTGTAACCTGCTGCAAGAGCTGTTCTCGAAGATCTTCTGTTATGGTAAGTTCTTAAGTAATACTACTTTCCCAGGTGAGCCTCAGGGACTACGTGGGTTGTGGGGAACACAGTAGCCACCATATTATTGTGGAAGAACTAAGAGTCTTACTTTTACTCTGCAGTCTTTAAGTCGCCGGCAGGGTCGTCAGCTTCCAGGCCGCTAAGGCCTCTACAGGTCCTTGGGGAAAAGTCATAGAAAGGTCTGCAATAGGGACCACTCCCCCCGACTGCGATCCGCTCCCCGACGCCTTTTCATCCTCATCGGGGGTACTCTATCAATTGCAGCTGCGTCAACACACAAATCGTCTGTCCAGGTCACCAGAACCATACTGACAGCTCCTCCACCTGATGCTCAGGGCGGTGGGTCATCGCCCCCCGGTTGTTGACAGCCCTCCCATCATGGCCTAATCCAGGCCCTGAGGCTACTGTTTCTGTGGGCTCTCAGAGCCCATCTAGCAGGTCGTCGCACCCTGCGCTGTCGACCCCCTCGTCAGCGCAGTCTTCGGTCGTCAATCTCAATGAGATCCTGACCAAATTCCTTTCATGGATGACATCACTGTCAGGTAGCCACCCCTTTTTTCTAAAACCAATATAAACTTCTTATGCTCAAGAGTTCCTCCATCAAACAGTAAAGACATACGTGTTCAGGTCTCTCGGGGATGTGGGTACCTCCCCGAGATGCTCAGCCACCAAGCCTCGGGAGTCACTTTAAAGAGCCGGGCCCCTGCACCAATACTGCTTGTACAATAATATTCTGTAGAGCATGGGGGGCGTGCTCCATTCATTTCTATTGGGGCATTTTAAACTACATTTTTTTACATTTCAGAGGGTGATTGCAAACAAATTACGGCCACTGCTCAACTAACAAAGCCCTTGTTAGTTGAGCAGTGGTCATAATTTGTTTGAATTCACCCTCTGAAACATAAAAAAAGTAGTTTAATTTCACCAATAGAAACTAATGGACACGCCCCACGCGCTGTAGAAAATATTACAGTACAAGCAGTGCTGGCACAGCTCCAGTGTATTTGAGTGGGAACCCCTGAAAATTTTCTAGGGACTCCCACTTTTGGGCTGTGGCGCGCGCCCCCCCTCCCGGTTTTTTTTTGTTTTTTTAGAGCCAGTCCCGTACCCCCAAACAAAAAATCCTACCGAGAGCCCTGCATGTTGTCTTTATAGTCTAGAACTCTGCTCCTCTTTTCTTTTTATAGGGGGTTTTAGGTTTCCATCTTGTTTCCTCTCAGAAGATAGATTTAATAAGATGGTGAGTTCATGAGTGTTCCACTGGGTTTGCAAGGGTAACGAGAGAACGAGGGCGCGCTCCTCTTCTCCCACCAACCCTTGGAACTCATCATATCTTTTTCTCTTTCCATTAAAATGTTAAATGTGACACCCTAAAATAGACAAGCATACGGCAAACGTATTTCATTTTTATTCCCAGTGCAAACTGCTGTCCCACAGAAACAAAGAGCGAAAGGAATAGGGAAGGGCCCCGGACACCCCACACATGAGCATCCACCCCAGACAGGGCTCACCCCGTCACACACACCCCTGCACAAGAGGGCAGCAGTCTTTACTTTTGGCAGTCACCCCAGCAGAACCCTGGAAGGGTTGGAGCTTTCGCCCCCTACAACACTAGAAGCTCTGCCTCAGGGAACCTACAAATCAAAATGGCATCTGAATAATGACGTGCTAACATCAACTGATACCATTAAATTCCCTGAGTCTTTCTACACAGTTTTGCAGTACCTGTATAGACATCATCTTTCATCTAAACATCTAATCATTCATTTTCATTCAGGATGCACACTTGCACAATTCATTTATCATCAGCATTTGCCTCATAACAGGACAGAAAGTCAGCATTCTGGTGTTGGGACCCTGTCCTATGTTTCACAGAAAATCAATAGGGCTGTAGTGCTAAATATCAACGCATAATCCTTGAGTTTTTATTCTTCATCTGGTGGAGCTAGTACAACAGATTATGGTCAGTTAGCATGGTAAATTCTGTACCCTACAGATAACACTTTAGGGCCTCAATGGTCCATCTCATGGCCAAGCACTCCTCTATTGTGGAGTATTTTCGCTCCCTCTCATGGAGTTTTCTGCTGATGAATATCACTGGGTGCTCCTCTCCCCTTGCTCTGTTGTGATAAGACAGCCCCCATACCTGTGTCTGAAGCATCAGTGTGTACCTCAAAAGGGGTCTGAAAATCTGGGCTGACTAACACTGTGGAGGAGCATAGCCTAGGCTTAATGTTCCTGAATGCCTCATCACACTGCGGGGTCCATTGAACCTTGTTCGGGCATTTGTTCTTAGGTCAGTAAGGGGTGTGGCTATGGTGGCAAAATTTGGTGTGAACCTCCTATAATGATTGGCCAACCCAAGGAAGGAACGTACATGTTTCTTTCTATTGGGAATGGGACTGTTAGCTACAGCCTCCACTTTACCCACATTTGGCTTAACCATACCTTTACCTATTGCAAATCCCAACTACTTAGTTTAAGTTCGGGTTACTGCCCTAAGGTGCTCTAAGTGTGTTTTCCAATCTGCACTATAAATGACTACGTCATCCAAATAAGTGGCACAGTACTGGGTATGAGATCTAAGTATTTGGTCCATATAGTGCTGAAAAGTCACAGGGGCTCCAGGGAGGCCAAAAGGCTCGGTGGTAAATTGGTAGAGTCCTACTGATGTACTAAAAGCTGTTATTTCCTGTGCATGTAGTGCCAAAGGGATCTGCCAATAGTGCTTAGTAAGCTCTAAGGTGCTAATGTACTGTGTGTTCCCTATTTTATCTAAAAGGTCATCAATGCAGGGCATGGGGTAACCATCAAAGGTGTATATTGCATTAATCTTTCGAAAATCCAGACTGAGCCGGATACCTCCCTCCTTTTTATCTACCACCACCACAGGTGAGCACCAGGCACTACGAGAGGGAACAATAATTCCTAACCATTCCATTTTGTGGACCTCCTTGATAACCTCCTGTCTGACCTTTTCGGGCAACCTATAGGGTTTCTGGTGTATAGGTTTCTCTTGGTTTACTTTGATAGTATGTACTACCCCTTTGGCTCTCCCTGGCGTGTTGGTAAAAGTTGTCCTGAACTCATGTAATAGCTGTTGTACCTCCTTCTTCTGCCCTGCATCTAGCTCAGGATTAACTTGGATCTCTACCATTTCCTTTTCTTGTTCTAGTTTTCTATAAGCAATCTCCAGCTCCGTGTCAACCTGCTCTGGGTGCACAAACATGGTGGGCAGAAAGATAGGTTTCTCGTTACGGGGCCAGTATCGGCAAGACACCATATAATGGGCCGGTCCCCACACCTGCCCTCCAGTTCTTTCCCGCTGTTGACCTGCGCATGTCGGACCTCACTGAACGCTGCTACAGTTCGACTGCCATTTTTGATAAGTACTATATATCTTTAGAATTTCTTTGTTTTTTCTCAAAAATAGTAGAATTTGTTGTCGGATTGTATGTCTTCTCCAACTCCTTCCGAATCGCGTCACAATAAGTGCGCCTGCAGCAAGCAGCTCCTGGAGAAGGACACCCACACTTCCTGCCAGAAATTTAACCACATTACATGGAAACACAGGCAGCAGGCCCTGGAAGCCCTCCTTAAACTCGCTTACATGGGAAAAAAGCTGCAGCAGATGCAAAGTCCTTCCTCATTTCCAGGAGGTTCTTCTTACTCCCACAAGCAGAAGGAGAAGGAGAGACACCGAGATTGGTCTCCTTCGAGAGGCCTTCCGCAGCAAGGGAAGTGCCCCTGACTATGTCTGTTCCCACTGCGGTACAGACTGTACCCCGCCTGAGCTGGTTATAGTTCAGACAGGCACCTCCGGGATTTGAGTTCCTTCCACCTTAGGCCCCTCAATTCCTGGGTCTAAGTCGAGTGGTTTGGCTAGTAAAACGGGCATCAGGTCTTCCGATGAACGCACAGCCCCGGCTGATAAGTCGGATGTCAGTCCTTCTGACGAGCGCCCAGCCACGTGCTCCCGTCAGACCCCGACAACAGGTCTGATGTCAGTCTTCCAGACCAGGGCCCACTGCCATTTATGCCGCAGCCTCTTCAGGAGGAATCCCTCTCCCAGGACTGTCCTACATCACCTTCGGACTCCCCCATCCTCTCGGAGACAGAGTAGGAGGAGGAGCGGCCCGTCGCTGGACCTCCCTTCAGGGACTCTGAGGCTCATGCCTGTGGACCCTCCGTCTGGGCCTTTTGCTCCATCCCAGACTCCGGTGGGTCACTCCAACTCTTCAGGAGTGATACAGAGCTTACCTCCAACAGGCCTACAGCCTGACCTGGTCCTACCGGTGCCCTCCAATATTTCCTTCCCGGACACTGTCGGGTCCTTCAGCACCACCATCTGGGCCTACACCAGGCTACCCGACGCCGGATTATCCAGTGCCATAATACCCTACCCTAGGGTACCCTATGCCTGAGTACCCTACCCCAGGGTACCCAGTGCCAAGCTGTCCAACACCCAGCTATCTAACACCGGGATACCAGACGCTGCAATACCTGTCGCCAGGCTGCATGCTGCTGTACCAGCCTCCTCCTCCTCCACAGCCGCAGATGAATTTTGAGGCCTTTTTTAACTCTTGGTGGGCTAAATCCAAGTCTCAGCTGGCAACGGAGCTGGACCGGTGGCAGCCTCCACCCTGGTCTGCCCGACTCTCACTCCATGGCCTCTGTCACTAGTGGAGACGCCCCCCCCCAGTCAGGTTGCATGTTGGGTGCCTCCTCGGTGGAGGGCTGCGGCAGTGGGTTGGCTGAACCTCACAAAGAGGATCTCCTTCCGGGGCATTGTCCCCAGACACGAGTCCTTTGTCAGACTCAGAGTCTGACTTTTCTTCTGCCTCAGGGTACGAGACTCCTCCGGAGGAGGATCCCAAGCCTAAGGAGACTCCCAAGTCTCCCCCAGAGGACCCTTCCTTTACGGAAATCCTCAAGAAGACCCAGGAGGCTAATGGATGGAAGACTGAGGACCAGGATCCTCAGTGTAACAGGCTGGTGGAGCATCTCGACCTCTGTGAGCTGTCGCCCCTTCTCATTCCTCCCTGTTAGGCCTCACGAAGACTTGGCCACCACTATCTGGCAGCAGCCATCATCGGTCCCTTCCATTTCCAAAAAGGCGGACAGGCTATACCACCTCAGTAATCACCCCAAAGCTGATTTGGTGGTCATCATGGCGCATGACTGCACCACTAAGCCCAAACTGTGAGTACCTCACCTCCAGATAAGGAGTCAAGGCAGCTAGACCAGTTCGGACGCAAGTTCTACTCATCCCCTACTCTGGCTCTGTGGGCTGTGAATTATCTGAGCCATATGATTCTTTATCAAAAGACTGTGCTAGGGCAGCTCAGATCTAAATTTGAGGGCTTCCTGCTTCTGAAACCAGGATTGACATCGAACAGACAGTCAGAACGGCAGAGATTACCTGCCACCATGCCTTGTGAGCAGTTTACGACGCTGTTGATGCTTCATCTCAGAGCACTGCCACAGCTGTTTGCCTACGCAGATACTCCTGGTTGCGGGTCTCTGGATTCAACCAGGAAGTTCAGAACTCTGTCTTGCACACCCCTTTCCGAGGCTCCGTCCTCTTTGGGGGAGATGCCAAGGACATTCTGACTGAATTATAAGAGAATGGCAAAGCCTTGCGCTCAGTGCAATCTATGCACCGGTTTAATACTAAGCCTAAGCAGTCCTTTCGTTGCCAGCAAAGGCACCAAAAGACATCAGTCCAAATGTCAGGCTACTTCCTCAGCCTACACCCCTCCAGCCAAGTCCCAAAGAGCTTCCGGGTGGAGCATCCCAACCCTCCCACTGACTCGCGACTTGCCCCCCTTGTCTTCCACTGGATCCAGAGGAGCTGGTAGGGGGCAGGTTTGCCAGTCACCTGGCAAGTTGGGAGGCGATCACAGTAGACTCGTGGGTCATTCAGCTCATAGCTCAAGGTCACACACTGGAATTTCTAGAGAGACCTCCAGAATATCCTCCAGGTCACTTTCATCACTCCAAAGTTCACATTCTGCTCAGCCGAGAGGAAATCAAGGCTCTGCTGAGAAACTCCGCCATAGAGCCCATTCCTCAGGGCCAGATCGGAAGGGGATATTACTCCCACTTCTTCCTGGTCTCCAAAAAGACAGAAGACATTCAGCCAATATTGGACCTCAGCACACTTAATCTTCTATGTAGCATACAAGAGATTTCACATGTTGACTCTCCCAGGTCTGTTGCCACTGCTCCACCAGGGACAGTGGCTCTGCGCACTAGACATGCAGGATGCCTATCTGCATATCTCAGTCTTCCCTGCCCACCGCCACTTCCTCAGGTTTGCCTTCCAGGGTGAGCAATTCTAGTTCAAAGCTCTCCCCTTTGGCCTGTCCTTGGCACCTAGGGGTTTTACCAAGTGCCTAGTGGTAGTGGTAGTGGCAGTGGCATTGTGTCGTCAGGGCCATTATCTGTTCCTGTACCTCAACAACTGGCTTCTGTCTGCCCTGTCGAGGGACAGCTTGGTAGCCTCTCTGTCTGCTACTCTGGACCTGTTCCATCAGTTGGGTATTATGGTGAACTACCCCAAGTCTCATCTTATCCTTTCTCAGCACCTCAGATTTATTGGGGTGGTGCTGGATATGTCCCAGGGTCAGGTTTTCCTCCTGTTGGACAGGGCGGAAACGCTGCAGCAGCAAGCAGTGCATGTGGCCTCCAACCGCTGGGTAATGGCCAGGGCGGTTTTACATCTCCTGGGCCTTTTGGCAGTGGTCATCCCCACTGTTCCATTAGCCAGGTTCCACATTCGGGTCACGCAGCGGCCCCTCCGTGTTCAGTGGGATCAGAGATTGGACGACCTGGACAGCAGGATTCCGGTGTCCAATCCCATGTGGCAGGATCTTCTCTAGTGGCAGGACCTGAACAACCTATGCCAAAGTGTTCCACTCTAGCCCCCCCCCCCGCTCCGAACCAGACCCTGACTACGGTCAGAGCTGGGGAGCCCATCTAGGAGACTGCAGGTCTCTGGGATCTTGGTCTCAGAGGGAGCTCTCTCTTCACATCAGTGTGCTAGAGATGAGAGCGGTGTTGTATGCTCTTCCGGCATTCCAGTCACTTCTCCTCCTTCCAGGCACACTACTTGTCCAGTCGGACGGCATGTATGTGGTATAGTACCTCAACAAACAAGGAGGCACACATTTGTATCCCCTGTGCAGGGAAGCAATGCATGTATGGAACTAGGCAGTCCAGCACCACCTCCAGCTCACAGCAGTGCACATCCCAGTCATTCAGAACGTCTTAGCAGACAATCTCAGCCGCACCCAAGCAAAGGCCCACGAGTGGGAACTGAGTCAGGCGGTGGCAGAAGAAATCTTCGACCTCTGGGGTCACCCAGATCTGGATTTGTTTGCTTCCCCATACAACGCAAAACCTACCCAGTTTCTGCTTGCTCGTTCCCGGGCCTGGTGCTTTCTGGCGAGATGCACTGTCTCTTTACTGGACAGGGAGGTTCTTGTACGCCTTCCCTCCCTTTCTGCTTCTGCAGAGGGTACTCCTGAAGTTACAGGTGGATGGGGCTCACATGATTCTGATCACCCATTATTGGCCTCGATAAATTTGGTTCCCTGTGCTCCAGCAGTTAGCGGTGGAGCCTCTGGTTCCTCTACCCCTTTGCCAAGACCTTCTGACCCAGGATCAGGGCAGGCTGGTTCATTCACGATTCAAGTCCCTTCACACATGGCACCTTCTGACATAGCTGCCTCGCGCTTTGGAATCTCTTCCAGAGTTGCTCAAGTCCTTGTAGAGGCCCGAAAGCTGTCCACAAGAACTACTTATGCTATGAAAAGGAAACGGTTTTCCATTTGGGCAACCTCTAAGGGTTGAGCCTCCTTCTCCTGCCCTCTCCTGCAGGTCATGGAGTACCTGTTGCACCTTTCAGACCTTGGGATCAGCTATTCTTCGCTGAAGGTCCACTTGTCTGCCATTTCTGCCTGCCACACCCCGGTGGGCAGCAAAGCCTTGGCTCATTTGGAGGTCTCCTGCACTTTTCTGAAGGGGATGCTCCATTTGAAACCCCCAGTGCGAAACCCTGTTCCCCAGTGGGATCTGAACTTTGTTCTCAAGAAACTCACTCTGCCTCCCTTTGAACCAGCCGCAAGTTGCAACCTGCGCTATCTGTCTTGGAAAGTGCTCTTCGTAGTTGCCATTACTTCTGCTCGTAGGATTTGCGAGCTTTAGGCTCTTATGTGTAAGGAGCCCCATTTGATTTTTCAAAGAGTCTGGGGTGGCTCTGGTTACCAATCCTAAATTTCTACAGACGGTAGTTTCTGAGTTTACTTTAAATCAGACTATACACTTGCCAGTGTATTACCCTGAACATTCCAATCAAGAGGAGGAAAACTATATACCTTGCAGGGGTTAAACTGCACTGAGAGTAGTGGTATTTCTAAATTGGTTTCTGGTTGCAGAATTGAGCAACACTAGAGAAAGGAATGTGTGACTGTGAAATAGGAAGTTCTTCGGACACTTTAGCCAGTGGGCCTGTAGCTTAATGGTTAGAGCGCTGGAACGGCATACCAGAGGTCCGTGGTTCAAATCCCGGTGCACCCACATTTTCCTTGCTCATTTCCATCCTTGATTTAAAAAACTATATACCTTGCAGGGTTTAAACTGCACTGAGAGTAGTGGTATTTCTAATCAAGGGGAGGCAATTCTGCACACTTTGGATGTGCACAGAGTTTCTTGTTACTATACGAATCGGACAAAGTCAGTCCGTAAGACGGATCAGCTTTTTGTTTCTTTTGCAGTCAAAAGAGAGGGTGTGGCAGTTTCCAAACAGTGTCTATCCAAATGGTTGGCAAACTGCATTTTGGTTTGTTATCAAGTATAACAAGCCACTTCAAGGGGAAGTTAAAGGCCACTCAGCCAGAGGCATGGCTGTATCTACTGCTTGTTTCAGAAGTGTTTCTGCCGCAGACATTTGTGCGGCAGCCAATTGGAGCTCTGTCCACACCTTCACTAAACATTACAGTCTGGACATTGCCTCTAGGCGCAGGGCAGACTTTGGACTAGCCGTCCTTCAGGGCCTCCTATCTTAATTTTGCACCTACTGCAGATCTTTCCTGCCTCCCGTGGTCAGCCTGTGTCTGACTTACACTGCTTGGGACTCATTCCTAACGGTATTACCTACTGCAAAAGCCTTCTTGAAATAAGATAGTACAGTTTCGTAAGAACTTACCATAACAGTAGATCTTCGATAGAGGCTCTTGCAGTAGGTAAGCTTTTCCCTCCGTCTTTCCCACTGCTGTTCTTTTTCAGCCCTCTCTTGACTCCAGGAGCTCACTCCTTTCTCCTGTCGCACCTTTTCAGATCTCTGGCAGGAGAACTGGAGAGAAGGCGTCAGGACCACCCCTTATATGGTGTCTGCCCGACGCCGGTCACGTGATGTCAGGGGCAGTCCCCCGCTATATACTGCTAGCTAAAGTTTTCTGTGTGGTCGTAGCGCCTGGTGGCTCAGGCCTAACAGTTATTACCTACTGCAAGAGCCTCTCTCGAAGATCTACTGTTACGATAAGTTCTTATGTAACTGTACTTTCATAGTTGACTACTCCTGTCTGATGAAGAATGTTATAGGGGCCCTGCCATTTCGTGAGAACCTCATTGTCGGAGGATGGCAACAACAATAATACTGTGTCCCCAGGTTGGAAAGATTTACCTTTAAGCCCCAGATCATATGTTTCTTTCTCTTCTACCTGCCTCTGGGACACATTTCAGTGGGCCAGTTACACATACTTAATCATTGTCGCAGATTTGTCATGTAATTGAAAATATTAGTTTGACCCACATTTCTTCCTTCTTCCCAATGTTTCTTTACTACATCCAGGGGGACCCTGGGATTCCTCCCATACAACAGCGAGAAAGGGGAAAACCATGTGGTGGCTTGGGGCACCTCCCTATAAGCAAATAGAAGGTAGTGTAGATAATTGTCCCAATCTCAGCCTTCCTCCTGCACATACTTCAACATTTGTTTAAGGGTCTTATTAAACCGTTCCACCAGGCCATCAGTCTATGGATGATAGGGAGATGTTTTAACTGCTGACATACCTAGAAGTCGGTATAGTACTTTCAGGATGAAGGACATAAAATTGCTACCCTGAACAGTTAAGATTTCTTGGGGTATACCCATTCTGTTAAAAATCTTAGCCAACTCCTCGGCTGTACGAGGGGCAGTAACAGTACAAAGGGGTATTGCCTCAGGGTGCCCGGTGGCTTAGTCGCAAACCACCAAAATGAACTTGTTCCTTTTTGAACCTTTGGGTAAGGGACCCACTACATCCATTGCTACCCTAGCAAATGGAGCCATGACATTTGGTATAGGCTGGAGGAGTACTTTATTCCTTTCCTCTACCCCCTTGTGCCACCAACTGGCACTCTGCACAAGTACGGCAATTCTCAGCCACATTGTCGTGAATGTTAGGCCAAAAAAAAATCTAGTCAGCAACATACTAAGGGTACGGTCTCTCTCTTCATGGCCAGCCATGGGCAGGTTATGGGCCAGGTGAATCAACCTCTCCCTATATATCTGGGGCACCATCAGCTGATCTATACATCCATTAGTATTTGGGTGGGAACATACTCGATATAAAATGTAATTTTTAATCACACATTGTGGTTGTCCCTCCGCAACCACTTGATTCACCTGGGAAAAAAATGGGGTTAACGTTATGTCCTGCAGTTGTTCACTTTTAATATTAAACCCTTGCAGACTTGTTCCCAACTGGGGTATGCCATCCTGTGTGTCTCTCTCCAAAGTCTTTTTAAAGTCTTTTTTTCCTTTCTGGTCTTTCTCCTCTTCCCCAGGCTGTCAAATAATCCTTCAAAAGGGAATGCCTGCTGAAACTGTTTTATGTATTTATTTATTGAATTGTTTCACCAGGAAAGATACACTAAGCAACTTAATGCTCGTCTCATGGTACATTCTGGGGAAATGGGGAGAGGGATGTATAGAGTGAGAGTTTAGATACATTCATAACAGATGGTGAATACATACATACAGTTACAAAACAGGTTCATGGCAGTTGAGTACATAATAGGCTGATGCAACAGTTACTGTACTGGCAGTTCATAGGAGCAGCATACATATAGAATCAGTACAGGGACCAAGCATAGGATGCAAGGTTGACAATGCATACATTACAGGCAGTTCACTAGTGATGCAAATGCAGCAGGGTGAACACATAGGATCCAGTCACCCTTTTTAAGAGCTATTCTATAAGTGGTAGTATAAGTGCAGGTGGGGTGGGAGGGAGACATGGAGGCAGGTATGAAGGAGGGGGTCAGAGGCAGATGCAGGTAGGTGTAAGGTAATTGTGCAGAGCAAAGGTAAGGGAGTATAGGGAGGAGGAATGGTAGATTTGTGGGGGGAGTGCATTCCACATTTTAGGCAAGTGGTAAGAGAAGGCTTTTTGGCCAGAGGCAATAGTTCTGCAGGGGACTGAGAGGGTATGAGTGTCAGCCTGGGATCTCAAGGAATAGAGGGAGTGGGTAGGGGTGCCAAGAGAGGAGGAGATATACGAGGGGAGAGATCCAAGCCAGAGTTTAGAGATGAACTTAGCACCATGTAGCGCACACCGGGAGTGTAGGGGAAGGAGGTTGAGAGAGCAGTAGAGGTCACAGTGATGGGTGTGGGGAGGAGCAACTTTGCTTGGGTCTTGGTGGTTACAGTGACCAGATTTTTACAAGTATGTTGGTTTTTCATCAACTGAACAAAATTTGGGAAGTCTTGGCCTTTAATAATGGGTACAGGAAGTCTGGGTACCAGGCCAGCAGTCATAGTCTGTTCCTTGTTTTCAACTGTCATTGTGATAGATGCTGTAGGATGCTGATGGATGTCCCCATGAACACAAATTTATTTATTTAGCTTTTGTTAACCAGGTAAGTACACTAGACAAGATGTTTGCCTATTTTCAGGTACGACCCGGGACAGTACAAGGAAATATGAGTTCAACACAGAGGTCAACATAATACAAGTTAGGCAGTTACACAGAGTCAGGGGAAACATAACATAATCAGTCAGTACACACAGTTAAAAATATAGACAGAAAATATACATAGTCACCAAGGCTGGAGCAGTGCATTATATACAGTTATATACAGTTCAGGACCCCAAAAGTAGAGCCACAGTCAAAGCAACACCTGAAACAGAGTGTGGAAACATTATATACAAGGCTGAACCCAAGCGGGCAAGTTACATCAGCAGGACCTGCGCCAGGGTTCAGAAAATGGGACATGTGAATCCAGTGCAGGGGACAAAGAGTAATTACGGAGGTTTGGGACAACCACATGCTGAACAGAGCTTCAGGTGATTCCACAGGGAGATTCGAAGGCATGCGTGGGAGGGGGAGGAGCGGACCTGGACAGGAAAGGAGTTCCATAATCTGGGGGCACACGAGGCAAAATCTCTGTCCCCCATTTGAGTGTGAGTGACAGGAACCTTAAGAACAGCATGGTCCAGAGACCTGAGGAAGTAAGAAGAGGAGGTAGCCGATACGAGGAGCTCCGCCAGTCCATGGAGGGTGCCATTGCCGAGAAACCTTGCCCATCATGAAACAGCCCAAGACAAAATGTAAGTAGTTGAGGGGGGGTGGAGCCAGTTAAGTTTGCTATACAGGTCACAGTGGTGGGTGAGGCAATAACTGTGGCATTAGGCCCAGAAATGTCCAGTTCTTTAATCAGGTCTGCCCTGACCAATGTCTGCCGACTCCCTGAGTCTAATAACCCCAGCATTTGTTCTTTTCCAGTCTGTACAGTGGTAACATATCCCCAGTTAGCTAAAGCTAGATAAGCAGGCTTCCTTTTATTTGGGCAGTTTCTGGCGATATGTCCTTTCCCCAGGCAACTGTGGCAAATCACATCAGCTGAATAGTTCCTTCCCCCTCTTTCATTTCTCCAATTATTCCCTGCATAGCTAGAGTTTCTTGGGGTAGAATATTCAGAAGTTCTTACCAGATTAGGTGGTTGGGGTGAAGAAACTTGATATCCTCTGGGCTTGGATGGTCTAGCCACAAGGTAGTCCTCTGCTAGAGTGATAGTGCGCTCTTCTGAATCAGGCTTATACTCCTTCACCCATGCCTGGACATCTTGGGGAAGAACCTGTATAAACTGTTCGATGATTATAAGTTCCATAATCTGTTCTAAAGTCTTTGTTGTGGGTTGCAACCATTTACAACAGAAATCTTTAAGTCGGGTGTAGGTATCTCAAGAGGTATTCTGGCCAGTCATTTTCTGTGAGCGAAACCTCTGCCGGTAAGTCTCTGTATTTATGTCATACCACCTTAGAATCTCCTCCTTAACCTGGTCATAAGTGTTTACATCCTGTACACTTAAGTGGCTGTAGACTAGTTGAGCCCGTCCAGATAAATAAGCAACCAATCTAATGACCCATTGATCCCTGGACCAGGCACACTTTTGGGCAATCCGCTCAAATGTCATCAGATAGGCCTCAATGTCATCGGCTTTCATCAATTTAGTCAATATTAGTATCTCGGTATATTTCAGTCTGGCTCACCTGGGTTAAGGGCTTGGATTGCTCTCAGGGTATCCATCCACTTCTCATCCTGCCGTTATCAATCCTCTTCTTGTTGTCGTCAATCCTCTGCTCGTTCCGGCTCCATCTCCAGCTGCGTCATACAAAGCCATCCTGGGAGGTCACTGGGATCCTCCGGGGCCCTCTCCTCCGTCTGTCCCTCTGTCTCACTCTCCAGCTCGTCCTTCACTTTTCTTCTGGCTCCAAGATCCAACCCAAATCCAGGTTTCTCTCCAGTCTTCTTCACCATGGCATGAGTCAATGGATATGTTTTTGCCTCAGCACTCTGATCTTTTTGCATCTGTCTGGGTATTGGTTCAATACCCACTGATAACGTCTCCTAGGCAGTCTAGACGTACCAGGAATCCCACTGCTGACACCACTGTGAAAGTGTGGGATAAAACAGACACAACAAACCAGAAGTCAGGTGCATAAAAACGCAAATGTGCATTGTAAAAATAAAAATAAACATACAGAAAGCAAAAGGCTATTCAGTATCCAATATCCAGCAAACTTTCTAATTTCAAAAATTCCTGAGGCTTAGCTTTAGCCTTTGCAGATAGAACAGTGTGGAAACATGCACACACTTCTGAGGTCCTCCTCACTTGGTAGTCAGCATTCAACTGATTGAATCTCACAGGTCTCACAAGTCCCTTCATCAGGTGAATAACAAAACTGAGCAACATAAGCAGTATTTATATATACTGTGGAGCAATGTATAAAAGTAATTGAAGAGGATTACAGGAAGGGTAGAATGGCAAGAAGTGTGAAGCTCAGAAGTGATGAAAGGAATACAGAACAATGAGGCCCCGATATAAGTCTGTATAAGTTGCAAAGTAATAAAAATAAAATGTGCGAGAAGAACTAAGGGGAGGAAGCAATTAATACGAACAGGTCATCTGAAGATGGAGGGTTAATAAGGTGACCAGACAGGACCACAGATAAGAAAGACGTGAGATAGAAGGTGATTAAAGTTAGCAGGAAGGGTAGATAGGAAGTGTTATGAAATGAATGGAAGCTATGAAGGAACACAAAACAACAATGGCCTAGATAAACAGAGTGTAAGGTTAGTATAGTAAAGTAAAACTTTATTTTTAGAGTGCTTTTCAAAACCAAAGCGCTGTACAAGCACATTAAAACCATACAATTAGATTAAATCAAACAGTCATATTTTAAAGTCCTTCAGAGTAAGCTTTAAAAAACAAATAGGTTTTGAGCTCAGATTTAAAACTTGAGACAGTCAGGCATTCTGTTATCCGACAAGGTAGAGAATTCCACAGGGAAGAGGCAGCATAGGAGAACGCACGTGCCCCAGATGTCTTTAACTGAACCCTGGGACTCTCTAGCAATCCCTCGTCGGCAGATCGGAGTGAGTGGGAGGGGCAGTAGGGAGTAAGAAGATCTTGCAAGTACTGGGGTCCCTTTTCATGTAGGGCTTTATGGGTCAGCAACCCGACCTTAAAGATGATCCGCCACTGAACCGGCAGCCAGTGTAGTCCGCCTAGCACAGGCGTAATATGACTAGACCTAGATTTACCAGTCAAAAGCCTGGCTGCCGCGTTCTGCACTAGCTGCAAGTGGCGGATATCAACCCCCCCGGCAGTCCTAGGAAAAGGGCATTGCAGTAATCAAGGTGGGAGGTGACGAAGGCCTGGACCAGTATGGAAAGGTCAGCTGGAGGAACCAGGTGTTCCACCTGGGTGATATTCCTAAGATGATGAAAGGAAGATTTGACAACGGCAGACATCTGTGATTTCAGGGTCAAACCGTCATCAAACATAATGCCCAGGTTGCGCACCCGGTCTGAGGTCAAGTGCTGGACACCATCAAGCCATAAGCCAGATGGAAGCCCAGCTCTAGGACCCACCTCAAGGCGACCAGGGTCCACAACCAACACCTCAGTCTTATCCAGGTTTAACCTCAGCCAGCTAGTGCTCATCCCAATCTCTGATCTCGGCTAGACAGTTGTTAAGCATGGAGATCACATCATCCTGTCTGGGAATAAAGGACAGATACAGTTGGGTACCATGTACATAGCAGTGAAAACCCAAACTGTATTGCCTAATGATCTCTCCTAATGGCAGCATATAAACTGCGAACAACATGGGTGCCAAAATGGAGCCCTTGCGGCACCCCACAGGACAGGGAGAAGGTGTCGGAGGAATAAATTCCAGTGACAACCCTCTGTGTCCTGCCTGTAAGGAAAGATAGAAACCAACGTAGAACTGTTCCAGACAGTCGACAAAGAAGCCGCAGGCATTCCAAAAGCACACCATGGTCCACATTATCAAATGCCGCAGAGAGATCAAGAAGGACTAGAATAGTACGAGCCTTTCGATCTCTCGCAATTAGGAGATCATTTAAAACCTGGACCAGGGCGGTCTCAGTGCTATGTCTTTTCCCAAACCCAGATTGGAGAACATCATAGACATTGTGATTTGTAAGATGGTCATCCAGCTGCAGTGCAACCATCTTTTCAATAACCTTACCCACAAAGGGCAGGTTAGAGACAGGTCTATAGTTAGCTAAGCAATCTGGGTCGAAGGAGGATTTTTTAAGGAGTGGTCGAACGACCGCCTCCTTTAGGGAATTGGGAAAGACCCCCTCTGCTCCAAGGACTTCCAGACACTTTCAGCAAGGATCGGGCAGATAACATCTACACAACCTACTAATAGTGGTGTAGGACCCGGATCCAAACTACAGCTGGTTGGTCATACAGTCTGGACAATCCTCACAATGTCCATGAACTCCGGTCTGGTAAAGTCAAACCAGGCAACACGGGCGCTCACCACCTCCCGCCGATCTCCGCAATCCCTTAAAGAGAGAGCTGGGCCGATACCCGATCTAATGTTGGCAGTCTTATCTGTGAAGAATGGAGGAAGCCTGTCACACTTTATTTGTGAAAAATCTCTTTCCGGCTGCAGACAGACTGGATTGCACAGTCTGTCAACAGTCCGGAAGAGTTGAGTTGGTCGGTTCCGCGCAGCAGCAATCTCCCCGGACAGGAGCTCGGCCTCCTTACGGGTGATTGCTGATTGATAGACCACATAGTGGTCCATCAGCCTAAGCCTGTCAACATCAAGACCGAATTTCTGCCCACCCTCTCTAGCCTTCACCCCACTCTCTTCAGCTCCTTCAAGGACCCATCAAACCAAGGGGTCCTCTGGCGCAAAGTGAGTGGGCAAACATGAACAGGAGCAATTAAGTCCAGGGCATCACCCACCGCCTTATTATAGGCCAGTACAAGATCCCCTGGACTCATGCACTCACTTGATACACCCGATAGGTCCAGCACCGCCGATAGGCCCTCTGGGGTAATCCCCCTCAAAGGGCGATACTGGACCATCTCCGTAGGGGCAGACCTAATTGGGGGTGCCCCAAAGCTGAATCTTATGGTGTGATGGTCTGACCAACCGTTTGGTTCCACCCCCAATCCCATGATCTCCATCCCCAGGAGAAACACAAGATCTAGTGATTGACCCCCTATATGGCTAGCAGAGGTAACCACCTGTGTAAAGCCCAACATAGTCATAAATTGGAGGAGATTATTTCCAAACTGTGAGAGTTCATCATCGATCTGGGCATTGAAGTCACCCAGAATTAACCATCTGGATGACTCTAATGCCACGTCGATAATGAAGTCCACAAATTCCTTCAGGAATTCTCCACCGTCCCCGGGTGGACGGTAGATGAGGAGAATCCTGAACCCAACACCTGCTCCCAGGATACACTCAAAAGATCAAGTGCAACCCACTGGCACATCCACAAAGCCCAGCTCCATTTTAAAAAAGATGGCCACACCCCAGCCCCTAAGATCCAACCTCGGGAGGTGTATCACCGAGAACCCAGCTGGAGCAGCAGATGCCAAAATAGGGCCTGCATTCTCATCCAGCCAGGTCTTGGTGATACATACCAGGTCAGATGTTGCAACAAGATCAGCTATAATAGCGGTTTTGTTCCTAATTGACCTGACATTACATAACACTGCCTGGGTTGGATGGGTTTTCAAGGAGGATCTCAGGACCTGTCCACAATTTGTGAAGCCCTTGGGTATGGGAATCCGGTAGGGAACACCCCTTTCCTGACCCCATTTCACCCCAGGGCATCTCCTAGTCCCCACTACCTCTATTCGCTCATAGGTGTGAGAACTAATCAAGGGGTGGGTGGGAGAGAGGTGGGAAGGACTGAAGCTGTAAAGATATTAGTGAGAGAGGCAGAAAGGATGCTGGTAATTAGAAACAGATAAATATACATAGAAACATAGAATCTGATGGCAGATAAGGACCATACGGCCCACCTAATCTGCCCATTTCCCTACTCAGTGTTGACAGCCCAGATCCTCTTTGATCTGCGGCATGCCTTTTCTGCACATCTCTAGGGTACCCTTATTCCATGCGCTCTTGAACTCCCATATTGTTTTAGCCCCCACCACCTCCACTGGAAGGGTGGTCCATGGATCCACTGCCCTTTCTGTGAAAAGTACTTCCTGGCATTCCCCCCGAGCCTACCCCCTCCAACCTCATATCTTGTCCCCTTGTCCTTGTGCAGTACTTCCTCTGAAATATGCTTCCCTCCTGTACCCTGTTTATACCCCTAAGGTACTTAAATGTCTATCATATCCCCCCTCTCTCCTGTCCTCCAGTGAATAGATATAAAGGTCCCTGAGTCTTTCCTCATACAGCTTCTGGTGCAGGCCATGTACCATTTTCGTCACCCTTCTCTGGACTGCCTCCTTCCCATCTATGTCCTTCCTGAGATGTGGTCTCTAGAACTGGACGCAGTACTCCAGGTGAGGCATTACCAGTGATCTGTACAGTGGAACCACCACCTCCTTCTTTCTGCTGGTTATGCTCCTACCTATGCATCCCAGACGTCTGTTTACCTTCCCCACCGCCTTTTCACTCTGCTTGGTCGCCTTTAGGTCATCTGATATGATGAGCCCCAGGTGTCTCCCCCCCCCCCAATCCTGTACTCTTCTTTTGAATTCCTGTGACCCAGGTGCATTATTTTGCACTTTTTAGTATTGAAACTCAACTGCCATGCACCTGACCATTCTTCCAATAAGCTTAGATCCTTTCTCTTTTTTTTTTTATACTTAGTTTATTATCCATAGCAACAATACATTTACCAACATTTGTTCAATCTTAAAATTGATACTTAACAAGATTCAGACCTTTTATACATTCATAATAAGTCCACTTTTCTTTTACAAATGTATTAAGTTACTTTTTGTTCCAAATATCATAACTAACGAACCTTAACTATAGTAATAACTGTCTGGGATGTGTTCCTTCAACACCGTGTCTAAAATCTTAATTTTATTTTCGATGTGTCCTATACTTCGGAGAAAGGAGTCTATTCAGTACTGGGAGGGGAGCCCATTTTCCTCTACAGGGAAATCGAGACTTTAATTTCCTATCCACTATCATGGAGTATCCACCTAGTCCATCTCTGTTGGTATATTTGTGGTTCTTGGTTAAGATTGATCGTTAACCTTTCCATCATATGTATGGATTCAACCAACTCCTTCCAATCCTCTATCCTCTGGGCTTTCAGTTGTAGCCAATTTCTGGTAATAGCTTTTAACGCAGCTGCCACCAGAATTGCCCACAAACATCTAGTATTTTTGTCATCTAATTCTCTCGGAATTAGTCCCAGTATTAAATGTTCGGGCCCCAGCTTTGTCTGGAATGAGAATACCTGCTCTAGGTGGTGAGTCACCTCCTCCCAAAATGAGGCGATAATTGGGCAAGACCAAAAAATATATGCTTGCGAGGCAAAGTGTGCTCCACAAGCCCTCCAACACTTTGCTGTGGCCTCCCCCTTAAAATGAGCTACCTGAGCTGGCACCAAAAAATAGCGGGTCCTCAACTTCCAACAGAAGTCTCGCCATGCTAATGAGCTGGTTGTTGACCATGTACTTCTCCACATCAGAGACCATTGTTTGTCCGTGATGGGGATCATTAGGTCTTGTTCCCATCTGTCCTTTATATAGTGGGATGAATTTGCCATATCTGCCATATACCTATTGTATAACAGGGAGATGGCGTGTTCCACTCCCTGTGGGCCCCATATCCTTAGAAACAGCCTGCTCTCTTCCAGTGCAGGTTCCTCCAACATTGATTTGTTAATTTGTATATTCAGGAAGTCTCTTAATTGATAGTATCTGATTCTATCTGTCTGCTGCAGACCATATTTTTCCTGTATTGCTTCAAAGGAGAGTAGCGTATGTCCTGTCATTATTTGATAGGGTGCGTATAATCCTCTTTTGGCTTGTTTCTGGCACCATCTGTCAACCGTTGCTGGTACAAATCGGCAGTCATAAGCCCACCATCTATACCGCCAGAGGTGTTTATGTGTGGCACCCCTACTTGTTCCCCTTTTCCAACCCTTGACTACAGCCTTTGTGCCAGAGAAGCCCTTTATTTCGTCTGGGTCCAGGGGCCCAAATAACGCCGCCTGTAATGGAGGACTGCCTTGTTTCCAAAAATCCATTCTCTTCCAGTGCGTGTTATTTCTTGGGTTACCCCAGAGTAATGCAACCCTCATCTGGGCTGCCACCCAGTAACCCTGTAAACATGGGAACACCAGGCCTCCCTCTGCTTTCGGGAGACATAAAAGCGACTTTCTTAATCTGGGTTTCCACCCTTCCATAAATAAGAAAAGAACATACTTTGCCAGGTTTCCAAGTCCGCCGGGGATAGCACACATGGAACGCACTGGAATAGATAAAGAAGGCGTGGCATGCATTCATCTTGAGGGCTTGCGCTCTGGCGCAGAGTGAGATGGGCAATAATGACCATCTTTGAAAGTCGTTTTTAAGTTGCGCTGCTATTGGTGGATAATTTAAATCCCTTAATTGCGCATTGTTCCGTCCTAGCCTCACCCCTAAATATTTTATCTCTGTCTGGTCCCATAACATCGGATGTTTTATTTTGATCTCGCTGGTTGAGGTATAGTAAAAGCTCAATATTTCAGTTTTGTTATTATTTAGCTTATATCCATATAACTTGGAAAAGTCATCTAGCTGGCGAAGTATTGTGGGCAAAGATACCTCTGGATCCATCAGGTACAAAAGGACATCATCTGCATATAAGGCCAGCTTATGAGTCTGTCCTATACTGATCCCTTTATTCTGGGTTCTGGCAGAATGCACTGGGCGGGGGGGCTCAATAAATGAGCAAGCAGCAGTGGTGACAGGGGGCACCCCTGTCGCGTGCCCCTTCCCAATGCAATGGCCTCTGATATATGGCCATTTGCACGAACCTGCGCCCGTGGGGACTCATAAAGCTTAAATACAGCCGTTATCAATTGCTTCAGGAACCCAAACCGGGAAAGGACCTCACTCAAAAAAGGCCACGATACTCTGTCAAACGCCTTTTCAGCGTCTAGGCTCATAATCAATGACGGTAGTTTTAGAAGATTAATCTGGTCGATTATATGGGTTGTCCTGCGCAAGTTATCCTGTGCTTGTCTACCCGGTATGAAACCAGATTGGTCTGTGTGTATTAAGGATGGGAGATATTCCTGAATACGTCTTGCCATGAGAGAGGCCAGTATTTTATAATCAGTATTCAATAGAGATATCGGTCGATAGGAGGGACACTTAACTGGGTCCTTTCCTGGCCTGGGTATCACCGAAATCACCGCCTGAGCCCAAGAAGGAAGAGGTGAGGCCTCACCCCTCAAAACTTCTTCATATACCTGTGTCAACGGATTGCACATGATCCCCAAAGCATTTATAGAACTCCGAGGGGAGTCCATCAGAACCTGGGCACTTGCCTACCTTGAGCACTTTATTTCTCCCCGTATTTCTTCCAGCCTCACCGGACCCACCAGGTGTTCTCCTTGTTCCTTAGTTAAGCCTGGTAATTTAAGTGTCTCCAAAAATATCTTTATGTTGTTTTCTCCTGCATTTATCTCATCTGTATATAATTTGGGGTAATATGTCTTAAAGGCATCCGCTATCTCGTGTACCCCCTGCACCACTTTACCCGTCCCAGGGTGCTACACTTTTGTTATTGTTGCTTTCACCCATCTTGCCGTCAACCTACTGGCTAAGAAACACATCAAGTGGGGTCCCCCCTCATAGTATTGTTGTCTTAAAAAGAGCAACTTCTGCTCCACTTGATAGTCTAGAATATCCATCAGCTCTCTCTTATGCTCCAATAGTTGTCTCTTACGTCCCCTATCATATTTTTGTTTTTGCTGCCTCTCCAAATCTGCAATCAGCTCAATTAAGTAAAGTTTTCTGGCTTCTCGTTCCCTCTTTTTCCGGGCGGCCAACTATATGAACTTGCCTCGCAACACCGCTTTTGCAGCATCCCAGCGGATTGCCTGCGAGGTGTCCTGCCCTGTATTTTCTGTGAGGTAGGTTCTGTAAGTTTCTACTATTGTGTCCCTAATTTCTTTATCTTTTAACAATGAGATATTCAGATGCCAGATAGTGCTATGGCGTATCTCCCCTAAAGCTTAGATCCTTTCTCATTCTTTCCACCTCTTCCAGTATGTCAACTCTGTTGCAGATCTTTGTGTCATCTGTGAACAGGCATATCTTTCCCTCCAGATGCTCTGCAATGTTGCTAATGAAGACATTGGACAGGACTGGTCCCAACACTGATCCATGTGGCACCCCGCTGGTCACCTCCCTCTCTTCTGATTTCATGCCATTTACTACCACCCTCTGAGTCCTGTCCCTTAGCCAGTTCTCAACCCATTTTACTACCATAGGACCCACTCCCAGATTTCTCAATTTATTTAGCACACTCCTATGTGTGACAGTGTCAGAGACCTTGCTAAAATCCAGGTAGGCCACATCCACCGCCCCTCCCTGATCTACCACCCTGGTCACCCAGTCAAAGAAATCAATTAGATTTGTCTGACAGGACCTTGCAGCTGAGAATCCATGCTGCCTTGGATCATGTGCCCCACTCGTCTCCAGAAACTTCACAATCCTCTGCTTAAGTAGGGATTCCATTAGCTTCCCCACCACTGAGGTCAGGCTTACAGGTCTGTAATTGACTTTCTCCTCTCTACTGCCACTCTTGAGGAGAGGGGCCACCTCTGCCCTCCTCCAGTCTTCAGGTACCTCCCCTGTCTCTAGAGATGAGTTGAAAAGGTCAGTCATTGTACCTGCCAGTACGTTCCTGAGTTCCTTTAATACTTTGGGGTGAATCCCATCTGGCCCCATTACTTTGTCTGGTATTATTTTCCTGAGTTTTTCTAGGACTCTTTCCACAGTGAATGGGCTGGTGCTGTAAACCTCCTTCCCCTGACTATCCCTCCTAATAAGTTTTGGTCCCTCACCCTCCCTTCCCCTTCCCTTCCCTGGTGAATACTGAGCAAAAGTATTTGTTCAGTATCTCCAGAGCAGGCAGGAACACAGAAAAAAAAAAAACCTTGGGCAACAAGTAACATAAGAATTACAGTTTACCATAAGTTAGCAATAGCCCACAACAGGGTGTGGGGTTAATGAGCATTTAATCCATGCCTGGGAGAGGATTGTCAAGATGATGAAGAGTGTCCACAGCGCTTCAGGTGTCGATTAAATGCCTATAACCCCACACCCTGGAGTGGGTTATTGTGCTCATAACATGGGTTGCATGAAGGACACAAATAATGCTCAGAAAGGGTGATTTTTAAGACTGGAAAAGGCAATTTTTACTGTGTATCCTTATATCTGAAAAAATAGTTCCACACATAGACTGAGGATAACCATTTTATGGTTGTTAGACCTTTCTGTAAAGTACAAAAGCATTGTAGTTATATTAATACTAATGATCACATGTTAAGTGTGCACTAGCAAGTTTGCTGTGGATTGCACAATACTGTGGAAATTTGTTCTATTTTTAATCAATTGCGGAATAACTGTGTATAACACTTTTTCTAACATATTAACTTGCATCCTGGAGTATATATGTAGAGTGTTGTTTGTTTATATTGTATTATACAATGACAAGAACATTTCCTGCACTCTGATTGGTCAGTCTAGGGCTTGACCCGTGATGTTATCCCAGCATAACATCACAGATTTAGTCCCAACACACACAAGACCACATCAAAAGTAAAACGAATCCCTGCACTTGCCATGGCCACTGTACACTTTGCCAGAACTTCATCTTTTTTTTTTCCAAATAAAACCCTCCCTCTCACATTCACAAATACAGCCCCAAAAGACAAAATCCTAAAGTACTGCATCACAAAACTTGGTAACACCTATTATTTGTACAACTTGCACAATTTGTAATTCAAAAAAGACAAAAGTAAGCACAGCCATCATCGCGATCGGCTTCAGACAGTAGCGCCGTACTATACTTTCAAATTTCCCTCTCACCAGCCAACTTCCGTGACCCCACTGGACTACTCAAATCCCTGTTGCTACAAACTCCTACCGACATCTGCACAAACCTCTAAATATCATCCTTTTCCCCCCTACCATTTCTAATACTTTTTAATAAAAGTATTTCAACTGAAAAAACAGCCACTTCTGCATGCACGTCGTACTCGCTCCTCAGTGCACCTCAAGCATTACCTGTTTCTCAGGAATTGTCATCCATGAACAGTGATTGCGGGGCTGCTCTCCTCACCTCATTTTCACCTCACATCCACTTTTCAGACACCGAGCCAGCTAAACGTTAACAGTGTGGGACCTCTAAACAGTGGCAGCAGGCAGACAGCAGCTGGAGTATATCGGAGCAGCAGCTCTAAACAAACATTTTAACCGTTCTCATAATCTCCGATATAACATTAAATTGCAAACTGTACGGGAGGACACCAATCAAGAAAAGAGTTGGAGCGGAGTGAAACTAACCATAAAAGGAAATCACACATAAAACATGCAAGCATACAAAACACAACAAAATCTATCTATTGTACAGGCAGCGCCACCTGTTGGATAGACATAAAAAGAAATTTTTTTTTCTATGAATACACTTCCACTCACAAAAAAACAAATAAAAAATGTTTACAAAAATACTTCTTTTTTATTTTCTTTCTTGTAGTTAAACATTAGCCATTGTATAATAGGAATAATGCTCTCCAGGGTGTGTGTGTCGTGCTGGGAAAACGTCACTTCTGGGGTGATTAGTCGCACTCGGCTTGCGGCCTCGTGCCTAATCACTCCAGGCGTGCTGTTATCCTAGCACGACACACACCCTGTCGTGCATTATTCCTTTAATGACCTACATACTTTAATATTTTTTTTTGTGTTCAAAACACTGGAGAACAAAGTAACACAGGTTCTTTCCTGAAGTAATCCACAAAAACATGTTACATCATCTATTTTACTTGCTTTTTACCATGTTTGAGAATACATTACTTCCATGAGTTACAAGTACTGCATTATGGGTATGTAAATAATATGTATTATGCAGTAGCTCTGTCATTCTCTGAGAAATACACTTCTGAAAAGTTGATCCTGACAGTAAGTTAGGAATGAAAATACTATATTAGTAAATGTAAAGCTAATATGTATAGAATTAATTGTTTCTGTAAAGTTAAAAAAGCATTGTAGACATATTATTGCTAATGATCACATCTAAACTGAGTGAAACACGTGTAAAGTACAACTGTGCACTAACAAGCTTGCTGTGGACTGCATAGTTTTGTGGGAATTTGTTCTATTCTTAATCAACAACAGAATACCTGTGTTTAACACTTTTCCATACATCGTCATTTGCTTCCTAGAGTATATGAGTAGACTGTTGTTTATTTATATTGTAATGACCATACCTCTCAACTGTCCCTGATTTTGACTCAGAATTTTCCTCTGTCCCTCGTAAAATTTGGTGTTTTTGTGACAGAACAGTGGGGATTGAAAATATAAAATAATGCCAAACATTAAAGTTACAGACTTCTTCTTCAGAAAATGCATCATACACTAATCCCCTTATTCTATCTGCTTACTGAGTGAATAGTACCAGTTTTTAAGATGTGTCCCTGATTTGAGGTCTTTGTCCCTGATTTTTTTAAGCCTTGTCCCTGATTTATGAGTAGAGGTTGAGAGGTATGGTAATGACATAAATACTTTAATACTTCTTTTTAGTGTTCAAAACGCAGGAGAGCAACGTAATACATCTCCTTTCCTAAAGTAATCAGTAGTTAAAACATCTGTTTTACTTGCTTTGTACCATGTATGAAAATACATTACTTCCATGAGTGGCAAGCACTGCATAATGGGTATGTAAATAGCCTTGCCGGTAGAGAGTTTCTGACTTCATAATACAAGGATTCAGTTAGATTATTTTTAAACTAGCAGTTGGCAAAATACAAGGTAAGTTAAAAAAAAAAAAAAAAATATTGTAGACATTATTGCTAATGATCACATGTAAATATATCTAAAATTGCTGAAAATCTTTCAATTTCTACTCACAATATTGCAGTTATCAGCAACATTTTCTGTAACCACTATACTGCATCTGTGGGTAGGGATATGATTTTGATGGGATAATCACATCACTTGCTTTGAGGGAAGAAGTGCAGGTCACCCAAGTGTGGATTAAAAAGGGAATTTAATCCACAGTCACCCAGTGCTGTTTGGCCAATTGGCTGCTGTCCGTAATGCAACCCATGTTACAATTTGTCAGAAATCCAGTGTCCCAATTCAGTCCACAAATGTTGGATTTAAATTGTTTGCTGTAGTTCGGTTCCCATGTCCTTCTGTCCTGTGTGTTTTTGAAGTTGCCTCTTAGTATCAGGACAGATAAATCAGAGAGGGAATGATCTGTTTGTGAAAAATGGTGTCCTACTGGTGTGCTGCTGACCTGTTTTACTATTGTGTGTTGGTGGTGGTTCATCCTGGTTTTCAGTGCTTGCCTAGTTTCCATAATGCAAAATCCATTTGTGCACTTCTTGCGCTGAATTAGGTAAACCACATTGCTGGATTGACGTGTAGGATCCATTGATTTTTGTTGTGCTCTTCTGGCTTATCTTGATGACGGTGTGTGCAGGTCTTACATCTTGCCATGTTGCATGGTGTTGTCCCTCTTGTTTTAATTCCCCATTAGATGCCACCTTTGTCGTGGATTAATGCATTTGTAACATGATATTGGAATAGTTATGAATGTAAGACATTTATTTATAGTTTTGTATTACATATTATACAGACGCTGTTTACTTACTGAATAAATATTGACTGCACTTTTCAGTCAATTACAAGATGCTTTTTAACACACTGATTTGCCGAAAATAACTTTTCCTACACAACAGCAGAAAGGTTTGTTTAAACTAATGTTCCATGTTTCATGTGAATCTACATGGCTATTTTACTGATAAGGTGATTAGGAGGACTACGCTGCACTGCTATTTCTGTTTCCGCATCTAACTCCGTGCTAATTACTTTGCATATTTTCTCAGCCTGTGTTTCTGTGGTCTGCCTGCATGCTCAGGCGGCTTCAGGTTGTGCATCATATACTGTCTGCTGATTTTCTACCTGTCGTCATAGCTGTTTCCTCGATTTCCTTGGGTCGGGCTGGTGGGTGATATGTGCAATTAACAGTTCCATGGACTGTGAAGGAGTGCGCCGCTGTTCAACAGAATAGATGCAGTAGCTGCAGGAGAGGCGTAAGCGACTATTCTGTGACAGACTGCCGAAGGATGAGCCGCAGAACATTCCCGCGGACAGCCGCTGTGCACCGACAGGGCACAAGACCGACTGCTCACTAACTCGCCCAGCAGAACAATCCCTGACTTCACAAAGCCAGGTACCGACAGCAAACTTCCATACCAATAGGCACACAGGATCATCACACTCATATTGGTGGAGCAGTGCAAGTGTTACCAGGATTTGGGTAGCTGGGTGGAAAAGACAAGACGTCTGCTTGTCGACGTGTCTATTTCAGCACACTGCTGCTGTGTTCTCCGTGGTTACATCAGGTACTTCAGTAGCAACAGGCATTATTGCTGGAATAATGCCATGTTGCTCTTGTACCAGCTGACGCGGTTGAACCAGTTGTATTCCTTGCTTGTGCTTGTATTATTTTTGCCATGTTGTAAAGTTATTTAATAATTTGCTGAAGGGGGTTTAGCATGGGGCTATAAGTGACAACTAGGTGTGTGCGATCAGTTTGATCTTTTTTCCACTGTATTCCTGCAGATTTTCTTGTGGTATTTGTATGGCCTGTTTCCCTGTCAATATGTCTTGGGGAGCTGCCCTGCTGGATTAGGGAATTCGGAAATGAGGAGAGCTGTCCGTCTCTTGTTCTCTCATCAGAGCAGATTCTATGGTATCGAATTGCCTGACTGTAGATTAGATTTTTTTTGTATGCCTGGGATCGAAGCTGGAATTATGCAGGTAGCGGTGTCTGTTAGTGGATTTTCTATAAAGAGCAGTTTGTATATGTCCATTATTAATAGTACTGACTGTGGTATCTAGAAAGTTTATGCTGGTAGTGGAGTATTCAATAGTGAGTTTTATAGAATGATGAAAGTTGTTGAAAACATGATGGAACTTTTCGAAGGAGTCTTCAACTTATGGTAAACTATAATTCTTATGTTAATTGTTACCTAAGGTTTTTTTTTTGTGTTCCCGCCTGCTCTGTTTCTAATTATCTGTTCCTAGTACCCTTCCTGCCTCTCTTACTGATATCTTTACATCTTCAGTCCTGACCACCCCACTCCCCACCCCATGATTAGTTCTCACACCTCACTGTGTATACTACCCTTACACTCTGTTTATCTAGGCCTTTGTTTTTTTGTGTTCCTTCATTTCTTCATAGCTTCCATTTATTTCTTAACATTTCCTAAATATCTACACTTCCTGCTAACTTTAATCACCTCCTATCTCATGGTTTTCGTATCTGTGTTCCTGTCTGGTCAGCTTATTACCCCTCCATCTTCAGATGACCTGTTCCTATTAATTGCCCCTCCGCCCCCCTTAGTTCTTCTCACGCATCCTGTTTTCACTACTTTGCAACTTATACGTAGGTGCAGGAACGGGGGGGGGGCGCGAAAGGGGCAGTAGCCACTCCACTTTTTATTTCTGTATGGCAAAAACTAGTATAGAAAAAGTGCCCTTTGTACCCTCATAAGTGCCCTTTTGATTCTCAGCCCCCTCAGCTTTTACCATCTTCCGGCACCCTTGAACTTATACAGACTTTCATCTCAGGGCCTCATTGTTCTGTTTTCCTGTCATCACTTCTAAGCTTCACACTTCCTGCCATTCTACCTTCCTGTAATTCTCTTCAGTAATTACATCATCATTATTACTGCATCATACACAGCACTGAGAGCTGCACACTGGAGTAGACTCAATAGGCCATTAGGTCTTTATCTACTGGCTTCATCATATGTTCATATGTATTTTTATATATTGCTCCACAGTATATATAAATACTGCTTATGTTGCTTAGTTTTGTTATTCATCTGAAGAAGGGACCTGCGAGGCCCTGAAATCTTGTGTATAATTCCATCTTTGTACAAGACACTTATTGGTTCAGTAAAAGGTATCAAACCTTCCAGCATCTCCTGTTTTGCAAGGACCAATATGGCGAGAATCTCTTTACAATATAAGTTTAGAACTGAGGAACTCATGAAAGATAAATCCTTGTTTTTACTTATGGTGAGGTGTCAAAGGTACACCTGGCATCTAAAAAACCTACATCAGTTATAGAATCCACAATGTATGTTGATGTTTTTAAATGGATGAGCTTTGAAAGATTTGTTTCTTGCTATTCTCATTGTCAAATTTTAATTAGCAGAATCGGAATATGTTTATTTAGTTCTTGATTCCTCTTGGCATCTTCTGCTCAAAGCTCTATCATTGGAATGCCGATATGTGTGTGTGTGGGGGGGGGGGGGCAACAGTGCACAGAACATTCTTTGACAACAAAAAAAACATTCCAAGTTCCAGGATATCACACACCAGCAGGAGATGATGTACTGTATAAGTCTGACTAGCAATTCACATCTACTAGTAAAATCAGACAACACCATGAACACCTAACCTATTGTACTGGAGTCTCATCTTTTGTAAATGCCCTTCTACTCTGTGGGCTGGATATTCAAAAGGGTTGTGCCATGCGCAATAGGGTTGCGCCTGCGCAAGTCCGAAATTGCGCCATTCTGCCATATTCAGCAGGAGGCAGTTGCACCCCCCAAGTCAAGCTGAGCAACAGCGCAATGCTAATGAAGGCATGCTCAACCGGAGGGAGGAACCATGCATAAACTGCACAGCCCATATCAGCGGGCTGTGCAGGAAGTGTGAGTGCAACCCCAGTCTCACGCCTGCACAACTTTGAGCAAAAAAAAGGAGTAAGTCGAGGGCCACCCACAGGTGAGCTGCCGCATTGCAGGTGCAACACAGCAGCTGCCACCTGTGGGTGTCTAACGACTCCTATGCCCCTGCAGCCCAAGCACGGGCATATAGTAACCCCCTCCCCGACTGGCCGTCGCGGGCATAAGTGAAAAAAAACCTCCCCGACTGGCCGATCGCGGGCATAAGTGTAAAAACCCCTCCCTGACTGGCCCGATCGCGGGCATAAGTGACAAAAAACCACCCCACTAGCCCGATCGCGGGCAGAACAAGTTCAACCCCCCAAGAACATATCCCTGGTGGTCAGTGGACGCAAAGCCTGATCATGGGCATTAGAGTCCACCCCCAAGGTCCATTTACCCTGGTGATCTAGTGGCCCCCACCCGCTCCCCTCCCCATCAGCGGTGAGCGGCAACATCCACCCGCCTGCCGCCGCCGACTGACTGTTGGTGGGGCTGCATGCCCATTGGTTCAGAGCAATAGCCAGTGGGCGTGCAGCCCATACCGTACAAGGCAGTCAGATATGAATGAATGAATTCCTTCACATATCTGGACTGCTACGTATAAGGCTACTGCGCCACCTTCTTGCTCTGAACCAATGGGCGATGCCTTCTGAGCTGGCGCAGGCGGGTGGGATGCTGCGGCCAGCGGGGAGGGGGGCGGGTGGTGGGCTCCGTGGGTGGAGTGGGATGGGGGCCACTAGATCACCAGGGTAGGTGGACCTTGGGGGGGACTTCAATGCCAGTGATCAGGCTTGGCGGTCCACTGGACCACCAGGGATATGTTCTTTTGGGGGAGGGTTGAACTCTGTTCTGCCCGCGATCAGGCTAGTGTGGGGTGGAGGTTTTTGTCACTTATGCCAGCGATAACTCAGTCGAGAGTGAGGGTTTCACTTATGCCTGTGATCGGGCCAGTCGGGGAGGTTTTTTTGTCACTTTGCCCGCGATCGGGGTGGGGATTTCAACAGTTATGCCCGCGATCGGGCTGCAGGGGGCGTCGGTCCCTGACGGCTGCAGCCTGGCAGGGCGCCAGACGCAAGTCCTCGCGGATCGGCGCACCTGCGTGCTAATGGCATGCAAATGGGGCCATAAATAGATGCAAATGGCCCCCCCCTGCGCCTTGCATGAATTATGGCCCCATTTGCATGTCACCTTTTGAATATCGGAAATTTGCGCATGGCGCAATGGAACTTGCGCCACCGCATCTTGAATGCTCCACTCTGACCACTTGCGGTGGCGCAAGTTCCACTGCGCCATGTACAGTGGCTGTGGCCGGGGGGTGACATTCAAAGGAGTTGCTCAGTAGCGCAACTCCGTTGAATATCGCCCCGGCCGCACCCCTGCGCAACTATTTTGTGCAGCGCAAGGGCTTGTGCCACAGAATGGCGCAGTTTGAATATCCAGCCCTGTATATTTTTCTCTATTACTTTGTCTGTACATCCTACTGTAACCTTCTGGATCGCATCTAAAAATAGGCATTTTTTGTCTAGTGTGTTTACCCGGTCAACAAAAGCTAAATAAATATTTTAGCAAGTGGTTATGATTGCCTTACAAACAGGTAAGTATATTGTTTTCATAGTCTCTTCACCAGAAGGGCTTACTGTTTCCAATCAATGCTTGAAAAGTGGTTAAGTCCAAATGCTTAGACCCAGTCCTGCCAAACTGCAATGGTTGTCAAATCAGTTGAAATGAGGGAATTATTAACTAGTTTTCTACCTGCAATGTTTTTCACTAGAGATAAATTTTCATCTTGATTGTTCAAATAGAAAAAAGATAATGGTTGTATAGTCACAAGGGGGAGTATTTTGGTTGTAAATGTTTAATTCCTCAGAGTTTGATCTTTTTTCCCGGTATAATGATTTATTTACTCTTTTGTAGATGTTCTTTGAGGATCACATTGACGATGCCAAATATTGTGGACATTTGTATGGCCTTGGTTCTGGCTCATCATATGTACAGAACGGCACAGGCAATGCATACGAGGAAGAAGTCAGCAAACCACAGTCATGACACAGAAAGCGCTTCACTGGGCTACACGGGCTTGTACATAGGTTTTATCTGTGAAAATCTTGGACAATAAGGATTCCCCTCCGCATCAGCACATTCTCTTCCCATCTTTGTGTGTCGGAAATATACTTATGCCCATCAAATGTTTTGGTCGGTCTTGATATAGAAAAATGTATGGGGTAAATTTGACCTTGTACAGTACTTGATCTTTGTGAAGACTTGTATGTGTGACAGAGAGAAGGGGTTAAGCTAATCATAGTAAGTACAAATACACATGATGATTTTGGCTTCCTAGAAGTCAAAAGTACTGGTATGCTGATCACTTGTCCTCATTTCATGTGTAGCGCTTAATAGGCAGGAGTTTTAGCTATTCAAGGTTGTGGACCATCAGTTTTGCACTTTAGAGAGTGACTCTGATCCTCTGTTTTATCAGAAGTGTTCACCATTTCTTGTTCTTAGATTAGGAAGCCCACGAACTGTGGTAATTCCTCACTTGAATCTTTACTGATGTATTTGTTTTGAACATAAAGTAGCTCACTGCAGTACTGGTTGTTTTGAGTTAAGTCAAAAAACTACTGAGCTAATGATAGTTACTGTTTCACAACTACCTGGCCTTAAAATATACTTTGGTGCACATCACTTGCTTCCCAGCATGCTGTTCTGCGTTACTCTGGAACAAAGAGCTAATTGAAACCAGCTTTACATCCTTCAGGACAATGCCATCGTTGGTGTGTTTCTGCTTTTCAGGCAAAAATACTGAGGGTTAATTTCAAGTTGAGTACAAGACAGAAATAGTGTTGCACTGTGTAGATCTCAAAAAACCAGTATTTTATCCGGAGTCCTCTTTTGTTTTTATTCCAAATACAATGTCTTCTAAATGTTTTACATAAAATGGTAATTATAATTATGATTTACTGAATCAGTAAGAAAAAACAAATGCAAGTTAACAGACAACCCAAGTAAAGTATTTCAGTGTGGGTATATTACTGTATGCTGGATTTGGAAAAAAAATATTTGTACTGGCTGCTAGCATGTGCTGAAATCCTAAATACATTTATTTAATACACCTTTTCTGAATCCACAAAAATATTTTTAAGTAACTTAAACCCAATTAATTAAAAAAATCACATGGTTGCCTCAGGAGTGTAATGCTGGTTTTGTATATTTTTTCACTGTAGGTTTTTCTCTTGTATCTTTACAGTATATGTTATACATTGTCTTGTATAGCTGTAATACTTTTTCAACAATGGCTGCATGAATACACAGCAGTTGTGCAGGAAGACTTTATTGTTGAATAGCTAATACTTGTCTGAAACCATGGAATGCATGCCATGATATGTAAAGTGTAATACATACATTAAATTCAGCAGAGCTAGGCAGATCTCCAAAATGTTTTCCATGTTGCCCAGACTACCAAGCGTATTCTTTATTTTTCACTAAGTTGCAACATTGTAACTTGGTGGTCCTTTTTTAAAAAAAATAGAAAAGAAAAAAGAAATTATTTGCAAAAAAAAAAACAGTATTTGTTTTTAAAAGCTTTTGTAAATAAAGGCTTCTGAATTGTTTTCTTACACATATTAAGTGTTGGTTTTATTTTGATTGGTTCGTTTTTAGCAGTAATGCAAGCTGTATCCCCTAGGCAGTAAATGACTGACTGGAAGTGTTATGGGCCCAATGTGTAATACCTAAAGACCTTAAGACATCTGGTTGTTATCCTTGATTAAACTTATCAGGGACAGGGATAATATTTGGGTTAAATTTTAACAACTTGGATCCCTGACCTTTTGTTGAAATAGAAGGAAAATCAGGGCTGCTAAAGTATTGCGTAACATATTTCATTTTCTGATCACAGAAACGTATGTATTGGTTTAGCGGATCGTACAGTAAAAAAACACTTCTTCTTTTTAAGGGATTCTGATACTATAATTTTAATCATATTGCAGTGTCAGAGTCCTTTAATAATTTTTTAGGGAATGTTGGCAAGTTTGTACCTCTTGCTCCTGGCCTATTGTCTTACTTTACCTTGTCTAGTTCGTCTACAAATAGACCCGTGTTACATGTTCAGCACGAGAACCCTGGGTCTGTATTAAAATATTTTAAAAATCTCAATACAGACTCTTGCATGGGATATTATGGATTTAGTCACATGTCTTACAGCAGCTAAGAAATGGGCAGTTCCTATTGAAAAAATAGTTAAGCTGCCCCTTTGCTTTTACCCTTTTCCTCAAGCCAGGAAGGGTGTGGTAATTACTCCAGTGCCTAATGGTGGTGACTCTTCCCTGGTAGATAATTACCACCCTGTGTCTTATAAGGCACAGTCTCCCGAACAAACTGAGACACATACCAAACAATGAATATAAATGGCCACAGCCATGTTTTTATTCACTTCATTCAATACAGTTGGCTAGATGTGCACTATCAGGTGGTCTTGGTTGGTATACATTAGAGCCAAACACCAGCCTTTCTCTTCCTCTGAGGGAGCCGCTCAATGCTGCAAATCCACCACGCGGGACACAGCCTCCGGGGCATGAGGGGTAGCTCTCAACCAGCTGCCATGGCCTCCCCGCCCCCCCATTTGGGGATGCCATAATGCCACAGGTCCTTGCCTAGAGAGGCTGCCGTCCTAGCTGCTACCATATTCATAAAATGGTGAGCCCCAACCAGAAGGCCCAGCACTTCTGTCAGCCTCCAGGTGATCTGTCTGCATCAGACCATGATCCCCCGTTACCCCCTCTGCATCAACCAACCAGTACCACCTTGCCGCCACAGGGTGAGCCCACCCCAGCTCACCCTTCCCTCCGGCACCAACTTACATAGGGTGCTGCTCCCCGAACCACCCTCTTCCCTGGGAAGTCACCTAACATATCCCCCCCCAATGGGCAGCGCCTTCCTTCTCACCTCCCCATGCCTGCCCAAGTGTCACTCAAGGGTGACGTGCCCACAGACAAAGGCCCGCCCCGTGATATGCATTGTGGGCTCTGCTAATATCTATTTTACTAGCTCTCTCTCCGCCTTTCAGAATCAGAAGTTTGTGATCATCTGAATGCCCATCATTTGTTGTCTCAAAGCCAGCATTGTTTTCAGTCTGGCCACAACACATCTTCTGCCTTGCTTTGTTTTAATGATCGTTTCTTTAAAGGTCGCAACAAAAGGGAACAAGCTGATGCCTTTTTTTTTTAGATTTATCCAAGGCAATAGGGAACCCTTGAATATTTAGGAATAGCGGGGATGTGCTGTCCTGGTTTGAGGACCTTCTGACAGACAGGCAGTGTCTGGTTAAAATTGGGGCCACTTTTTCATCAGAAATGGCCTTAAGAGTTAGGGTCCCAGAGGGTTCTATCTTGGGGCCATTACTGTTCAGCCTCTTTACTAATGACCTTCCCAGTATTTGTCAGGATACAAAAAAAAATCTTGCTACAGTATATGCAGAGAATGCTGCTTTACTTATGAATAGTCTGGCCTTCATGAGATCTGAATGTCAGTGTGCCTTCAACTGCTACAGAATTGGCCTTTGCAGAATAAGTTGCACCTAAATGTACAGAAAAATGAAAGCAATGCATTTTGGGTAATAATAGGAGGCTCAGTGCCTCTCATCCCAAGCTTGACCTTGTTTCTATTGAGCAGCAGCCATTTGGAAATGTATCCTCTTTACATTACCTAGGACTGACATATATGCACAGTGCACTGTAATTTGCAGAACATGTTAATAATTTGGTGAAGTTGGCTATCATCCTGCTAGGAGTTTGTATCGAAACAGAATTAATTTGACCCAGAATACTAGAAAGCTAGCTACAGTATAATCTTATCTTCCCATTAACCCATTATACTCATTAGCGCCATATGGCGTCGGAACCATCCATTGCTTAACCTGATCCAAAATGGCAGCATCAGCTCAAACGAGTTAATGGATTACTAATTTATATGGCTACTTTGAAAGGGGTCCTTTCTAGAATAAAAAGCTTTATAATCGGGCTGGCTGCTTCATACTTAATGTAGATTTCCATGTCCACCATTGCTATCTTTATGGTAAACTGGATTGGCTCCCCTTGGATCTAAGGATACGTAAGGACATAGACAGGGTAGAGAATTTTCAGAGGAGGACAACAAAGATGATACAAGGATTGCATCACAAGTCCTATGAGGACAGGTTGAAGGACTTGAATATGTACTCCCTGGAGGAGAGGAGGGAGAGAGGGGATATGATAGAGACATACAAGTACCTTACAGGGAGAAACAGGGTGCAGGAACACACTATTTTCCAGCGAAAAATATATTCCAGGACTAGAGGGCATGGGATGAAGTTGGAGGGAAGGCGATTCAGAGGAAACATGAGGAAGAATTTCTTCACAGAACGGGTGGTGGACAACTCGAACACCCTGCCAGAGGAGGTGGTGGGGGTGAAACAATCACAGGATTTAAGAACGCATGGGATAGACATGAGGGAATTCTGGAGGTCAGGGGTAAGGGGCAAAAGAATTCTAGGAAAACATAAAGTGAACTTGCAAGCTCAAATGGTCAGACTGGGTGGGCAATAGGCCATTATCTGCTGACAGTGTCTGTGTATCTATGTACAATGTTTTTATTATTTGCCTTTAAGATAATACAGTAAGCTGGCTTTTTCTTCTTGTCAAATTTTCTGTGTAAACATAATCTTGTTTATAACCTAAGATCTTCATCGAGGGTATCTCTTGCATCAAGCCACACCTATGGAACTCAATAGCCACCAGGCACTAAGACCACACTTTTCTTGCTAGCAATCTAAAAGGGGCCGCCCATGACAATGTCAGACACAGCGACATCCCTCGCATATAAACGTGGGCAGTCCTGCACCCTCCTCAGTTCTTTTCCCATCAGTCTTCACACGTCAGACTCCCCGGAGACAACGCTGCTTCAGTCGACTGCCACATTTTCTACTTACCTTTCTTTTGTCACCCTAGTTATAGCAATCACTTCATTTTAAAGTGATTTCACAGTTTTTCCATGTATGCCTAATGATACTGAAAAGCTTTTCTGCTTCTGCAAGTGCGTCCAGAAGGTCTTTGATAAGGACGACCACGGTGCCTACACCCGCTGCCTAGGTCCGGACCACGACGTTAAGGCCTGCGAGGTTTGCCACGGATTCAACAAAGCCACCCGGCAGCATTGTCAGAAGGCCCTTGAAAATGTCCATGTGCAACAGAAGGTCACCCAAATGGAGAAGGAGCTCCAGGCCAGAAGCTCCTCTGCCTCCCCAGCACCGTCCACAGGCTGTCACTCCTCTGAGGCCCGGGACAGGTCAGCAGGGAAGCACAAACACCAGGACATGGACTGGGGTAAAGAACAGTCCTCTCCATCTCACTTGCAGTCGCTACTCTGAGCACTGGCCACCTCAGCGGTGGCCCTTGCTGCCACTCACACCCCACCTTCCATGGGGTCAGCATTGGCAGCGCCTCACGCCAGTTTAACTTTGGCTGGCATTGGCTCCTTGGCGTTGGGCTTCCTCTATCACCCCCCCCCACCACCTTTCAGGCCCTGCTGTTCCAGTCCCTCTTCTCCATGGGCCACCAGGCAGGAGCTTTGCCAGCTCAGACTTGACCGGTGGTGCCTCATCATTATCAGGCTTGCCTCCCCCCTGACAATGTCCCCGACCTGTTCCTTGGCTTCCTCTTCGATGTTGGGATCTCTGCCTCCCCATCATTACCACAGGCTACCATATCGTCTGTGGGGTCTCAGCCTCCTCCGCTAATGTCCCACGCTGATCCATTGCTGTTGGGGCTTCAGCCCCTTCCGTCAGTGTCACAGGCCATACCACCAATGTCGGGACCCTTGGTTCCCCTGATGGCACCTTCAGGCATTTTGACGCTGCCTGTCATCGATGTCTCAGCTATGCTATACCCCTTTTGGGAGTTTATGTACCATCTTCCTCCCCCTTTGGGGCCAGTGATTCTGGGACCTTCCAGGCCTGCTCTCGTGCCTCTGCTTTCTCCAGCACCATACTCTGTTCAACCTCGTTCTTTGTCATTGTTGGTGCATACCACAGAGCCTGGCGATGGGGACAGATATCATCCTGACCTCCTTCCCAATGATGGGGATTATGATGAAGATCTTGGTGACACGGCAGCTAGCCCCCTCCCCCAACTCCACTGTGTCTTCCGAGGGTGTGGACTCTACCAACTATACCCCGAGGTCCCCCCATGACACCTCTTTCATCTCTGTGATGAGACCGCTACAAATGGCGATGGGGTTCGACGCCGAGGAGGAGGACTTCCCTAGGAGGAATCTGACAGACTACTTAATTACCAGATTCTCCTCCACTTATTATCCCTCCCCTCATACTGACCTTTAAAGATGCCACCCTGGCTGCCTGCTACAGGCCCAACATAACCCTACCATGCCTAGGAAGGCAGACAAATTATGTGAGGCTCCCTCAGGGGAATCTTACTTTGCTGAAGCACCTAAGGGAGACTCAGTGATGATAAATGCTGCCCATGACAGGACCAAGAAGTCTAAGCATCGCAGCTCTCTGCCTCTAATAAGGAGTCTAGAAAGCTGGACCTCATGGGGAAGAGGACCTTTGCCTCAGCTATGCTGGCCATTGAGGTCTTGAACTATATCGCCCACGTGGTTAAATTCCAGAGTGCCCTCTCGAAGAAGGCCAAGGCTGCTGCTTAGGCCCTCTCAGAGGGACCCCAGAGGCAGGAACTGCATAAGGCCCTCCAGTCTGGGACTGACGGCAGGCACCTTTTGTGGTCCACCTATGATGCTGTTGATGCTTCAGCGAGGGCTGCAGCAGTGGGCATCTGTTCATTTGAGAAGGCATTCCTGGCTTAGGGTATCGGACTTCACCACAGATGTGCAACAGTCCAGCCTGAATGCCCCCTTTAGAGGCTAAAAGCTCTTCAGGGCAGATGTGCAGGACATTCTTTCTGACCTGCAGGCCTCAGGTAGGACTCTGCAGTTCGTTCATACTCTTTACCACACCCAACCTAAAAGTGGACACAGGGGCCCTTTCAAAAGGTCTTCCATAAGTCCAAGCAGATCTTCAGGCCCCAGGCAAGCACCGGGCAGCTACAGTGCTCCCTGCCCCTACTTCCACCACTGGGAAAGTCCCCAGAGGAGGTGGTGTGGCCCCAGACTCAGGGGCTACTTCAACATGACTCCTTGTTAGACCTCTAGCACTGCAGGAAGTGGTAGTAGGGGTTCGCTTCTCCCTCCATCTGGACTAGTGGAAAGAGATCACAACAGATACTGTATTTGGGTCCTGCAGCTCATAGACCAAGACCACACTCTAGAACTTCTTGAGTGGCCGCCAGATCAACCTCCAGTTCATTCAAACTATCCTCCAGACCACATCCTAGTGTTGCTGGACGAAATTCACACTGTGCTGCAAAAAAGGGCCATCAAACCTGTTCCCCCAGATCAGAGGAACGGGGGGGGGGTCTGTTCCCACTTATGTCTAGTCCCCAAATCCACAGAGGATTTGCAGTGTATCCTAGATCTTAGGAACCTGAATGTCTGTATCCGGTACAAGAGGTTCAGGATGGTGACACTGCATGGCCTACTGCCACTGCTGCACCAGAGAGACTGGTTATACTCCCTCGACATGCAGGATGCATACCTATATGTTAAGGTGTGTGCTCCCCACAGGCAATACCTCCGGTTCTAGTTTTGGGTAGATCACTACCAGTTCCAAGCATTGTCCTGTGGCTTGTCTTCTGCGCATCGGTTCTTTACCAGATGCGTGGCTGTGGTAGCAGCTGCCCTCAAGAAGGAGGGGCTGTACGTTTTCCCCTATCTGGATGACAGGCTGCTCAAGGCACAGTCCAGAGAGTTCCTGTTCTAGACCTTGGAATGTACCAGACACCTGTTCCAAGCTCTGGGAATTATGGTCAATCTGCCCAAGTCGATCCTGACCCCTTGTTAGCACCTCCCGTACACTGGAGCAGCTCTGAACACAGCTCAGGGCCTCGTTTTCCTGCCACAGGACAGGGTGAACCGCCTGATGGCCCAGGCCCAGCTGCTTTACAACAGCAGATATGTCATGACCAGAACCTTCCTCCGGCTCTTGGGCCTGATTACTGCAGCAGTTATCACAGTGCCTTTAGTCAGGCTCCATATATGGTTCCCCCAGTGGACAATGAGGGTCCAGCGGGACCAGCACACTGACAATCTAGAACAACTAGTCCTAATCTCCTCTCTGATCAAGAAGGTGCTGCTGTGGTGGATGGAGCCCAGCAACCTTTTGAGAGGGGTCACCTTCCTGATTTTTTTTCCCCTCAACAGATACCACCAGTGCCTCAGGGTTGGGCTAGGGGCCAATTTGGGGCCTCACTAGACCCAGGGAATGTGGTCCAAAGTGGAGGCGGCCTTCCGCATCAGCGTCCTAGAGATGAGAGCTGTTCTGTATGCATGAAAAGCCTTCCAGGCCCATCTGTCCCTGGGCCATCTGCTGGTGCAGACGGACATCAGTGAAGTGAAGTCCACTACATCAACAAACAGAGGGGGACTCATTCATATCCTCTGTGTCGAGAAATGATGCGGGTCTCTGCTGGGCTCTGAAACACAGCCTAGGACTGTCAGCCATCCATGTTCCAGGCGTCCAAAACGTCCTGGTGGACAGGCTTAGTCGGTTGCAGTCTTGAATGCAAGAGTACGAGCTGCTGACCTTGGTTATAGAAGACCTGTTCAACTGTGTCATCCACAGTTGGACCTGTTTGCGTCCCCACTTAATGCAAAACTGCCACATTTCTGCTTGCTCTCTCCAGGGCCTGGAGTTTTCTGGCAAGACACGTTGTCCTTCTCTTGGAAAGAGAGGTTCCTCTACACCTTCCCTCCCTTTCCTCTAATTCAGAGGGTTCTAATCAAGCTTCAGATGGAGGAGGTCACGCTGATCCTTACCACCCCCTTCTGGCTTCGTCAGATCTGGTTCCCCTTACTGTAGCAGTTGGTGGTGGAACTTCCAGTACCCCTATCCCTACCCCTGTGCAATGGCCTGCTATCACAGGAGCGGGGCACCTTGTCCCATCCAGACCTCAAGTTACTACACCTCCATGCTTGGCTCCTGCAGACATAGCCATGGCTCACTTTGGGGTGTCCAAAAAGGTGGCTGATGCCCTGGTTGCTGTCAGAAAGTCTTCCTCCAGGGCCACTTATTCCACAAAATGGAAGCGTTTTGCTCTATGGGTGGCTTCCCATTGTTTGGACCCTTTCACTTGTCCTGCGAATCAGATTTTAGAGTATCTGCTGTCCTTTTCAGATTCAGGCCTGCAATACTCATCCATTAAGGTGCGCCTATCAGCCACTTTTGCCTTCCATGTGCCCATCGATGGCCATACAGGAGCACAACTAGAGGTGTCCAGTACATTTCTGAGAGGCATTCTTGATCTGAAGCCTCCCATCCGCAACCTAGTCCCGGCTTGAGACTTAAATTTTGTGTTGGAGAAACTTACTTTGGCTCCTTTTGAGCCAGCCTCAACATGCAAGCTGCGCTTTCTGTTATGGAAAGCATTATTTTTAGTTAATATTACTTCTGCTCGAAGGATTTCAGAGCTGCAGGCTCTCATGTGAGCGGCCTTATTTGATTTTCCACAAAGACAAAGTGTCTTTGTGTACAGACCTGAAGTTCTACTTAAGGTGGTGTCTGAGTTGACCCTGAATCAAACTATCCACCTGCCTGTTTTATTATCCTGAGCATGCCAATCCAGGGGAAGCATTGCTTCATACTTTAGATGTGCATGGAATTCTGTGTTGCTATACACACCGTACGAAGGACTGCAGAAAGTTTCCGTCTCCTCTGAAAAGGAGGGTGTACCAGTTTCTAAACAGTGCTTGTCCAAAGGGTTGGCCAACTGTATTACTTTTTGTTATAGGAAATATGGTAAGGAACTTCCTGGTGGTTTACGTAGTTATTCAGCCAGAAGTATGGACTCTTCTGTTGCCTGTTTCAGGAACATTTCAGCTGCAGAGATCTGTGCTGCTGAACTTGGAGTACAGTCCACACCTTCTCTAAACACTACAGTCTGGACATTGCTTCGAGGAGAAGGGCAGGCTTCAGTCAAGCGGTGCTTCAAGGCTTCCTGTCTTAGGTTTATGAGCCACCCAGACTATGTGTCTGTAACTGCTTGGGACTCGTTCTGTAGGTATAACCTGATGCAAGAGATACTCTCGATGAAGATAGTACAATTACATAAGAACTTACCGTAACAGTAGATCTTCGAGAGTATCTCTTGTATCAGGCCATGCCATCCCACCCTGTGTCACCCTTGGCTTTCAAGCTTTTCTGTGTCTGTCTATATTTCTGCAGAATGGTTCATCTTCTGTTTCACTTCTCCTTGTGGCAGGAACCTCTGACCCCCTCGTTTCCCCGGACAGTAATCCTCTGTATGGGTTCTCTGACAGGAAAAGAATTGAGGAGGATGCGGGGCCACCCATATTTATATCAGCAGGACATCACTGCATCTGATGTTGTCGTGTGCAGCCCCATGTAGACTGCTAGCTAGAAACGTTTCTGTGTGGTCCTAGTGCCTGACAACTGTAAATTCTATAGGTGTGGCCTGATGCAAGATATCTTCTCGAAGATGTACTCTTACAGTAAGTTCTCACATAACTGTACTATCCCTTTCTCTTGAACATTTAAATGTACTTTTTATAAAATCTGCTTTGGGTCAAACCATGTTCTCTTTTCAGGTAGTCAAGATATGGAATTCTATTCCTGTTGATGTTATGTTTTTTTCGTCTTTTAAATGCAAAGTTAGATTGTATCAAGCTAACTTAGCATTGTGTAAAATTGATTTGTATATGTAAGTAATAAGTCCCTCCAGGGTGTGCATTTTAATACATGCCCCAGGGGTGTAGGAAGATACGAGGCTAAGGTCAAATGTCCTTACGCCGCTGGGAAGTGCATTAAATAAAAATTGCAAGTTCCCCCCAAAAAAATCCTCTGATGCACACCGTGGAGGGGTTTATTACACTTATAAAATGGCTCTAAGTAGTTTTTGGGCAGGAAAATAAGATTCAGCATTTCACCTTGTGTTTATAGAGATTTTATGCATGGTCAGGTGATGCCTCTTGGCCAGTGAAATGTTACCATTATTAGCACCAGTATATTAGGGTTGAGTGTAAGCTTCTGTGTTAAACTGAAATTTTTGAACCTTAATAACTTTAAAACCGTTCAATGGATTGTTACGAAATTTGCCATGCGTAATCTCTAGGGTAGAACTCTTAACATGCCAAATTTCGTATGAATCCGTTTAGTGTTTTTTGAGATATGAAGCATCAAAAAATCCTAAATTCACCAGTTTTTGCCATTTTTTTTCAGCAGGCATATCTCACAAACAGATGTATGTTTGAGTCTGAAATTTTCAGGGTACAAAGCCTTCGAGTCACAGATGTGCCTTTTGAAGGTTTGTGAAAAAATATTAATCCGTTCAAAAGTTGTTGGAAGTTTTATGTTCCCATTATTTCCTGTGGGAAAAAGTTGTGTCCCACACGAAACCAAGGCTGTTTCGCAGAGGGGAATCTTGGTTTTACAGGCAGGGTCACATAGTTTCACAGAGAGCTAGATATCAAAATGTAAGTAATGGAGCAAACATCAGAATTTAGCTGAATGGGGCCCCTTTAGCCATATTCTAATGTTTGTTATTTTATATTTTGCTCAGAAATACTTTTTGGGGGCACCCAGGTTAGCGAGAGGACCGCTTCTGCTCTGTTCTCTCTATGAGAACAACTGGATTTTCTTGACTCCTGCAGCCGCAGTTGGAACAGAACTCATGCTGCCAGCCATGGAGTCATGTTTGAGCCGCCCCTTTGTCATTGCTGTCTAGTGGAACCCCCTTTATATTGCCCCCCCCAGCAGTGTGGGACACTGGGGAGCCCACTCCCAGTGTTCCCAGTGATGTCCGACCATCCCACTCCCAGTGTCCCCAAATGTGTGGTCCCCTTCCCAGTACTCTGGAACACTGGAGAGCTCACTCCCAGTGTCCCCAAATGTGTACCACCCCCCTGATACTCGGGGACACTGGGGAGCCCACTCCCAGTGTCCCCAAATGTTTATTGTAACACCTGTAAAAAAAAAAAAAGAAAACTGTCCCGTAATGTCTTTTTTTTTTGTGCCCTGAAAAAAAGAAAACTGTTCCTCGTCATCCCTGCCATACCCCTCCCTAGTTCCAAACCTCCCCCTGAGCACCCTGCACCCCACACAAACCCCCTCCCTTACCCCATACTTATCAGCTGTCATCTTCTGTGGACCAGGACATGTCTGCACCCTTCAAAGTCAAACTGAGGAATAAAGGTAAGTGCCGTATAATGTATTTCAGTGACGTTTTCAACTTATGTTATCTTTGCTATTTTTTTTTTTTTTGATATTTTTTTTTACCTAAATTTCAACATGGGCTTTTTGAGACCCCTCCTCATGAACACTGTCAGTATCATTTCTTTACTCTGGCCCAGAAGGTGATTTTGCAGTTGCTGTGCGAAATCACCTTTCAGGACTAATTAACAAAATGACAATGATCGTGTTCGTGAGTTGGGGTCCCAAAAAGCCCATGTTGAAGATTTGGTGAAAAAATTCCTAAAAATGTCCGAATTATGCACATTCGTTGAAATGTTTCTATACACGCACATAAGTTTGGTAATGTTTTATGTTTTGACTCCAAATTTTCAGCATAGCCATTGTTTCATACCACCTCGTGAACAGTATAGTTGCCATTTTTCACATCCTGTCCGTAATGTGTTTTCGAACCTGTGGCTCAGAATGGCGGTTTGGCACGGATTTGAACATTTTTCACCTGTGAGGTTTATGAGGCAGAGTCATAAGAAGACTATGTTCAAAATTTGGGGTCAAAATATTAGATAATGCAAACGTTATGACCATTTGTTGAAATTTTGGTATGCCTGCTTGTAACTTCATAAATTTTAAATATTTTGACCCCAGATTTTCAACATAGCCTTCTTATTACCCGGCCTCATGTATGTCACAGCTGTCATTTTTCAGATCCTGTCCAAAATGTATTTTTGCATCTGTGGCACAGACTGGCATTGCAGTGGCTCAGAATTATGTTTTGGTAGGGATTTGAAAATGTTCTGTACCATGTGCTGGGGTAATAAGATGGCTATGCTGATAATTTGGTCATGCATCTACGGAGGGATGAGTATGCAGGGTCCAAAGGACCCTGCGCTCCCACAGTAAAATAAGGAAAATCAAGGAGCATGGGAGCACAGAGTCCATTGTGACATAACGACATTTATGGAGGGTGGGAGCGCAGGGCCCTCCCACAGCCAAATAAGGACACAAGTAAACTATCTGAAAAAGTAAGGAAATTCATTGCAAAAAACTTTGTTAATGCTTTTGTTAGGGTAGTTAAGCGGCAGTACGGAATGTATGCTAGGGGTTTCCAACCCAATGCCTTCACTCTCACCCTGCAGAACACCGACGGCACTGGGAGTGTAGTGTGCCTTGGGGTTGTTGGCCCTAATGCTCACCCAATTCTCCTATACTGTACCCATCTCAGCTAATTTACTTATAGAATAGAGTGAGCGTTGGGGTTGATGACCCCAAGGCGCACCCCTGATGTCTGTTGGTGTCTGCAGTGTGGCATTAGGGTTGGAAACCCTAACGCCATATTTCCCTACTTTTGTCACTTTACTAGCAACCCTAATTAATGCATTAATGAAGTTTTTTTGCAATGAAAAAATATATATCTATATATATAAAAATACCTACTATACTGAACATGTGGATGCTATCCTAACAAAACTGCGCCCCAAGCTTGGTTCACTATATAAGAACCGTAGTTGCCTCCCACTATCAGCAAGGCATGAACTTGTCTATAAGATGATCCTACCTATCTTCGACTACTGCGATGTAGTCTACAGTGCCACTCCAAAGTCTTCCCTAGCCAGATTAGACATTCTGTGCAACTGTTTCTGTCGTTTTGCTCTTGACTCCCCTTCTTGTACCTGCCACTGTAGCCTCTATCACTCTCTATCCTTTTACTTCTCTAGACAATCACTGACTTCTCCACTGTGCCAAATTTGTGTCAAAATTTTGGTTTGGGTCTCTTCCCCCCCCTTATCTCTCTACCCTACTATCCTCTCTTCCACCACCGGACCATTGTCTTAGCTCATGCGATTCTCGTCAGTTGGTAATTCCTCGACGTTCGACCACAATAGGCCAGTCGGCCTTCTCGTATCTGTTCGCTAAACTGTGGAATACCCTCACCCCCAAAATCTGCTTATCTTCCTCCCACCACTCCCTATCTCTAGCCCTAAAAAGCTTCCTCTTGGTAAACTCTACCTGCAGTTAACCCCACTGTCATTTCCCCCTCCTGCTTGGCCCCATTTGCCCTCTACTACCCTTTGTTGTTCTGTCTTGCACCGTCACTATGTTGTCCCAACTATTGTACTTCACTAATGCACTTATTTGAACTGCCCTCACATTTAGTGCTTAGTATCCTGCTATGTTGTTACAATCGCAGCTGAAATTGTGTTAATGGCAAGTCTGGATACATGTACCCTGTAGAAACACCTTACTACTGTACTGTATATACTGTATATTTTTCCCTCTCTGTATAATATTGCACTATGTCTACCATGTTATTGTACTGTACAATGATTTTTTTCATGACCAGGTCCACCTTGCAAATGAACCTTGCTCAGTGGTGCCCGCCTGGATAAATAAAGATTTTGATTGATTGATTGAACTGTACATTGCTATTTACAGCAATGAATAAACCTGCTATGCTGCTGAATCCCACATCTTTGCTGAATTGTCCAAAATGTCTTAAATGTACTGTATTATCTCAGCTGATTGTAAATGTTGTTGATGTATGAACGTTATTCCCCTTCCCCCAGGACGCACCCTGAGACGAGCAACTTGTTGTTTAGTGTGCCCTTCCTGGTGAAGCTTTTAAATAAATAAATACTGGCGTGGTAGCGCCAGTATAGTTGGGGTGAGAGGCAGCTTCTATGTTAAAGCTGAATGTTTGAACCTTAATAACTTTGGGACTGTTCAACGGATTTGCACAAAATTTGGCATGTGTAATCTGTAGGGGTAGATCTCTAGAAATGACGAATTCCGTATGAATCAGTTTTGTGGTTTTTGAGATATAGAGTGTCACAAAGACAGAGAAATCTTTTTTTTTTTTTGTGTGTGTGTGTGTGATTATCCTGCTGGGCCACCTCTTTGCCCCCATTAGTCCTCCCATCCTTGCCAGGGATTCGGCTGCCGTCTGTCTCGACCGGGACTGCTGGACCCTGAAACCCCTGAGGCTTGCCCCCCTGCAATGGGGTGGCAGGGAGCCCCCTAGCTCTCCACCCTCACGGATTCAGTTCAGGTGCCAGCTCCCGATGAACACTCATGGATGGCCATCAAGCGACTGGAGAGGTGCCACATTTTTCCCTTTGTTCACTCCACCACCCCTTCCCCTTGCTGGAGGCGTGGGCGTGCAATGACGCCGGAGGGAGCAGAGGCATATGTGTCCGCCTCTCCCCAGGCATCTGCCCAGACTCCTTCCGATGCTGTCACTCCATTGCCCTGACCCCCAGGGCTGCACCAGGTGGCAATTGGGCATCAGGTAAGGACCCCGGAGGAGAGCAGTCCAGCGGACGCTCTCTCTCCTCCCCACCAACCCCTGGCGACCCATGCTCATTCCCAAACACCGGTCACCGGCGCAACGCAAGGTAAGGCATCCAGCGCCACCAGGCCAGTGAGAAATCCTATTTTTTTAATGTTTCTTTCTACAGCCATTTCTCAGAAACAGCTCTAGGTTGTCGTCTGAAATTTTTAGGGTAGAAAGTCTTTGCCTTATAGATGTGCCTTTTGAAGGTTTGGTGAAAAAAAAATATTTATCCATTCAAAAGTTATTAAATTTTTAATTTTCCCATTATTTCCTATGGGAAAAGATAAGTGTTCCACATGAAAATAGCCTTGTTTTTACAGGAGGTGCTCCATTTTTACATGTAGAGTCACACATAGCCTACATTGTTTTCACAGGAGCTACTGTTATTCTGCATGTAGGGTCATATAGAGCCTGCTTTAGTTTCACAGAGCTCTGTTGTGTCTACCATCTTGTTTTCCCGTTAGCAAGATATAAAGATAAAGAAAACATGTCCAGATTAATATAATTCAAAAAAAAAATCAGAATGTAGCTACATTCTGATGTTTTTTGTTAACTGTGTCCAGAATCATCTTTCTTTGGCACCCGAAATCTTGGGTGCCAAGCTTAGCCAGAGGACTGCTTCTCTCCCGTTCTCTGTTTGAGAACAGTGGGGTTTTGTTAACTCATGCTGCTGGCTTTTGAGTCTGCCTTGAACTGATCCTTTTCCTGGTGCCCCCACCTGCCGACCCGTGGCTCCCCTATATATATATATATATATATATATATATATAGAGAGAAGATAAAGAATTTGAAGAACATTGAGAGTTACCTGTGGTATATTGAAGTTGTTCAGGTCACACACATGCTCATTATAGCATCATATTACATATAGAATAATACAAGTTATGTTATTAATAGCATGATAAAGAAGCCTGACATTGCTTGTAAAGGGTACAACAGACGCGAAACACATGTCTATGTCATCTGTTAGCACCCTTTGCAAACCGTGTGAGAGGCCTTTTGGCACCATGCAATTGTGCTTAAAGTTGAGCCAGCATAATATTCTGTGGTGATTTGCATATGCAGCCCATGATGCTTTGCATTGTGAGGGCATATGTGATTTTGTATTTTCTTGAAACTTGGCTTCCCAGCCAAATGCCCTTTGGGGGTAACCCTTGCCTCAGTGTTTGCACACAGAGGTTCTTTGTCTTTTAAATAGTTTTTTTATTTTAATGGGTTCACCACAACATATCCAAGATACACTGTCTTAGGGTAGCTGGTCCATTCCACTGGGGTGTCAAACAGAGGAGGCATACTGATGAGTCCTGGTAGGATGAAACACGTGTCGATGTCATCTGTTAGCACCCTTTGCAAACTGTGTGAGAGGCCTTTTGGCACCATGCAATTCTGCTTAAAGCTGAGCCAGCATAACATTCTGTGGTGATTTGCATATGCAGCCCATGATGCTTTGCATTGTGTGGGCATGTGTGATTTTGTATTTTATATATATATATATATATATATATAATCTCAGTCCGACACCAGGATGCCCACCCCCGGTGTCGGATAACTCTCCCTAACGACCACTCATTCTTCTTAAGATTATTACTGACATGGGGTGCCCAGTCCTCCTGGCAGCATTCACAAGTTCCCCCAGCATTGTGGGACACTGGGAGCCCAGTGTCCTCAAATATTTTTCATATGTCATTTGTTTCCTGAAAAAAAGAAAACTGTCCCATGACGTCTTTTACTTTTTTCTGCCCCCCCCACCACCACCAGCAGTGTGGTACACTGGGGAGCCCACTCCCAGTGTTCTCTAATGGTATTAATAATGTATTTCTTGCTGAGGAAAAAAAAAACTGTCCCGAGACGTCTTTAACTTTTTTAAAACCTGATGCAAAGAAATTGGTTCCTCGTCTTCACCGCTGACCCCCGCAACCCATCCTGATCCTCTCACTAAGCGCACACTACCCCCCTTCTGCCCTATACTTACCACCGGAGGTCCTGGGCTGTCATCTTCTGTGGACCAGGACACGTCTGCACTCTTCAGAGTCTAACTGCAAACTGAGGTATCAAGGTAAGAAGTGCCGTATAATGTATTTCAGTGGTGCTTTGAACTTATGTTGATATCTTAGCCATTTTTTTTTGGTATTTTTCACCAAATTTTTCATACATGGGCTTTTTGGTACCCCACCTCATTAACACTGTCACTGTTTCATTAATCGGGTTCGAAGGTGATTTTTGTGGTAGTCGAAAGAAAACTCATCTTTGGGACCGATTAATGAAATGACAGTGCCAGTGTTCATGAGGTGGGGTCCCAAAAAGCCCATGTTGAAAATTTGGTGAAAAAATTCCTAAAAATGGCTGAGTTACGTGTGGTCATTTTTCTACGCATACATGTAACTTTGGCAGTTTTAAATATTTTCACTCCAAATTTTCAAGATAGCCATTTTTTGACACCTCCTCATGAACAGTACAGCTGTCATTTTTCACATGAAAACACCTGAAATACGTTTTTGCAACTGTGGCACAAAATGGTGTTTTGGCACAGATTGGAACATTTTCACCTATGGGATTTATGAGATGGGGTCATAAGAACACTGTGTTCAGGATTTGGGGTAAAAATATGAAAAAATGGCAGTGTCATCACCATTCACTGCAATTTCGGTACCCCGACTCGTAACTTCAGAAATTTTAAATATTTTAACCCCAGATTTTCAGACTAGCCTTCTTATTATCCAACCTCATGTATGTCACGGTGTCATTTTTAAGTTCCTGTCCAAAATGTGTTTTCGCACCGGTGGCGTGGAATGGCATTGCAGTTGCATAGAATTATGTTTTGGTGGGGATTTGAACATTTTTACTGTTTACATCTGCTGGGGTAATAAGATGGCTATGCTGATAATCTAGTCATGCATCTACAGAGGGATGGATGTGCAGGGTCCTTTGGACCCTGCGCTCCCCTAGTAAAATTAGGAAAATGACAGAGCATTTTGAGCCGTGCGCTCCCACTGTGACATAATGACAGTTATGGAGGGTGCTCCCACAGGCAAATAAGGATATAAGTAAGCTGTCTGAAAAAGTAAGGAAATTCACTATAAAAAATTTTGTTAATGCATCAGTTAGGGATCTTACTAAAGTGACAAAAGCAGGGAAATGAGGTGTTGGGGTTTCCAACCCTAACACCCAACCCCGGAGACACTGACAGGTGTCGGGAGTGTGCCTTGGGGTCGTAGGCCCTAATGCTCACCACATTCCATTTCCACCTGTCACAGGGCGTGGGTTAAGAATAACACAACAACAGGTTAAGAATAACACAACAACAGGCAGACAACAAGTCAGGTGAGACGAGGACTGCGGCTGCTGGAGGAATGGACATGGTAGAAGAACCATGGATGTGTCAAGACAGATCTGAAGGCCAGGTGGAGAACCTGATGCGGCTCATACAGTGGATGAGTGGGCGATGGCTGGAGGCAGAACAACGCTAGAGAGAGGCAGAGCACCAATGCCAGGTACTACTTGAGAGGTCCCACCCAGAGATTTCAAGAGGGAATCTGAGGAGATGGATTCCTGGGTTGTGGTGGAGGAGGACCCTCTGACAGAGCATTTGCAGCTAGCCTTGCTGAAGATTCCTTTGTTGCCTATTTTTCCGGGCTGTTACCTATTGAAGGATGGTGAATGGCAAGACAAGACCCCAAGTAAGACTGTGTCTGGCAATGTGATACTGGGGGAGAATACTCCAAGCAAGAAGGAAGAAGTCTTTTTGGCTCAAGGGACTTTGACATGTTATGGACCACCTCCTGTAAAAAAAATAGTTATTCTCCTGGTACTGACTGGGGGAGGTTGAATGCTGGGGATCCTGAAGTTACCCAGTTTTGCCCATATATTAAGGTCCAGGAGGGTAGGCAGATAAACGTTGGAGTGGGGGCAAAAAGTTATGGTGGTACAAACAAAGGAGGAGAGTTCTGTACCACATGAGGCCTAGCCCTGTGCAAAATGAGTGGATGCCCAGGTAGTGGTGACTGAGGCATACAGGCAAAAAGTGATAGAGACTGCACGTTACAGTCCCAGTGGGCATCTGAGTCATGGGAGTTTTGGACACGAATAACCTCATACTTTTATTGGCCTGGCATGTACAGGCAGGTGGCAGCATACCTTAAGACCTGTTTTATGGGCAGACAGGTAGAGATTCTTGGAAGAAGTGTGGGAGGAGTGACCAAAAGGGTAAAGAGCACGAAATGGCACCCTTGGAAAAGGGGGCGACTCCCTAGGACACAAGAGACACGTTGGTAGCAACCGACCAACAAAGGTATATCAGTGGAAGAGGATGTTTATAGATACCCCACTAAGGTTTAGGGAACCAGCTGTTTAGTTGCAAGGTATTCAGCGTGAAAGGTGGGTCTGGAGGTCAAAGAGTTACCCTCTGGGGTCTGTATGTTTAAACTGGATAAATGTAATGTATATCATGTAATATGAAATGTATTTAGGGTCCTGAGGGATCCAGGTATGGGACCCCTGCATAGGTCCGATGTGTCTGATAGGGTTGGAGCAGGGCATTACTCATGCCGGAGAAAGCCTTGGTGCAGGACTGTAAGGCCGCCCAGATATAGTCGATTCGAGAAAGCCAGAAGACTGCATTAGCATGTAGTTCGCTTTTTTTTCTCGTTTGCATGAAATAGCTGATAATCTGCCCCAGGGTAATGTATTGCTATGATAGACAAGCTGTATTGTTGGCAATACTTATGCTGTAAGGGACCCTGGGCCATAGCTTCTGGTGTGGGTGGGTGAAAGTTCCAACCCTTCCATGGTGCTGGTAGGGTACAAACCAACCATAAGACAGTTGCTGTCTTGTTCTGGGAGTTTGTGACTTAAAAATCAGTCTTGACCTATGGGAAATTGTTTTGTTTCTTAATGAGGGAGGAGTGTGGTAGAACTGCGGTCTACCAGTCTGAATGCTAGGGTGGAGGGATGACTGTCCTGTCTTTTTTTTCTTCCTACTCTATAAATCTGTTGCACAACAGTATCTCCTTTACCTTATATGTTCTATTTGATATCACTGACGTGGGTTGGCCATCTACATCAGCCTTTTCTATTCCTTCTGAATCTTTTCCTAGTTTATTGTCAAACAACATGAAGTCTTGCTATATTCTGACTAAATGCAGTTAGCCTTTCCAGTTCAACTTCCCCGAAGATAAGAGTTAACTCTATGCAAATGCATAGAATATTGAGCTTGAGCTTGGTTTTCAAACCCCTGTCTCTGGTACATTCTATGGAACCATCAGATTCTTTACTCTGCCTGCCTGTGAAGTTGCTCAGAAGATTCCTCCTTGCTGACTTCGGTTAGAGTGTTTTTTTTCTGTGGTTTCTCCAAACCACGTTTAAAGAGCAGCTCTTGACTAGCGCCCTGCTGACACATATCCTGCAACTGACCTGGCCAGGAGTCATTTTCCATCAATGATTCCTTTGTGGGCTACCGTTTAAAAATGTTATTTCACTCGTAACTTTGTTCTGTTGAAAACGTAATCTTCAAACACCATGAAGTCTTGCTATATTAGGACCATTGCAGTCATTCCCCCAGTCTTGAACTGCCCCGGAGAGGAAACGGTTAACTCCAGAGTGATCTGGAGTTCCACAGCGCGAGGGCGCTGTTCAAAGCTCTATCTGGCCAGTTTCAAATGAAACTGCCAGATTCTTTACTCCGCTTCACTGAACAGTCGCTCCGGATATCAGCTCCTTCAGCTCGGTTCATTTCATGGTTCAAGCGAGTATTTTCGGTTCATTGAACCGGCAATAAGTATTTATTTTACCGCATTTCGATTAAAAAAGCTCTATCTGGTAACCGTAAGTACAGAAATTAAGTCTGTGTGGAAAGTCATTATCGGTTCGGTTTCGAACCGATCGGTTGGTTGAAATACATGTTTTAAACTGTTTAGTTGGCTTTTAGAGTGCGGTTCCCGGTTCTTATCGGTTCTAAAAAAACCTAACTTTATTGGGGTTTTTTCAAATACCCGTGACACGGTTAGGAACCGATAAGGGGTCTTGCCTGGCACTGCCATCAAAAGGGCAAGTTTTTGGTTAGGCTGGCATTATGTCTGAGAAACCCAAAAGAAAAACCGGGCCCACTGGGTTTCAACACTGTGATGTCTGTGGGGAAGCCTTCGCCAAGGCTGACCCACACACCACTTGTGTTTATTGTCTGGGGCTGACCACCCCTGTCAGACTGCCAGGTGTGTAAAAATTTCCCGCAGCCACCCTGGAAAAGAGATTGGGCCGGCTCAGGGAACCAGAGGCAAAAGTCCGCTGACCCGATGGCCTGCCGGTCCAGTACCCACTAGACTAGAGGGAGTGCCTCTGACCAGGGCGAGACTTCCTCAGCAAAGGAAGGCTGGTTCAGAGGAACCAGTCCCAGCAAAAGACAAAGAAATCAGCAGGTCTGGAGTACAAAATTGTCTCTCCAACTGATGCAGAGATAGCTAAAGCCATTCAGATTGTCCAGTCTTTGTCTCAGGCTGTCGAGCCCCTGCATCTGGGAAAAGGGTAGGTCGCTCAGTCTCAGTGGTTCAGGATTATGATGTTGAGGATTTTATGAACCACATGAGGGGAGGAGGATTTTGATCAGTATGTTTGTGATTGGGAAGGTCTGACGCACCCATTGAACCGACATCTCTCAGATAGACCTTTAGAATCTCCCCTATGCTGTCTGAGTCCCTCTCTGTTTATGTTTTACAAAAGGTGGCAGAAACCCTCCAGCTTCCCTTAGAAGAGGCTGTGGATGAGCAAGAGGAGCCTGATTATGTGGAAATGATGGATATTCCAGAGACTAGGAGGTTGTCTGTTCCTTTGCATAAGTCATTTAGAAGCAAACAACAAAGATTTTAAAAATCCTCATTCTGTCCCTCCTGTAGATAAAAAATGGACAGAAGGTATACTTTGTCAGGCTCGGATACAGACTTCCTCACTGAGCAGTGTAGTCTGTAGGTGTGGTACAAGCTGCAGCCTGTGACAAGGTTAATATTCCCTGGCCTCACATCCTCCTGACAAGGATTCCAGGAAGATTGATGCCATGGCGAAAAAGCAATATATGGCAGCTTCTTTGGGACTCAGGCAGGCTAATTATATGGCTTATGTTGCTAGATATCAGAAATCTAGATGGGACACTATATTGCAGTTAGCTAAGCAGGCCCAGGGCCAGCTGGCTAGTGAGTTGGAACAAGTGGCTGCTGATGGCATTGAAGCCTCTAAAGTTCAATTTCATACTGCTGCTGATGTTAATGATGTTCCTCTAGGGTCATGGCCACTTCTGTAGCTTTCGTGAGGTTGGCATGGCTCAGATGCACTAATCTGTCCCAAGATACTCAGTCAAAGGCTATGGATTTTCCTGTATCGGAAATTCTCTGTTTGGTGATCAAACAGAAAATTATATGAAAAGATGGATGAATATAGAACTACCTACAAAAGTGTACCCAAGCTAAGGAAAGGCATGCCACTCCACAAAGGCATGCCCCAGGGGCAGGGGTGGCCTTTCTACAGGCCTTTTACCAAGCTCAAGCCTCCTCTGCTTTTTCACAGAGGGTTTTTTCAGAGGCAGAGGTAGACGGGCACAGGAGACAGTCGCCCTCCCTCAGCCTAAAGCTCCTGCCAAGCAGGCACCCTGATGGGGTGCCCAGGGCCGATTCTCCTGTACCAGTGGGGGGCAGGTTGGTTTATTTCAGCCAGAACTGGCTGTCCTCAACTTCGGCCAGGTGGGTTCTGAAGTAGTAAGCCAAGGCCTGGTTCTCAGCTTCAAACAGTTTCCAAAGATGAGAGCCAGGCAATTTCCACAAACTCTTCAGAAGCCCTTGCTTTGGAAGCAGAAGTTTCTTCCTCCTGAATTGCAAAGCAGTGGAGGGTTCCCCTTGCCATCAGGGCAAGGGACTGTACTCAAGATATTTTCTTACCCCAAAAAGACAGGAGAATGGCTGCCCATCTTAGACTTAAGGTACCTGAACAGACATCTATTAAAGCCAAAGTTCAAAATGTTAACTCTAGAATGATTTTGCCTCCCTGAGGCCAGGGGACTGGTTAGCTTCCTGGACCTCAGGGACGCCTATTTTCATGTCATGATCAGGCCTTCTCACCAAAGTACCCAGGTTCAATCCTCCTGGCCACTACCAGTTCAGAGCAATGCCCTTGGCTCCAACTCCAGCCAAGGGTATTCACAAAATGTCTAGCTGGTAGTGGCTCATTTAAGAGGCAAGGATTGCTGTGTTTCCTACCTGGACGACTGGCTACTAGTGGGTCAGTCTCCAGACCAGGTAAAATCTCACTTGCAGGTCACCCAGCAGCTTCTCACTTCCCTGGGGTTCCTGCTGAACTTACAAAGTCAGTTCTGGAACCTGTTCAGGTTCTAACTTTCATAGGTGCAGAGTTGAACACAAAGTTAGCCAGGGCATTTCTCCCTCGGAAAGAGCGGACAGGCTCATTGCCCTGGCATCCTCCTTTACCCCGCGGGTCTCTCGACCAGCAAGGCATTTTCAACTCCCTAGGGCACATGGCTGCTTCCCACAGCTGTCGGCAGGGAGCAAGATTTCAGATGAGGGACATTCAGTTCCACTTGAGGTCCTGTTGGTCCCAAAGGAGGGACCCCCTTACCAAATTAGTTCCGGTGACCAAAACCCTGATCCTGGCCCTTCAGTGGTGGCAGGATCAAGGCAATCTGTCTCAAGGGGTTCCCTTTCTACCTGTTTCACCCTCACCACGGATGCCTCCCTGTTAGGGTGGGGGGCTCACTTGGGCGACCTTTCCACTCAAGGAGTGTGGTCCCCCCAGGAATCTCTGCTCCACATCAATCTTTTGGAACTCAGAGCTGTTCTTTTAGCTCTTCAGGCTTTTTCAGCTGTTGTCCAGAACAAAGTAGTTCAAATCAGGACAGACAACACCACAACAATGTGGTACATCAACAAGCAAGGGGCACTCGGTCTTCAGCCTTGTGCATAAGCAATGAAGTTGTGGTCTCTGGCTTACTCCTAAACACCTCCCTGATCGAATTCACCTTCCAGGAAAGGGACAATGTCCTGGCGGATGCTCTCAGCAGGATTTCCCAGGGCCATCACGAATGGTCTCTGAATCCTCAGGTATTGGGGTCGGTCTTTGCCAGATGGGGTACCCTCAGATAGATCTCTTCGCAGCCCCAGACAACCATCAACTTCCTCTATTTTGTTGCAGGCCTCCAGTGCTGGGCTCAGTCCCCCTGGGCCTTCGTGCCTGGATTGGAAGGAAATTCCTATATGCTTTTCCCCTTCCTCTCCTCTTCAGGGTATTGGTGAAAATCAGAACTCAGCCCTGCAAAGTGGTTCTGATCGCCCGAGACTGGGCCAGACAGCCCTGGTATCCTCTTCTCCTGTCCCTGACAATCCACCTCCCTAACCTTGCCCAGGACCCACGACTTGCTGACCTGTGCACAGGGGAGAGTGTGGTACCCGGACCTCAAATCCCTCCACCTCAAGGCTTGGTTCTTGAGGAATTAGAATTTGCTGATTTACACCTTTCTCAAGGGGTCATGGATATTTTAAAGGCTTCTAGGAAGCCTTCCACCAGGGCTACTTACAATTCTAAGTGGAAGAGGTTTTCCTTCTGGTGTTCGGAGAAACAAATTGTGCCAGAATCTGCTGACCTGGCCACTTTACTGGACTATTTGGCCCATCTAAATTCCTAGGCCTTAGACCAGCTACCTTGAAGGTTCATATGGCAGCTGTTTCTGCCTTTGTTTCTAGGGAAGCCTGTTTCTCTTCCTCTCACCCTGTGTTTTCTAAGTTTTTAAGGGGTTACTTCATACTAACCCTCCTTTCGGGAACCAGCCCTGCTCTGGACCTGAATGTTTGCATTGCTCAGTTAATGCAACCTCCTTTGAGCCCCTTTCTTCTGCAGATCTCAAGTATTTAACTTGAAAACTGTTTTTCTAGTGGCTATCACTCTGCCAGACGATAAGTGAATTGCAAGCCTTTCGTGGAAAAGGATTTTATTTCTTTTCACAGGGATAAGGTAGTCCTCAGGACTAACAGAAAGTTTTACTCAAAGTGGTTTCAGATTTTCATCTGAACCAGTCCATTTCTCCCAGTGTTTTCACTGAGCATTCTTCCTCGGGTGAGAGGAAACTACACAGCCTGAACGTTAAAAGAGCCCTAAGCTACTATGTGGAACGACCAAGGGTCACAGGTTCAATCCTCCAACTCTTCCTTACCTATGGAGAGGTTGGCAAAGGAGACCTGCCACTAAGAGGACAATTGCAAGGTGGATTGTCTCTTGTATCCAGTTCTGTTACCAAAACTAGGTAAGGAGCCCCTCAGGACTGAGGGCCCACTCCACCAGGGTATAGCTGCATCTCTAGCGGCTGCTAGAGATATTCCCATTTTGGAAATTTGTCAGCTGCTACCTGGAAAACAGTTCACACCCTTACTCAGCATTATTCCCTTGACCGCCCAGTCCAGGAGAGATGCTCGCTGCACAGCTGTTCTTCAGAGCCTATTTCCTGCAGGTTCTGACCCCTCCATGGAGGTACTGCTGTGTAATCTGCAATGGTCCTAATATAGCAAGACTTCATGGTGTTTGAAGAAAAAATTACTCACCTTAGTAATTGCTTTTCTTCTCATGGAGTCTTGCTATATTAGGACAACCTCCTCCTACCCCTCTCAGAACTCCTACTTGGGTATGGGGTTGGCAAATTAGTGCAAGCACTGTGTCATGCCATTTAGTCTCTCTAGTTGGGTTAGGGAACTAGGTATTTCTGTTTTTTGTTAGTGGTAGAGGGTCCTCTCAGACCTTGAGTTTTTGGGGAGAGGGTCCTATTAGTGCTTGTAAGGAGTGTTCCTAACAATAAATATTGTTGTTGTTATTCTGTGATTGTTCTTATTCTTCTAATGATAGGTAGCCAATGGCTAGTGTAGAGCTTTTCCACACAGACTTGCTATGTTAGTTTAGCTCTCAGAAGAACCTGGCAGTTTCATTTGAACTGGCCAGATAGAGTTTTGAACAGCGCCTATAGCTGTGGAACCCAGATCACTCTGAGTTAACTGCTTTCTCTCCGGGGCAGTTCAAGACTGGGGAAATGACTGCAATGGTCCTAATATAGCAAGACTCCATGAGAAGAAAAGCAATTACTAAGGTGAGTAATTTTTTCTTTTGGCCACGTCGGCACACGCAGCCCCGTTTTGTGATGTCAGTAAATGAAGGCTGTATGTGCGCGCCCCATTGACTTGAATGGGGGAGATTTTCCCAAGGGCTTTATGTATCTTTAATGTTGGGATTTTAAGAAAGCAAAGTGACCACTTGAGTAAGAGGGTCGGCCACCAGCTGGGTCATATGATCTGGAAGCCTATTATGAACTCGAGTGGGAGGGTGAGGAAGAAGAAGAGGGCTTGGGTGACCCCATTGAGCCTGATGTCTCCTCTGATAGACCAGAGTCGGTTTCTCCTCCTAGACAGCTTGGGGAGTCCTCTCACTATTTGTTTTTCAAAAAAGTTGCTGAGACCTTACAGCTGCCTCCTCTTGATGCAACTGAAGCGGAGGAGGAGCAAGATTTTCTTGAAATGATGGCTGTCCCTGACATTGCGACTTTCAACCCTTCTTCATAAGTCTCTTAAAAAAAAAAAACAGACTAAATTCTACAGATGCCTACTTCCATTCCCCCTGTGGACAAAAGAATGTTATTGGGCAATGGTACAGAGTTCCTGTATAACCATTGTAGCCATGTAGGGGTTGTTCAGACTGCTGAGTGTGATAAGGCTGGCATCCCCTTAGCCTCACCCTCCTGAGAAAGATTCTTGGAAAATTGATTTCATGGCCAAGAAGCAGTATTTGGCTGCCTCACTGGGAATTAGACAAGCTTCTAACATGGCATACGTCTCTAGATACCAGAAATCCAGATGGGAATCTGTTCTGGAATTGGCTAAGACTGCTCCACCTCAGCTAGCTAAGGATCTGGAGCAAATAGTTAAGGATGGCATTGAAGCATCCAAAGTCCAATTTCACTATTCTGTGGATACAAATGACGTTTCCTGTAGGGTTATGGCTACTGTAGTCTCCCTGAAAAGATTCTCTTGGCTCAGGTGTGCCAGTCTCTTCCCCCAGTCTAAAGCTATTGACTTCCCAGTTGTCCAGAATTCTCTGTTTGGGGAACAGACACTTACATGAAGAAAGTGGATGAATACAGGTCTACTTACAGGAGTGCAACTGCTAAGGAAAAATCTGCAACTCCACAAAAACAGCAGTGGAAGCTGGGCAGAGGCAGGCCTTGCCAGAGACCTTTTTACCAGGCCCAGGTGTTCCCTGCTTACCAGCAGCAGAAAGGATTCTTCAGGGGCAGAGGCAGGAGGGGTGTAAGTAGGGCTGCTTCCACCCCTCAGCCTAGGACTCCTGCTAGGCAGACACTCTGACGTGTCAGCCAGGGCCACCTCCCCACTGCCAGTAGGTGGCAGGTTTGCTCACTACTTCCAGGCCTGGAAAGCCATTACCACAGACAAGTGGGTCCTGGAAGTATTGAGCCAAGGCCTTGCTTTAAGTTTTGAATAACAGCAAGGTCATTCAAACTTGCCAACAGTTCAGAGACAGCCTTGTTGGAGGCAGAGGTTACCACACTTCTGGAGCACAGTCACAAAGGAAAAGGGTTGAACTCCAGGTACTTCCTTACCCTGAAGAAAACTGGGGAGTGGCGGCCCATTCTAGATCTGAGGTATCTCATCAAACACCTAACAAAACCCAAATTCAAGATGATGACTCTAACCAAAATCCTTCCTACCCTCAGACAAGGAGATTGGCTAATTTCCTCGGACCTCAAGGATGCTTATTTCCACATTTCAATCAGACAGTCTCACAGGAAATTCCTAAGGTTCGAATTACCCTCAGGCCATTATCAGTTCAAGGCAATGCCCTTCGGCCTTACCTCAGCCCCCAGAACATTCATAAAATGGCAGTGGTGGTAGCCCATCTAAGAAGACAGGAAGTGTCTGTGTTTCCATGTCTGGATGACTGGTTGATCGTAGGCCAGTCCCCTCAGCAGGTAAGAGCTGCTTTGGGTCTGCAGGATACCCTCATACCTTTAGGATTTCTGGTAAACCTAAAGAAGTCAGTACTGGAGTCCATCCAGTTCTTAGAATTCATAGGAGCAGAGCCAAACACAGTCCAGACAAATGCAGTCCTGCCAGTGGGAACATAGACAACCTCATCCAGCTGTCAAACTCTTTTCATCAACAGGTATCTCTTCCAGCAAGACATTTTCTCCAGCTCCTGGGACACATGGCAGCTTCTACAGCAGTGGTTCCAGGAGCCAGGTTTCAGATGAGGGTTATCCAGTTTCATCTCAGGTCCTACTGGTCCCAGAGAAGGGACTCCTTGTCCAAACTGATCCCAGTGACAGCCACCGTGATCCATGCATTGCAGTGGTGGAAGGACAGGGACAACCTCCGGGAAGGTGTTCCATTCCACCAGCAACCTCCTACAGTGGTTCTGGCCACAGATGCCTCTCTCCTAGGGTGGGAAGCTCACTTGGGGGACCACACTGCTCACTGGACATGGTCTCACCAGGAGTCCCTGCTCCACATCAGTCTGTTGGAGCTCATGGCAGTGCTATTAGCTGTCCAGTCTGTACTGGGGAAGTTGGTGCAGATAAGGGCAAACATCACCACCATGTACTGCATTAACAAGCAGGGTGGGACGAGGTCATTTGCCCTGTGTATGGAGGCAATGAGGATCTGGAGTCTGGCCTATTCCCTCAAGACCGCCATCTCAGCCATGCATCTGCCAGGCAAGGACAGTGTACTGGCAGATGCCCTCAGCAGAATAAATCAGAGCCACCACGAGTGGTCTCTGAACAGGGAAATACTGCATGCAGTGTTCAGGAGATGGGGCATACCACAGATAGATATGCTTGCAGCCCTAGACAACCATCAGCTACCCCAGTTCTGCTGCAGACCTCTACTTATGGGTTCAGTGCCTATAGATGCACTGATATTGGATTGGACAGGCAGATTCCTGCATGCTTTTCCTCCATTCCCTCTGATCTTAGGAGTCCTGGTCAAACTCAGGAGCCAGCCCATCATCTATGATTCTGATTGTTCCAGAGAGGGCCAGACAGCACTGGTACCCCATGTTGCTGTTCCTGTTGGTGACCAGTCCAATCTGCTTCCCCAGGAGGCACAATCTTCTGACCTCCTCTCAAGGGAGGATCCTGTATCCCAACCTCAAGTCCCTCAGGCTCAGAGCCTGGCTGTTAAGAGACTAGAGTATGCAGGCCTGCATCTCTTTGAAGGGGTCTTGGATATTTTGAAGGTTTCCAGAAAACCTGCCACCAGAAAGACTTATGCTTCCGAATGGAAGAGATTTACTATCTGGTGTGCACAAAAGTAAATAGATCCACCGTAAGCTGGACTTTCAGTTCTGTTGGACTATTTAGACCACCTTCATTCCATAGGCCTTCAGCCTTCTGCTCTGAAGGTACATCTGGCAGCTGTTTCTGCCTATCTCTCTGCAGGGAAGGGCTCTTCCCTTGCCTCTCATGCAGTCTTCAAGAAGTTCTTTAAAGGGTTGCTCCATCTACACCCCTCTCACAAGGAGCCAGACCCTTCTTGGGATTTGAATATCTGCATAACACAGCTAATGTAGCCCTCATTTGAACACATGTCCTCTGCTGAGCTCAAGCACCTGACATGGAAAACTGTTTTTTTTGGTGGCATAACCTCTTCAAGGAGGATTAGTGAGCTAAAGGCCTTGTCAGTGGAGCCCAACTACATAGTACTCCATAGGGACATGGTCGTCCTTAGGACAAATAGGAAATTTCTTCCGAAGGTGGTCTCTGACTTCCACTTGAATCGGTCCATGACATTATCTGTCTTCTTCACTGAACATTCTAGTTCAGGAGAGTGTAGACTACATAATCTGGATGTTAAGAGGGCTATTAACTACTATCTGGATCAGACAAAGGCCCATAGGAACGAGTGCCCACAGCTGTTCCTCACCTGTGGGGAAGTGGGTAAAGGCAAGCCAGCCACTAAGAGGACCATTGCTTGGTGGATTGTGTCTTGCATCCAGTTCTGCTATGGCAAACTGGGGAAAGAGCCACCAGCTAGCCTTGGAGCCCACTCTACTAGGGGAACAGCTGCCTCTATTGCAGCTGCCAGAAATATTCCCCTGCTTGAAATTTGCAAGGCAGCTACCTGGAAAACTGTTCACACATTCACTAAACACTACTGCCTGGACACTCAGGCTAGGAGTGATGCCATATTTGGCACAGCAGTACTGCAGAGCCTATTTCCTAAGTAGCTTCTGTGCCTGTCTCCATGGGGCACTGCTTGGTAGTCTGCATTTAGTCAGAAAACAACAAGACTTCATATTGTTTGAAGAAAAAATTACCACAGTAATCATGTTTCTTCTAACGGAGTCTTGCTGTATTCTGACCTCCCTTCCTGCCTCCCCTAACAGAACCTGAAAGGGGGGGGTGCACTGCATTGCAGCTGTTTTATTGTTTGAGTGCTGCACCAGTGGGGTAGCATTTTTTCTTTGGGGCCTCTGACTTGAGTATTTTAGTTTGCCCATTTTGTTTGCTATTAGTCATTTGACAACTATTTTGTCAAAATTGTTATGTATGTAGTGTGGCCTGGCAGCCTATGTTTAGTGCTCGTAAGAATCTGATGGTTACACAGAATGTACCAGAGACAGGGGTTTGGAAACCGAGCTCGAGCTCAATGTTCTATGCATATGCATAGAGTTAACTCTTTCATCTCCAGGGCAGTTGAACTGGAAAGGCTAACTGCATTTAGTCAGAATACAGCAAGACTCCATTAGAAGAAACAAGATTATTGTGGTAATTTTTTCTTCTCTTTCACACTTCCGTCCCTCACCAATACCTCTCAAGATGTGCAAAAAAAAAAAAAGTACTAAGCAGAACATGTTTTGAATAATGATCAGCATGTTAGCCGGTTGTTTAAACATAAAGTGCAGAAGTTCTTTAAATGTTTAAAGTGTCAGGTGCTCATATATTAATACCTAATGTGTAAACTTTACAGAACATAGGTGCTATAATGCATTAAATGCAGATATTTAGACTGCATAGACAGTTATGAATAACAAAATGTCGTAGGGTTGTTTTATATATTGACCTTTGGAAAGACAGAATAAAATGTAAAATGAGCAGACCGGATGTCTGTTTAAAATGCAGAGCGGCTATAATTATTTTCATGTGTTAACCAGCCAGTCTGCAAGGTAAAACCCCATTGTGCCTCTGGTGGGGAAATAATGAAACAGAGGGATTTTGTTTTCAGTAGACTATCCCTTTACTGATGTGCTTGTTCCCTGATAAAGAAAAAGTACTGCCAAACAGCCACAGGGTCAAACAGAGTGGCTAAATCATTTTTATTTGTACCTAAAAACCACTGGGTAAAATAAAGAAAGCACAGAAATGGCTATGTGCATGTAAATGACAAGTTTGTATATTGGCTAATTCATAAAGTGCTTTAGATATTGCTAGAAAGTGCTGCCAGAATTAAGGGGCACACAGTCCAAGTTACATAGAAACATATAGAAACAGAATTTGATGGCAGATAAGGACCGCTTGGCCCACCCAGTCTACCCATTTCCCTACCTACTGGATAAGCTGCAGATCCTAGTTAACCAGCAGCCTACTTCTTCCTACCCCCACCCCCTAGAATTGCCTTATGACTGTCCCATGCATGCTTGAATTCCACCACTGTTTTGACTCCACAATATCCTCCGAAGGCCGCTCCATGCATCCACAACGCCTCTGTGAAAATACTTCCTTAAATTACCTCTGAGCCTCCCCCATCTTCAAATTGTGCCTCTTGTTCTTGCACACCTTTTTTTGAAAGATGCTACCCTCTTGGACTTTGTTGATTCCTTGAGGTACTTGAATGTTTCTATCATGTCCCCACTCTCCCTCCTTTCCTCGAGGCTATACATATTAAGCTCCTTTCATCTCTCTTCATATGTCTTCGGTGCAGACCCTGCACCATTTTAGTCCTCCTGGACAGCTTCCATCCTGTCTATGTCTTCTAGGAGATTGGGTCTCCAGAACTGCACACAGTACTCCAGATGGGGTCTCACCAGCTGTCTGTACAGAGGATAATAACTTCCTGTTTTCTACTGGTGATGCCTCTCCTATGCATCCCAGTATCCCCCCGCCTCCTTGCTGCCCTCTCACATTGCTTGCCCACCTTTAGGTCATCTGATATGACTACTCCCAGGTCCCTTTCCATTTTTGTTGTTGTTAGTATCTCACCCCCCATTGTGTACTCTTCCCTTGGGTTTTTGTTTCCCAGGTGCATTACCTTGCACTTCTTAGCATTGAATCTAAGCTGCCATAAAGTTGACCATTCCTCTAACCTTGCCAAGTCCCTTCTCATCCTTTCCACCCCACCCTGTGCATCAACTCTGTTGCAGATCTTTGTGTCATCTGCAAAGAGACATACTTTTCCTTCCAGTCCTTCTGCAATGTCGCTTATAAAGACATTGAAGAGGACCGGTCCTAATACTGAACCCTGCGGTACCCCACTAGTAACCCTCCTTTCTTCTGAGTGGACTCCATTTGCTATTACTCTCTGTGTCCTGTTCTCCAGCCAACCTTTACCCAGGCTGTCGCCTTGGGACCCACTCCCAGGCTGGCTAACTTGTATATTAATCTTCGTGGGACTGTGTCAAATGCCTTGCTAAAGTCCAGGTAGGCCATGTCCACAGCCCTCCTGATCTACTACTTTGGTCACCCAGTCAAAGAAATCTATCAGATTAGCCTGGCATGACCTTCCCACTGTGAATCCATGCTGCCTAGGGTCCTGTTCCTCTGGCCTCTAGATCCTGACAATTCTTTCCTTCAGAAGTGATTCCATCATTTTCCTATCACTGAGGTTAAACTAACAGGTCTGTAGTTTCTGCTTCTGCCTTGCTCCCACTTTTGTGAAGGGAATCACATCTGCCCTCCTCCAGTCCTCGGGTACCACCCCATCCTCCCATGATTTGTTAAAAGGGTAGTCAGTGGTGTCACTAGTTCTACCCTTAGTTCTTTTAGAATTCTGGGATGAATCCATCAGGCCCCATTGCTTTGTCCACCTTCAGTTTTAAGAGTTCTTTCAGAACCCTTTCTTCTGTAAATGGGCTGGTATCAACTTCTGTATCCAGAGTGTTTGTACTGTTTGTTTTATGTACCTCCCTCTTCATTTGTAAATACTGAGCAAAAATATTTGTTTAGTATCTCTGCCTTCACAGTCTCCCTCTGCCCACCCTCCCTCCCTTTATTAAGCCTCACTATCCCTCCCTTGGTCTTCTTTCGCTCCCTGATGTATTTATAAAAGGTTTTATCCCCCTTCTTAACCGAGTTGGCTATCTTTTCCTCGGTTTGGGCCTTTGCTGTTCTGACTGCCTTCCCAGTCTCCTTTTGTTTTAGCTGATACAGTTCTCTGTCCTGCTCCTTCTGCGATTCCTTGTACTTCCTGAATGCTTTCTTTTTCTCTTGAACCTTCACTTCCACTTCCTTTGAGAACCATAGTGGTTTCTTATATCATTTTGTTTTGTTTATTTGCTTCACACAAAGGCTCGTTACCTCTGTGATGGCAGTTTTTATTGTTCCCCATTGTTCTTCCACCCCTCCTTCCTGCCCATTTGCTAGTGCATTCCTTAGGCACTCACCCATTTTGGCAAAGTTAGCCCTCCTAAAGTCCAGTACTTTTGTCTTTGTATGGCTTGACTCTATTGCTGTGTTTATTGTGAACCATACTGTTCGATGGTCGCTAGTTCCCAGATGGCTACCCACTTCTACATCTGTGATCCTCTCTCCATCTCCATTTGAGAGAATCAAGTCTAATATTGCTCCCTCTTGAGTGGGCTCCAGTACTAGTTGTCTAAGGCATGCTCCCTGTAGGGCATCTAGAATAATTCCACTCTTCAAAGTGGCAGCTGCAACTGCACTCCAGTTAACATCTGGCATATTCAGATTACCCATCAGCAATATCGCCCCTTTTTCTGCCATTCTAAGTATACTTTCTATCATTTCCTTGTCCATTTCCTCCCCCTGAGAAGGGGGTCTGTATACAACCCCTGTGCGGATTGTGGTGCCATTGCCTGTCTCCAAATTTACCCACAGTGCTTCTTCTCCTCCTCCCTGTTTACCCTTTTGTTCTGTTGCTTTTATTCCTTCCCTTATGTAAAGAGCTACTCCTCCTCCTCTTTTACCATCCCTGTCCCTCCTGTAGATAGTGTATCCTGGTATGTTTATGTCCCAGTCATTGTTTTGTGTGTACCATGTTTCTGGTACTGCCACGATATCCAGATGTTCCTCCTCCATCAAGGCCACTAATTCAGGAAGCTTGTTACCCAGACTACGGGCATTGGTACTCATTGCTCTCCATTTTTTGATGGCTTTACCTTCTGTTGCAGCATCCCTCACTGACCGTTCTACCTCGGTCTTTTTCTCATTTAGTGCCCTGTTTTGAAGGGAGAGGCTGGGATTTTCCTGCTGCTTGCCAGTGCCTCCCCCTTTGACTAGTTTAAATGCTTGCCATTGAAGCATTTAAACCGATTGTTCAAAAGACTTGTTCCCTTCCTGGACAGATGCAGACCATCCTGCCGGTATAGGCTGGTGTCCCTCCAGGTGGAACCCCAGTCCCCAATGAAGCCAAACCCCTGTGCTCCACACCATTTTTTCAACCATTCATTAAACTGCATGGTGCTAATTACCCTCGCCTCCCCCATGCCTTTGACAGGCAGCACCTCTGAGAAGGATACTGTGTGTGCTACTTGTCTTAGGCTCCTCCCCAACTCTGCAATGTCCTCCTGCACTGCTCTAATCTCATGATGAGCCAAGTCATTTGTCCCTAGGTGGACAATTACGTCCAGCTCAGACTCCCTTGCAGCTGTTCTCGTGATCCTGAGGATGCTTCCTGTCCCTCAAGTCATGGCACCAGGCAGGCATCTTACTTCAGTTTTCCCAGCTCCCCAGTTCTATACCCTAATAATTGGGTCCCCACCAGAGCTGCTTCCTTTCTCTTTGGTGTCCTCTGCCTCTTCCTGTGGGCCTCCCTTGTGACAGTTGTCATCGGTCTTCCTGGGTGCATCCATAGGGGAGCTATGCTCCCCAGAATGGTGTATGGATTGTGGATGGAACAATTGATTGGTGTGCCTCTGTTCCACCATCCTCACCCTCCCTGAGCCCACTGTGGTCCAACTGCTGTGCTTTCTTGCAACCTCTGAGGTAGTGGTGGTGGTGCTAGTGCTCCTGGATGGGGAGGTTCCTTCCTACTGTCCAGTGTGGCCTGAGGAAGGTTTCCTTACTACTGTCCAGTGCGGCCTGAAGATGGGCAACTTCCTCCCTCAGGGCAGATAGTTGTCTGCAAATAGGGCAGCATCTCAGCCTCCAGAAAGACTCCCGGAAGACTGCTGCCCCACGGCCATTACATTGCTCTACTCCCCACATGTTTATCTACTTTTGTGTGTGTGCGCGTGTGATTGGTTATATAGAAATATATATATTATACAATGTGTATGCTTGTCAGTGCAGTGTGCTAGAGAGGATATGACAGTGATATGCACCTCGCACTCTTGAGGAAATGATGTCAGAACCTCAGGTATAAAGGAACTATTTCAGGGGTGGGTGGGGTGAGGGTGGGAAGGGGTTGGGCCTAAACTGTGCCCTCACAAAACAATCAGCTAAAAGCTCTCACCCACTGCCACGATGAGTGCCTTCCTGTCAGCAAGATATCCTACACAACAGTTTGACAGAGAAAGTACCCTGCTAATCAAACAGAGAAAAATCCAGACATCCAAGTCAGACACAGGTAAACCTCTCCAGCCCCAAAACAGCCTGGTGGTTTGTTAGCCACAAAGGCAAATCAAATATGCAGTTATTTCAGCCCTTCTGAAGATGCTGACAAGATAAGCAGTTTTGAAAAACCCCTTCCTGAATTAAAAATTAAAATAATTAAACACAAAGCAATACCACTGTAAAAGTGAGGAAAACTTCTCTCAGATGTAAGCAAGAGAGAGAGATTAGTTACAGATACCTAGTCCAAAATAATATATCCCACGCAGCTTCTCAGTTGTTTCAAAGCACACCCAGTACACAACTTGGAAGAAGATGGACTTCTGTCTCAAACAGGATCACACCAGTAGTTTATAGTAATTGAACAATGCTGAAATAGTCAAGCTAGACAACTGGCTGTGATGCAGACCTCTGACTTGTGAAGACAATTTCCCCACCTCAGGCTATGTCTGGCATCCAATTACAAACTGCAGCCTTTGCTATTTTAAATCACACAACCCCACCAAATGTTGCAAAATTTATTGATGCAGATTGTCACAGAATTCTAGTAATCAGTCCAGTTAGCCACAAAGGCAAATCAAATATGCAGTTATTTCAGCCCTTCTGAAGATGCTGACAAGATAAGCAGTATTGAAAACCCCCTTCCTGAATTAAAAATTAAAATAATTAAACACAAAGCAATACCACTGTAAAAGTGAGGAAAACTTCTCTCAGATGTAAGCAAGAGAGAGAGATTAGTTACAGATACCTAGTCCAAAATAGTATATCCCACGCAGCTTCTCACTTGTTTCAAAGCACACCCAGTACACAGCTTGGAAGAAGATGGACTTCAAATTAAAATGAAATAAAAAGTGCCTGACGTGCTGAAAAAGGTACCCTAGATAATGAATATATTAGCAGGCAAATTATACTGAAACATGAATAACTATGCTAAAACAAAGTGTAGGTGTTTAAGAGAAAAATAAATTGATGTTAAAAACCTGTCCTGCAAAGCATGCAGAGCTTGTATATTGGTTAGAAGGACGCATAAAGTGCCTGCATGCGTAAAATTGAAATAGTTGTGAAAGCTGCATAAGTTATCATGGGAAACATAGTGGCAACTGAATAAACAACTTAGAGGGCTGTGTCTGTAACATAAAGAGAGGACATCTGGAAAAGTGGTTACTTTAAAACAAAAGATTAATAGGAAGGGCTCTTACAGAAATAAGGAAAAGGTCTAGGTTACAAATACAAACATTAGGAGACAAAGGAACATCTCTAAATGGGGCCAGTCTGTAATTTAGCCCCGGCAGTGTTTGTCCCAGAGAGGGCCTGTTTTTGTTATAAGCTAATAGTTAATACTGACGCCCCCCCCCCCTTTCTATTTTAAAAACAGGCTCATTAAAATCAAACTGTAACCAAGGGGAAGACTTAAAATACAACTACTGCAATACTGCCAGTTGTTTATATACCTGGAAAAAAGCAACTGGAAGGGTTCTCTGATTTTTTTCCCCCTTATTTCCCTTTCCTCCACCCTTCTAGGCCACAACTGGGCCTACCTGTTGCCTGTAGGTGAATTAGTTTTCCTATAGGGAGACAGCAGCCCCTAATGGCCTGTTTTTATACTGAACAAAATGCAAGTCTTACTGTGTAGAGGGAGGAGCTAGCAGTCATTAGTGCTAATTAAGGATTCAGGGCCCATTTACTGTCCCAGGTCTATATTGTATATTACTAGTCCTAAAAGGATATTATTGCTAAAAGTATTAAGGCTTAGAACAACCTTTTCTCTTTTGTATAGGCATGGTTGTTTGCCTTAGAAAGCCTAATTGTACCTATGTGGGCTGGCTTAACTGCTAAGCGGTAGAGCTATATAACCCTCCAGAGACAGGCATAGTTACTGTAGATCAGCCTTGTGAGAGGAACCTGTAGGACCTCTGCCAGTGTATGGTCTGAGAAGAACACAGAGGAAGGTGGACCTTAAAAGCCTTAATAGTGATCCACGCTGTGCGCAGTACTAGGAGTTGTAGTACTGCTGTTGTAAGAATTATTTTATTTGTTTATTTTTGATTCTGATGTTTTAAAAAAAATAAAATGATAAACATACTTGTGTTTTTTTTTTATGCACCTGAATCGTGGTCTGCTTGATTTATGTTATGTTTCACCCATGCCCTGTGACACCACCCCTACCCTACAGACACTGGCAGACATCGGGGGTGTGCCTTGGGGTCGTCGGCCTTAATGCTCACCCTATTCTCCTATACTGTACCCATCTCAGCTTACTTACTTTTATTTTTAACCTGTTTTTTATTGCAAGATTTTATCACACGTTGTTAACAATCACATATTGCCATGAGTGAATACATATAGGATAATGGATGGCTGAATGGAAACAACAAGGCTATTCTTACACGAGTTGTTGCTATGCCGATTGTTGACCTCGAGAGGTCAACATTCGGCATAGCAACCACGAGAGTAAGAATATGCCTAGTAGTGCCCACATATTTACAAAAAAAAAACAATCCGGAGACATAACTTGTGTTGTGAAAGTACTTGACTGGAAGGGGAGAGAGAAAAGAAAAAAAAAAAAAAGATTACTTACAGTGCTTGTAGAGATTGTATCATAAGACCGCTGCTATTTCGCACACTACCCCCCCAGTACCGTGTTCACCATGCTGAACAGTTAAACTTTAACCTCTCACCCATTACCCCTCACTGAGATGGGTTTTAATTGCTAAATAACTAACTCGAGTTATGAGCAGCTGCCAGGACCACGACTTTACCACACAGCTGATTTTTAGTTTTTTTAGAACTACCATTTGGCGGTTGCCATGACGAACAAAGCGCTTGTGAGGGAACTGGTATGACATCCGTACTAAAGTAGAACCAAAAGTCTTTCTGCTGCAGTACAGACGTCACTACTGCAGCAGAACCATGTTTTTGCTGTCACAGAAAACAAGTTAGAACAACGTTCTAACATACACTATATCAATCAAATATATATCAGGCAGTGAAAGAGTAGCCAACTAACGAGGTAATATTAAGGACCTAGGAAATGGTGCCTTTAGTTATTAAATTATAAGTTATTGATTACTTCTCAGATTTATAAATCAATGATCTCCCTCCCCCCCGTATTATGACAATATTAAAATGTACAATGAATTTATCCAACTCAATTTTCTATCAGACACTCCTTCCAATATTTTTTAATTCATCTACTTCCCTTCAACTGCCCTCTACTCATAGTCCCTATTGGTGAGGTTATGGGCAGAAATCCGGGTCTATTGATGTTTGGTAGAGTACCCATTTCTACCATTTTAACATATGGGTCGGACCTTATTTTGTAATTTAGCATTTAAACTTTCTGTATGGTATATATCCTTCATAATAGTTCTTCAGTCAGAAATGTTTGGAATAATATTGGTCATCTATCTCCTTGTGAGCGCCTTCTTTGCTGCCAAAGTGTATTCTGGTAAGAGGGTATGAGCTCAGGGTGGAGAGTGATCCGGGAAGATTCCAAGCAGGGATTGTTCTGCTGTTAATTCGATTGGTTCGCCCATACACAAAGAGAGCTCTGTCTGGAGTGTTAGCCAAAAGGGCATCAGGAATTGGCCGGCCAAAAAATTAGACCCAGTGATGCCCTAGGGCAACCACAGTTTCTCCAGCATGAGCCATATTCATCTGGTAGGCATTTCATAAGAATTGCTGGAGAACGAAAATATCTTGATCTGCACATCCAGGCAAACTCCCGCCACCGGGGAGATGATGATACTTTAAGTGCTTGCAAGGCTGTTCCCAACCAATCCTCCTTGGATATATTTAGGTCCAAGTCTTTGTTCCATTCTGTTACTATGGAGCAAATGAATTCTGATGACTCATCCTGCAGAGCCTCATATAGCTTCCCTATAATGTGTGCTCCCAGTTCCCCCTGTATTGCTTGCATAAAAATTGTAAGCAGCCCTGAAGTGGGGGGTGAGGGTGGGAGGCGGAGCTAGGCCTGAGTGTTTCTTTTCATCAGAATGTGGTGCCTTACTTGGACATACCTTAACTGGTCTGATCTACGGAGATTATGTTTGAGCAATAGGGTGTCAAAAGGATGGATCCCTTGGTATGATAAAAATTGGAACAAATGAGATAGGCCCAGCCTTCTCCAGTGGGAATAAGTGAGGTCTGTCTGTGACGGTAGGAAAGAATCATCTTCCAAAATTAGTTTACAACGCTCAAACTTTGGACTGATAGGTTTAGATCTCCTAATTTTTCTCCATTGTGCATGGGTGTAGGCCGTGATGCCCGTGAAAGCTCTGGGTGGCAAGGGCCTTCCTTCTGATGAGAAATAGAGGATTGTGTATGAGCAATCATACATAACAAGGATATTCTTGTATCGAGAGGTTTCCTTGGTAACAGATGACCTCGAGAGTGCAGCTCGAGAGGGACTCTGTTACCAAGGGAACCTCAAGATACAAGAATTTCCTTGTTTGTGTATGACTGCTCATATACAATCTTTTATAGTGTATGGGCAGTCACAGCATAGAAAATCACACAAAACCAGCTGGAGAAGACAACAAAGAATAGAAATGTTAACATTTTCTTTTTTTTTTAACTGACAGTGTGCTGCAGATGTTTCTGCAAGTTCAAGTTTAAAAAAAAAAAACGCAACTTCCAGTTTAACTGGATTGAGGAAAGCAACTTTGTAGCAGCATTCCAAGCAGTTATGCTGCAGTAGTGACATAGCTAGTACAGTATAGCAGCTGTGATGACATAGCTACTGCAGCATAACATCTCCATTCTAGTTATGGATTTCTATCCATAACAGCATTCTACCATACACTATGAGTATTTTATTTATATCAAATAAATCATTAATTGAAATGCAAGGGTTTTCCATGGGAGGATGTAATTGTCTGCCAACCAGAGTAAGACTATGCTGAGAAAGGCTTCTTTTGCATATAGTTTGAAGTCTGGTAGGCTGATACCACCCTGGGAAAGGGGTAGTTTTAATGATGATAATTGTATCCTTGGGTGTCCGTTACCCCAAATAAAATTTGAAATTTGTTTATCCCATGATTTAAAATAGTAGGTTGAGGGAAAGAATGGTATGTTTTGTATTAGGTATAAAAGCCTGGGGCGAATGTTAATACAGATTATTTTGACTCTCTGATAGAGGGAGAGGGGTTGGTTAGACCATTTTGTTAGGTCTGATTGAATTGAATTAGACAAAGGTTCATAGTTAACTATTTCCAGAACTTCGGGGTTTAAGGGGATATTTATCCGAGATATATTATTTTGGTGGTTAACCATTTGGAAGGGTGGGACCTTTTTAATGATGAGGGAAGGAAAAGTTGAATACAAGGATCTCTGTTTTGGTGTTATTTAGTTTAAATCGAGCAAGTTTCTCATATTGTTTTAATATTTTCCGGGCTTCAGATATTGAGGTGTCTGATGAAGTCAATGATGAAAGCACATCGTCAGCAAATAAGCTGATTTTGTACTCCTTTTGTGCAATGGGTATGCCTTCCACCTCCCCTGCCACTCTCAAAGCTGTAGCCAGGGGTTCCATGTACAAGGCAAATAGGGAGCGGGAGAAGTAGCAACCTTGTCTCTTTCCTTACCCTATTGGGATTGGACTAGCCAAGCCTCCAGTAACCCTAATATAGGCCCCAGGGGATTTATATAGGGCTTTTAACCAGGATATGAAGGAGGAGGGGAAGTGAAAGGCAATTAAAGTATTCCACAGAAAGGGCCAAGAGACCCTGTCGAAGGCCTTTTCAGCATCTAAACTTCTAAAGGCTGCTGGTATTTTCCTGTTCCGGACATATTCCTGTAATATTAGGGTCTTACGGATGTTGTCAGAAGTATTTCTATTTTTAATAAAGCTGGATTGGTTTGGGTGAGTAATTTGTAGGAGCAGGGTTTCAAGTCTCAATGCCCATATGGTCATAAATATTTTATAATCCACATTTAAAATTGAAATGGGGTGGTAAGCCGCGGGGTTGGATGGGACCTTATTTGATTTAGGTATCAGGGTGAGAGCAGCATAATCCCAAAATTGGGGGGGGGGGTGCTTCCCTGGGCTTTTTCCATATATAAAGAATATAGCTTGGGAAGGAGATTGGCTAGAAACATCCAATACCACTCAGCTGTGAAGTCATCGGGACTTGGGCAGTGCCCCGGATCCAGCTTTTTGATCACCTCTTGAATTTCTGTGTGGGTGATAGTAGCCTCCAAGGCCCCTACTTGTGATTCCTTTAATGTAGGGAGATTAAGTTGATTTAAAAAGGATGTTCTGGCTTCTGAGGTGGAAACTGTATCTTCCAAATAAAGATTTGAAAAGAAATCTGAGATTTGTCTGATACGGACTTCTGTATGATGGATTTTGCCTGTATTGGGATCTTTTAGTTTTAAAATCGTAGATATATGTTTTCTGGAACGTAGTTTCTGAGCCAATCTCCTTGCAGCACAAGGCCCTCCCTCGTGTGTAGAGTGTTTGAGATAGACCAGGGAATGCTGAATTTTATCTGTTATCATTTGCAGAGCAGCTTTGGTATCACATATCTTGGTTTGGAGTTCTTTATCCCCATCCCTATAAAGCAACTGATAATTAGCTAGTTGTTTGGTCAGTTCCTGGTACCTGTTTTCCCTTTCTTTTTGGTAGTGTATGCTATTATTCAAACAACATGAAGTCTTGCTGTATTCTGACAATTGCAGTGATTCCCCACCTTTGAACTGCCCTGGAGAACAAATAGTTAACTTTCTATGCAGGGCATAGAATGCTAAGCTCGAGCTCGGTTGAAGTCTCTGTCTGGAGTGATTCAAACCTAAACTGTCAGATTCTTTACTCCGCCTCACTGAATGGCCGCTTCGGAGATTTCTCCTTCAGCTCGGTTCGAAAGTCAGTTAAAGTTTTCAGTTTTGGTCGGTTTTTAAACCGAAAAAAGTATCCACATAGTCGGTTCAGTCTCTGTCTGAGGTGCCGTGAGTACTAGAGAGAAATTGTTCTGTTTTTCTGTGTGGAACTTGTAAAAGTGCGGCTCGGTTCGGCTGAACCGGCCATTTGATAGTGAAATTTGTTTGTTTACTTAGTGTGTGGTTACCAGTTCTTATTGGTTCTAAAAAAAAAATACATGTTTTGAACCGTTTTTTTCCAATACCTGTACCACGGTTAGGAACCGATAAGGGAGTCTTGCCTGGCGGTTGCTGAAAAAAGGGTAAGTTTGGTTAGGTTGGCCATGTCTGAGGAACCCAAGAAAAACCGGCCCACTGGGTTTCAACACTGCAGTGAGTGTGGGAGGTTCTTTTCAAGGCCAACCTCACACCACCTGTGTTTATTGTCTGGGGTTTGACCACATCGATTCAGACTGCCAAATGTGTAAAAACTTTCCCAAATCTACTCTTGAGAAGAGATTAGGTAGACTGAGGGTAAAGGAGGCCGAGAAGTCCGCTAACCCGGATGGCCAGCCCGGTTCGGTTTCGACCGAACCAGAAGGAGTGCCCTCTGACCAGGGCGATACTTCTTTGGGCAAAAGGAGAGCTGATTCCGAGGGATCTGTTCCGACAGAAAGAAAACGCAAAGATAAATCAGCCGGTTTGGATCCAGAGGTTCATGTTCCGACTGCCGAAGAGATAGCCAATGCAACTCAGATTGTGGAGTCGCTCTGTCCGGTTCCGACCGATCCGGCTCCGTCTGGCAGGGGCTCGGTTTGGTTGGTTCCCCTAGTTCGAGTATACCCTTGAAGATTTTTATGAACCAGAATTTGAAGAGGAATGGGAATTTGAGGATGATGATGATGTAAGTGAAGGTCTGGATGTGCCTGTGGAACCGGACATCTCCCCAGACAGACCTTCAGGTGTTTCCCCTCCTAGGCTTTCTGAGTCCCCTTCTTACTTTATGTTTTACAGAAAGGTGGCTGAAAAGCCTCCAGCTTCCTATGGAGGAAGCTGTGGAAGATCAAGAGGAGCCTTATTATGTAGAAATGATGGACATCCCAGAGTCCAGGAGACTGTCTATTCCCCTCCATAAATCTTTTGGGAAACAGACACAAAAAATCTTAAAGTCTGCTAACATTATACCTCCTGTGGATAGAAGAATGGACAAGAGGTATACACTTTCAGGCTCAGACACGGAGTTCTTATATCAACAATGCAGCCATGTTGCGGTAGTGCAGGCTGCTGCCTGTGACAAGGCAAATATTCCCTTGGCTTCACACCCCCCTGACAAGGACTCCAGGAAGATTGATGCCATGGCAAAGAAGCAGTACATGGTATCTTCTTTGGGACTCAGGCAGGTGAATTACATGGCCTATACAGCCAGGTACCAGAAGTCCAGGTGGGACACTGTACTGGCACTGGCTAAACAGGCCTCCCCAGCTAGCCAAGGAGCTGGAGGTGGTGGCTGCAGATGGGATTGAGGCATCTAAGGTTCAGTTTCATGCTGCTGTGGACTCTAATGATGTGTCATCAAGAGTCATGGCTACATCTGTGGCTCTTCGGAGGATGACTTGGCTCAGATGTACTAGCCTCGCGCAGGGCACCCAGGCTAAGGCCATGGATTTTCCTGTAGTGGGTAATTCTCTGTTTGGGGAGCAGACAGAGAATTACATGGAGAAAATGGATGAGTACAGGACCACTTACAGGAGTGCTCAGGCCAAGGAAAGGCAGGCAACTCCTCAAAGGCAGCAGTCTAGGGACAGGGGCAGGCCTTTTCAAAGGCCTTTTTACCAAGCGCAGGCCTCTTCTTCCTTTTCTCAGAGGGGGTTCTTCAGAGGGAGAGGCAGAAGGGGGATGAGCAGGGCTGCATCCACTCCTCAGCCTAAAGCCCCTGCCAAGCAGACACCCTGATGGGCCTGCCCAGGTCGACTCTCCTATTCCAGTAGGGGGCAGACTGGCTTACTTTGTCCAGGACTGGATGTCTGTTACATCAGACAAGTGGGTCCTGGAAGTAGTAAGCCAGGGACTGGTTCTCAGCTTCAAAAAATTTCCAAAGATGAGAGCCAGATCTTTTCCACCTGCACATCTCTCGGAAACCCTTGCCCTAGAGGCAGAAGTTTCTTCTCTCCTAGCTTTAAAAGCTATTGAGAGAGTACCTACCCTACACTGGGGCAAAGGACTGTGCTCCAGGTACTTCCTGACCCCCAAAAAGACAGGGGAGTGGCGACCCATCCTAGACCTAAGATATCTAAACAAACATCTTTTAAAACCTAAGTTCAAGATGATAACTATGGGAATAATCCTTCCCTAAGGCCAGGGAACTGGCTAGCCTCCCTGGACCTCAAAGATGCCTACTTTCACATTCCCATCAGGTGCTCCCACAGAAAGTACCTCAGGTTCGAGTTGCCCTCAGGCCATTATCAGTTCAGAGCAATGCCCTTTGGCCTAACCGCAGCCCCAAGGGTTTTCACAAAGTGCCTGGCAGTAGTAGTTGCCTTTTCTAAGAAGGCAAAATATTTCCATTTTTCCATATCTGGACGATTGGCTAATAGTCTGTCAGTCTCCAGACCAAGTCAAGTCTCACCTGCAAGTGATCCAGCAAGTGCTCACTTCTCTAGGATTTCTTCTCAACCTTCCCAAGTCAGTTCTCGAACCAGTCCAGCTTCTTACCTTTATAGGGGCAGAACTGGACACACTCAGAGCAAGAGCCTTTCTTCCTCTAGAAAGGGCAAGGGTTCTTATGGAACTAGCTTCTTCCTTCAGCCTTCGGGTATCTCAACCAGCAAGGCATTTCCTCCAGCTCTTGGGCCACATGGCAGCTTCAACAGCAGTGGTCCAAGGGGGCAAGATTCCAGATGAGGGATATTCAGTTCCACCTGAGAACTTTCTGGTCTCAGAGAACAGATTCCCTTACCAAACTGATCCCAGTGACTCTGACCTTGATCCAAGTCCTCCAGTGGTGGCAGGATCAGGACAATTTAAGACAAGGTGTTCCTTTTGTTGCTCAGCCTTGTTCAGTGGTCCTTACCACGGATGCTTCTTTCCTGGGCTGGGGAGCCCATCTGGGGTCCCTTACTGCCCAGGGGCTGTGGTCCCCCCAAGAATCCCTTCTCCACTTCAGTCTTCTAGAGCTCAGGGCAGTTTTTCTGGCTCTAAAAGCTTTCTCACAGTCAGTACAGAACAAGGTGGTTCAAGTCAGAACAGACACCACCACCACCACCACCACTATGTGGTAAATCAACAAGCAGGGAGGCACTCGGTCCATGGCCTTGTGCACAGAAACCATGAAGTTGTGGTCCCTGGCTTATTCCCTGCAAACCTCTCTTGTAGCAGTTTACCTTCCAGGCAAGGACAATGTGCTAGCAGATGCACTGAGCAGGATTCTCAGGGCCATCACGAATGGTCCCTGGACCCTCAGGTGTTGAAAGTGATTTTTTCAAGGTGGGGCACTCCAGAGATGTATCTCTCTGCAGCCCCAGACAATCACAAACTCCCTCTCTTTTGTTGCAGACCTCCAGTCCTGGGCTCAGTCCCTCTGGACGTCCTGATCCTGAATTGGGAAGGGAAGTTTCTGTATGCCTTTCCCCCCTTCCCACTCCTGTTTAAAGTTTTGTTAAAAATAAGGTCTCAACCTTGCAAACTGATTCTGATTGCTCCAGATTGGGCCAGACATCCCTGGTACCCCCTGTTGGTGTCCATAGCAGTCCATCTTCCCCTGTCTCTTCCCAGGAATTACAACCTTTTAACATCCTCTCAGGGAAGGATTTGGTACCCCAATCTTCAGTCTCTCAATCTCAAAGCATGGCTCTTGAAGAGTTAGAGTTTGCAGATCTGCATCTTTCCCAAGGGGTTCTGGATATCCTCAAGGCTTCTCGAAAGCCCTCCACCAGAAAGACTTACAACTCCAAATGGAAAGATTCAGCATTTGGTGTTCTAAGAAGCATGTTTCTCCAGACACTGCTGAATTGCCTACGGTTCTGGATTATATGGTCCATCTTAATGGCCTAGGCCTCAGACCAGCTACTCTCAAAGTACACCTGTCAGCTGTTTCTGCTTTTGTCAGTGGGAAGTCTTCCTCACTATCTTCCCATCCTATGTTCTGTAAAATTTTTAAAGGATTGCTTCACACCAATCCTCCTTTTAGAGACCCTGCCTCTGCCTGGGATTTGAATGTTTGCATTGCTCAACTTATGCAACCCCCTTGAGCCTATGTCTTCAGCAGAGCTTAAGTACTTGACTTGGAAAACTGTGTTCCTGGTAGCCATTACCTCTGCCAGGCGTATCAGTGAATTGCAAGTCCTGTCCGTGGAACCTAATTTTATCTCATTTCATGGGATAAAGTGGTCCTTAGAACCAATAGAAGGTTCTTGCCCAAAGTGGTTTCAGACTTCCATTTAAACCAGTCTGTGTCTCTCCCTGTTTTCTTCACTGATTATTCTTCCTCAGGAGAGAGGAGGCTATACAGTTTAGATGTCAAAAGAGCCCTTAGTTACTACATGGAGCATACCAAGGGCCACAGGTTTGACTCCCTCCAGTTGTTCCTCACTTATGGAGAAGTGGGAAAGGGCAAACCTGCCACCAAAAGATCTGTTGCCAGGTGGATTGTGTCTTGCATACAATTCTGCTATGAAAAACTCCACCCTCAGGCCTGAGGGCTCATTCCACAAGAGTTACAGCTGCTGCCAGGGATATCCCTCTCTTAGAAATTTGTCAAGCAGCCACCTGGAAAACAGTCCATACCTTTACCAAGCACTACTCTCTGGATATCCAGGCTAGGAATGATGCTCGGTTTGGCACAGCAGTACTTCAGAGCCTATTCCCAAAGTAGGTGCTGCCCCTCCTCCTTGGAAGACTTCATGTTGCCTTAGTAATTATGTTTCTTCTAATGGAGTCTTGCTGTATTTTGACCTCCATCCCTGCCTCCCCTCTCAGAACCTGTTTTTGGGAAGTGGTTGGGCAGGTGCAATGTTGCACCCCAGGGGTGTTTTTGCTTGCACCCTCCTTTTTGTTTGGGTGCTGATTTATTATTGTTATTTATAGTACATTGGGTTTTGGTTTTTGGGTTTTCTGACTTGAGTCTTCATTGGGAATCCAAAACTTTTTTCTGCCAGTTGCTAGTAAGAATTTTTACATTTTCCACATAGAATTTTTAGTTTAGTTGGGCTCATTAGAATCTGACGGTTTAGGTTTGAATCACTCCAGACAGAGACTTCAACCGAGCTTGAGCTCAGCATTCTATGCCCTGCATAGAACGTTAACTATTTGTTCTCCAGGACAGTTCAAAGGTTGGGAATCGCTGCAGTTGTCAGAATACAGCAAGACTCCATTAGAAGAAACATAATTACTAAGGTGAGTAATTTTTTCTTTTGCCATGTAATGTGGCCTTAATAGCATCCCATTGTATTTCTTCCATTATAGTTGGAGAGGCGCTCTCGGATATAAATTGGGGGATTCTTTTTTATGATATTTTGAAATTCTTTGTCTTGTAAAATTAATGGGTTTAATCTCCAAAAGTTTTTTTGGATGCCCTCCCAATATCCAGTTTTAAAGTCTGGATGATGGTCAGATAGTATTTTGGGTCCGATCGAAATATCCTGGACTGCCGAGAAGTGTTCAGCTGTGGTTAAAAAGTAATCTAGCCTGGAGTATGATTGAAACCTGGCTGAGTAAAATGTATAACCTGGGTAAGTCGGAAATGTCCGTTGCCAGATATCTACTATGCCCAAGTGTTCCAGTGTTTCTTTAAGTTCTTTGACTATTTTTGTGTGCCTGTGCTTTTGTTTATTCGAGCAGTCGAGATGGGGGGACAGAGTCAAATTAAAATCCCCACCCAAAATTAGCTGTCCCTGAAGGTGGTCCATGAACATGGAAATTAACCCTCTTATTACTGGGAACAGAGTTTTGGGAGGGAAATAGACACTGGCCAGTGTAACTTTCTGACCATGTAGGAGAGCCTGCAAAATTACATAACGTCCCTGATTATCTATGTGGGTTTTGTGAATATCTAAAGGGGGTTCATTAGGGACAAGGATGGCCATTCCCCGTTTTCACCCCTTGGGGTAGGAAGAGGCAAAAACCCTGCATCACTTCCCCCAGCCAAGATTCAGGTGCTCGGATTTGGAAAGGTGCGTTTCCTGAAGGAAATAAAGGTCAGCCCTCTTTCTATTGATATGCTGCATTAATCAAGATCTCTTGATTGGGTCATGGAGAGCATTAATGTTCTGAGATACTATCTTGATTGGGTTATTAGCCATAGTTTTGGTTCGTATTAATGCTAATTTTCTCTTCTTCCCTAGGATGGTTGTTATAAACTTATTCCGGATCACTTTCCCCCCTGGCGATGAAGATTGTAGCTGTTCTGAGCAGATCTTCCATTTGACTGTTAAGCTAAGCATCAATAAAGTTTGATTAATTGACAATATTATATGAGTTTTGTGTTTTTTAATGCCCCCTTCCCCCCTTAACCTGTAAAAAGAAAAATAAACATAGTAGAACCTTAGACACTCAAACTGGTGTCCAAAAACCGTCACTATTTCTTTAAATGCAAAAAACTGTAGCCAATTATGTCTTAAGTCTATATGATTAATCCTTCCCCGTGCCCCCTTAAAGTAATGGGATGAGAAAGAAAATAGAATTGTCCCAAACCCCAATGACATGTGGCTGTTGAACTTAATTATGCCATTAAGAACTTTAGAGCATCAAAAACTATGTACAGTTTGACTCCATGTGGGAGGTGCTTTTATTAAGCTCCCTCGAAGTACTCCTGTCCAGATTCCCTATGGGAGTAGGGAAGGAGTTGGGGGCTACTAAGCCCCCAAGGAAGAGAAAGAGTGCCCCTGCTAGGGTGAGAATACTCGGTGTATACCCACCCCAAGTGGGAACCGTCATGACAGGTGATGGTAGCTTATGAGGACGAGATCCCCTGCCCTGCTATTAAGCGTGGGTTCAACCTTAATTATAACCAGTTCCCTGGGGGAAGCACCTGGGATAACTCGAGAGGGGGGCACTTTAAGGTGATGCCTATCTCAAAGTACTGGGCTGCCTATTAATAGCCTAAAGGTTCCTCACTTGTGAATAAAATATTACTGTAGTCTTTAGAATACACAGCATGTGTCCCCGACCAATCCCCCAGACTTCTTGTTCATGTTGTTCGATTCCAGCTGTCCTTATCATCCATTGAACCGACTATATATGATCATTACTGTTCAAGAAAAATAAAAAGGGGATAATGTCTCCTTGGTTTAGGCACCTTTGGTGGTTTGTGTCTGCCTGTTGTTAAGCAGGTATGAAGCAGAGATCAGAGTTTCCAGGTGTTAGAGGCTCAATGTAGAATTGGGTGCTTGCCAAAGTTTGTTCAGGAAATCAAGTTATATATAGCCAGCTGTAGATCTGATGAAGCTCCTTTGCCAGATGACGACCCCCCCCCCCCAAGCCAGCTAAGTCCGCGCCCCAGAGGAACGCGGGGGAAGGAGGCAAGGAGGAGCACATAGGAGGTGGGGTGAACCACCCAGGAACTCGAGAGCTTGAGAAGGGGAGGGCTAAGGCCTCACAGAATAAAACTCTCCAGCCTGGGGGAAACCCTGCCATCAGAGAGTGGATAGGGTCCAAATGCTACCAGGGGTACAAATAGAGAGACAGGAGAAAGGAGATACATAAATTTGTGTGGTTGCCTGAGCCTCTTTAGAGACAACCCCCCAGCTCGGCTACCTGGAATGGCGCCCCTCCCCCCAGCTGCTCCACCCCACCCTAGGCCCGCCAGAAGGAGAGAGGCCCCTGAAATAAAAACGGAGAAGATTTTAATCAGTACCTCAGGTATTTATTGTGGGACATCTGTACTGATGCAGGCACTTTAGGATCTCAGCCACTTTCAAGGTTGAATCTTGTTGCTTCTCTGGGCCCAATGAGTTTGGTTGTTTCAGTCGCGCTCTCATAAGCTCATTGGTCTTACCATTGATGATGCCTCTATTAGCCAGGTCTTCAGTTGCCTCTGCTGCTTTATGGTTAAGTCTGCTGACCGGAGGGTAGAAACACAACTAGTTTGGCTGGATATGGAGTGCGGAAGCGTATCTTGTGGGAGCAGAGAGCTGGGAACAAAGGGTTGTACTCCCTTCATTTGTGTCGTGTACAAGGCGCATAATCATTGTCAAACAGGAGGCGCAGCCCAGCATTACACGACCTTTCTGCCAGGCCTTACGGAGAAGCAGTTCCTTGGTCTGATAGCTCAGTAGCCTGATAACAGATGAGCAGGGCCTGGAATCAGGGTGTGAGGGTTTGGGACCAAGAGCCATGTGCGTCCACTCAGTGTCCAACTGTAGCCCAGGTTCCAGTTCAAGGACCATGCGGAGGAGGTAGTCTGAAAATGCAGTGGGGTCGTTCCTTTCCTCTTCCTCCGGTAGGCCAAATATTCTTATATTTCTTCTCATTCCCCTATTTTCAGTATCCTCTTGTCTAATTGACATTGCTAGTTGCTCGGAGGCCAAGGTATTAATTGATTCCTCTAAGGCTTCTAAATGAGCTGTATTATGGATTATTTGTTGGTCGGCCTCGGCCATCCTGGTTTGTAGAGAGCCCATTTCAGTACGTATCTCCTGCAGCGATTCTCTAACCTCACCCTGAAAATCCTAGATAGCTTGTAAAATTGCCTCCGAATTTGGGTCAGTTGCTTTTTTTTTGTTAGCAGTTCTCGATAATGAGGAGCTAGGTTTCATAGGTTTACAGAGTCTTTGAAGACCATAGTCCATATACTCGCCATTGCCTTATGTCTATCCAGAAATATTTTTATTGATCATATATTGATCAATTTGCATCTTAAAAGATTCCATCGTTCTACTGACTATTATTTCAATTTGAAGCATAGGTTTCCTTTGTTCGGAGCTAGGAGGAGGCCTGCTGGTCTAGTCTGGGTCGTCAGATGCACAATTCTCCAGGTCTGTTATGTCAACGAAAGGCTGGAACGGATTCTGTTGCAACTTGGCCATAGATTGTAGTGAAGCACTATTTCTACTTAAATTAATTATTTTAAGTCATTTGTAGCACTTTTTAATGTTTTACTGCCCGATTGGGATGAGTAGCAGCGGAAAGTCTCTGAGTCTCGATGCTCACCCTATCATGCCAGGACCGGAAGTCCCATCTCAGCTTATTAACTTATGGAGTGGGGTGAGCGTTAGGGCTGATTACCCCAAGGCACCCTCCCCAATGCCTGTTAGTGTATGCAGGGTGGGGATGGGGGTGGAATGAAATGAGTGCTAGGGCCGACGACCCCAAGGCACACCCCAGACACCTGTCAGTGTCTACCTCATTTCCCTGCTTTTGTCACTTTAGTAAGAACCCTGATGCATTATAATGAATGAATATATATATATATATATATGTGTGTGTGTGTACTGGTTAGTGCCAATAAACAACTGCTGGCACAACCTCACAAACTCCGTTATTCACACATGTGAATAACGGAGTTCCATAAACCATGGTTCTAAAAATAGCTCTCAGTGTGCCTGAGCACCTGTGTGAGAGACTGTCCTCGCACTGGCCGTTCACTCGCGCTCGTTACAGAAAATCACCAGTGTGAATGACAGTCTTCTTGGATAACAAACAAAAATGCAAACTGGACACACGTCACAACTAAAAGTCTGATAAAAATTCATCTAAAAATGGCAAGTTCTTCCCGTTTCATGCCACCGAATGAATTAGAAAGGCACTCTGTTCATGTTTAATAAACGCTCTTGTTGCATATCTCATTTCTTTTCATATATTCTTTTTACCAGTAAACATAAAAAATAAAACATGGAGAAGTCTGGGGATTCGAATTTTATGCACACCCTCGATGTGTGATGCCCAGATAAAGGTTAGCACAATGTATTTATTTATTTATTGAACATATCGGAATTAAAACCTTTGAGTCAGAGACTCCTTTACAAAGGCTCCACGTCTGAGTAGTACAGAGATAACATAGACAGATTTAATGGTACAAGTGAAAATTCAGCAATTAGCAGGTATACAATGGTTTTTCAATGCATCACAAAGCTATTTACAAAAGATCAGAGCAACAGAGTCTTTTTCAGGTCAATCATACGGGCTGAAGACCCTTGTCAAGGGATTCAACTAAGCAGCCAGGGAGATCAGTTACAGTCACAAGCAGATTTCTGTCGGATATAATTTTGAAGACAGGATTTGAAGTGGCTTAGCTTAGGCTCCATCAGTAAGATTTTTGGCAGCGAATTCATCAGGAGGGGTGCCCTGTAGTGAAACGTTCTTTGTCCCAGCGTTGTTTTACAGTGAGGACCTGGAAGGGGGATTTCTCAGATCCCCAAGTGTGTTTGGTGGTTAAATTGGGCTGAAGAAATGGTGTGAGACCAGGAGGGGTAAGGCAGGCAGAGATTTTTTTGGCCAGGAGGCAGGACTGGTATTTCAACCATCCACCAAAGTTGAGCCAGTTGGTAAGGAGGTAGAGGGTGCAGGTGTGGGTCAGCTGATCACAACCAGTGGATAGTCAGCAAGCCTTATTCAGGGACATCCTGACCCTGTGAAGAGCAGTATTATCAGCAGCACCATATATATCAGTATCCCATAGTCAATCAGGGATAAAATCGAGGAGGAGATAGCTAGTTGCAGGGCCTCTGGGGGGAGACAATGCTTGTAACGGTGAAGGAGACCAATGCGTATATTTATCACTGTGCTCAGAAGGCAGATGTGGTCATGGTAGGTGAGCCCAGATTCCAAGGTGACACCAAGGTATTTGAACCGGCTGACCTACTCAAGGATTTCATGATGAGAGTTAAATACGGTCAGAGGGTGGTCACTGTGCTTGTTTCGGAAATGGGCAAACAACATTGATTTCATTTTTTTATGGTTTGGAACAAGTCTGTAATTGGAGAACCACGACTCAGCTTCGTTAAAAGATTTTTGGAGTGCCAGTTGGAGCGAGACTGGATCAGAGTGAGAGCTGAAGAGTACTACATCATCCACATAGAGGCGAAGCTTACCAGAAGAGGCACTGGGCAGGGAATTAAGAAATGGACTAAATAGTAGGGGGCCCAGAATTGACCCCTTGGGGGACCCCTGAGACGACTGGGAGGGGGGAGGACAGTGTATGGGTTATCCGCACTTGCTGCGACCTGCCAGATAGGTAATCAGAAAACCAGCTTACCGTGTCCTGTGAGAGGCGCAGCTGGGTGACAGAGGTCAGTAGCAGGGAGTGGTGGATGGAGTCAAATGCTTTGGACAGGTCTATAAATACTGCACCTGCTATATGCCTGGCATCTAGGGAGGCATGAAGGGTATTATTAAATTCTAACAAGGCAGTGGTGGTACTGTGGCTTTTTCAAAAGCCGTGTTGCTCACTGCACAGCAGGTTGTATTTCATAAGGTGTTCGGAGAGTTGGTCGGCTACGATTTTCTCAAGGGCTTTGGAGAGCGGTGGGAGAATTGATGTGGGGCAGTAGTTACCAGGGATGGTATGATCCCTACTCTCATGGATGGGTGTGATGAGACCAGTTTTCTATTTTGTAGGGAATTGGCACAGAGAGAGGGAGCGGTTGAGTAGCGTTGTAAGGGGATAAAGTACCTCATCGAGCGTTAACCTTAGTAGTTTTAGGATCAGGGAATCACTGTTAAATCTGGACTTCTTCAGTGCTTTTTGCAGGTAGGGAATAGCCTCCAACTGAGAGATAGTTTCTGAGTGGAAGGGGGGGTACTTTGGGGATCAGTGAATTCGGGGGGGGGATGGGGCAAAGAAGTTTGGCAGGAGAACACTGCTAAGATCAGAGAATGATGAGTTTAGTGTGTTTACAATGAGCTTGGGGTCTGTTGAGATGCACTCATTTACACACATTTGGGAGGGTGGCGCTGTGATGGTCTTGCTATTAAGCTCTTTCAAGTTGTCCCAGAACTAGCGCCTCATGCCCCAGGAGGAGATGACAACCGATCGTTAGTATTCAGCTTTTGCCTTGCGGATATTCCAAGTGCACTTGTTCCTGACCGCCTGGTACTGCTGCCTGTCGGTTGGCTTTCCGGATTCGAGTGCAGTATGCCAGAGAGTATCCCTGTCATGCATTTGGTCGAGAAGGGATTGAGAGATCCAGGGGGTATCTGTGCCTTTAACGACACATTTTCCAGGGGGTGCAAAAATGTCACAGGCCAAATTAAAGGATTGGATGAAGAACTCTAAGGCAGAGTCTATGTCCGAGGCAGAGAATACGAGAGACCAATCCTACCTAGCCAGTTGTTGCTTGAGGACCCTTAATTTACCAGGTTTGAGCCATCTCTGGAAGACAATTTTAGGTGGTGGTTTACTAGTCATAACGGACCAGTGACACAGAATAAAGGAGTGATCATTGAAGGCATTGGGTAACAAGCTAATTTTATTGAATTTGTTGGGACGGTTTGTGAGTACAAGGTCAAGGAGGGTCGAGGTACCCATTTTAGGGTTGTAGCGGGTGGGAGAAGGAACTATCTGTATGAGGTCAATGGCCGATACAGCATTGTTTAGGGGGGCGATGGTGTCAGAGGCCCAGTTTATGTTAAAATCGCCAAGGGCAATTATTTCTGCCTTGTCAGGTAGTTGGGAAAGATAGGCAAGGACCGATTCAAAGGCAGTTTTTTTGGTTCTTAGGTGGGATGTACACTGATGAGATGTATAGAGGTGCCCTAGCTATGTTGTCAATTACTTCTAGTGATAGGGCCTGGGCACCAAAGTCCAGGTCAGGGGAAGGGATGGTGTGCCCCTGTAAGGAGTCCCAGAGGTAGATGGCACAACACACACACACCCCCGCCTACCCAGCCTATCTGCTTGGAAAATTGTGTACCCTGTTAGGGAGACTGCCAAATCAGGTATGTTATTATTTAGCCAGGTTTCAACTATGGAGATAATGTCTGGTTGCTGCTGGGTAACCCAAACCTGCAGATTGTCAAATTTTTTTAAGAGACTGCGGATGTTAATAGATGTAATGCAGAGTTCACCAGCTAACATGTACCTCACCGGGGTGGTGGGGCCAGGATCAGGTGGATGTTCCCTGAGAGTAGGAGTAATAAGGGGAATGCTGTTAACACAGCTAGTTCTCCTATACTGTACCATCTCAGCTTCCTTACACATGGAATGGGGTGATAATTAGGACAGATGACCCCAAGGCATGCCCTCACGCTTGTTGGTGTGTGGACGGTGGGGGGGATGGTAGGGTTAGAAACCCTTACACCGAATTTCCATGCTTTTGTCGCTGTAATAGGAACTCTAACTGATGCATCAACAGAGTTTTTTTGCAATGAATTTCCTTACTTTTTGAAATAGTATAAAAGGAAGAAAGGGACCTGGGAGTCATCCTTTCTGATGACCTAAAGATGTCAAAACAGAGTACAAAGGCTGCAGTAAGGGCCAGTAGCAAGCTGGGGTGTATAGGCAGAGGTATCACTAGCAGAAGGTGGGAGGTAGTGATGCCTTTGTATAAAACATTGGTGAAGCTTCACCTAGAGTACTGTGTGCAATTCTGCAGGCTACATCTTCGTAAGGACACTGGCAGGTTGGAAGCGGTCCAGAGGAGAGCGACTAAGATGGTGCAGGGATTGCAACATAAAACATATGAGGAGAGACTCAAGGACCTCAATATGTACTCGCTGGAGGAGAGGAGGGATTGGGTGGACTTGATAGAAGGATTCTGGTACCTCAAGTGTAAAAACAAGGTGCAGGGTGGGGACATCTTCCAATACAAGATTGCACAAGGACAAGGGGGCACAGCATGAAACTGGAAGGAGGCAGGTTAGGGGAAATGTGAGGAAGTTCTTCACAGAGAGGGTGGTGGATCCATGGAACAGACTGCCTTAGGAGGTTATGGGGGCGAGCATAGTAGTGGGTTTTAGGCATGCCTCGGACAGGCATAGGGGAACCTTACAGGTGGGAAGAAGGGGGAAGTAGCCATGGATCAATTATGCACAACTGCAACGCCTTTCTGCATCACAAGTGAAAAATCACATTTCAGGCAGGATGTAAAAAATGACAGCTGTGCTTTTCATGAGGTGGTGTGAAAAAATGGCTATGCTGAAAATCTGGCGTCAAAAGATTGAAAAGTACAAAAGTTATGCATGTGCATATAATAAATTCAATGGAAGCACGTAACTCTGGCATTTTAAGGAGTTTTTGCACCAAATTTTCAACATGGCCTTTTTGGGACCCCACCTCATGAACACTGGCACTGTCATTTTGTTAATCAGTCCGGAAAGGTGATTTCGCGCAGCAAACTCGCCATTCCATGCCACAGGTGCGAAAACATGTTTGGTGCAAGATGTGAAAAATGACACCTGTACTGTTCATGAGGTGGTGTGACAAACCGGCTATGTTGAAAATGTGGTGGCAAAATATTGAAAAGTACCAAAGTTATGTGCGTGCATAGGGAAAATTCAATAGACGCACGTAACTCAGGCATTTTTTGGAATTTTTTCACTAGATTTTTAACATGACCTTTTTGGGATACAACCTCATGAACACTGGCACTGTCATTTCATTACTCGGTCCCGAAAGGTGATTTTGCTCAGTGTCTGTGAAATCACATTACAGATCCGATTAACGAAACGACAGTAACAGTGTTCATGAGGAGGGGTCCCAAAAAGCCTGTGTTGAAAATTTGGTGTAAAAATACCTTAAAATGGATGAGATATCAACATAAGTTCAAAACTCAATTGACAGCCATTATACGGCACTTACCTTGAATCTTTAGTTCGCAGTTCAACTTTGAAGAGTGCAAATGTGTCCCGGTCCACGGAATATGACAGCCAAAGATCTCCAGTGGTAAGTATAGGGCAAAGGGATGTGTGGGGTGGTGGGTGCTCAGTTGAGGGTGGGATGGGGAGGGTGGGGACATTTTCTTTCTTTCAGGCTTTAAAAAGCATGAGGACTGTTTCTTTTAACAGGTACATATTTTGGAACCTGATGTCCAACAGTACTGGGGAGGATTAACTGGAGACACTGGGAGTGGACTCACCAGTGTCCCACACTGTCGGGGTGAGGGGTTGTAGTACCAGCAGAGGGATTGGGCACTCTGATGTCGGCAAAAGCATGCAAAAAAAAAAAAAATTAATTGGGACTTGAACACAGGCTGCCCAGAATACCTTTCCGATTGCATTAACCAGCTGCGCCACTGAGACAACCGGAGCCTGGGCTGTCCCCGAGCACATTACTCTTTCTCAAATGCATAATTCAATGGCAACACAAGTATTTACTTGTAACAAACACACAGGAATGTGGTGTGCATATTTATGGAACACATACAAACAGAGGTGAGAAAGAAATAAGTGCCTCAGCTGGGACTTGAACCTAGGCCATCCGGAATACTGTTCCGATTGCGCTAACCAGCTGTGCCACTGAGACAACCGGAGCCTGGGCTGTCCCCGAGCACATTACTCTTTCTCAAATGCACAACCCAATGGCAACACAAATATTTACTTGTAACAATCATACAGAAGTGCAGTGTGCATATTTATGCAACACATACAAACAGAAGTGAGAAAGAAGTAAGTGCCTCAGCTGAGACTTGAACCCAGGCCACCTGGAATACTGTTCCGATTGCACTAACCAGCTGAGGCACTTACTTCTTTCTCACCTCTGTTTGTATGTGTTTCATAAGTATGCACACCACACTCTTGTGTGATTGTTACAAGTAAATATTTGTGTCGCCATTGGTTTGTGCATTTGAGAAAGAGTAATGTGCTTGGGGACAGCCCAGGTTCCAGTTGTCTCAGTGGCGCAGCTGATTAGCACAATCGGAACAGTATTCCGGTCAGCCTGGGTTCAAGTCCCAGCTGAAGCACTTCTTCTTTCTCACCTCTGTTTGTATGTGTTCCATAAATATGCACACCACACTCCTGTGTGATTTTTACAAGTAAATATTAAACAGTGTTTCGGGACAATGGGAGTGTAGCAGTAGTAGTAGTAGTAAAAACTTTTATTCAGTAAATGAGTCTGTAGCTCAGCTGAGACAAGCTCATTTTCAGTGAGGTCCTGATATACAGTGACTACTTCAGTTGTTATTACAGTCATCCTTCAATTATTACATTAGAAATAGTGTCCCGCACTGGTGGGGGATTCTAGGGCTGACATGGGGATTGGGCACCCTGATGCTGGCAAAAGCATTTAAAAAAAAAATTAATATTAAACAGTATTTCAGGACACTGGAGATGGGCTCCCCAGTGTCCCACAGTAAGGGGTTGGGACATAATTGGGAACACTGGGCATGGGCTCCCAGTGTCCCATTCTGGTGGGGGGGGGTGCTGGTGCCAACACTGGGATTGGGCACCCCGATGTCAGTAAAAATTGTTTTAACTATTAAATATTTTGGGACACTGGGAGTGGGCTCCCCAGTGGCATGGGAGGGGGGCTCTTCTACCTGCCAGCATGGGGATTGGGCACCCCGATGTCAGCAAAAACATGTTTTTTTATTAAAACATGCTTAGGCCCCCATTGGAGGCAGTAAGAGGAGAAAATCTCCTTTTATTAGGTAAACACCAACAGATGTTTACCTAAATGGGGGCCAAGGAACACGATTCTGTTCTTATTTGACCCAAAAAGTAGCTAGAAAAGTTTTTTGTTCTAGGGATGTGGTTATGAAGTTCTATCCACACTTTTGGCAGTGTCCTTTCCCTTTAAGATGTGCCAGAAAGTCTTCAAGCTGGCTCCTCCCATGCACCTGGGTGGTAACTCCCTCGGCTCTGCCCCATAATGCCAGATCTTCCTTTCCACTGAAAGAAGCAGGTTTCCTCCATACCGCTCCCGCATTGAGTAGGCCCTAGGGCTTAAAATCTTCGTAATTACTTCCAAAACTCTCAGAGTTTAGTCTTCAGCTCAATCTTTGACTGCGATGGACGATAAGTCCATTCCCAGGTTCCGCCTGTGTCCTTGCGGGCAGATGTCCAGGACCAGCCCACATGCCATGTCAGTTTACTGCCTGGGGCATGACCATGATCCCCAGGTCTGCGACTTTTGCCACTCGTTCCACCCTACCATTCTGAGAGACCATCTCTCCGGCCTAAAATTTGTCCGGCCGGTGCAATGGGACCCGCCGGTCAAATCTAAGGACACCCATTGGGTGGTCTTAGTGGCTGCAGGGTCCGTCGAGCAGCTTGCAGCATTCAAAGAGGAGGCGGCGGAGGCCGCAGCCCATTCCTCTTCAGCATTTGCCTTCGTGCCACTTCAACATGGCTCAACCTTCATGGGCTGCTTCAAGGAATTGTGTCAGTCTCTGCCAACCCTCAGTCAGGGGACCCTCTGACTAATCTAAATCTAAGAAACAGTCTAAAAAGGAGACAAAAAAACTTGTCGATCATAGGATCGGGAGCGCTTTGTTCGAGGGCTTCTGATTCCTGCACTTCACCGTATTGGACCTTGGTCGAATCCTTGACCTTGGCTGCAGGCTTCTCAGTAACCCCATCAGGCCTGTCGGCCGAGATGCTGGTCAAACTCCCAGCCAAGATTTTTCTTGAGCCGACCAACCAGTTGTCGACCGAAGAGGCCAACACTTCTTTGTCTAGGATTCCAGTCCTGACTCAGACCTTTGGAGGGACGAATCATTTTGCTGACCCACTGCCTTGGGTCGCTGACCCGGATCAGGAGAAGCCTCGACAATCACCGACTCCCTCCGAGCCCTGCCGTCCATCACCCTGGTGGTCGATGTTGAGGTCTCAGTCTGCCGTCCATGGGTCGAGCCGGTCCCGCCGACATCAGCATTCCTGCTCTCGGCACCTGAGGAAGTGGTACGGCCGCTATTCTTCATCCTTGTCCTCCTTGGGTGAGGAGAGGCTTCGGCGCAAGTTGTGTCGACGCTACAAGGACTTGATGTGGCAACAGTTGGTACTTACCGACACTAAACTGACCTCTGTGTCCACACTGGCTCTTGCCTTGAAGGCCGACTCCATCTCCTTCTAAGCTGACCAAAATGATGCCAGCTTGGCTGCCTCCAGCATCTCCGCCGATCGTTGTGGAACCGCTGCCTAAACAGTTGCCGGTCAGGGCTCCAACTAAGGAGTCTTGACCAGCAAAGGGGCTTCCCCATCAGCTGTTGGTCACCATCACTCCTGACCATCCACAGAGGGTCAGTGGGGACTCAGGCAGTTGACCACTCTTTAACGACTCCTCAGAGTCCAAGGGGTCCTCCCTTCACTCCCGTCCGGTCGACGTTGAGTCCGTGGGGGATCTCTCCACAGATGAAGGCCCATCTTTGTTCTTGGTGCTTCTCCGCTTGATCTCTGAATCGACGGGTATGCAAATGGAGCCCATCCAGAAGCGGGCTCATTAGCCATTTACTGAGACCCTTGACCAGAGAGACTCTCCAAAAGGGTCTTTCTCAGTGGCAGAGGCCATCCCTGGCACTGCTCTGGAGCCTTGGCGGTGCCTTGCTTCCTGCCCTGCACCTTCTGCCTACATGGCCTGCAAATACGCGGTGCCCACCGATTCCCTTTTGAGAATCACAGAGCACTGCTTGGCTGAGGGCTTGGTGGCCAACTGTGTTTAGACACTCTGGCAACACCAGGGATGTTGACAAGCCGCCGGACAAGGAGTCCAAGAAGTTGGACCATGCGGCTAAGAAAGTCTATGCTGCCTCCTTGCTTCGTCTCTGCCAGGCGAGTTCAGCCCTCATTATGGCACACTTCTCCCATGCCCTGCTGAGCACTTTGTATGAGGTCCTTCCTCATCTGCCTGCGGACCTTCAGACCAAGATCAAACAGGTCCTGGACCAGGGCCGGGCTGTAGCCAAACAACAGCTCCTGACAGCACTGGAGATTGGGGACTCCTATGTCTGCTCTGTGGTGACCTCAGTGGTCATGCACCGCAGGGCTTGGCTGAGGATCTCGACCTTCATGGAAGACAACTCAGCACACGCTGGCATATGTCCCTTTCTTGGCACCGACTTGTTCGAATCTGGGGTTGAGGGCCACCTCACCCGCATTGAGAAGTTCAGTGCCACTTTAGACTCAGTGATATCTGCCCAGAGGGACCAAAGGGTTCCAAGCAACAGCAGAAGAGGAAACCCTTTTGTTCCACCTCCACTCCTGTGACCAAGTCAGCCTGAACTACCACTACCATGGGACTTGTTGCTAATTTTGGCAAAGCTCATGTGCAAGCTATTCAAACCGATTCATGTATAGTATCTCTCACCTGTCATGGAAGATCACCTTCTTGGTAGCTATCACATCAGCCAGATGGATCAGCGAGCTTCAGGTGCTTTCGGGGGTCTCCTTACCTGGTCTTTCACAGGGACAAGGTTGTTCTGCACCCCAACCCGAAATTCCTCCCGAAGGTTGTGTTGGGAGTTTCATCTGAATCAGGTGATGACTCTTCCAGTGTTCTTCCAAAATCACACCTCGGAGGCCAAACACAGGCTCCATACTTTGGACCTGAGGTAAGTGCTCGCTTATTAGAAAGGGTGCACGGTTGGAGTTCGGGGAGAGGTTCGCCAGCTGTTTGTCACCTACACTGAAGCCGCACCTGGAAGACCTGCACCCATGCAGACAATTGGCAGGTGGATCACATCCTGCATTGATCTCTGCTATAGTTTGGTGGGTAGGGAGCCTCCTGGAGGGCTAAGAGCTCATTCCGTCCACCATACCGCTGCGTCAGTGGCTGCTTCTAGGGACGTCCCTATCCAGGAAATCTGCAGGGTTGCTTCCTGGAAGTCAGCACACACCTTCATTTCCCATTACCACATTGACTTCGGGTCACACCAGGATGCTGGTTTTGGGGCCTCAGTTCTCCAGTCTCTGTTCCATAAGTGGGGGGGGGGGAGTGATGCCTTGCCTCCCTCCTCCCAGAGAACTTCTAGGAGTCTGCCAGAAGTGTGGATAGAACATCATATCCACATCCCTAGAAAAACAGGTTACTCACCTGTAACAGTAGTTCTAGGAGTAGTATATGATGTTCATCCACACGGATCCACCCGACCTCCCCTGGCTTTGGCGCACACTTCTGCTTCCAGCGGGCAAGATCTGGCATGATGGGGTGGAGCTGAGGGAGTTACCACCTGGGTGGGAGAAGCCAGCTTGAAGACTTTCCGGCACATCTTAAAGGGAAAGGACACTGCCGGAAGTGTGGATGAACATCATATACCACTCCTAGAACTACTGTTACTGGTGAGTAACCTTTTTTTTTTGTTTTGTTTTTTACAGGGGTCAATGTTTTTTTTTAATTGAAGTAGTGACACAAATTGTGGCAGTTTTCACGAGACTGACACAATTTGCGGCAGTTTTCACACAACAGTGCCATCAGTTGCGCAAAAACTGACGCAATTTGCGGTAATTTCACAAAAATAGTACAGCATATTGCGACACTACCAACGGCCAAATTAAATAAACATATTTCCAAGCATTATTTTTCAAATCTAATGCTAGGATCATATTCATCAGGCCCCGATCAGGTAAATACAACTGTTGATGTTTACAAAGAGGCAGTACTTTTTTAGTTGCAGCATTTTTTACCCGTCACTAACTGAAGACAAGATGGCAGCAGTATGACACTATTGAACTCGTGTGGCAGTAAAAACTGCTTTTGCACAAGACATCTAATTTTTCCCATAGGCTATAATGGGTTACTTAAAACTTTAATAATTTTTGAACAGATTAATATTTTTTCACCAAATCTTCAAAAGGCACATCTGCAGCCCAGACCCCATATAGCCTAACAATTTCAAACCAGACCCCCAAGCCCTTTTGGAGATGCAGATGAGCAAAGAATTTGCACCTAAATGGTAAATTACACATTTTTGGCACTCCACAGCTCCACAACTGCACATCCGACTGGAACCAAACTTGCCAGATCCAGAGATCTATGGTACCAGACTGCACATGAAACATTTGGGGCACATTGGTCATATGGTTGCAAAGCTATTAACATGCAAAATTTTGGGTTTAACATAAAAGTGGCCAGGCAACCCTAGCTATACTGGCACTTCCGTGCCAGTATAATATACATTTATTTATTTATATTCTTTGCAAAAAAACTGCATTAATGCACCAGTTAGGATTCAGCTTAATGCAGCAAAAGTAGGGAAATGTAGCATTAGGATTTCCAACTCTAATTCCCCAAGTAGCATAAGGATAAAACATTAGGGTTTTGTTTTTTCTGAGTCTTGGAGAATCAGTGGTGGGGTCTTCCTCAGGGTTGTCAATCTAATGCTCCCTCCCTCAGCCCATAGTCTCCTGTCCAAAGCACAAGGTACAGCTCCAAGCCAGTGCCTCATAATGATACACTCTTCAAATGTAGAGAAGTATATCTTCCTGGTCTTCACTGTTTATTCATACTTCTGGGTTCTAGCCGGAGGTGCTCGGACCCCACAGGAGTCAAAAATCTTCAGGAAGGCCGACACCAGGGTAGGATCACACATGCACCACAAGATTAGCTCACACCTGTGTAGGCCACCTTGGTGTTGACCCTCCAACTGCCTCAGTTCCTTTTTTCCTACCATTGAGTGCTCTTCAGTTTTTCTCTCAGCTCTACCATCTATGGAGTTGACCATGGACTGTCTCGGTGATGCTAGGGATGCTTCATTGGATGGCTGCTCTGGCAGCGGGGCTGTGTCCGGTCCACCACCACCCTCTCTGGAGGGGGGGGTCCTACCATAAGCAGTCCAGTGTTCGGGTGGAAGGACAGTCCTCCCATAGACACAGAAAGAAGCAGGAACATTCCCAATCCTGGTTGGGGACCCAGTGCCACACGACAAGTTCCTCCTCTTCCCGGTGGAAGAAGAAGAAGAAACAGTACCACTCGAGGTCGCCCTCTAGTATGTCTTCTTTGGAGTCTTCGGTAGTTGAGAGCCCTCCTGGTTCCCTGGTGGCCTCTGCTCTTGATGGTTTGACTCTTGCCACCGGAGCCACTCTCTATCCTCTTGCGGGTTTCCAGTGGGCAGTTTCATCACTGGGCTGCTCTTATGGAGCAGTGGATACAGCGTCTGTCTCGTCAGCCCTTCCCAGCAGACCCAGTTCCGTGACACATGGGTCTTGGAGCTGCTGGGCCAGGGCGTACGAGGCAGGATGTGTTTTCTGTACCAGTGACAGAATCTCTTCCCTCACTGGTACCAGCGCCGCCAATGCTGATTCCATGTGCTTCTCCCCCTCACTCTGTTTCCACGCAGGGGCCAGTACAGGTACCTCTCCCTTCCAGGGATGGCAGACTTTCCTGGACACTGTTACTGGGGTCTTCGGTGCGGTGTCAGGGTCCTCGTTGCCAGGTTCAATGTCAATCCCGGTGTCACCTGTCTATCCCTTGCCTAAGCTGGGATGTGGCCTTGCAGGGGCAACTACTGACCTCTCCGAGGTGGATGTGGAGCAGGACGAGTCGGATCCAGACTTTATTATTTTTGAAAATGGCGATGAAAACTCGCTGTACAGCCTGGACAAGAAGTCCTTGCTATTGGTTGAACTCCTGGTTGAATACCTTTCCTGCCACTCTGTACTTAAGAACATGTGAACTACCTTGGCTCTACAGTCTTCTTCTGTGGACCCATGACGGCTTTTGCATCTCGTGTTTCTCGGTATTCCTAATGTTCAAAAAAAAAAAAAACTTACGCCTCCTGTTCCCCTCCCCTTTGAGACTTTGTCACAAGCAGTGTGGGAGAAGCCTGCTCTTATTCCTTCTGTGGCCAGGTCCACAGACCAGAAGTGTGTCCCTCCAAAGGAGAGACCCTTCTTAGCATCTCAGCCCATCACAGATGCTTTGATTGTCCTCACTGAGAATGACAAGGCTGTTCCCCTCTGGAAACTGCAGCACATCCTGTCAATAAGGACTCTCATAAAATACCTTTGATTACACTTCTGGCTTAGAATATCAGGATTTTCCTCTGATGCTCAAACACAGGTCATGAATGTCCCCTTTGATGGTACTTATCTGTTCATCCCTCAGGTAGAGCAAGCACTAAAGCCGCTCAGAACACCAGGACTGCCATTAAAACAGCCAGGCCGGCTCCTTCAGCTCCACAAAGGGGCAGGAACTGTCAACCATTTCGAGGAAGAGGCCAAGGATCCTGCAACAGGAACCAGCCTCCACGGCCACAAAAGAAAATGCAGCACAAGGCACGAAAGTGCCCAGTGCTACCCTCTGAGAAGTTGGCCCAGGTCCCACCTCAGTTGCCCCAGGTGGGCCCCTCCTCAGCGGTGGGTGGTCGTCTGACTCAGTGCTACAGCCAATAGCAACCTAACACCCCAGACATATGGGTCCTCCGGATTATCCAAGAAGGGTACTCTCTCAACTTTTTGGAGATTCCCCACGATTGTCCACCCAAGCAGCAATACAGTCTCTCCCCCGCTCAGTCAGACCTTCTCACTGCAGAGATTCAGGGCCTCCTTCAAAACAGGGCAGTTGAAGTTGTTCCCTGGGGGGAACAGAATATGGGATTCTACTCCCATTACTTTCTGGTTCTTAAGAAAACAGGCAGCATGTGCCTCATTCTCGACCTCAGAAAGCTGAACAAGTGTTTGTTCTGGGAGAAGTTTGAGATGGTCTCCCTGGGGCAGTCCTTCCACTTTTCTAACAGCATTACTGGTTGGCATCACTGCATATGCAGGATGCCTACCAGCATGTTCCAGTACACCCAAGTCATTGGAAGTACCTCTGTTTTGTGGCCTTGGGTCAACAATACCGATTCCTGCCTTTTGGGCTCTCCTCGGTGCCTCGAGTCTTTACAAAGTGTTTCGGAGTTCTCGCTGCACACCTCAAAAAGCCCAGCATTCAAGTCTTTCCCTGCCTAGATGATTGGTTTTAGCAAGCCTGTCAAGACAGGAGACACAGGAGGCAGTCTTCACATCGTCTCAGTTCCTCACCTCCATGGGGGTTCTGCTGAACCTGGAGAAATCGCAACTTCAAGCCTCTCAGCAGCTCCTCTTCATAGGGGCCTTCCTCAGCACTTCCAAGGCAAAAGCATTTCTCCCGGAGGACAGGAGGAATGACATTCTCCTGATGGCTGGCTTCATCGGAGAAAACAACCCTGTGTGAGCTCACTCCATTCAACGGATTTTGGGTCTCATGGCTTCTTCTGTTTTCACAGTGCCTCTGGCTCGATTGCACATGAGGACCAGTCGGTGGATGCTCAGCACAAAGTAATCCCAACAACACATCTGCAATCTTACGCCATCAAAGTGACAGATCCTCTGAGGAGATCACTTGCATGGTGGATTCAGGAGGACAAGCTTCATCAAGGTTTGCCCTTTGTCTCTTCGGAGTCTTCGATTACCATCACCACAGATGTATCTCTGCCCGACTTGGGAGCTCACAGCCAAGAGTTCCACACTCAAGGAGTGTGGACTCAGAAGGAGTCTCATCTACACGTCAATGTTCTGGAGATGAGAGCAGTCCTGTATGCTATTCGAGATGTGAAGGAAGTCCTCTGTCACAAAGTACTCCTCCTTGAGACAGACAACAAGGCTGTGATGTATTACATCAAGAAACAGGGGAGCCCTCTCCTACCCCTTGTTCAGAGAAGCCATGAGGGTATGGGAATGGTGCCTTGAACACAACACTGATTCAGGCAGTCTGTCTGCCAGGAGTTCAAAACAATCTGGAGCATCACTCAGCAAAACAGAGGTGCATCCTGCCACCCAGCTCAGGGGGAATTGGTGTAGTGTGGTACTGTAATCCAGAAGTATGAATAAACAGTGAAGACTTTAAGTCCAGGAAGATATGGAAATTGAGTACCTACTGTAATTCTTGATCTTAGACAAGTCTTCACTGTTTATCCATAGCCCCCACCATCCCCCGAGCTCACTCATTCTGTTCTTGGTCTTCACTCCTTTGTTTGATTTGGGCTGTGAAGATATTGTTTAAATTGGCCCTTTTTATACTGGTCAATCGAGCTATTTTATGCCCTTGTTAGGTTAGATGTTTCCTGCTATTATTACACTGCTCCTCCCCAGTAAAAAAGGTACTGAGGCTGCTGGCAGATCGACACTGAGGTAGCCTACACAGGAGCGAGCTAACTTTGTGGTGCATTGCATGTGTGGTCCTGCCATGGTGCTGACCCTCCTGAAGAATTTTGGCTCCCGTAGAGTACTAGCACCTCCTGGATGGAACCCAGAAGAATGAATAAATGGTGAAGACTTGTCCAAGAAGATCAAGAATTACATTAGTTATATAATTTCCATGTCTCGCCAAATACTGCCAACAAAAGGTGTGGTTGTTTTTTTTCACACAGGGCCTTGTGGGCTCTGCATGGAGAAAAGAGATCACATCTGACCTTGTTTCCTCAGGGAAGGGGGTGAGCATTAGGGTTGACAACCCCAAGGAAGACTCCACCACTGATTTGTCAAGACTCCGGAGACCAAAATCCTAATGATCTTACCTGTGTCAGTCTTCACCATTCATCACTGTTGGGTGTCTGCTGGAGACAGGCGCCAAACGGGAAATTTTTTTTTTTTTTTTGAGGAGGAGGGACCGATGCGGCCGAAGTATTGTGTGGCACTCACAGGTTGGCCAGTAACATCAGTTGGGTCCTCCTCTACCTCAGTTCTGCTTCTCCCACCATTGAGACAGCACCATCAGCCACTCGAGACTCATCATGGCCTAGTTTTAATGACTCCACAGTTCGACGCTGTTCAGCCTTGGACTCCGCCTCAGTTCTGCTACTCGACACCGCTCCAGACTGGTAAGATCTTTCCATTTATTTGTGTGCGGCATTGAGTCTTTGCTTGTTTTTGGATTTTGTTCCCTTTCCTTCATGTCTGGTCGTCGGGACAAAAAGCATTCTAAAAACCGGGTCAGCCCCTATGCGTCGGTGTTCCTGTGGCCGACAGATTTCCATGACCGACCGACATGACATGTGCCTCTTCTGTCTTGGACCCCAGCACGATATGGATTCCTGCGATGCCTGCTTCTCAATGGATCATTGAGTTTTAGAGCACTGAGCATTAAAAGTCAGCAGGGCCCCGCCGACTTTTGGGGGGCGGCATCGCTTGCACCGTCCAAGCTCAGGAGACTCTGCCCTACCTCCGGGATCCCCTTCTGGGCTTATAAGGTCCAGTGAAGAGGGGGCCTCCTCTTCTAGTCTTGCCATAGAGGAGATCCCTACCATCGCTGGAGGGCCAGTCCAGCTCCGTTCGAGGCCGGGTTAGGAGCACCGCCTTGGCAGTAACCTCCTCGTGGGTGCAGTCTCTCCCACTGTCAGGGCCCATGGCTGCGGGTCCTAGCATGGGGTGTTCCTCAGCGCCGCCTCGAATCACAGAGCCATGCACAGCACCTAAGATCAGGGTGGGCGCCACCATGACTGGGGGATCCCTCGGGGCCGGTGCTATTCCTCCTCTCAGGATTAAGATCAAGCCTCCTCCTTCTGCGGCCCTCCCTGGGGGGTCCTTGGAGTCAAGGGAGCCTTTGGCACAGGGCTCGAGGAAGAGAGCTTCCTCAGGGTTGAGTATAAGGGGCAAGAGACCGCAGTACACTTCCATGACCCCCCTGGGGTCAGGGAAGGAGTTGTAGTGCTGAGCCCTTTTTTCTCCCCTCAGTTTCTCCCATGGAGGTCTCTCTCTGAGTGGGGCTGGGGTCCACCCTTCTGGATCCATGTGGCCCCAGTCCCTTCATAGGGTAGCTCACCCTACAGGGTTAAGCCCTCACCATTTCGATTTTCAGAATAGGATGGTGAATCAACAGACCCGTGGTTTTCCTCTTATTCCAGGCTCTCCTGTGGATTCTGCTAGCCCTGGCAGAGGCACATGACATCAGGTAACAGGCTTGCCCATACCTCTGTGCCCAGCTCCCCTTCTCCCAGACCACTTTGGTCCTCTGGGCCTTTGACCTGGGATCAGTTCAGGTCTCAGGCTGCAGCTTTTCCTTAGTACATTAGGACCATGGATGAGCAGGTTTTCCGACCAGTTCCCCCGCCGCAGCCAGAGTCTGACTCATCAGATTCCTCAACCTCCTTGTCTTCCTCCACTGGGGAAGAGAAGCCTTCTGTCCACCTGTCCTGAGATGCTGATCAAGCCCAGAATCAGTGCTTCCTGTCGAAGTTGATTAGGGACTTGCACAGCTCCCGTTACGCGAAGGACAATACCAAGCATGTGATACAGGCCTTCCTAGGCAAATACGAGGCACACCATTTAGTGGTCCCGTCCTGGATGGTTCCCTTCCGGCAAGCATTGTACAGCGCCTGGCAGCATCCATATTCCCTAGACCCAGCCCTATGGACTGCTGCAGGTGGTATTGTGCAACCTGCGGGTCTCCAGGCACCTTACCTCATCCACCTTCTGGACTAACATGGCTGGACACCCCTTTTGGGCTTCAACACCCGGTCCATGACATGCCCCCTGAGACTGACTCTGGACAGTTGGATCGGCTGGGGCAAAGAGTTTTCTCTTCAATGCGGAGCCTGTTGGCGATCATATTACATCAGGCACACCACGCTGCCTACAGCAGACACAAGTGGGCAATGTTAGGTCAAGCTTTAGCATCACTGCCTGATTTGGAGACTACCCAGCAAGCCATAGCCCTCTCCGCTATAGACCTGGAGTTGGCGAGGCACCAATCAAGGGCATCGTATGACGCCAATGAGGTCACTTCATGACTTGCAAGGACAGAGATCTGCATTTGTCGGACAGCACATCTTCACCTGTCAGAGTTGCTACCTCTTGCCCGACGCTGGTTACTGGCTGCCTTCCAGGGGACCCATCTCTTTTCCTGCAGGGCGAGATGGCAGCTTCAGGGGCCCCTTCCTTCCCCTAAGGTCCTAGGGACCCCGTCTCACTCTGACAAGTCCCAGCCTTAAACCAGCTAGTGGGGGTTCCCCCTCCTACCCCATTATCCTCAGGGTTATTGGGCCCCCTTCGGTGGTGCTCAGTACTCACCCAACAGTGATGAATAGTGAAGATTGACACAGATGAGAGATGAAAATTACATACCTACTGTAATTCTTGATCTTCCTGTGTATCTTCACCATTCATCACTGTATCCCTCCCACCTTTCCCTCCCAAGGCCTCAGTCCCTGAGACATGCTGCCTCCCTCTTGCACCCCCAGAGTTTTCTCCACTCCCGTTGGTTGTCTTGGGGGGAGGGGTTGGTGGGGCAGGGTCAAGATCAGGCGAATCTCGAACCCTTCAGGGTTTATTCCTTAAGGTCTTGGTTGGGGGCCCTTCTCTTCTGGATTTCCTTGTATGACTTGCTCAAGTAGTGTTTCTTCCAGTGCAGGAGTGGCACCTCTGGCTTCCCGGGATGCCCTTGCCTTTTCTTCCCTCAACTGAGGAGGGTATGCTCCGGAGTGTCACTCCCCCCCCCCAAACTCTGTTGGAGTTTTCATGGGAAGGGGGGTGAGAACTGTATACTTCCTCAAAATAGATGGGATTGAGGCTGGGGGGTGGCCTCCCTCCAAATTCTGGTGGTACAGCCAATCCTCGGTTTTCTTATGATTTCACTCAACCTCTAGACAGTGTTGGCTCTGCCTTTGGTCATTGGGGTACAACTGCGGAACTTCTTGCAGCATTCTGCTGCGTTCCTTACTAAATTCTTGGTGCTTAGACCCTCCAGGGTGCAGCACTTCTGGCCATGGTTCATGCCCTAGTGTACCATCTTAGAGCCGCCTCTTTGCCTGATTGGGGCCAAGCCACCCCCCCCCATCCCATACCTAGATTATCATTCTCTCTGTCTCTCTCGCTCTCTCTACTTCCTCTCTTCCTTCTCCTCCTTGGTCACTAAGGGACTGGGGCTTCCTGTCCCACAACCCTCAGGCCCCCATTTTCTCTTTACTTGTCCTCTTGTCGTCGTACACTTTTTCAGTTTCTTCCTTTCCTTTTACTGTCTCTTGGGCACACTTATCCCATCTTCCTTTCACTTTACTTATTTCTCCTGTCTCTCTATCACTCAGAACTGAGGTGGAGGAGGACCCAATGGCTGTTACTGGCCAGAAGTCTCCCACTTGGTGCCTGTCTCTGGCAGACACCCAACAGTGATGAAAGGTGAAAATACACAGGAAGATCAAGAATTACAGTAGGTACATAATTTTTACTTTTTTTTTCCTTTTGCTGTTTGGGGGGGCTAAGGAGTTAGGGTTAGAAACTCTAATGGCACATTTCCTCACTTTTGTTGCATTAAGTTGAACCCTAACTGGTGCATTAACACAGGTTTTTTTGCAAAGAATTTCCTTTCTTTTTGGGATAGTGGAATCATATCCTCATTCACGTAGGTCCCTTCAGGACCTGGGTGGACAGATGTAGATGTGCTGGGCCGTATGGGCCCTGTGCCAAAGGAAGACTCCTTCTACCTACAGAAGTGCAGGTCCTTGCTGACCTTGCACTTCCGTGCAGAATCGGATATTTACCAAAGTTATGAACATGCACAGATAAATATCAACATGTCCTCATTACTGCATTGTTTTTTAATATTTTGACCCCAAAGTTTCAACATAGCATTGTTAGGAACCCACCTCATAAACCCCGTAGGTGACATTTTCAAATCTTGGCCAAAACGTCATTTCACAACACACGTGAGAAAACACATTTTGGCCAGGATTTAAAAAATGACAACTGTCATGTTTATGACATGGTGTGAAAAAATGGCTATGTTAAACATTTGGGGTCAGAATAGAAAAAATTACCAAAGTTATGAGCATGCATTTCAAAATGTCAACATATGCTCATAACTTTTACACATATATATATATATATATATATATATATATATATATATATATATATATATATATATATATATATATATATATATTTAACCTCAGTTTTCAGCATAGCCTTCCTATGACCCCACCACAAGGGCAGAGAATGTTTTTAAATCCCACCCGAAAGGTGATTTCACTCAGCGACTGCAAAACCACCTTTTGGGACTACTTTCTATAATTTCACTGCCCTTGCTCATGAAGTGGGGATCACTAAAAGGCCATTTTTTAAATTTGGTGTAAAAATGGTCAGAAGTGAGAAAATGATGAACAAAAGTTCAAACCCCATTGAAATACACTGAAGTGCATTTAACCTTATTTTCTCATATTGCAGTCGCTAGTTCCATCAACAAGATGACCTGGAGGGGGCAAGAGATGCAGGAGTGGGCATGCGCACCCCAGTCCACTTCGCAATACATACATAGCTAGACAGACAGACAGAGAGAGAGAGCTACACAGACAGACGGTAGCGTGGGGGTAGTTATTTTATGAGCCAAGCTTCTTTCATGATCATGACAAAGCTCATAAAAGAAGAATCTCAGCTCATGAAAGAAGGTGAACCTAGTTTTTTCCCCCCATAGTTCTTTTATGAGCCAGGATTTTTCTTTTGTGTTTTTTTTTGTGATCACAAAAGAAGGGCCAGCTCACAGGAAAGCTATGGGAGCAAAACATCTAAGCCCACCATCTTCTTTCACGAGACGAGATTCTTCTGTCGTGATCATGAAAGAAGAATCTCTGCTCATGTAAGATGATGATGGACTTGGGTGTTTTTTTTTATAATTCTTCATGAGCCATCCTTCTTTTATGATCTTGAAAGAACTCATGAAAGAAGAGTCTCGGCTCATGAAAGAAGATGATGGACTTAGTATTTTTTTTCCTTTTTTTTTTTGTGAGTCGAGATTCTTCTTTCATGAGTTCTTTTGTGATCACGAAAGAAGACACTGAGCCTATGAAAGAGCAAGGATGGGGAAAAAACTACGTCCACCATCTTCTTTTGTGAGACTCATCAAACAAGAAATTTGGCTCATGAAAGAAGCCTTTGTAAGGATTTTAGGAATATCCAAAAAACATATTTTGAGACCATTTTTGGAAAAACAAACTGCAGAATCGAGCGAAACAGGTCCCATTTAGCTAGATTCTTGTGTTCGTTTTCTGCAGGGCATTATTTTTATGAGTTTTCAATTTTATTTGAAGGGGGGGTATGGGGGAAATCCACTCACCAGGGACTTACTTCAGGTTCACTGCCACCACCATGGTGTTTACCAACTGGAACCATGAAAACGGCTTCTTACCTCCTGCTTGCTCAAGGTCAGGAAAGTCAAACACAATATATGTGGGTAGGCTGCTCTTCAGTGAGAGACTGCAAGCAGAGTCCAACAGTAATAGTAGAATTACCTTGTTAAATAAAACAAGCAGTCACTGATTTTTTTTTTAAATGGATTCATTGCTAGTGACTGCAAGTATTTACAAGCAGAATGTGTTTACAGGAAAACAAAAGGGTTGTATATTTACTGAGAAGCATAAAATAAAACAAATTGGACAGACAGCGAACAGCAAAATTCTGAGCTATTCTTACCTAAAATCCTTCACCTGCCCTAGCAACAGAAAAGCACTGTCCCTGACTGTGCCATCTTACCAGTCAGCTAGTCTTTGTATAGCAGGGCCCTTGGTCTTCAGATGTTCCCAGTCCAAGAGGGAGTGCTGGCATTCAGGACCTCCATTTATTCCCTTACACTCTGTTGGGATGTGTCTCATCCCCTTTGAGTGACAGTTCTCCACTGCCCCCCCACCAATGGGGGTGGGCCTGTGTGGTGTGGTGTGGTGTGTTTGTGGACAGATGAATTACATCTTCCAGACCAGCTGGCTCACTCTACATATACTCCTGCTCTGTCCACTTTTATAATTCTGTTTTGGCAGGATGCCCAAGGTGTGTATCCCCATGTCCTTGCCTTTCAAGATGCCTGAGGCATTCAAAAGGGCACACTCACATCTGCGTTACAGAACCTTGTGGCTGACTGCTCCCAAGGGAACATTTTCCTGTGCAACTCTGGCCAGTATTCCCCATAAAGCCTGTTTGGTCATGTGACCCTGGAAGCCATGCTTTTATGTCCACATTGCAAATAGCAGAACCTAAGACAGATGTATACTTACACTAACAAAATACGTTAACAAAACTAAATTAATAGATCCATCTGGTCATATGCCTGTCACAGGGAAAAATAAAAAAGATGGCTGCCTAAATTCTTTCATATCAAACATCTGTCTGAAAGATCATACTGAGCATGCTCAAAACTGAAATTTCAAATCCTTATAACTCTGGAACATATTAATATTTGTAGGGATGTGGATACACACAACTGGCAGTATCCTTTCCCCTTTAAGTCTCACCAGAAAGTCTTCAAGCTGGCTCTTCCCACATACTTGGGTGGTAACTCCCTCGGCACTGCCTTGTGATGTCATCTTCCTTTTTGCTGGAAGAAGAAGGTTCCCTCCTAACCGCTCTCTCACTGAAGGGGCCCTTTGCTTTCATTCTTCACTATTTTCAGTAAAACACTTTTTGTCTTCAACTTTACTTCTCTCTACCGACATGGAGGACGAGAAGTGCACTCTGGGGTTCTGGAAATGTGTTTGCGGGCAGCTTATGTCCTGATTGGACTCTCACTCCTCATGCATATACTTTCTGGGCCACGAGCACAATATCCAGGCTTGCGGCCCCTGCCTCTCTTCTCTTCTCTTCCCTCCACTTTGGAGATTTCACCGCACTTGCTTACTCCTTAGCCATCCGTATGATTGGGATCCACCTGTTCATTCTAAAGATGCTCGTTGGGTGGTCTCCACAGCCGCAGGATCCACTGAACAACTTGCAGCATTCAAGGAGGCTGCAGCTCAGGCTGCTGTGCAATCCTTCTCGGCTTTTTGCTGCTCCCTTTGGGTGCTTCACTTTCTGCAGCATTTAAAGAGTTGTGCCAATCCCTTCCTACCCATGGGCAGGGTTCCCAGGGCACGAAACCCAAAAATCCAAGAAAGAGAAAATATATACTGCTTGCTTCTATATTTAATTTGCACTTTAGTGGGAGTGAGAAGCTGAAAAGTCACTCCAATTTCAAGAACTTCTTGACGGAAATTCAAAAATGTCCTCCTTCTTTGTTATGTTTGGTAGGAAAAGTCAGGATAGATATAAAAACGATGAGATTTATAGATTAATAATCCCTCAATCCTAGATAATTTGATCAACAAGTCTCAGTCTGACTCAAATGCAAAGCTCAATAGAATTGTAGTTTTCAGATTTGCATCAGCCTCACTAGCTGCTTCTGCTAGAAGAGATTTTCGTTGTTTAAAAATTCTGTATGCCTCAGTGACGAAAGGTAAATTTTCTGAGGGAAGATCAAAAGTAACGACAAAAATATCTTTAAACAAATCTCTAATGGACTCGAATTCTGTATCCAAAGTGTCTAGCAGACCAAATATCCGAATGTTCTTATGTCAGACTTGATTTTCAAGAATTTCAGTTTTGTGATGCATATTATAAGCTTCTCTGACTTGGGTGGCATTAGTAGCTTCTATGCCCGGCAGCCTAGTTTCTTGTTTGGTCAATTTTTCAACATTTAGCTCAATTTTCTTTCAATTTTTTTGTAGCCATTCTTTAGTTGTTTTAACTTCTTTCTGGATAAAGTCCAACTTAGCATTAAATGCATCTTGTCTGCATTCTTGCATCTCGAGTGCAGCAAGAATGTGGTCGATAGATTTACCCAATTATTCAATCGTGTAACTCGCCTGGGAACTGGCAGAATTGGAGCTTTGTTGAAATGCTGCCATGTCAATTTCAGTGTAAATTTCAGGTCCTGGCTGTTGCTGTTTCTTCAAAGAGGACTGGCTAGGTGTTCCTTGTCGACTCCAGCTAGAGCTTTGAACAGGTAGGCCCCCTCGTGTATTGTAGTATATGAAGATATTAGCACTGGAGCGGTGCCTCTAGTTTGTTCACCGCTACTCAGGCTGGTTACAGGCCGTAAGAGTCGTTTCTCAAGTGGTCGTATACTCGGTGAGGCAAACTCCTAGCTGGATGATGAGGTAGCTCTGTCTTTGCATTTTTCCCTTTTGTCAGACGTTAAAACTCTAGCTGTGTAGCTCACATAAGAAAAAAGAAAGAAAACTGCATAAGAACAGTGCCAATAAATGCAAAACTATTTCCAGCAATGCCGGAGCTCGTCCTGTTTTTGTGTTTTGTTACCGTACGTGTCATGCCTGGTCCTTGGGACAAGAAACGTTTGAAGAAAACTGGTCAGCCTCCCATGCATCACTGTCCCTGCAGCCAACAGATTTCCATTACTGACCAGCATGATGTTTGCCTCGCCTGCCTTGGACCTCAGCATGACATGGATTCCTGTGATGTCTGCTTCTCTGTTGACTGCTGCGTTCTGGAGCACCGCGTGTTAAAAGTCAACAGGACGCTGCTGACTTTCAGGAGGTGGCATCGCTCACTTCGGTGCAAATGCAGGACTCTTGGCCCTTCCTCCAGGTCCCTTCCCAGGCCTACACAGTCCGGTGAAGAGGGCGCCTCCTCTTCTTCATGTCTAGCCATGGAGAAAGTTCTTACCACAGTGCCAGAGGTCTGATCTGGCTCCATTTGGGGCTGGGCCGGGAGCACTGCTCTGGCAGTCACCTCTTTGGAGGTGCAGGCTCCCCTGTTGTTCAGGGCCCATAGCTGCAGGTCCCAGCACAGGGCATTCCTCGGCACCACCCGATGGTGCCACCTCAGATCCCGGGGCCATTTGTAGCTCCAGTGATTGGTGCGATGCTGTGAAGGGTGCGGGGTGGGGGAGCCCTCAGGGCAACCGGTCCAGAGCTCTTCTTGATCATCTCCTGTCCAGAATCAGATGATTCAGAGGCTGATCCAGACTAGCAGCCTGACTCTTTGGAGTCAGAGGGTTCTCCATGGCCTAGTGCCCTTGCACCTCCCCAGGTGCCCCCTCCTGTGGCTTAATGATAAGTGGGATATTAAGCCTTTTCTAAAAAAATGAAATTTGAACTGAAGGAGGAGTTTTCTTAGTAAACAAATAAAATGATTGATAACTGTGTGGAAGCTAGCACCAAAAAAGAATAATCTGATAGAAATTGCATAACTGTGTCCACGCAATGTGACATAGAAACATAGAAACATAGACTTTGACAGCAGATAAGGACCGCTAGGCCCATCTAGTCTGCCCTCCCTACCTACAGGATAGGCCGCAGATCCTATTTAACCAACAGCCTATATCTTCCTGCCCCCCACAAGAATTGCCTTATGTCTGTCCCATGCATTCTTGAATTCTTCCACAGTTTTAGACTCCACAACTTCCTCAGGAAGGCTGTTCCATGCATCCACTACCCTCTCTGTGAAATAATACTTCCTCACATTGCCCCTGAACCGCCCTCCTTCTATCTTTAAATAGTGTCCCCTTGTTCTTGCAAGTCTCTTTTTCTGAAAGATGCTACCCTCTTGGACTTTGTTGATTCCCTTGAGGTACTTGAAAGTTTCTATCATGTCCCCTCTCCTTCTTTCCTCAAGGGTATACATATTAAGCTCCTTTAGTCTGTCCTCATATGGCTTCTCTTGCAGACCCTGCACCATTTTAGTTGCCCTCCTCTGGACTGCCTCTATCCTGTCTATGTCCTTGCAGAGATGGGTCTCCAGAACTGGACACAGTACTCCAGATGGGGTCTCACCAACTGTCTGTACAGAGGGATAACAACTTCCTGTTTTCTGCTGCTGATGCCTCTCCCTATACATCCCAGTATACCCCGGCCCTCCCTACTGCCTTCCTCACATTGCTTGCTAACCTTAAGGTCATCTGATATGATTACCCCGGGTCCTTTCCTGTTTTGTTGTTGTTACTACCTCCCACCCATTGTGTATTCTTCCCTGGGTTCTTGTTTCCCAGGTGCATTATTTGCACTTTTTGCATTGAATCCTAGCTGCCATACGTCTGACCATTCCTCCAACCTTGCCAAGTCCCTTTTCATCCTTTCCACGCCTCCTTGTGTATCAACCCTGTTGCAGATCTTTGTGTCATCTGCAAAAGGCATACTTTTCCTTCCAGTCCCTCTGCAATGCCACTGATGAAGACATTAAAGGACTGGACCCAATACTGAACCCTGCGGTACCCCACTAGTAACCGCCTCTTTCTTCAGAGTGGACTCCATTTACAATTACCTTCTGTGTCCTGTTGTCCAGCCAATGTTTTACTTAGGCTACCACCCTGGGACCCACTCCCAGGCTGGTTAATTTGACTAATAATCTTTGTGTGGGACTGTGTCAAATGCCTTGCTAAAGTCTAGGTAGGCCATGTCCACAGCCCTCCCTGGTCTACTACTTTGGTCACCCAGTCAAAGAAATCTATTAGATTCGTCTGATATGACCTTCCTGCTGTGAACCCATGCTGCCTTGGATCCTGTGCTGCACTGACCTCTAGGTACTCAACTATTCTTTCTTCAAGTGACTCCATCACTTTCCCTACCACAGAGGTCAGACTGACAGGTCTTAGTTTCCTGCCTCTGTCTTGGTCCCACTTTTGTGAAGGGAATCACATCCGCCTTCCTCCAGTCCTCGGTACCACACCATCCTCCCATGATTTATTAAAAAGTAGCCAGTGGTTTCACTAGTTCCTTCCTTAATTCTTTTAGAATTCTGGGATGAATTCCATTAGGACCCATTGCTTTGTCCACCTTCAGTTTTAGGAGTTCTTGCAGAACCCTTTCTTCTGTGAAAGGACTGGGATCGACCCCTATCAAGAGTGCTTCTGTTAATTGGATTAGGCACTTCCCTCCTCTTTGAATACTGAGCAGAAATATTCGTTCAGTATTCCTGCTTTTCACTGTCCCCTGCCCACCCACCGTTTATTCTATTCAGCCTCACTATCCCTCCCTTTGTCTTTCTACGCTCGCTGATGTACCTATAAAAGGTTTTATCCCCCTTCTTAACTGAGTTGGCTATCTTTTCCTCAGTTTGGGCCTTTGCTATTCTGACTTTCCTCCTTGCTTCTTTCTGCCTTAACTGGTACAGCTCTCTGTCCTGCTCCTTCTGTGTTTTCTTATACTTCTGGAATGCTATCTTTTTCTTCTTGACTTTCCCAGCCACCTTTCTTGAGAACCATAGTGGCTTTTTCTTTCGTTTTGATTTGTTTATTTGCTTCACACAAAGGCTTGTTGCCTCTGTGATGGCAGTTTTGATAATTCCCCATTGTTGCTCCACACCTCCTTCTAGCCTGTTTGCTAGTGCTTTTCTGAGGCACTCTCCCATCTTGCCAAAGTCAGCCCTCCTAAAGTCCAGTACCTCACTTTTGTATGGCTTGACTCTGTAAGCTGAGTTTAACGTGAACCACACTGTTTGATGGTCACTTGTCCCAGATGGCAACCCACTTCTAGATCTGAGATCCTCTCACTGCCCCCGCTTGAGAGCACGAGGTCTAAGATTGCTCCCTCATGAGTGGGTTCTGAAACTAGCTGTCTAATGCCTGCCACCTGTAGGGCATCAAGAATGGCCCTGCTCTTGGATGTCGCTGCAGCAAATGTGCTCCAGTTAACATCTGGCATATTCAGGTCTCCCATCAACAGTATCTCCCCTTTCTCTGCCATTCTAAGAATGCCTTCCATCATATCCATGTCCATTCCTTCCCCCTGACATGGGGGTCTGTACACAACCCCTGTGCGGATTGTGGTGCCCTTTCCAGTCTCCAAGGTGACCCACAGTGCCTCCTCTCCTCCCTGTTTACTCTTTTGTTCAGTTGCTTTTATCCCTTCCTTTACATAGAGAGCTACTCCTCCCCCTCTTCTCCCCTGCCTGTCTCTGCTGTAGGTTATGTACCCTGGTATGTTAACATCCCAGTCATGGTTCTCTGTGTACCATGTTTCTGTGACTGCTATATATCCAGGCATCCCTCTTCCATTAAGACCACCAGCTCAGGGAGCTTGTTGCCCAGACTACGGGCATTGGTACTCATTACCCTCCATTTCCTGATGGCCTTACCCTCTTTTGCCCCATCCCTGTCCTTCTTGCCTTTGTCACTTTCTCCATTTACCCCTGCCCTTCTCCCTATCGACACCTCCATGTTGGTGTTTGCCACACTTACTACCGTGATTGTTTGGGGGCTAGGATTTTCCTGCTCCTTTCCAGTGCCTCCCCCCTTGGCTAGTTTAAAAGCTTGCCAATGAAGCATTTAAACCTATCACCTAGGATCCTGGTTCCCCTCCCGGACAGATGCAGCCCATCATGCCAGTATAGGCTTGCATCACTCCAGGTGGACCCCAGTCCCCAGTGAAGCCAAATCCTTGAGCCGACACCAGTTTTTCAACCATTGATTGAATCCCATGGTACGGAACACCCAGCCTCCTATGCCATAGATGGGTAGCACCTCCGAGAAGGTTACCGTGCAAGTACTTGACTAAGGCCCTCCCAATTCCACAAACTCTTCCTGCACTTCTCTAATCCCTTTCTTAGCCAGGTCATTTGTCCCTAAGTGGACAATGACATTCAGCTCCCTCCCCTGTGCAGCTGCTCCAGCAATCCTGAGGATTCGCTCCCTGTCCCTCCAAGCCATGGCGCCAGGCAGGCACCTTACCTCCCTCTCCCCTTCCTTGCCCAGTTCTACCTTCCTAACAATGGCTTCCTTTATATGTTTAACCTGTGTTATGTTTATTCTCTCTTTCTTTTCTAACAGGCCAGATTGATGTGGGTTCCTGATACTATCTCCACCAGATTTTTTTTTTTTTTAAATGTGCAAAAATTTGTCAAAATACATATAAATGCGTAGATATAGTGTTTAAAAATGGTCAATATATTCTTCAATAGGAGTTAAATTTTTTCCAATTTTTGATAGATTTTGATTAAAGGATTAATGTGATGTGGTTTGTATTTAGAATAAAGAAGCAGCCACCTAGATTAGAGTGGAGCCCTTTAAGAAATAGGGCAAGTCATCTTATACATATTAATTAGGTTTCTGATTAAATTGATGTGATTGTCAATGCGCTCTATCCCCTTTGAAGACTCGTGAGAGTCGAGGTGCTAGGGGTTGTTAGTTTGTTGCAGAGGTTCCCTGCCACCCAGTGGAAATTTTGGCTGAATGCTTCTGGAAATGTTGTTTAAATAAATTACAGTCCTCTATACGACTGAAGAAATATAATCTGGACTGTGCTTCTCATTTCCATTGAACTGAAACATTTTCAGGCTGGAGTGCCTTACTCCTTTGTGCACTTCTTAACTCTGTGGATTTGGCGTTTGTGAAGGTTTGCTGACTTCGTTGAAGTGCTGCAGGTTTCGCCCTGTTATGTGAGTTTGTGGTTTTCTTTTGGATTTGTGCCATCCCCTCTATCAGGGTCAAGATCGAGCCTCCCTCCCTCCTTTGCTACTCTCCTTGGGGAGTTGCTGGAATTGGGGGGTTCCTCCGGGGCCAGCGGAAGAGCCACAGTGCTGAGCCCAGTTTCTCTCCTTCGTCCCCTTCAAGGGAGTCCTCATTGGGTTGGGCTGGGGACTGCTCTTCTAGATCCATGCAGCCCATGTCCTCATAGGGAAGCTCCTCCTACAGGGCTAAGTTCCAACTGTTTTATGTCCTTTAACAGGTCAGTGAATTTGCAGAGCTGCAGATTCCCGATTATGCCAGGTTCGCCTGTAGATTCTTCTAGCCCTGGCAGAGACACGTTACATGTGGTGACATGTTCGCCCATGCCTCTGCATCCAGCTCCCCTTCTTCCAGGCCATGTTGGTCTCTTGGGCTGCGGATTTCCCCCAGTATGTTAGGGCCATGGATGAGCAGGTCTTTCAGCTGGTTCCCCCTCTGCAGCCAGAGTCTGACTCTGCAAGCTCCTTGGCCTCCTCGTCTTCCACAGAGGAAGAGGAACACTCTGTCCACGTGTCCTCAAACGCTGATCAAGCTCAATATCAGCACTTTCTAGCGAGGCTGGTCAGGGACTTGCACATTACCCAGTTCACCCGTCACAATGCCAAGCATGCAACGCAAGCCTTCTTAGGCGATTTCATGGCACACCATTTGGAAGTTCCCTCCTGGCCAGTTCCCTTCCAGAAGGCAACGTACAGTGCCTGGCAGCTTCCTTATACCTCAGTTCCAGCCCCCATGGACTGCCGGAGGAAGTATTGTGCAACCTGAGGGTCTCCAGGCTCTCTGCCTCATTCCATTTCTGGACTGACGCATCTGGACACTCCTTCCGGGCATAGACATCTGGTCCGCAATCGAGCCCCAGATCCTGACTCTGCAGAGTTTGATCATCTGGGGCGGAGAGTTTTCTCCTCTGTGCAGATGATTCTATCCATTGTTTCACATATAACAGGCATTTGTGGGGAATTCTGGGCCAAGCTCTAGCATCGCTGCCCGATTTCGGAGGCTAACTGGCAAGTCATAGCCCTGTCTGTAATAGGTCTGAAGCTGGCAAGGCACCAGTCAAGGGCATCTTACGATACCAGTGAAGTCGCTTCACGACTTGCAGCAACAACGATCTGCGTTAGACGGTCGGAGTGGCTTCGCCTTTCAAGGTTGTCACCTTTGGCCTGGCGTAGGTTACTGGCCTCCACTTCCTGGGGGACCCATATCTTTTCCTGTAGGGCAAGACGGGAGTTACAGGGGAGCCTTCCTTCTCCAAGGGGTCAGGGAACCCACCTCATCCTGAGCAGTCCCAGGCCTAACTAGCTAGTGAAGGGTCTCTCCCTCCCCTCGTTTTTCCCCATGGGGGGAGCTGAGGGATGCTACTCTGTCAAGGATTTCCTGGGGCCACTTCGGGGGAGCTCGGTACTCACCCACCAGTGATGAATGGTGAAGATTGATACAGGGAAGATGTGAAAATTACGTACCTTCCATAATTCTTGATCTTCCTGTGTATCTTCACCTTTCATAACTGAATCCCACCCATCTTCTCCTCACAAGGCTTCAGTCCTTGAGCTGTGCCACCTCCCTACTCGCCCCCCTCTCTTTCTCTTTTGGGGATTCTTTTCCCCTCCTCCCTTGCAGGCCTGCCAAGAGGCCTCGGGGGGGGGGTCAGAGGAGGGTGAGTAAGGCCCCGTCTGGGTTTCATAGGGTCTTCTGGTGGGCCCCTTCCTTATCCTGGGTCTGCTCTACAGGGTCAGCTATCTCCTTGGTTCACCAACTTTGAGTCCTCTGGGATGAGGAGGGTTCTGGGGCTGATCATAACTCCCTCAGTCCTTGTTGTTGTTCTCTTTGACTGTACCCTCCCCCATGGGGAAGGACTCTTTAACACCAGGGTCCCCCCCGAACCCTATGGGTTTTCCTGTTTACAGTAACAATTGGGGGGGGTGGAGATATCCTCCTGGGGAGTTGGAATTTGGGGGGGGCCTCACCCATTTACAGGATTCTTCTGAGTTCCTCCGAATCTCCCTTGAAGGATCTACCTGGTCAGCTTAATTCCTTGATGGGTCTTGGCCTCCCCCTCTCCTTCCTCTCCCCCTTAATTTTCTTTCTCTGGCTCTTTTTTTCTTTCCTTCCATCCTGCCCTTTTGCCGTCCAGGGACTGGGGTCTTTTTTTGGCCCATGGCCTCCCAGGTCCCCCTCCTACTCTGTCCTCTGGTTGTCCTATTTCTTTTTCAGTTTACATCTTTTCCTTTTGCTGTCTCTCAGGCTCCCTTGCCCCACCCTTATTTTTTCTCTATATTCTGTTTTCTTCTGTCTCCCCAACATGCAGAACTGAAGTGGAGGAGGAGTCAACGGCCATTACTGGCCAACTTGCAAGCACCATGCAGTGCTTCGGCCTCGTGGGTGGTGCCAATCGCATCACATCCCCCTTCTACAAAAAAAAAAGCTCCCATAGGGTGCCTATCTCCGGCCAGCCACCCACCCACCAGTGATGAATGGTGAAGATACACAGAAAGATCAAGAATTCTATGGTTGGTATGTAATTTTCATTTCTCTCAGTGGGGCACCCCTCTGTTGGACCTGTTTGCCTCCAGGGAGAACACAAACCTGAGGCTGTACTGTGCCCACCCCCCTCAGCAGGGGTACACTGCAGGGGGATGCCTTCTTAGGGCCCTGGACCCCGGGCCTCCTCTATGCCTTCCCTCCATTTCCCTTTATCCACAAGGTGTTGCTCAAGGCCAGGAGGGACAAGGGTGATCCTGGTGGCTCTGGACTAGCAACGCCATTTCTGGTACCTCGATCTTCTCAGCCTCAGCAGTAGGCTCCTGGGGCATCTTCCTCTCCACCCAGACCTGCTCGCCATCAATCAGGGGAAGGAACGCCATCCAGACCTTCAATCCCTGCACCTGACAACCTGATTCCTGAGCAGCTAGAGTTCCAGGCTTTGGGTCTCTCCCAAGATGTCCTCACTGTGGTCGAGGCATCTTGGAAGGAGTCGACCCAAAATGTTATGCCTTCAAATGGAATAGGTTCTCCATTGGTGCGAGGACAAAGGGCTGGACCCCTTATCTTGTTCGGTGGCTAGCATTCTCAAATACCTTTGGTCCCTCTCCCAGTCGGGCCTTTGGTCGACAACCCTTAAGGTGCACCTGGCAGCCATCTCTGCCTACCGAGTGCTGGCCGGTCAGTAGTCAGCGGTGCAAGAGAAGATGGTCTGGCACATTTTTGGAAGCCATGACCACATTTCCCCTCCGGTGTGAGACTTGTTGCTGGTATTGGCAAAGCTAATGAGCAAGCCATTCTAACCGATGCACAGATATGAGATGTCACATCTGTTGTGGAAGACCGTCTTCTTGATGGCTATCATGTCAGCCAGAAGGATCAGTGCACTCCAGGTGCTCTCGGTGGAATCTCCTTACCTGGTTTTCCAAAGAGACAAGTTTGTTCTTTGCCCCATCGAAGTTCCTCCTGAAGGTTGTATCAAATTTTCACCTTAACCAGGTGATTAATCTCCCAGTGTATTTCACCAGCCACACCTCGGAGGCCAAGCACAGGCTCCATACTCTGGACCTACAGCAAACGCTAACCTATTATAAGGAGCGCACGGCTGGAGTTCGGGGTGAGGTTCACCAGCTATTTGTCACCTATGCTGAAGCTGCACCTGGCAGGCCAGCAACTAAGTGGATGATTGGCAGGTGGATAGTCTCCTGCATTGACCTCTGCTATAGGCTGGCAAGTAGGGAGCCTCCCGTAGGACTAAGGGCTCATCCCGCCCATCATACCGCTGCCTCAGTGACTGCTTCCAGGGACATCCGAGAAATCTGTCAGGCTGCCACCTGGAAGTCAGTACACACCTTCATTTCCCATTACCACATCGACATTGAGTCACGCTGGGATGCTGGTTTTGGTGCCTCAGTTCTCCAATCTCTGTTTCCCGAGTAGGGGGTGTGCACCTTGCCCCCTTCTCCCAGGAGAACTGATAGGAGTCTTCCAGAAGTGTGGCTCAAACATTATGTCCATGTCCCTAGAAAAACAGGTTACTTACCTGTAACAGTAGATCTTCTTCGGGGGTATCTCAGTCATCAGGTACCACCATAGGAACTTCACATTCGGTGAATAGGGAATCCACACAAAAGATTTTCAGCAGTACCACTGGTGCTGTCGATGTCTGCCGATGTCACCAACCCTATATAGGCATAAGCGGCCCCGTGCGCTCCTCAGTTCTTTCCCGTTGTCAACTTGCAAGCACAGTCTCTGCAGAAGAGCCGTCACAGTGTTTGTGCCTTTTTGGCCTATGGCCACCTTTTTCTACCAACCCATTTTTAATCTTTTTTACAGAGATTTTTTCCTTTTTCTTCTATGTTGATAGTTAATCCTTCTTCTTCTTCTCTCTTCTGTCGCTGCTGCTGCTGCAGAAAGAAGACTGCCTCCATGACTAGGTTTGCTGGCAAAGGCACCTAGCTTCACTGAGCTCTTTTCTTCTAGGTCTGCTTGTAAGGACAGAGTAAGGAAGGACATTATCAGAGCAAGGGAAAAAATTAAGGCTTATTTTGGCTAGGCAGATTTACTGTGTGTTACTATTTTCTTTTGTGCTTACAGGTTTTGTTACTGGTTTTTGCTAACATTTTACTGCTTTATTGTTCTCTGATTCAGATTGCTGTTGCAGAGTTTACTTTCTGCTGCATTATTACAGGGTGTGCCTACAGGTTTGTTACTGTTTTGTGCTTACAGATTACTGCTTTATTTTTCTCTAATTCAGACTGTTGTTTGCACGGTATATCTTCTGTTAAATTGTTCTGCAGGTTGTGTTTACATGTTTTGTTACTTTTTTACTGCTTTATTTTTCTCTGTAGCAAAGTGTTTTTTACAGGGTATATCTTCTGCTAAATTGTTACAGGTGGTGCTTACAGGTTTTACAGTTATATCTATCATTAGGCTAAGCTTTCAGGGCTAATTACAGGAGCACATACGCGATATAGACTGATGGATAGCATCTGCATTTATTGTTTGTTGATTGTTTCTGCTCTTACCTCCTTGTTTCTTTTCTCTGTGGTGGTTCTGTTTCGGCAGGGGAAGGGCCCAACTACCCCCTGCTAAACTTCTTTTATAAAGTAGCACAGTTGTGACATTTCCTGTAGCAAAGCAGGAAGGGGAGGATCGGAGGGGTATCCATACATTGACCTCACTTACAGGGGCACAATTAATTTAACTTGTTATAAAAAGTCATGCAAAAACAAATGGAACAAAACAAAAAAAATATAAAAAATCAAAATCAAACTTTTGCTTTCATTTTCCTTCTAATTATTCAGACCAGATTATAAACTCAGCAACTCATATGGAATGGATAGTAACTGCAGGTACTGCGGGACGCTTTTCAAAAGGGCAGTTATACAGGATTTAGGACGCTGTCCTACATGCTGGCCCATCGGAGATCTAAGAGCTCAGCTCCGGGCCGCATGGGCATAGATTGCACGCCTCAAATTGCATATTCAGGAGGAAATGTATTACAAGAACCACCCACTATTTCCTCAACATCCAACTGAAGCACCTTGACTGCAGAGGGTAGTTGGTCCGGGATGTTAGCAGGTGGTTAGGAGGGGCAAATTGGGTGCCCCATCACTTAGTGCTCACCAACGTATCACCTGCATAAACCATATAAAAATTACAAACAGGTATCTGCCTCTGTCTCTGAAATCAAACAAAGGGGCAGAGGACACTGCAAAGCAGGAGCTAGCACTACTAAACTCGCCCAAAACAGGGACCAAAACAAAAAAGGAAATCCAAAATACTTCTGATCATAGCAGACTCCATGATTCGAGGAGTTGATACCTACCCTGGCTGCGGTAATGGGCAGATATCTCCCAGGTACATGATCATGGAGAGACACTGACTGCATTACCAAAATCATGCAGGAAGCAGGAGAAAACATGGATGTATTAGTACACATAGGGACTAAAGATCTCACCAGCCGGTCAGTTGTGGAGACCAAGGAACACCTGACCAGGATGGGAGACAAACTGCCATCCATTTCATCCAGCATCTCCTTCTCTGACATCCTGCTGGTCTGGGAGAGGTGGCAGATGGACCTAAGGTCAGAGAAGGGGAGATAGGGGAGTTAAACATGTGGCTCAAGGGCTGGTGCCAGGAAAAAAGACATAAATTGGTAGGTAGCTGGCAACAGTTTTGGAAGCGAAAGTTCTTTAAATTCGATGGACTGTATCTGACTAAGGAGGGAGTCACTGCATCTGACTAAAGAGGGAGCCAGTGCATTGCGGCAGAAGTTTGATGTCTTTGCAGAGTATTTAAACTAACAAATGGGGAGAGGGGTGCAGCACCTGATACATTGAATGGGAGAAACAGCCCTCCCCCCTCAGCTAGTGATCAAACTGGAGTTCAGCATGTTTGTAGTTCATTTGCATCACCAGATAAGGGAAAAGGTCCGGCTCCCCATGCAACTCACAGGGAAAAGTCGGACCTCACTCCACAACTAACACTCTAAAATCTGGCTAATGGAAAATCATGTACACAAATGTCTGCAGTCTGGGAAACAAGATCCCAGACCTTGAGGTAACAATGACAGAGGCTAAACTGGACATAGTAGCCATTAGTGAGACATGGTTCACTAGTGAACCACACTTGGGAGACTTCGGTACCCGGCTATGTACTGTTCAGAAGAGACTGAGGTGCAAAAAAGGGGGTGGGGGGAGTGGCCCTTTATGTCAAAGAAAATATTAAAGCTACAGAAATTCAGAATACACATAAGGAGCCAAAAGAACTGTGGGTCAGTCTGGAAATAAGGAAACGGGACAGCCATACGAACTGGGGTTGTCTACAGGCCTCCAGACCAGGGAGAGGACACAGACACATTGCTGTTAGAAGATATACAAAACATGACAGCTAAAGGGGAGGTTCTGATAATGGGAGATTTCAACATGCCAGACACAGATTGGTCAATACCAGCAGGAACATCCATCAGAACTAGACACATAGCGGATTCCCTGCAGGGGGAGGGCCTCAGACAATTGGTACAGCAACCCACAAGAGATAGGGCTATCCTGGATTTAGTACTGACTAACGGGGAAAGGATCACAGATCTCCAGATAGAACGTCACCTGGGGGCCAGTGACCATCACATGGTATGATTGAATTTGGCCACTAGAACTAAATCATCCCAATCCAAGGCAAAAATATGGGACTTCAGAGAAGCTGACTTTGATAAGTGGCCAACAGTGTTAAGCTAGCCCTGGCAAGAAGAAATACAGGTGAGGGGGTACCGGCAAAGTGGGCAAATATTAAGGATGCAATACTTGAAGCAACATCCCATTGTGTTAGGGAGAAAAGCAAGAGCAAAAAAAAGGAGAAAACCACTTTTGTTCTCAAAAACAGTAGCAGAAAAGGTCAGAGCCGAAAGGTTGGCCTTCAGGAAATATAAGGGGATGCGGCAGGATGAAGATAGGAAGGCATACCAAACTTCCCTAAGGGAAGCAGGGAAGGCAGTAAGGCAGGCAAAGGGCCAAACCGAGGGAACACTAGCACAAATAGTAAAATAAAGGGACAAGACTTTCTATAGATACATCAGTGAAAGGAGAATGTCCAGAGGGGGTATTGCTAAGATCAAAGGGGATAAGGGGGAGTGTGTGGAGGAAAACCAAGGAAAAGAATCTATCCTAAGTAGATACTTTTGTTCAGTATTTACTGAGGAGAAGGTAGGGCAAGGCCCACAGCTCAGCACCATGGACATAGGGGAGAGAGGTGTGTATAAGTCCCTTCACAAAATACAGGGTCCTACAAGAGCTCGCTAAGCTCAGGATGGACAAGGCAATGGGACCTGATGGCATACATATCAGGGTACTAAAGGAGCTAAGAGTGGAACCAGCAGAGCCATTAGCAGAACTGTTTAGTGAGTTTCTGAACACAGCAGAGGTCCCAGAAGACTGGAGAAGGGCTCATGTGATCCCGCTCCACAAGAGTGGCAGCAGGGAGGAGGCGGGGAACTGTAGACTAGTCAGTATTACCTCAGTAGTGGGCAAGATTATGGAGGCACTCCTTAAGGAAAGGATAGTGCAACACCTGGAATCCATAGGCGCACAGGATCCAAGACAGCATGGGTTTACAACAGGAAGGTCCTGTCAAACTAATCTCATAGATTTCTTCGACTGGGTAACCAGAGTGCTGGACCAAGGAGGTGCAGTTGATATTGCCTACCTTGACTTCAGCAAAGCTTTCGCTCCTGTTCCACAAAGATGATTGATTAATAAGCTGGATAGGCTTGGGTTGGGTCAGAAGTTGGTCGACTGGGTGACAAACTGGTTGGCAGGCAGAAAACAGAGAGTGGTGGTAAATGGTATACAGTCAGAAGAGATGCAAGTCACAAGTGGCGTACTTCAGGGATCACTCCTGGGGCCAGTCCTCTTCAATATCTTCATCAGTGACATTGCAGATGGACTGGAGGGTAAGGTTTGCCTATTCGCAGATGACACCAAGATCTGCAACAGAGTAGATGATCCAGATGGGGTGGGCAGAATGAGAAGAGAGATGGAAAAACTGGCAATATGGTCTGAAGAGTGGCAACTGGGGTTTAATGCAAAGAAGTGCAAGATCATGCACATAGGGAAGAGAATCCCTGAGGCCACCTGTAGGTTGGGAGGGGAGTTGCTGGCAATCACAAGGGAAGAAAGAGACTTGGGCATTATCATCACAGATGACCTGAAATCATCCAAGCAGATCACTAAAGCAGTAGGTAAGGCTAGAGGGATGTTGGGGTGTATTAGTAGAGGTATCACAAGTCGTAAGAGGAAGGTAATAATCCCTCTTTACAAGACACTGGTTAGGTCCCATCTGGAGTACTGTATCCAGTACTGGAGGCCGCACCTGCACAAGGACATTAACAAAATGGAGGCAGTCCAGAGAAGGGCAACCAAAATGGTGCAGGGACTGCATCAGAAAACATATGAGGACAGATTAATGGAGCTCAATATGTATACCCTAGAGCAAATGAGGGAGAGAGGTGATTTGATCGAAACGTTCAAACATCTTAAGGGCATTAACAAGGTGAAAAAGTCTAACATATTTCAGTATAAGAAAAATAGCAGGACAAGAGGACACAGCATGAGATTAGAGGGAGGCCGATTAAGGGGTAATGTGAGGAAGTTCTTTTTCACAGAAAGGGTTGTGGATGCATGGAACGGCCTACCTCAGGAAGTGGTGGATATGAATACAGTGCAGTGCTTCAAACAGGCATGGGACAGGCATAAGGGTACAATATAGATGAGTATGAATAAATAGGCCATTGACAGAGTAAAGGCATATAGCACATTCATAAGGTAGAAAAAATGGGCAGACTGGATGGGCCTTGTGGTCCTTATCTGCCATCAACTTCTATGTTTCCAACAACGAGCACTCAGTGTGTGTTTGCTGTCTTGGGTCTGACCATGATGCTTCGGATTGTGAGCTCTGCCAACAATTTAATCAAATCAACCTTAGGCGATGCAGAAAAGTGCTAAGGCTTTTCATGGAACAGCAGGTAGCCAACTCTGAGTCGGTGTCCTCTGAGGCACTGGCCCACCAGTTGAATTTCGGGTCCAAGAGCTCCCAAGGCAAAAGACAAGGCCTCGGGGAAAAGTCACAAAAAAGACCGGGATCGCGACCACTCTCCCCGGCAGCCTCTCCTCCTAAGGGGGACTCTTTGTCTCCGGCTGGTGTCCCAGTGAAGAGGCCTGCTGTCCAGATCCTGATTCACTCCAGACCCATACCGACAGCCGCTCCACCTGCTTCTCAGGGTGGGAAGCCCCTGCTCCATTGATGATAGCCACCCCTTCGGGTTCCGCTCCCTCACAGAATGCCGTGGGCTCATCGGACCAGCAGTCAGGGTCGTCGGCCCCAGTTCCAGAGGCCTCTCCTCCATTGATGGTGGACGAAGTTCTTTTCCATTTCACTAATGTTATTGTGCAGCAGTTTGCTGCCTTTAACAGACCGTCATTGCCAGCACCATCATTGACGCCTTCGACATTGACCCCTATCCACCAGCCCCAGGAGCCAACCCGGGTACCTTCGATGGGGGATCTCAAGGAAGAGATCAACATCTAGGAGTACCATCCTGACCTCATGCTGCTGGATGAGGTAGAAGAGGAGGAGGACCAGTACTATACCTCTGACAAGTCTACTGCCTCCTCTGTTAGTGAAGAATCTGTCAAGCATACCCCCAGACCTCCACCTGAGGATGCTTCTTTCTTTAGCATCATGATGCAACTATCTGCCACTATGGGGTTCCAGACAGAGGAGGAGGATGCCACCAGAAGAGATCTGGCCAACTACCTGGAAATTCCAGAATGTCCACCCAATTATCCTTCATCTGCTTCCAGCCCTTAAAAACGCTACCACTGTTGCTTGGCACAGGCCTGATATTGTGCCAGCTATGCCATGCAGGGCTGATAAGCTTTACAGTGCTCCTCCATGCATTCCATTCTTGGATGCCCAGGCTGAGACCAATTTGGTTGTCATCAAGGCAGCACATGATTGGTCTAAGGTGCACCTTAGCTCCTTGCCCCTGGATAAAGAATCTCGTAGGATTGATCTGTGGGGCAAGAGAGTCTATGCCTCATCTACTCTAGGCCTGAAGATTGTCAACTACCTTTCTCACATGGTGAAATTCCAGAACACCAATTCTAAGAAGGGCAAAGTCGCTGCTCAGGCTCCTTGAAGGTGCCCAGAATCAGGAGCTTCTGCAATGCCTTCAAATGGTGGAGGATGTTGGCAGGCATCTCCTCAGGGCCATTTATAACCTGTCAAACACAGTTGCCAGGGCATTTACCTAAGTAGGCAGTAGGCACTCATGGCTCAGTTTGGTTTCGCAGCTGATGTGTAGAACAAGGTGCTGCATGTACCTTTCAGTGGCACCAGGCTTTTCGGTCCTGATGTCCAGGACCTTATCAATGATCTGTAGGCCTCTGTGATGACCCTTAAATCTGTGGACTCCCTCTACCACACCCAGCAACGTGGTAGGGGGTACTCTACTTTTCATAGACAGACCACTAGGCCAGGCTCGGGCTTTCGCCCCCAAGGTAATCGTCGAGCCCAGTCCTTCTTGCCCGCTCCATCCCAGGCTGGAGCAGTGCCCAAGCATTCCAGATCTGAGGTCCCTGCTTCCTCAGCAGGACCCATCTCAGCCTGATTGCTTGCCAGACCCCCCTCCTCCTCTGGTCCAGGCCCAGGAGGTGGTGGTCGGAGGTCGGTTCTCCCTCCATTTGAATCAGTGGAGAGCCATCATGTCAGGTGCCTGGATACTGCAGGTCATAGAGTGCGGACATACACTGGAGCTGATTTCAGCAGCCTTCAGACATCCCCCCGCCACCTGCAAACCACCCTCCCGGCTCATTTTCCTGTTCTCTGGGAGGAGGTGCAGACTCTTCTGTGCAAGCAGGCAACAGAACGTGCCAAAGCGGCAGAGAAATCAGGGGTTCTACTCCACATTCTTTTTGGTCCCCCAAAAGTTGGGAAATCTAAGGCCCATCCTAGACCTGAAGGACCTCAGTCTCTTCGACCAGTACAGAAAGTTATGGATGGTAACTTTGCCAGGCCTTCTGGTGCTCCTCAAAACCAGGGATTGGCTCTGCTCCATGGATATGCAGGACGCCTATCTGCACATTGTGGTTTTCTCTCCTCACAGGGGGTTTCTCCATTTTGCTTTCCAGGAAGAGCACTACCAGTTCAAGGTATTGCCCTTTGTCTTATCCACTGCGCTGCATGTCTTTACCAAGTGCTTGGCAGCGGTTGCAGCAGCCCTCAGAAGGGAAGGTCAGTATGTCTTCCCATATCTGGACAACTGGCTTCTCAAGGCTCTGTCCAGGGAACTGATGTTTTGGACCCTGGAGCACACTTTCCAGCTGTTTCAGTCCCTGGGCATAACAATCAACCTGCTAAAGTCTGTCCTTATACCGTCCCAAAGATTACGGTATATTGGAACGGTTCTAGACTCCGAACAGGGGAAAGCATTCCTACCCCAGAACAGGGCAGAGCGCCTCATAACTCAGGCTCAGGAAGTCTTTCAGAACCGGTACATCCCTGCCAGACTGTACCTCAGGCTGTTGGGTCTAATGGCAGTCGCCATTCCCACTGTACCGCTGGCCAGGCTCCACATGCATACACTCCAGTGGATCCTCAGAGTGCAGTGGGACTAGCATACGGATGAGCTGGACCAATTAGTCCTGGTTTTCTCCCCTGTCTGCAAAGTACTGCAATGGTGGATGGACCCCTCTAATCTTCTTCAAGGGGTCCCTTTCCAGATCACCTCCCCGCATCAGATTCTGACCACAGATGCTTTGGGGCTAGGCTGGGGAGCACTCTCTCAAACTCAGGGCTCCTGGTCCTATTAGGAAACCACCCTTCATGTCAATGTCCTGGAAATGAGAGCAATGCTATATGCCATGCAGGCCTTCCAGGACCATCTGGCTCCAGGCCAGCTGCTGGTGCAGTTGGACAATCTGAGCATTGTCTACTATATCCACAAGCAGGGCAGGACCCACTCATGCCCCCTTTGCAGGGAGGCCATGAGAGTGTGGTACTGGGCATTAGAACACAACCTAACACTCTCAGCAGTCCATGTACCAGGTGTTCTAAACTGCCTGGCAGATAGTCTAAGCAGGACTTAGTCAAGCATGCACGAATGGGAGCTTCTCTCATCCATAGCAGAAGATCTGTTCGACAGATGGGGTCATCCAGAATGAACCTTTTTGCATCTTCACTCAGTGCAAAACTGCCCGATCCTGGAGCAGGAGGTTTCTGTATGCATTCCCTCCATTTCCACTGATACAGAGGATACTGATCAAGCTGCAGATGGAGGGAGCCATCATGTTCCTGGTAACTCCATTCTGCCCCCACCAGATATGGTTCCCTGTACTTCAGCAGCTGGCGGAGGAGCCTCCGGATCCTCTGCCCCTTTTGTAGGAATCTGCTGGCCCAGGATCGGGGAACCCTGGTCTATCCCAATCTAAGGTCCCTTCATCTGCATGCATGACTCCTGAGGACATAGCCATTGCCAGATTAAGGGTATCTAACAGGGTAGCAGACATCTTAGTGGCTGTCCACAAGCCTTCCACCCGTGCCACTTATTCCATGAAGTGGAAGCGGTTCACCTTTTGGGCTGCCAAGCATTCCCTAGACCCTTTCTTCTGTCCTGTTAAACATGTCCTGGACTACCTGATTTCCTTGTCTGACTCAGGGCTCCAGTATCCTCCCTCAAGGTCCACCTTTCGGCTATTTCTGCCTTCCATGAGCCCATGTGTGACCGTACGATTGCTCAGCTGGATGTCTCCAGCACTTTCCTCAGGGGCATCCTGCATCTGAAACCCCCAATCCATTCCCCTGTCCCAGCTTGGAACTTGAATTTTATTTTGGAAAAGTTGACCCTGTCTCCTTTTGAACCAATCGAGACTTGCAATTTGCACTTTCTCTCTTGGAAAGCTCTATTTTTAGTTGCAATTACTTCTGCTCAAAGGACTTCAGAGCTTCACGCCCTCTGATGTGAGGAGCCTTAGTTGATTTTTCACAGAGACAGGGTGTCTTTGTGTGCAAATCCTAAGTTTCTCCCTAAGGTGGTTTCTGAGTTCACACTGAATCAGTTTATCTACCTTCCTGTTTATTTTCCTGAGCGCGCCAATCCAGAGGGAGCACTGCTCCATATGTTAGATGTGCGCAGAACTTTGAAGTATTACCTGCTTTGAACTAGAGAGTCCAGAAAGTCAAAGGAATTGTTTCTTTCTTTCACCCCAGGTAGAGAGGGTTCTTCAGTTTCTAAGCAGTGTTTGTCCAAATATTTGGCTAATTGCAATGTGTTCTGCTACAAGTATGACAAGGAGTTGCCTGGTGCTGTCAAAGCTCATTCCACCAGAGGAATGGCTACCTCGGTGGCTTATTTCAAAGGGATCTCAGCTGATGATATTTGTGCAGCTGCCACATGCAGTACTGTCCACACCTTTACCAAGCGCTGCAGTCTGGACATTGCCTCAAGAGCCTGTGCTGGTTTTGGCCGGGTTGTCCTGCAAAGCCTCCTGTCTTAAGTTTACGGAGTCCTCTGATGGATCAGTTTCAAGGTCTTCTGTCTTACAATTATGAAGATCCTTGACTGGGCAGGTTGTTTCATGTCTTCTGTTTTAGGCTTATGGAGATCCAGTTTCCCAGAATATCTGATCTTACTTCGAGATACAGCTCTTGCAGCAGGTTACACCATTAGGACTGAAGCCGGCAGGCGTCAGGACCCCACGGACAAATTCTAGCTAGCTATCTTCAGCAGGGACCGCCCCCGACGTCGGTCCCGCCTCCGACGCCAGGCGTAGTACATAAGGGGGCGGTCCCTCCAGATTCCCCAGTTCTTTCCTGTCGTCGACTTGCATGTCTCGACCCTTCGGTTCGTTTTTAAGCGCGCGACGCGTGGTTAAGTGTTTTCCTATGGGAAATTCGTTCTTTGGATCCAGTCCTTTCTGATGTCCTCTCCGACCTCCGGTCACTCCTCTAAGTGCGCCTGAGGGAAGCAGATCCTATTCAAGGATCCGCTCTCGGCCTGTGTCCTGTGCCTGGGCCCAGACCACGACACCGGTCCTGCTCCTTTGCCAGGGCTTCAATAGCAGAACCGGATCCGACGCCAGAAGGCCCTCCAGGCTTTTTTGTTAGAAGAGCGCCTTAAGACCATGGCTTCTAAGGGGGATTCTTCGCAGAAGGCCCGTAAGCATACCGAGAAGCACAAGGAGAAGGCCCCTTCCAGGTCCCTGTCTAGGGCCTCTGATTCCCGCAGCTCTGGCTCCAGGTCCGACTGCTCTCCTTCCCGGGCCAGCTCTCAGCCTCCCCCCACTGTGGTGAGCAAATCTTCTGCCTCTTCTCAGGCCAAGACTCCAAGGCCCTGGCTAAGTTGGGAGATCGCCACCATCACCATAGGTCGGGTTCCCGCCATCCTGAACCCGTCAGGTCTGCCTTCCTTCCGCCGCTCCACAGGAAGACCAAGGAGCTTACCTCACTCAAAAAGCCGCGGGACCCGACGCCGGTTCATCCGTCGTCGGCCTCTCGCCATAGATCCCCAGAGCCGTCGTCAGCCAAGGGACCGTCGCCGGCCAGGCACTCTCATCATCAGACGCCGGTAGGGGGACCAGCGCCTGCTCCTACTGAGAAGAGGACCCCGACGCCTCCGACCGACGTCGGTCAGGAGACCATCACTGAGGAGGAGTTAGCTCAGCCCGAAGACCAGACGGGCGACCCCGGTCCTGTTGAGACTCCCAGGGCACCTTCGCCTACACCCGAGCCCCCTGTGGAGCCGACACCGGGACCCAACGATTGTCCACTGGCGCCCGAGCCATCATCGGGATTTTCCTTTTCAGAGGTGAAGGAGCTGTTCACTTTCTGGTGGGATACCATCAAAAAGGACATGGTTCCCATGCCACCTCCGCTTCCTCCTCCTCCTCCTCCTCCTACACCGGTTGTCCCTCCGGTTCCTGTGCCCCCTTCTCCATCTGGGTCTGCAGGCCGGTTATCTCCTCCCTGGGAGCCTAGGACCCCTCCAAGGGGGAGATCAGAAAGAAGGAGACCTCCATCCAGATCCTCTTCTGGGTCACCCAGTCCCAAGAGACCCAGACGACGACACTGCTCACCTTCGACGGAGGACATGGGATTGGACCTCTCGTCATCGAGATTCCCATCTCCCCTCTCCATCCCTTCACCGGACCCACGTGAGCTACCGAGGTCTCCTCCGGATGACCCTTCGTTCTCGGATATTATGAGACACATCCAGGAGAACACGGGATGGGATGCGGAAGAGTTAGACCCGGAAAGGCTGTGCCTCACAAAGTATCTTCGGCAGAAGGACCCCAAGCCTATGGTGGTGCCACCCTTGGTGGACACGTTCGTGGACGTCACCAAGGCAGCGTGGAAGCATCCACATTCGCTCCCGGTGATGCTGAAGAAGGCTGACCGCCTGTACAAGGCTCCAAGAGAAGACCAGTACTTGGCTCAACACCCTCAGGCAGATTCTCTGGTCATCACAGCCTCTCATGACCGGTCCCAGAGACCGCAACATCTGAGCACCCTGCCACCTGACCCAGAATCCAAGCAGTTGGACTCCATGGGTTGGCGCACGTATGCTTCCGCTACATGCGCCATCAGATCCTTGAATTATTTAAGCCACATGGTGCAATTCCAAAATGCCCTGTGGGAACAGGGTCTGGAAGCGGCTGAGAAACTGCTGGAAGGTGAGCAGAAGGAGGAGATGCTTCAGCTCCTCCGTACGGGTTCGGACGTGGGAACCCAGATTACTACGAGCATCGTTGACTCTACGGACTCCTCGGCCAGAGCAGCAGCTTCAGGCGTTTGCCTCCGGAGACACTCTTGGCTCCGTGTCTCCGGTTTTACCCCGGACGTCCAGAAAAACATCCTGGACGCTCCATTCGAGGGAGAAGTTCTGTTTGGTAAACCCTCTGAGAAGATCATTACCAGACTCCAAGAGGCCGGGAAGGCGGTGAGGTTGGTCCAGGCCATGTACCGACCCAAGCTTAGTTCCTTTCGTAGGAACCAAAGCAGATTTCGTGGACAGATGCACAGACAGCAGTCCCGCTCCATTCCACAACAGAGGGTCTCCAGTTTTCACAGAGCCCAGGGGAAACAACCTGCAGGCCGAGGCCAGAACACTCGTAAGCCAGTCCAGCCAGCGGGACCCTCAGCCACCACAGCCTGACTCCTTCCCTGTCCCTGCCCCTCAGGATCGACGGGACGTCATAGTCGGGGTCGCATTGCGAATTTCCTGCCAGGATGGCAGACTATATCCACAGACAGGTGGGTTCTACAGTTGGTCGCAAGAGGCCACTTTATAGAATTCACGGGAAAGCCACCCTCGAGGCCTCCTTTGCTCTCACGGTACTCGGGCCAGCACAAGTTATTGATCAGACAAGAAGTACTCATGCTCCTGCAAAAGGGAGCAATAGAGTATGTTCCAGAGAACCAGAGAGGACACGGGTACTATTCTCACTTCTTCCTGGTTCCAAAGAAAACAGGGGACCTCTGTCTGATTCTGGACCTCAGCTACCTCAATTTGTTGGTCGTCTACAAAAGATTTTGCATGGTGACCCTTCCAGGTCTTATCCCCATGCTGAAGCAGGACGCCTTTTTAGCGTCTCTAGATATGCAGGACGCTTACCTGCACATCCCCATAGCTCAAGCGCATAAGAGGTTCCCGCGCTTCGAGTTCCTCGCCATCACTTTCAGTTCCGAGCTCTTCCTTTCGGGCTGTCATCAGCACCCAGGGTCTTTACCAAATGCATGGCAGTCGTGGCTGCATCTCTGAGGAGACAGGGCCATTATGTGTTCCCGTACCTGGACGATTGGCTTCTCATGGCCGCCTCCAGAGAGGCATTATTACGGGCGATCCAGGACACCCAGGACCTGTTTCGCTCTCTAGGTGTCCTGATCAACCATGAGAAGTCCCTCCTGGTACCGTCGCAGAAGCTGCAGTTCATAGGAGCAGTACTGGACACTGTTCAGGGAAGAGCATTTCTTCCAGACGACAGAGCGGCGCGCATCAGATCCCTCATCAGGGAGCTTTCATCGATCAAGACTGCCCCAGCCAGGTTGGTCCTTTGACTGCTCGGACACATGGCTGCGACCATTCCTACTGTCCCTTTCACAAGGCTCCACATGCAGGTAACTCAGTGGATGCTCAAGGTGCAATGGGACCAAAGGCAAGACCACTTGCAGCATCCGGTCAGAATCACGAACACCGCGATTCGAGACTGGCAGTGGTGGCTAGACCCAGGGACACTCTCTGTGGGTGTCTCGTTCGTAGCGCCATCCCCGGAGGTAATCCTCACTACAGACGCCTCAGGTCTAGGGTGGGGTGCACACCTGGACGGGGTGAAGTCTCAAGGTACGTGGACGCCTTTGGAGGCCCATCTTCATATCAACATCCTAGAGATGAGGGCGGTCCTTTATGCCCTGCAGGCATTTCAGTCAGAGATCCCGCTGAGCACTTTCCTGCTTCAGACAGACAACACAGCGGTGATGTATTACCTCAACAAACAAGGAGGCACACACTCTTATCCCCTTTGCAGGGAAGCCATGAGAGTGTGGGATTGGGTAATCAGACACGGCACGAACCTGATCACAGTACATGTTCCGGGTGGACAACAATTGCAGATGGCCTGAGTCGCTCCCAGGCCAGAGTCCATGAGTGGGAACTTCTTCAAGAGGTAGCAGAGGATCTGTTTCTTCGATGGGGAACTCCAGATTTGGACTTGTTTGTCTCCCCATTCAACGCAAAACTGCCCAATTTTTGCTCGCTAGATCCAGGGCCTGGTGTTTTCTGGCGAGACGCATTGTCCCTCTCCCGGGCGGACAGATTCCTCTATGCTTTCCTTCCCTTCCCATTGATCCAGAGAGTTCTTCTCAAACTGTGCAGGGAGCATGCATCAATGATCCTAGTGGCCCCATTCTGGCCCAGACAGATCTGGTTCCCCTTGCTAATTCAGCTGTCCCGGGAACCTCCGCTCCCGTTGCCATTCACCTCCCACCTATTGTCTCAGGAGAAAGGTTCGCTGGTCCATCCGGACTTACGCTCTCTGAACCTGCATGCATGGCTCCTAGAGACATAGCCATCCTGCGTCACGGGGTCTCGCAAGAGGTTGCGGATGTTCTTGCTGCAGCCAGAAAGCCGGCAACGCATGCAACGTATGCCATGAAATGGCGCCGCTTCTGTTTGTGGTCGCAAGCATGTGGCTTTTCCCCTTTAGGTTGTCCAGTAAAAGAGGAGTTGGACTACCTGCTTTCCCTTTTTTGTTCAGGCCTCGCCTACTCCTCTATTAAAGTGCACCTCTGTGCCATTTCAGCCTTTCACCTCCCAGTAGGTCAGCGCACAGTGGCACAGCTAGACGCCTGTCGTGAATTTTTGAGAGGGGTATTGCACCTTAGGCCGCCCATTAAGAACCCGGTGCCTCCATGGGATTTGCTCTTTATCCTGGAGCAACTCCACCCCCTTTGAACCTGCCTTGAGATTGTAGAGCATGCTTTTCTCGTGGAAAACATTATTTTTAGTTGCTGTTACGCTAGCGAGAAGAGTTTCTGAGCTTCAGGCTCTCATGTGCAAAGAGCCTTATTTAGTTTTCCACAGGGACAGAGTTTCCTGAGGACGAATCCCAAATTCTTGCCTAAGGTGGTTTCTCACTCACTCTCAATCAGGATATTGACCTACGGTTTATTTTCCTAATTATTCCAACAGAGGAGAGGCGATGCTTCACACCCTGGATGTTCACTGCAGCTTAAGATACTACCTGAGCAGAACTAAGCAGCTTCGTTCTTTGGAGCAACTCTTCGTTTCCTTTTCTGAAAGGATGATGGGCCATCCAGTTTCCAAACAGTCCCTGTCTCGCTGGCTTGTCCAGTGCATATCATACTGTTATGATATCAAAAGAAAGCCCCTCCCTGGAGCAGTCCGGGGACATTCCACTAGGGGTGTGGCCACTTCCTTTGCAGCTCTTCGGAACGTCTCCACCTCTGCTATTTGTGCTGCTGCCACTTGGAGTTCTGTTCATACCTTTATCAGGCATTATAGCCTGGACATCGCTTCAAGGCGAAGAGCAGGCTTCGGCCTGACAGTGCTGCAGGGTCTCCTGTCCTAGATTTGAGGCCTGAGCGTTCTTTTGAATTTCCTCCTCCTGAGCGCTAAGCGCTATTGTTGAAATCAGTCCTAATGGTGTAACCTGCTGCAAGAGCTGTATCTCAAGTAAGATAGTACAGTTACGTAAGAACTTACCGTAACAGTAGATCTTCGAGAACAGCTCTTGCAGCAGGTACCGCCCACCTTCCCCCTTGGAGGAGGCATGGCTTAAGCCTTTTCTAACAGGGATTTATTCCCTTATTGTCTTCTGATGGTGGATCCTCGGTCTCCCATTCTGATGTCATCCTGCGGCTGGAAGTCTCTGGCGGGAGAACTGAGGAATCTGGCGGGACCGCCCCCTTATGTACTACGCCTGACATCGGAGGCGGAACTCGACATCGGGGCGGTCCCCACTGAAGATAGCTAGCTAGAATTTTCCGGGGTCCTGACGCCTGCCGGCTTCAGTCCTAATGGTGTAACCTGCTGCAAGAGCTGTTCTCGAAGATCTACTGTTACGGTAAGTTCTTACGTAACTGTACTTTCCTAGCTGTCACTGCTTGGTACTTGTTCCTATGGTGGTACCTGATGACTAAGATATCCCTGAGAAAGACAGAACAGTTACGTAAGAACTTACTGTAACAGTAGATCTTCAAGAGGGTCTCAGTCATCAGGTACATTTCCCTCCCACCTTCCCCCTTCTCGGGGTTCCTATTCAGGACCTAGCTATCGGCTGATTTCCATCACTTTTTACAGAGCCAGGTCCCTTGCTGTCCTCGGTTCCCCAGGTGTGAGCCTTGCTCCCTTCATCTCTGGAGGGAAAGAATTGAGGAGCACTCTGGGCCGCCTATGCCTATATAGGGTTGGTGACATCAGCGGAGGTCGACAGTGTGAGCAGCCCCAATTGTACTGCTGAAAATCTTCCATGTGGATTCTCCATTCACTGACTGTGAAGTTCCTATAGTGGCACCTGATGACTGAGATCCCCTCAAAGGTCTACTGTTGCAGTAAGTTCTTACGTAATTTCTCTTTCTAGGAGTAGTTTATAATGTTCATCCACTCTGACCCACCCGACCTCCCCCTGGCAAGTGGCACACTGGTCTAGCTTCCAGCGGGCAAGATCTGACGTCACGGGGTGGTGCCAAGGGAGTTACCACCCGGGTGGGTGGGAGGAGCTATCTTGAAGACTTTCAGGCAAGCCTTAAAGGGGTAAGGACACTGCCAGAAGTGTGGATGAACATCATATACTACTCCTAGAACTACTGTTACAGGTGAGTAACCCGTGTTTTTTTTTTTCACTAAACCAACAAAAGGCAACATTCTAGGGTAAGCTCTTTCTACTCTGAAAACTTCAGAATACAATTCCTGTCTGTGCTGCAGGTGAGAGCAGAAATAAAACCCTGATTTCCCCCCTTTTCAAACAACATGAAGTCTTGCTATATTATGACAATTGCAGTCTGATACAATCTTTGAACTGCCCCGGAGATGAAATAGTTAACTTTCCATGAAGCATGGAACTCTGATCGCGAGCTCGGTTAGGAAGCTCTGTCTGTTGTGCTTCAAACATAAACTGTCAGATTCTTTACTCCGCCTCACTGAACAGTCGCTCCGGAGATTTCTCCTTCTGCTCGGTTCATTTGTCGGTTTAAAAAGTGTTATTTTATCGGTTTTCAATTGAAAATTAACCGAAATTAAACCTCAACCAGTTGGTTCAAGCTCTGTCTGTGGTAACGTAAGTAATAGATAGGTTTTACATTGAATTTTCTGTGTGGAACTTGTACACATTTATCGGTTCGGTTTGAACCGATCAGGTTGTTTTAAAATTACTAGTCCTTTTAGAAATACGGTTCCGGTTCTTATCGGTTCTAAAAAAACGGATTTCATTACGTTTTTCACGACCAAATGTTTCTGGTTGGGAACTGATAAAGGGTGTCTTGTTGATGGATTGCCATAAACGGGCAAGTTTGGTTAGGCTGGCATTGTGTCTGAGAACTCCAAAAGAAAACTGGACCCACTGGGTTTCAACACTGTAGTATTTGTGGGGAAGCTTTTGCTAAGGCTGCCCCACACACCACATGTGTCTACTGTCTGGGGTTTGACCACCTCAAGTTCAGACTGCCAGATTTGTGAGAATTTTCCTGCTGCCACCATAGAAAAGAGAGTTGGTAGGCTCAGGGAAAGGGAGGCCAAAAAGTCCGCTGACCTGGATGGCCAGCCCAGTTCGGTACCAACCGAACCGGAGGGAGTGCCCTCTGACCAGGACGATACTTCCTCTGGCAAACAAAGAGCCGGTTCTGAGGGGCCGGTTCCAGCAAAAAGGACTAGAAAGTCAACTAGCATAGAGCCAAAAGTTCTCTCCCCAACTGCTGAAGAAATAGCTAAAGCAATTCAAATTGTCCAGTCTCTTTCCCAGGTTCCGACCGAACCGACACCATCAGGGACGCATTCGGTTCAGCCGGTTCCACCGGTTCAAGATTATGATTTTGAGGATTTTTATGAACTGGAAGAGGGGGAAGGGGAATATGAGGAGAGTGAATATGGTTTTTGAAGATCTGGATGTGCCCATTGAACCGGACATCTCTCCAGATAGACCCTTAGGGGTTTCTCCTCCCAGGCTTTCTGAGTCCCCTTCTCATTTCATTTTTTATAACAAAGTTGCTGAAACTCTGCAGTTCCCTGTTGAGGAAGCTGTTGATGACCAAGAGGAGCCTGACTATGTAGAAATGATGGATATTTCAGAGTCTAGGAGACTGTCTATTCCTTTACATAAATCTTTTCGGAAACAGACAGTAAAAGTTTAAAACTCCTCACACTATACCTCCTGTGGATAAACGATGGACAAAGGTATACCTTATCAGGTTCCGACACTGATTTCCTCACTCAACAATGCAGCCATGTGGGGTAGTGCAGGCTGCAGCCTGTGACAAAGGCTAATATCCCCTAGCTTCACACCCTGAGAAGGACTCCAGGAAGATTGATGCTATGGCAAAGAAACAGTACATGGCAGCATCTTTGGGACTCAGACAGGCAAATTATATGGCTTATGCTGCTAGGTACCAGAAATCCAGATGGGATACTGTGCTGCTCTAGCAAACAGTCCCTGACCAGCTTGCCAGGGAGCTGGAACAGGTGGCTATGGATGGTATTGAGGCATCCAAGGTGCAATTTCATACTGCAGTGGACTCTAATGATGTTTCATCAAGAGTCATAGCTACATCTGTAACTTTTCGCAGAATGGCCTGGCTCAGATGTACTACCCTGTCTCAGGATACCCAGTCTAAGGCCATGGATTTTCCTGTTGTGGGCAATTCTCTGTTTGGGGAGCAAACAGAGAATTACATAAAGAAAAATGGATGAATATAGGACCACCTATGGGAATTGCACAGGCCAAGGAAGGCAGGCCACTCCTCAAAAGCAGCTTCCCAAAGGCAGGGCAGGCCTTTTCATAGGCCTTTTTACCAAACCCAAGCTTCCTCTTCCGCCTATGCCCAGAGGGGGTTCTTTAGAGGGAGAGGCAGATGGGGTACAAGCAGCCCTGCTTCCACCCCTCAGCCCAAAGCCCCTGCCAAGCAGTCACCCTGATGGGGGTTGCCAGGGCCAATTCTTCTCTACCTGTAGGGGGCAGGCTGGCTTACTTTGTCCAGGACTGGAAGTCTTTAACATCAGACAAGTGGGTCCTGGAAGTAGTAAGCCAGGACTGGTTCTCAGCTTCAAAATTTCCAAAGCTGAGAACCAGATCCTCCACCTGCAACTCCATCAGAGGCACTCGCCCTAGAGGCAGAGGTCTCTACCCTCCTGGCTCTCAGAGCCATGGAAAGGGTTCCTCCCCTACACCAGGGCAAAGGTTTGTACTCCAGGTACTTCCTTACCACAAAAAAGACAGGAGAATGGCAGCCCATCCTGGATCTCAGATACTTAAACAAGCACCTTTTAAAACCAAAGTTCAAAATGGTGACTCTAGGAATTATCCTACCATCTCTAAGGCCAGGGGACTGGCTAGCTTCCCTGGACCTCAAGGATGCCTACTTCCATATTCCCATCAGAAGCTCCCATCGAAAGTACCTCAGGTTCGAGCTGCCCTCAGGCCACTACCAGTTCAGAGCAATGCCCTTCGGCCTCACTTCTACTCCAAGGGTATTCACCAAATGCCTGGCAGTAGCAGTTGCCTATCCAAGAAGGCAAAAGATTGCCATCTTTCCTTACCTGGACGATTGGCTCATAGTAGGCTGTCCCAGACCAGGTCAATTTACATCTTCAGATAACGCAGCAACTGCTTACTCTCTAAGTTTCCTTCTGAATCTCTGAAGTCAGTTCTAGAGCCTGTCCAGCTTCTTACCTTATAGGCGTGGGAACTGACACACAGGAGGCCAGGACCTTCTTCCTCTGGACAGGGGAAAGACCCTAGTCTCCCTGGCCTCCTCATTCACCCTGCAGGTCTCTCGACCAGCAAGGCATTTTCTGCAGCTCCTAGGACATATGGTTGCTTCCACAGCAGTTGTGCAGGGAGCAAGATTTCAGACGAGGGACATCCAGTTCCATTTGAGAGCTTTTTGGTCTCAAAGAAAGGATCCTCTTACCAAGTTGATCCCAGTAACTTGAACCCTGATCCAAGCCCTACAGTGGTGGCAGGATCAGAGCAACCTGAGACAAGGAGTTCCTTTGTCACTCAGTCTCACTCCCTAATCCTTACTACAGATGCATCCCTCTTGGGTTGGGGAGCTCACATGGGCGACCTCGCCACCCAGGGTCTGTGGTCTCCCCAGGAATCTCTGCTCCACATCAACCTGTTGGAGCTCAGAGCAGTTTTTCTAGCACTTTAAGTTTTTTCCAAATTTGTTCAGAACAAGATTGTACAGGTCAGAACAGACAACACCACTGCAATGTGGTACATCAACAAGCAAGGGGGCACTCGGTCTACGGCCTTGTGCACCAAAGCGATGAAGTTGTGGTCTCTGGCTTACTCCCTGAACACCTCCCTTATGGCAGTCTACCTCCCAGGCAAGGACAATGTCCTGGCAGATGCTCTCAGCAGCATTTCTCAGGGCCATCACGAATGGTCACTGGATCCCCTGGTCTTGGGAGTAGTATTTGCCAGATGGGGCACCCCAGCCCCAGACAATCACCAACTTCCTCTTTTTTGCTGCAAGCCCCCAGTGTTGGGCTCACTCCCCTGGATGCCTTAGCCCTCAGTTGGGAAGGAAGTTCCTCTGTGCCTTCCCTCCTCCTCCCTTCCTCTCCTGTTCAAAGTGCTAGTCAAAATCAGATCCCAATCCTGCAAAGTCATTCTGATAGCTCCAGATTGGGCCAGACAACCCTGGTATCCACTCCTACTGTCCGTAGCAGTCCATCCTCCCCTGTCCCTTCCCAAGAATCACAACCTCTTAACCTGTGCCCAGGGACGGGTTTGGTATCCGAATCTCAAATCTCTCAATCTCAAGGCTTGGTTCTTGAAGAGTTAGAGTTTGCTGATTTACACCTTTCCCAAGGTGTAATGGCTATATTGAAGGCCTCAAGGAAGCCTTCCACCAGGCTTACTTACAATTCCAAATGGAAAAGGTTTTCCATATGGTGCTCGAAAGCATATTTCCCAGACTCTGCTGATCTACCCACAGTCCTGGATTATATGGTCCATCTGAATTCTCTGGGGCTGAGACCAGCTACCCTGAAGGTGCATTTGGCAGCTGTGTCTGCTTTTATTTCAGCAGGTAAATCCTCTTCTCTTTCAGCTCATTCTGTATTTTCCAAGTTTTTAAGGTGTTGCTTCACCAACCCTCCATTCAGGATCCTGCCCTGCCTGGGATCTTAATTTTGCATTGCTCAGATTATGCAACCCCTTCGAGCCCTTGTCTTCAGCTGAGCTTAAGTACTTGACTTGGAGACTGTGTTCTGGTAGCCATCACCTCTGCCAGGCGCTAGAAGTGAATTAGCGTTGTCAGTGGAGCCGGATTTTATCCCCTTTCACAGAGATAAGGTGGTGCTCCGGACTAACAGGAAGTTCCTACCTAAGGTGGTTTCAGATTTCCACCTTAATCAATCTATTTCTCTTCCAGTGTACTTCACTGACCACTCCTCCTCTGGTGACAGGAGGCTGCACAGCCTAGATGTGAAGAGAGCCCTTAGTTACTACATAGAGCGTACCAAGGGTCACAGGTTTGACTCCCTCCAACTGTTCCTCACTTTATGGCGAGGTTGGTAGGGAAGCCAGCCACTAAAGATCCATTGCCAGGTGAATTGTCTCTTGTTCCAATTCTGCTATGAAAAGTTGGTAAAATTTCCCTCAGGCCTGAGGGCTCACTTCACCAGAGGTACAGTTGTTTTCTCTGGCTGCTGCCAGAGACATTCCTATTCTAGGAAATATGTCAAGCAGCTACCTGGAAAACAGTTCACACTTTTACTAAGCATTACTCCCTGGACATCCAGGCTAGGAGTGATGCTCGGTTTGGCACAGCTGTTCTTCAGAGCCTATTCCCTAAGTAGGTTCTGTATCTTCTCCATGGAGGTACTGCTGTGTAGTCTGCAATTGTCATAATATAGCAAGACTTCATGTTGTTTGAAGAAAAAATTACTCACCTTAGTAATGTTGTTTCTTCTAATGGAGTCTTGCTATATTATGACCTCCCTCCCTGCCTGCCCCTCTCAGAACCTCTGTTTTGGGATGTGGCTGGGCTTTACAGGGTTGGCACTTCATTTATGCCCACCTTGTTGTTTTTACACCCTCTCTTTTGGGGTGAATTGGTGTTGTGTTTTTCATTTTCAGGGTCTCCAGACTTGAGTCTTTGTTTGAGACCAGGAAATGTGTGTTTAGGTTAGTAGCCAGTTGGCTAGTGTAGGTTTACAGCTTCCACACAGAACCTTAGTGAGTTTTAGCTGGTAAAGATCTGACAGTTTATGTTTGAAGCACAACAGACAGAGCTTCCTAACCGAGCTCGCACTCAGAGTTCCATGCTTCATGGAAATTTATCTATTTCACCTCCGGGGCAGTTCCAAGATTGGATCATACTGCAATTGTCATAATATAGCAAGACTCCATTAGAAGAAACAACATTACTAAGGTGAGTAATTTTTTCTTTTGCACTATCCATATCTCCCAACTATAGGCTCTGTACTGCGTCCCTATATGTTTATGTATTTTTGTACTCTTTTAATATATATACTTGGCATTGTTGCTCTGGGTTGCGCATGAAAACGGGCTATAAGCTTATTTGGCCTATTCTGGTAATCGGTAAAATCAAAATGAAACCGGTCCAGAAATGCCCTCAATAAAGTAAACTGCTGCACCTATTTTGTTCATAAATATTTTAAGATGTACTGTTTTTTTCCCCTTATTTTCTTGTATCCTTTACAATCTGCTTTTCATACAGTACATAGTGAGTATCTTCTGTCTGATTATCATCTTAGTATCTCTTTCTTCTTTTCATTTCTTTGAAGTTAATGACCAAACAGGTTAACTAGTAAAAACCAATATGTGATCTTGCAATCCAAGCAGGCTATAATAAGAAATCTCTAATAAAAAAAAAAAATCTCTGTGTAAGTAATAATACCCGACAGAGTGGGTGGTATTGAGCAATTCCAGACTGCCCGGGGTGTAATGAGGCCCACTCTGCATGCGGACGGCCTTATAGCCCCTAAAAGGTCTGGTATTGCCCAATACCACCCACTCTGGAGGTCATTGAAGTCATCTCAAAGCTGAAGCACACATGTTGTGAGCTAGACCAGGTTCCGACACATTTCTTGATGAAATGTGTTTGTTCTGTTGGCCTGGTTTTCGCCTTAATTGTCCTGGTGTTTGTTGTCCAAGGGAGTCTTCCCGGATTCCTTGAAAGAAGCTCTGGTGAGGCCCCTTCAGAAAAAATCATCTCTTGACCCAGACATCTTGATGAATTACCAACTGATCTCCAACCTCCCATTTTTAGGAAAGATTGTAGAGAAGATTGTGACGTAACAGCTTGATGAGCACCTCATGACCGTTAACATCTATGAGCCACTCCAGTCTGGTTTCAGAGCTAAGCATAGCACTGAAACGGCATTAGTTCGGGTGCACAGTGACCTCCTCTGGGTAAGGGATAGAGGAGACCGGTCAATTCTTGTTCTCCTTGACCTCTCATCAGCCTTTGACACTGTAGACCACATTGTGCTGCTTGATTGTCTCAGCGAGTACTGTGGACTCGCCGGCACTGTCATCAGCTGGTTTGAATCCTATCTTGCTGGCAGGAAGCAACGGGTAGTGATGGGGAATTTCTCCTCCTCCACAAGGCCCCTGTTGTGTGGAGTACCTCAGAGATCGATATTGTCGCTGATGCTGTTTGCAGGGTACTTACTGCCCCTGGGTGAGCTCATTAGGAATTACAATGTGGGTCTTCACTGCTATGCAGATGATACCGAATTATACTTGTCCTTTGCCCCTGGAACATCTGACGCTGTGAAAGTGCTAAATATTTGCCTGGCCAAGATCAATGACTGGATGTCCTCCAGCTGGCTGTGACTGAACCCTGACAAAATGGAGGTTCTAGTGTTGGAATTGGGCCGAGGGCATGATAGGAGTGCCCTCGGTATGGCAACAGGTCTTTTCCTGGGGCCTACACTGTTGATATCCTCCTCTAGGGTGCAAGATCATAGCATGTTACCGGATGGCAGATATTTTTTTTTTTTTTAAGACTATTTTATGCTCCTCTGTCACTGGAACCTCAGACTTTCTCCAGTGGGGCACCTGACAGACCTGATCCCGCCCTCCTGAAATCCCCAGCCAACCTACCGGATGGCATGCAGCTCCCTTGCTCATCCCGGTCCACCTGGATCTAAGTCCCCCAGGGCGGGAATGTCAACTCCTACCAGTGGTCAGGACTCTTGTGTTGGGAGCATCCGGAAGCAGGCTGGAGGATCCGGCATTGGGCATTGTGGTCTGCCCCTCGACTCACCTTCAAGTACCAAGGCTCCAGGGCATTTCCTTGTTCTTCATCATCATCTTCATCACTTTATTTTTAAAAGCATCCTTCCAGAGCTCAGGGCACCTTTACAATTAAAACACGGAGTAACATGTTCACATAAATATAGATTCACAACTTCATACATAATTAAAATATTCATAAAATCATTGCATATCATAATTCTCATGAGTGGCTGCCTAATAAAGGGTCTTTAGTATTATATACCAGAAAAGGCCTGATTAGATATGGTTTTTTTTTAAAGAAGTTTTAAAACCCTCTACTGTCAGGCTATCTCATATCCAACGAGATAGAGATTTCCACAGGGTCGGAGCCGTAAAAGCAAATGCTCTTCTGCCAGATGTCTTCAAACGGACCCTGGGAATTTCTAGCAGTCCCCTATTGGAGGATTGGAATGGGCGGGAGGGGTGGCAAGGGGTCAGGAGTTCTTACAGGTACTGCGGTTCCAGGTCGTGTAGGGCTTTGTAGGTCAGCAATGTGACCTTGAAGGTTATCCGCCACTGTACTGGCAGCCAGTGCAGTTCATGCAGCACAGGTGTTATATGCCTGGATCTAGGGGCTCCAGTCAACAACCTGGCCATCACGTTCTGCACCAGCTGCAAGTGATGGATATCATCCCCCAGTAGCCCTAGGTAGAGGGTGTTACAGTAATCAAGATGGGTGGTGACAAAGGCATGGACCAAGGTGGGAAGATTTTCATTCGGAACCAGGTGTTTCCCCCTAGCTATATTCCTAAGATGGCGAAAGGAAGATTTGACTACGGCCAACACCTGAGCCTTCAAGGTCAGGCCCTCATCAAAAATCACACCAAGGTTACGCATCTGGTCTGAGACAGTGGTATCCCTCCCAGCTTTAAACCAGAGGGCTGTCCCACCAACGTCACAGCCGACCTACAATCTGGGTCCACAACCAATACCTCTGTTTTTTTCCTGGTTTAGCCTCAGTCAACTGGTACTCATCCAGTCCTGCATCTCAGCTAGGCAACTGTTAAAAACCGATACAGTAATTTTTTCCTGGTCGGGCACAAAAGACATGTACAGCTGCTGAGAATCATCTGCATAGCAGTGAAAACTCAGACCATACCATCTTATAATGTCTCCCAATGGTAGCATGTACACTAACAACATAGGGAACAAAACCGAGCCCTCCTCATGGCGGGTTGAGGAATAAATCCCCGACACCACCCTCTGAGATCTGCCCTCGAGGAATGATCGAAACCAGCTGAGGACTGCCCCCCCCCCCAGTCCACAGAAGAATCGCAGGTGCTGGAGGAGTACCCCATGGTCCACAGTATCAAATGCTGCTGAGAGATCTGGGAGAACCAGAATGGTATGGGATCTCTGATCTTTGGCCATCAGGAGATCATTTAGTACCCTGACCAGGGCTGTCTCAGTGCTGTGCCTTTTTCTGAAACCCGACTGGAGAGGGTCATAGATATTGTGGCTTGTTAAATGATCCTCCAGCTGCAGGGCGACCACTTTCTCAATAACTTTACCCATAAAAGGCAAGTTAGAAACTGGTCTGTAGTTGGCCGAGGAGTCAAGGTCGGAGGAGGGTTTTTCAGGAGGGGTTGAACAGCCTTCTCTTTTAAGGGGTCTGGAAAGATCCCTCTCTCCAGAGAACTCCTAACTATCCGGTTCAGAACCGGGCCAATGACCTCAACACACCCAACAAGAAGGTGAGTTGGGCCCGGGTCCAGACTACAGCAAGTTGGTCGCAGAGTCTGGATGATCCTCACAATATCAGTGACTGCCGGTAGGCTGAAGATAGACCAGGTCACCTGAGTAACTGTACCACTTTGCTGATCAGAGTAAGGACCAATGGGAAGGCACTGGGTGATCTCACTCCTGATAGAGGCCACCTTATCAGCAAAAACTGCACAAACGCATCACACTTTCCTTGTGACAAGGCTCAACCAGATTGCAGACAGACTGGATTGCACAGTCTGTCTACAGTGTGGAAGAGCTGAGCTGGCCTGTTTTTAGCTGCAACAATCTCCTTAGACAGGAACTCTGCCTTCTTATTGGAGATTGCTAATTGGTAGATTTTATAATGATCTAGCAATCTAAGCCTGTCCTCCTCCAGGTGAGTTTTCCGGTAGTGTCTCTCCAACCTTCGTCCCTGTCTCTTCAACTCCCTTAGGGACCCATCATACTATGGGACCCCAGGGCGAAGGGTCAAGGGACAAACACAAACTGGAGCGATGACATCCAGGGTCCCTTCTACTGCCCTATTATAGGCAAGAATGAGGGAGCCTGGGTCACTGTTGTCAATCAGGATTCCCGAATGGTCCAGCACCGCCATTAGGCCCTCTGAGGTAACTCCTTTTAAGGGGCAGTACTGAACCATTTCCTTTGGGGCAGGCCTAATAAGGGGAGTCGCAAAATTGAATCTCAGGGCATGATGGTCAGACCATCCGACAGGATGCATTCCCAGGAGCAATACCAAGTCCAGTGAGTGCCCCCCCATGGGTGGTAGCAGTAACTACCTATGTCAGGCCCAGTGATTCCATCAACTGAAGGAGATTTTGATCAAAAGATGAGAGCTCGTCATCTACCCAGGCATTGAAGTTCCCCTAGAATCAACCGTCTGGGGAACTCCAAAACCAATCCAGCGACAACCTCTGATACCTCTTGCAGGAAAACCCTCTCTCCCCCCCACCCCGACATTCCACATTCGGGTGGTGCAAAACTGAGAACCCATCCAGAATAGTGGATGCCAGAATGGGACCTGCATTTTCATCCAGCCAGGTCTTGGTAATGCAAGCCAGGTCTGCAGAGGCTACCAAATCGGCCACCAGTGCAATCTTATTTTTGATTGACCTGGTATTGCACCGCACCGCCCTAGAGGGACAAGAACCTGAGGATGACTGCACTACTTGCCTGCACGAGTCAAAGTCCTTGGGTATGGGTACAAGACAAGGGGAACCCCTGTCCTGTACCCATTTCACCCCAGGGTGCCTCCTGGCCCTCACTGTCTCTATCCGCCTACTCCTCTCCCATTCCCTCCCAGGCCGAGGGCCCCCCCTCACTTCCTCGTAATACCTAATGCATGGCATCTTCTGTATACCTCTGAGGGAAGCAGTAATTTATAAAAAAGTAATTTATTTTAGTAATTTATAATGTGTTACTATTTTCATTTCACACACAACAAATTTCTCTTACTTTTTATCTTTGCCTGTGTGTGTGTGGGGGGTGGGATTGATTCGTCACCATATTCAGTTTACCAGCCTGCTAGTGTACATACAGGAGTGTTATCTTATACTGTTATATATAATTTTTGTAACTCTGTACATATTGGGATGTGTGATCTCATTTGCTTGGGGTCCTGCACATATCTTTTACATTAGGCTAATATTGTAGTAATTTACTCAGAATTTCATTACAAGTTGTATTCCTTTGGGGAACAATTACAGTGACTGAAGTTAATATAGGTTCACTAGGAGAGAGATTGAGAGTGTGTGTGTGTGTGTGGGGGGGGGACAGAGAGAGAGAGAGAAAAGGAGGGGGAGAGAGAGAGACAACATCTCGTTTAAGCTATGTATCTCCCCCACCCACATTATTGTGATGTGGGGTGGGTTAGGTTGTGCTGTTTGTATGAGCAGGAGGAGATAAATTACTTTTTTATCTCTTTTTCAGATTCCCTAGACACTTGTGGTACATGTAGTTGCTACATTCTCAGTATATATTGACATCAGTACATATCAGGATGCATGGTCTGAATTCCTTGAGGTTCCTCTACTAGAGTTTTTGTTTAACACTAATATTATCAATTTATATTTATATTATCATTTATATAGTCCTGAGGTTTTTGTAATTTCTTGGGCCTTTTATTTAGCTTGAGAATACAGCTGGGTGACATGTCTAGCTAGGTTTTACATCACACAGTGTGCACTGATGTTTTTTAGACAACTTTACTGGTATTCTTGTCTTTAATGCATACATTGTAATTTCATGAGCCCTATAACTATCTTAGTTTGTCTTTAAGCTGGGTAGGGGTTGCCTTTCAGTAATCACATCCTTATACTGACTGTGACACTCATGGCTTGATTTGGGAGTTATCTGCTTCAGCAGTGTTATCTTATGTCAATTAAATTTATGTGCAGTAGGATTCTTTATGTTTGTTGCACCAAGCACATCTTAACCCAAGGTCCATTCGGACTGAGGGCAGTATTGTACTGTTTAACTTCTCTGACATCATCTTCTGTTTTTTTTTTTTTTTTTAAATGAGTATTTTAAACCAATGGGGATTTTTTTCTGTTTTTCTCTGCATTATCTAGCTGTTATAAGTATTGTATTTTCTAAACAACTGCCATGAGCTTCTGAAGAAGGACTGGTTGGTCCGAAAGCTAGAGCACTTTGTTCTTGTTGTTACATCTATGTTGGTCCATTAAAAGGTATCAAATCATTTGCTTCTGGATCTATTCTTGCAAGGACCAATACGGCAACTACTAAATCAAGTGTTTAACTTCCCATACATTCCCAGAGTCTATATCTAAGGTGTTAATTATATTAATATATAAAAAGGGGGATCACAGAGATCTGCAAAACTGGCGGTCAATATCTATGTTAAACATAGCTTATAAAATTCTAGCCAGTATTTTGCTGGGAAGATTAACTGTTCTAGCAGACCAGGTTATAACTACTGCCCAATTCTGCACTGTTCTTAACAAATCAATGTTACATAACTTAATTTTATTGAAAGATATAACATCTAGTCCGGTACTTACAAATTCTAAAGGGGTCATACTTTCCTTAGATCAAGAGAAAGCATTTGATCAAGTGGACCATGAATATCTATTCAAAGTGTTAGCACCTACCATGTCCCACAGGAATTTATTAACTGGATAAGGCTTTTGTACTCATCCAATGTAATACTTCCTTATATAAATGGGGCTGTAGGTAAAGAGTTTCAAGGCATAAAAGGAGTTTGCCAAGGTTGCCTCCTGAGCCCCCTGCTTTATGTATTTCAAATAGATCCCTTACTAAGGAATATTCTTAATCACCCTGGTATTCCATAGTTATGTTTAGCAGCTAACACGCCAGTACCAAAGATCTGCGCATATGCAGACGATTTGTGCTTATGTACCACCATAGACTTAAATACGTCAGTTTTAACAGGTATCATTACAGAGTTTGAGGAAATATCTGGTTCTCATGTAAACTACGGGAAAAGCTCAGGTCTAGTTGTATCCTCCCCTGCATTATCAGGGGAGCTAACAAGTCAGACTTTAGCTGGAATTGAGGTGACATCCAACCCAATAAAAATATTAGGAGTACAGTCTGGGAGCTCAGATGATGCTGTTTTAAATTGGACAGCAGCATCTCAAAAGGCTGAGCAGGTCATACAGGGATGGAAAGGAACATTTATTTCAAAAAAGAAAAGAGTGGCACTGTTATATTCTTTGATAGTCCCTATTTTTCTTCACCTAGCATGTGTTTTTTCCCCTCTCCTTCCTTGGAAACAGGACTTATGAATATTTTATGTCAGGGCTTCTGGGGAAGCTGATTGAATCCCATTAAAAGAATACATACATATCATGAATTTAGTTTAGGTAGTGTAAGGATGGTACAACCTTATTTTTATTTTTCTATTCTCTTTTTTTGAAAAAATTTTGTTTGCCGTATTTCTGAGTTTTCTTTTTGATATAGTTGCACTTTGAAATGATTTCAACCTTTTTTTGATACATGGGGATACTCTGCTTCATCCTTTCCAAATAACTTAAAACAGCTCAAATTGCCCACTTTCTTGTATCAGGCTTGTTTAAAATAAAAAAAAAAATGGCAGGTGACCCCACAATCCCACTTAAATACCTCTAGACGGGCCTTTTATCAGGAGATTATAAAAGCCTCATTTTATGAAATTCCTGGTACACTGGTACATTACGAGTCTCAGGTTTCCACTATCTTTTTACAATTAACTGATAAAAAGCTTCCACAAAAGGTATGGGATGTTACATGGCTGTCATGTCACGGTAGATTGGAGGTACGCAATACTCAAAAACATAAAGTGGTACAGGAGAGAATGTGCCCAAGACTTTCATGTATGGCTGTGTTGGAAACAATGGAACATTTTTATGTTTTTTGTCCTTTTACTGCACAGTTTTGGAGGCTTTTTTCCCAAACATGGAGACAAATGAAATATCCTCAGTTAACATACAATAAAATAGTGTTAGCTTTATATCCTCTATTTTTACAGAAATTTCATAGTAGTACCCTGAGATAAATGTTTTCTTTATGTAGGTTTTATCTGTGGCAGGCCAGGTGTACCCTGGTCTTACAACAAAAATAACAAAAAGAAGTATCAGAGAAACAAGTATTAAACTAAGTTTTGTTACAATTAAAAGAAGTATGTCAAAAAGAGAAGAGAATTATCTCAGTAACACTGTTTAAAGATTTTTGGAAACACTGTGAAACGCTTTTGGACATTTCTACTCTATAGCTGTTGTCTTAATTTTTTCTTTTTATTTATTTCTCTGCTTGGGAGGGAAAAGTATGAAAAAGGGATTAATTTTATAAATAGAAATTATCCTACTAGTTTGGGAGGGGAAGTTATAGTTTATTTTTTTTTATAAAAGTACAGACGTGATTTGTGAAAGCAAATGGAAAATTTCGGTCTTAGACTTCTTTGTTTCTTTAAAGTTTGTTCTCATGTGTTTATGTTTGACCTAAACATTGTTACTTTGTACTTTGATTGTATGTGTATATATATTTTTTTTTTTTTTTTAATAAAAAATTCCCCTTCTCTTTTTGATAAGTGCCATGGGATCTTTAACATCCACCTGAACTGCCACCAATCCAGGCAGATGGGACCTCGGTTTAATGCCTCATCTGAAAAACGTTACCTCAGAAGTGCAGCACCCCCCTCATGCTGCACTACAGTGTTAGTATTGGGATATTAACCCAAGTACCAGATGTGGGAACTGAACCCACAGCCCTTGCCAGAATCAAACTCCTGGTTCCGCCTGAGTACCTTCCCACACTGGTTCATGCCTTTGTAAAGTCCAGACTTGATTACAATAACATTCTCTACTTCGGGGTCTCAGGAGGTACCCTCTGTCGACTGCAGCTGGTGCAGAACACAGCTGCCAAGCTACTGAATGGCCTTTTGAGGTTCTGTCATGTGACCCCAGTGCTGCGGGAACTGCACTGACTGCCTGTCAGGTGGAGAGTTATCTTCAAGGTGGGTTTGCTCACCTTTAAGGCCCGACATGGACTAGGCCCTGGCTACCTGACTGATCTTCTGACACCAGGCACCTCAGTCTGCTCCCTCCATTCCTCTGCTATGGGCCTCCTTGAGATTCCCAGGACCAGACTGAGAACTGCTGGCGACAGGGCATTCAGTGTCACTGGCCAGTCCTGTGGAATGTGTTGCCTTCATCCATCAGGGAGGCCCCATCAGTAGAGACATATAAGTGCCGTCTAAAGACTCACCTGTTCTCCCTGGCTTTCCCGACATGGATCTCTGAACTGGCATATTTATTGTATTCAAACACCATGAAGTCTTGCTTATATTAGGACTTAATGCAGTATGCCCTTGGCTTTGAACTGCCCCGGAGATGAAATAGTTAACTCCAGTGTAATCTGGAGTTCCACAGCGCGAGGGCGCTATCCAAAGCTCTATCTGGGGAGTTTGAACCCAAACTGTCAGATTCTTTACTCCGCTTTCACTGAACAGTCGCTCCGGAGACCAGCTCCTTCAGCTCGGTTCGTTTTGCGGTTTTATTAAGTTTTATCGGTTCATTGAACCGGCAAGTATTTTAAAATTACCGCGGTTTCGGTCTGAAGCTCTATCTGGTAACCGTAAGTACAAGAAAATTAAGTCTGTGTGGAAACTCATTATCGGTTCCTCTGAACCGATCGGTTTCTTAAAAACTCATTTTCTTTGCATTTAGAGTAAGTACCAGTTCTTATCGGTCCTAAAAACCTTTTATTTTCTGGGTTTTTCCAATACCCATGACACGTGTTAGGGACGATAAGGGTGTCTTGTCCTGCAAGGCCAGAAAAAAGCAAGTTTGGATAGGCTGGCATTATGTCTGAGAAACCCAAAAGAAAAACCAGGCCCACTGGGTTTCAACACTGTGATGTCTGTGGGGAAGCCTTTGCCAAGGCTGACCCACACACCACTGTGTCTATTGTCTGAGGCTGACCACCTCCTGTCAGACTGCCAGGTGTGTAAAAATTTCCCTGCAGCCACCCTGGAAAAGAGATTGGGCGGCTCAGGGGAGAGAAGCAAAAGTCCGCTGACCTGGATGGCCAGCCGGTCCAGCTCCGGCTGGACCAGAGGGATGCCCTCTGACCAGGGCGTGAGACTTCCTCGGCAAAGAAGGCTGGTCCTGAGGAACCAGTCAAAGTAAAAGACAAAGAAATCAGTTAGTGTGGAGTCAGTTTTGTCTCTCCTTCTGCTGAAATAGCTAAAGCCATTCAGATTGTCCAGTCTTTGTCTCAGGGACTTGTGAAACCCTATGGTTGGTAAAGGGGGTCTCGTTCGGGTCCAGTGGTTCAGGATTATGATGTTGAGGATTTTGATGAACCACAGGAGGAGGAAGATTTTGATGATTGTAATTGCGATTGGGAAGGTCTGGAAGTGCCCATAGAACGGACATTTCTCCAGACAGACCCTTGAGTCTCCCTTTGTTGTCTGAGTCCTTCACATTTCAGGTTTTATAAGAAGGTAGCAAACTCTCCAGCTCCCTTTAGAAGGGCTGTGGACAAGCAAGAGGAGCCTGACTATGTGGAAATGACAGATATTCCAGAGTCTAGGAGGTTGTCTATTCCTTTGCATAAGTCATTTAGGAGGCAAACCATTAAGATTTAAAAATCCTTTTCTGTCCCTCCTGTAGATAAAAATGGACAGAAGGTATACTTTGTCAGGCCCTAATACAGACTTCCTTACTGAGCAGTGTAGTCATGTAGGTGTTGTTCAAGCTGCAGCCTGTGACAAGGCTAATATTCCCCTGGCCTCACATCCTCCTGATAAAAGATTCCAGGAAGATTGATGCCATGGCGAAAAAAACAGTATGTGGCAGCTTCTTTGGGACTCAGACAAGCTAATTATATGGCTTATGTGGCTAGATATCAGAAATCTAGATGGGACACTATATTGCAGTTGGCCAAGCAGGCTCAGGGCCAGCTGGCTAGTGAGTTGGAACAGGTGGCTGCTGATGGCATTGAAGCCTCTAAAGTCCAATTTCATGCTGCTGTTGATGTTAATGATGTTTCCTCTAGGGTCATGGCCACTTCTGTAGCTCTCCGTAGGTTGGCATGGCTCAGATGCACTAATCTGTCCCAAGATACCAGTCAAAGGCTATAGATTTTCCTGTCATAGGAAATTCTCTGTTTGGGGAACAAACAGAAAATTACATGAAAAAAATGGATGAATACAGAACTACTTACAAAAGTGCACAAGCTAAGGAGAGGCATGCCACTCCTCAAAGGCATGCCCCCAGGGGTAGGGACAGGCCTTACCATAGGCCTTTTACCAATTTCAGGCATCCTCTGCTTTTGCGCAGAGGGTTTTCAGAGGCAGAGGAAGGCAGGGCACAGGCAGGCCCTCTCCCTCTCCCCAGCCTAAAGCTGCTCCTGCCAAGCAGGCACCCTGGCCAGGGTGTCTGGGGCCGACTCTCCTGTGCCAGTGGGGGCAGACTTGGCTTGTTTCGCCAGAACTGGTTGTCCCTAACCTCGGACAAATGGGTTCTGGAAGTGAGAAGTCAAGGTCTGGTTCTCAGCTTCAAGCAATTTCCCAAGATGAGAGCCAGACACTTTCCTCCTTCAAGTCTTTCAGAAACCCTTGCGCTAAAGCAGAGATTTCTTCTCTTTTGGACTGCAAAGCAGTAGAAAGGTCCTCCTTGCCATCAGGGCAGGGTCTGTACTCAAGGTATTTCCTGGCCCCAAAAGACAGGAGATTGGTGGCCCATCTTGGATTTAAGATTTCTGAACAAACATCTTGTAAAACAAAGTTCAAAATGCTAACTTTGGCAATGATTTTGCCATCCTTGAGACCAGGGACTGGTTAGCTTCCTGGACCTCAAGGACGCCTATTTCCATATCCTAATCAGGGCCTCTCACTGAAAGTACCTCAGGTTCGAACTGCCCTCTGGCCACTACCAGTTCAGGGCAATGCCCTTCGGACTCACTTCTGCTCCAAGAGTTTTCACAAAATGTCTAGCTGCAGTAGTGGCTCATCTAAGAAGGCAAGGGGTAGCTGTGTTTCCCTACTTGGACGACTGGCTCATTGTGGGTCAGTCACCAGAGCAGGTAAAATCCCACTTGCAAATCACCCAGGAACTTCTCACCTTTCTGGGGTTCCTGTTGAATGTTCCAAAGTCAGTTCTCAAACCAGTTCAGGTACTAACTTTTATAGGGGCAGAGGTTGAACACAAAGTTAGAGGGCATTTCTCCCCTCCGAAGAGTGGACAGAATCATTGCCCTGGCATCTTCCTTCACCCTGCGGGTCTCCCGACCAACCAAGGCATTTCTCTACAACTCCTAGGGCACATGGCTGCTTCTACAGCTGTCGTGCCAGGAGCAAAATTTCAGATGAGGGACATTCAGTTCCACTTGAGGTCTTATTGGTCTCAAAGGAGGGACCCCCTTACCAAATTGGTCCCAGTGACAAAGATCTTGATCCTAGCTCTACAATGGTGGCTGGATCAAAGCAACCTGTCTATAGGGGTCCCATTTTTACCTGTTCTTCATTCCCTCACCCTCACCACGGACGCCTCCCTGCTGGGTTGGGGGGCTCACCTGGGCGACCTTTCCACTCAGGGAGTGTGGTCCCCTCAGGAATCTCTGCTTCACATCAACCTACTGGAGCTCAGAGCTGTCTTCTTAGCTCTCCAGGTTTTCGGAGGCTGTCAGAACAAGGTAGTCAAGTCCAGGACAGACAATACCACAACAATGTGGTACATCAACAAGCAAGGGGCACTCGCTCTTCAGCTTTGTGCACGAAGCAATGAAGTTGTGGTCTCTGGCCTACTCCTGAACACCTCTCTGATAGCAGTTCACCTCCCAGGGAAGGACAATGTCCTAGCGGACACCCTCAGCAGGATTTCTCAGGGCCATCACTAATGGGCTCTGAATCCTCAAGTGCTGGGGTCGGTCTTTTGCCAGTTGGGGCACCCCTCAGATGAATCTCTTAGCAGCCCCAGACAACCACCACTTCCCTGTTTTGTTGCAGGCCTCCAGTTCTGGGATCAGTTCCTCTGGATGCCTTTCAGCTGAGTGGGAGGAAAGTTCCTCTATGCTTTCCCTCCGTTCCCCTCCTCTTCAGGGTACTGGTAAAAATCAGAACTCAGCCCTGCAGAGTGATTCTGATTGCTCAGACTGGGCCAGGCAGCCCTGGTACCCTCTTCTCCCGTCCTCCATTTCGCCTCCCCTGACCTTTGGGACCCATGATCTGCTGACCTGTGCACAGGGAGAGTGTGGTATCCGGACCTCAATTCCCTCCACCTCAAGGCCTGGTTCTTGAGGGTTAGAATTGCTGATTTACACCTTTCTCAAGGTGTCTTGGATATTTTGAAGGCTTCTAGGAAGCCTTCCACTGAAACCACTTATAATTCTAAGTGGAAGAGATTTTCATTTGGTGTTCTGAGAGGCAGATTGCTCCAGAATCTGCTGACCTGTCTATTTTGTTGGACTATTTGGTCCCTTAAATTCTTTAGGCCTCAAACCAGCTACCTTGAAGGTTCATTTGGCAGCTGTTTCTGTTTTTGTTTCTGCAGGAAACCAGTCTCCCTTTCCTCTCACCCTGTGTTTTCCAAGTTTTTCAAAGGGTTACTTCATACTAGCCCTCCTTTTCGGGAACCAGCTCCTGCATGGGACCTGAATGTTTGCATTGCCCAGCTAATGCAACCCCCCTTTGAGTCTCTGGTTTCAGCAGACCTCAAGTTTTTAACTTGGAAAACTGTTTTTCTAGTGGCTATCACTTCTGCTAGGTGTATAAGTGAATTACAAGCCTTGTCAGTGGCAAAGGATTTTATTTCCTTCCACAGAGATAAAGTGGTCCTCAGGACTAACAGAAAGTTTTTACCTAAAGTGGTTTCAGATTTTCATCTTAACCAATCCATCTCTCTCCCAGTATTTTTTACAGAGCACTCTTCCTCTGGTGGGAGGAGGCTACTGATTTGGACGTTAAGAGCTCTTAGCTACTATTTGGAGCGTACCAAGGGTCATAGGTTCGAATCCCTCCAGCTCTTCCTTACCTATGGAGAAGTGGGTAAGGGGAGACCTGCTACTAGGAGGACAATCGCTAGGTGGATTGTCTCTTGTATCCAGTTCTGTTACCAAAAACTAGGTAAGGAACCTCCCTCAGGCCTGAGGGCTCATTCCACCAGGGGTACAGCTGCATCTCTAGCGGCTGCTAGAGATATTCCTATCTTGGAAATCTGTCAAGCTGCTACCTGGAAGACAGTCCACTCTTTCACTAAGCATTATTCTCTGGACGTCCAGTCCAGGAGAGATGCTCGTTTTGGCACAGCTGTGCTTCAGAGCCTATTCCCTAAGTAGGTTCTGACCCTCCTCCATGGAGGTACTGCTGTATAATCTGCATTAAGTCCTAATATAAGCAAGACTTCATGGTGTTTGAAGAAAAAATTACTCACCTTAGTAATTGCTTTTCTTCTCATGGAGTCTTGCTATATTAGGACAACCCCCCCTCCTACCCCTCTCAGAATTCCTACTTGGGTATGGGGTTGACAATTTGGCGCAAGCACTGTGTCATGCCATTTTAGCTTTCTAGTTCCCTTCCCCCTTTTCTTCTTTTGGGTTAAGGAACTAGATAATTCTGTTTTTTGTTGAGTGGTAGATGGGCCCCTCTCTGGACTTGAGTCTTTTGGGGAGAGGGGCCTATTAGTCTTGTCAGGGTTATCCTAACAATAATAGGTAATATTGTTCTCATTATGTGTTTGTTGTTGTGTTCTGTTGTTCTACTACTAGTAGGTAGCCAATGGCTAGTGTAGGGTTTTCCACACAGACTTGCTATGTTAGTTTAGCCTAAGTAAAGAACCTGACAGTTTGGGTTCAAACTCCCCAGATAGAGCTTTGGATAGCGCCCTCGCGCTGTGGAACTCCAGATTACACTGGAGTTAACTATTTCATCTCCAGGGCAGTTCAAAGCCAAGGGCATACTGCATTAAGTCCTAATATAGCAAGACTCCATAAGAAGAAAAGCAATTACTAAGGTGAGTAATTTTTTCTTCTGAGCTATTTATTGGTTTTATTGCATTATCTGTTTTTACTATTGTTTTATTATATTCATACGCTTTTATGTTTCTTACTTGCTCTGACTGTAAGGTGCCCAGAGCATCTGGGATTTGGAGCCATAGAAATAAAATTTACCTTGCCTTGGATAATCACCGTTAATCTTTAATAAAAAATAAAACTTTTTTTTGGTAAAATAGTCTCTACATTTGTGTGCTGTTCCAGCTCATGTCCCCTGTCCCCCCCCCCACAGAGGCCACAGTCATTCTCTTTTACTGACTCCCCTTCCCCACTACTATTCCCCTAACTTGTAAACTGTCCTGTGTTGTATAGTGTTCCCAACAGTGTCTTGCCATTCTTGTTTGTGGTGAACAAAGCAGTTCTTAAGTTCTCTGCCCTTCTTACAATATTTTTTTTTCTTTTGTGCCGATTGGAAGATGCTGCTGTCAGGCATGTGACCTTGAGTGACCTGCCATGTTAATCCAGGAAGTGGAGACCCGGAGATACGATTACAAACAGCAGCACTGTAAATTTTTTTTTCCATGTTTAACTGAGCAGCGCTCTTTCTTTTATTTGGCATGATGATTAACAATGTGAGGAGACAGCATGGTTTGCCGGTTCTTTCTTTGCAGCTTTGGTGTATTTGCCGGTCGATTGCTGCTGGGGATGAGTGTGACCGAGCAGGAAGAAATGAAAGCAGTTATGATAGGATAAGTATTAAGTTTTTCAGTGTTCAAGAGTGATTGTGCTCTTTGGAAAGAGTAGGCATTTTTTTTTTTATAAACAAATCTCAGAGAGAAGAGGGCTCTTGGCTTGCTGCCAACTCGCCCACTAAGCAAGCAGGAAAAAAATGGCAGTTGTCCAGTTTTAAAATTCAAGGTGGCCCAAGGATACCTCAAGTAATGGGTCACCCTGAATTTGTACTTCTTATTTGCTGGGCTCTATTGAAAACTAAATGCATGCCTTGCATGGCTTTTCAGCCAATCAGCATGCTTTATTTTTCAAGCCCATTTTCTGAAGTAAGTTACTGGAAAACTGACCTCCCATACCTGCTTATTTTCTGTGCCATTCCATGTTGTCACTGGGCATTCATTTACTGCTGTGTTGCACATGCTTACCAACTAGGGACCAACACACTTCAGAGGTATGACTAAGGCTGTGAAAAGTCTGGAAACTACTTCATGAAGTTCTTTCAAAGTGTAACTTCATGTAGTTCTTCATCAAGCTGGTTACAACTTCAGCTAATTGGTTATTATCGGTAGGATACACATCATTCGCCTCACACTACAGAAGAATCCGGGAGCACACTCCGAAATGGGACAGTGTTCTTTTTTACAGGTATTTGGTATGTATCCTTTACTGCTAATGGTGTTTGAGGGCCTTCAGGGGAAGAGGGAATGTATTTCCAAGAGGGTGACGAACAGTGGTGAGGATGTTATTTCATGATCTTCCAGGAATGTACCTTCACCATTAATTTCCACTTATGGGTCTGTGCCAGAGGTGCTAGGACCCCGTGGAAGCCAGAACATTTCAACAGGGCTAGTGCTGAGGCAAGCTGTGCGCATGCATGGCACCAGAAAAGCGACTTGCAGTGTCAGGCTTACCTTGGCACCAGCCCCCAACTGCCTTAGTTCTTTTTTCCCCCGCTGTTGAGTGCACTTCAGTGATGACATCGATTGCCCTTTGGGAATCAGAACTTCACATCTGTACAACAGCCACTTTCAATTCATTTCAGTTTTAGTTGTTTAAAGCTAGAATGTATTATTTTTTTGTTAGTTTAGTGATTTTATGAAAATTGTTCTGTCAGTTTTCACTCAGCCCCTCTGAGCTTCGGCAGGACGACTGTACAGAATTACAGTAGGGAGCCTTTGGGCAGGCTGCTCCAGCAGCAGGGGCTGTGCCTGATCCACTTTCCCACGATGGAAGGGTTCTGACCATGGGTGGTGCAGTGCTCGGGGAAGGGCAGTCCAGTCAGGTTCTCTGCGCCACTCAGCCTTGAGTTCTTTCTGTCAGCTTTCTGGGAGCGAAAGAAATAGTATCACTGGAGGTCACCCTCCAGGAAGTCTTCTGTGAGACCTTCAGATCCTAGGGCCATGGCCCTTTCAGTGACATTCACATTGCAGTGGGCCTTGGTGCCAGAACACTGAGAACTCTGGCCTGGAGTCCCCCCTCTGTCCTTTGGGGGGCTCCCCAGTGGGCAGTGTTCCTTGGGCAGCTCTTCGGAGCAGCGGGTGTAACATCAGGCTGGAGTATCAATGCTGGTGGTCCCAGTCCCTGTCTCTTGTAGATAGGTGGCGCTGAACCCACCAGTGAGATCCCCTAAGCCAGGTAGTCCATTTGGCTCTGGCAACAGCCTTCTGTCCTTGCTGGTAACTGTGCCACAGACTTCTGCCCTGCTGGCCTCACCCTTACTTTGTGTCACTTGGTAGGACTGGCCAGGTACCGCTCTTCTCACATCAGTGCTGCCAGGGGCCAGTGGTACTCTGGGTGTGGGGTCAGTGCTGAGTTCAGCCTTCTAGGCCTCTCATGGTACCTTTCTAGCCCTAGTTCTAGTGCCAGTTCAGCTCTTTCAGCCTCTCCCCAGTGCCAGAGTCTCTCTTTCACTCTCTCTCCTGCCTTGGTGCTGGTTTGGTGCCATATTGCGTGGCACCAGGCCCAGCGCAGTGTTTGGCCTGGGGCTGTGTTTGAACTGGTGCCATGTTGGCTCAGCGGCATGTTTGGCCCAGTACCATGTCCGGGCCTGGTGCTGTCTGGCGGGGGTCCAGTGCCAAATCTCCCATGGTATCTGATGCTATTTCTACCTCTGAGAATGACACTATATCTGTCAGCACTCTGGTGCTGTGTCCCATGCCCTGTCTGTTGTCTTGTCCTCTCTAGGGGTCTTGGCTTTGGGGGGCCCCCCTTTAACTAATCCCATCCTCGTCTCCCTGAGGTTGACAATGACTTCCTAGCATGGTCTCTCCGGATGCAGACCCTTCTACTGTGCCTCAGATCTGGCCTCTTCTGGTTTTCCTAGCTGCTGGGGTTTTTCCCTTATTCAAACACCATGAAGTCTTGCTATATTAGGACCATTGCAGTCATTCCCCCAGTCTTGAACTGCCCCGGAGAGGAAACGGTTAACTCCAGAGAGATCTGGAGTTCCACAGCGCGAGGGCGCTGTTCAAAGCTCTATCTGGCCAGTTTCAAATGAAACTGCCAGATTCTTTACTCGCTTCACTGAACAGTCGCTCCGGATATCAGCTCCTTCAGCTCGGTTCATTTAGCGGTTCAGCGGTATTTTCGTTCATTGAACCGGCAATAAGTGTTATTTTACCGCATTTCGATTAAAAAGCTCTATCTGGTAACCGTAAGTACAGAAATTAAGTCTGTGTGGAAAGTCATTATCGGTTCGGTTTTGAACCGATCGGTTGGTTGAAATACATGTTTTAAACTGTTTAGTTGGCTTTTAGAGTGCGGTTCCCGGTTCTTATCGGTTCTAAAAAAACCTAACTTTATTGGGGTTTTCAAATACCGTGACACGGTTAGGAACGATAAGGGTCTTGCCTGGCACTGCCATCAAAGGGCAAGTTTTGGTTAGGCTGGCATTATGTCTGAGAAACCCAAAAGAAAAACCGGCCCACTGGGTTTCAACACTGTGATGTCTGTGGGAAGCCTGCCATGGCTGACCCACACACACTGTGTTTATTGTCTGGGGCTGACCACCTCCTGTCAGACTGCCAGGTGTGTAAAATTTCCCTGCAGCCACCCTGGAAAGAGATTGGGCCGGCTCAGGGGCGAGAACAAAGTCCGTGACCGGATGGCCTGCCGGTCCAGTACCCACTAGACCAGAGGTGCCCTCTGACCAGGCGAGACTTCCTCGGGCAAAGGAAGGCTGGTTCAGAGGAACCAGTCCCAGCAAAAAGACAAAGAAATCAGCAGGTCTGGTGTAAAATTGTCTCTCCAACTGCTGCAGAGATAACTAAAGCCATTCAGATTGTCCAGTCTTTGTCTCAGGCTGTCGAGGCCCCTGCATCTGGGAAAAGGGTGGCTCGTTCAGTCTCAGTGGTTCAGGATTATGATGTTGAGGATTTTTATGAACCACATGAGGGGGAGGATTTTGATCAGTATGTTTGTGATTGGGAAGGTCTGGGCGTGCCCATTGAACGGACATCTCAGATAGACCTTTAGAATCTCCCCTATGCTGTCTGAGTCCCTTCTCTGTTTATGTTTTACAAAAGGTGGCAGAAACCCTCCAGCTTCCCTTAGAAGAGGCTGTGGATGAGCAGAGGAGCCTGATTATGTGGAAATGATGGATATTCCAGAGACTAGGAGGTTGTCTATTCCTTTGCATAAGTCATTTAGAAGCAAACAACAAAGATTTTAAAAATCCTCATTCTGTCCCTCCTGTAGATAAAAAATGGACAGAAGGTATACTTTGTCAGGCTCGGATACAGACTTCCTCACTGAGCAGTGTAGTCATGTAGGTGTGGTACAAGCTGCAGCCTGTGACAAGGCTAATATTCCCTGGCCTCACATCCTCCTGACAAGGATTCCAGGAAGATTGATGCCATGGTGAAAAGCAATATATGGCAGCTTCTTTGGGACTCAGGCAGGCTAATTATATGGCTTATGTTGCTAGATATCAGAAATCTAGATGGGACACTATATTGCAGTTAGCTAAGCAGGCCCAGGGCCAGCTGGCTGGTGAGTTGGAACAAGTGGCTGCTGATGGCATTGAAGCCTCTAAAGTTCAATTTCATACTGCTGTTGATGTTAATGATGTTTCCTCTAGGTCATGGCCACTTCTGTAGCTTTCCGTGGGTTGGCATGGCTCAGATGCACTAATCTGTCCCAAGATACTCAGTCAAAGGCTATGGATTTTCCTGTATCGGAAATTCTCTGTTTGGTGATCAAACAGAAAATTATATGAAAAGATGGATGAATATAGAACTACCTACAAAAAGTGCCCAAGCTAAGGAAGGCATGCCACTCCTGAGAGGCATGCCCCAGGGGTTGAGGCAGGCTTTCTACAGGCCTTTTACCAACTCAAGCCTCCTCTGCTTTTTCACAGAGGGTTTTTCAGAGCAGAGGTAGGCAGGGCACAGGGAGACAGTCGCCTCCCTCAGCCTAAAGCTCCTGCCAAGCAGGCACCTGATGGGGTGCCCAGGGCCGATTCTCCTGTACCAGTGGGGGCAGGTTGGCTTATTTCAGCCAGAACTGGCTGTCCTTAACTTCGGACAGGTGGGTTCTGGAAGTAGTAAGCCAAGGCCTGGTTCTCAGCTTCAAACAGTTTCCAAAGATGAGGCAGGCAATTTCCACCGCAAACTCTTCAGAAGCCCTTGCTTTGGAAGCAGAAGTTTCTTCCCTCCTGAATTGCAAAGCAGTGAAAGGTTCCCCTTGCCATCAGGGCAGGGACTGTACTCAAGATATTTTCTTACCCCAAAAAGACAGGAGAATGGCGGCCCATTTTAGACTTAAGGTACCTGAACAGACATCTATTAAAGCCAAAGTTCAAAATGTTAACTCTAGCAATGATTTTGCCTCCCTGAGGCCAGGGGACTGGTTAGCTTCCCTGGACTCAGAACCTATTTCATGTCATGATCAGGCCTTCTCACGAAAGTACCTCAGGTTCGAACTGCTCTCGGGCCACTACCAGTTCAGAGCAATGCCCTTTGGCCTAACCTCGGCGCCAAGGGTATTCACAAAATGTCTAGCTGTGGTAGTGGCTCATTTAAGAAAGCAAGGATTGCTGTGTTTCCCTACCTGGACGACTGGCTACTGTGGGTCAGTCTCCAGACCAGGTAAATCTCACTTGCAGGTCACCCAGCAGCTTCTCACTTCCCTTGGGTTCCTGCTGAACTTACCAAAGTCAGTTCTGGAACCTGTTCAGGTTCTAACTTTCATAGGTGCAGAGTTGAACACAAAGTTAGCCAGGGCATTTCTCCCCTCGGAAAGGCGGACAGGCTCATTGCCCTGGCATCCTCCTTTACCCTGCGGGTCTCTCGACCAGCAAGGCATTTCTGCAACTCCTAGGGCACATGGCTGCTTCCACAGCTGTCGTGCAGGAGCAAGATTTCAGATGAGGACATTCAGTTCCACTTGAGGTCCTATTGGTCCCAAAGGAGGGACCCCTGCAAATTAGTTCCGGTGACCAAACCCTGATCCTGGCCCTTCAGTGGTGGCAGGATCAAGGCAATCTGTCTCAAGGGTTCCTTTCTACCGTTTCACACTCCCTCACCCTCACCACGGATGCCTCCTGTTGGGTGGGGGCTCACTTAGGCGACCTTTCCACTCAAGGGTGTGGTCCCCCCAGGAATCTCTGCTCCACATCAATCTTTTGGAACTCAGAGCTGTTCTTTTAGCTCTTCAGGCTTTTCAGCTGTTGTCCAGAACAAAGTAGTTCAAATCAGGACAACAACACCACAACAATGTGGTACATCAACAAACAAGGGCACTCGGTCTTCAGCCTTGTGCACGAAGCAATAAGTTGTGGTCTCTGGCTTCTCCCTAAACACCTCCCTGATCGCAATTCACCTTCCAGGAAAGGACAATGTCCCGGATGCTCTCAGCAGGATTTCCCAGGGCCATCACGAATGGTCTCTGAATCCTCAGGTATTGGGGTCGGTCTTTGCCAGATGGGGTACCCTCAGATAGATCTCTTCGCAGCCCCAGACAACCATCAACTTCCTCTATTTTGTTGCAGGCCTCCAGTGCTGGGCTCAGTCCCCTGGACGCCTTCCTGCTGGATTGGAAGGAAATTCTATATGCTTTTCCCCTTCCCTCTCCTCTTCAGGGTATTGGTGAAAATCAGAACTCAGCCCTGCAAAGTGGTTCTGATCGCTCCAGACTGGGCCAGACAGCCCTGGTATCCTCTTCTCCTGTCCTGACAATCCACCCTCCCTAACCTTGCCCAGGACCCGACTTGCTGACCTGTGCACAGGGAAGTGTAGTACCGGACCTCAAATCCCTCCACCTCAAGGCTTGGTTCTTGAGAATTAGAATTGCTGATTTACACCTTTCTCAAGGGGTCATGGATATTTTAAAGGGCTTCTAGGAAGCCTTCCACCAGGCTACTTACAATTCTAAGTGGAAGAGTTTTCCTTCTGGTGTTGGGAGAAACAAATTGTGCCAGAATCTGCTGACCTGGCCACTTTACTGGACTATTTGGCCCATCTAAATTCCCTAGGCCTTAGACCAGCTACCTTGAAGGTTCATATGGCAGCTGTTTCTGCCTTTGTTTCCAGGAGGGAAGCCTGTTTCTCTTTCCTCTCACCCTGTGTTTCTAAGTTTTTAAGGGTTACTTCATACTAACCCTCCCTTGAGGAACCAGCCCCTGCCTGGGACCTGAATGTTTGCATTGCTCAGTTAATGCAACCTCCCTTTGAGCCCCTTTCTTCTGCAGATCTCAAGTATTTAACTTGGAAACTGTTTTCTAGTGGCTATCACTTCTGCCAGGCGTATAAGTGAATTGCAAGCCCTTTCGGTGGAAGGATTTTATTTCTTTTCACAGGGATAAGGTAGTCCTCAGGACTAACAGAAAGTTTTACCCAAAGTGGTTTCAGATTTTCATCTGAACCAGTCCATTTCTCTCCCAGTGTTTTCACTGGGCATTCTTCCTCGGGTGAGAGGAAACTACACAGCCTGGGCGTTAAAGAGCCTAAGCTACTATGTGGAGCATGCCAAGGGTCACAGGTTGAATCCCTCAACTCTTCCTTACCTATGGAGGTTGGCAAGGGAGACCTGCCACTAAGAGGACAATTGCAAGGTGGATTGTCTCTTTGTCAGTTCTGTTACCAAAAACTAGGTAAGGAGCCCCTCAGGACTGAGGGCCCACTCCACCAGGGTACAGCTGCATCTCTAGCGGCTGCTAGAGATATTCCCATTTGGAAATTTGTCAAGCTTTACCTGGAAAACAGTTCACACCTTTACCAACATTATTCCTGGGCGTCCAGTCAGGAGATGCTCGTTTTGCACAGCTGTTCTTCAGAGCCTATTTCCTAAGTGGGTTCTGACCCTCCTCCATGGAGGTACTGCTGTGTAATCTGCAATGGTCCTAATATAGCAAGACTTCATGGTGTTTGAAGAAAAATTACTCACACCTTAGTAATTGCTTTTCTTCATGGAGTCTTTTATATTAGGACAACCCTCCTTACCCTCTCAGAACTCCTACTTGGGTATGGGGTTGGCAAATTAGTGCAAGCACTGTGTCATGCCATTTTAGTCTCTCTAGTTGGGTTAGGGAACTAGGTATTTCTGTTTTGTTAAGTGGTAGAGGTCCCTCTCTAGACTTGAGTTTTTGGGAGAGGGTCCTATTAGTGCTGTAAGAGTGTTCTAACAATAAATATTGTTGTTGTTATTCTGTGATTGTTCTTATTCTTCTAATGATAGGTAGCCAATGGCTAGTGTAGAACTTTTCCACACAGACTTGCTATGTTGGTTTAGCTCCGTAAAGAACCTGGCAGTTTCATTTGAAACTGGCCAGATAGAGCTTTGAACAGCGCCCTCGCGCTGTGGAACTCCAGATCTCTCTGGAGTTAACCGTTTCCTCTCCGGGGCAGTTCAAGACTGGGGGAATGACTGCAATGGTCCTAATATAGCAAGACTCCATGAGAAGAAAAGCAATTACTAAGGTGAGTAATTTTTTCTTCTATCCCTTCAGAGCTCTCTTTCTCCTGGCCAAAAAAACTAGGTTCTGCTTCTGGTTATACAGACTGTGGCCTTAGCAGTTTCTGACTCTTGTTTTTTTTCCAGGGTTGTTTCCTGGATATGCTATTTAAAAATCTGGGCAAGGTGCCTTGCATTGCCCATACACTCGTGGGGAAAGTATGTTCCAGGGTGCCTCAGTTCCTCCTTTTTGCAGCTCTGCAGAGTCTGGAGATCTTAGTTTTAACCCTTTCGGTAACTGCAGTTCATAGGGTCTCTAGCTGTGATTAAAGCTGTTCCTCCCTCCAGAGGACAGAATACTGCTTCGCCTGTAGATAAGTTTCAAAGCACATTCTTTTTAAGCCTACTCCATGCAATACAGGGTGGCTCTGGCAGCAGGTGGTCAAGCCTCTAGTGAGATAACTTGCTTGATAGTCAGTGAAGATCAGTCTATTCCAGGTTTCCCCTTTCTCAAATGGAGTCTTAGTTGACACTCTTTGAATGCCTCCCTGTTGGAGTTGGTAACCCACTATCAGGGCTCCAAACACAAAGTGTCTGGAACCCAATTCTGACTCCTCTCCTTACTAGTATTTTGGAAGCTATGTTTAGTGTAACATAATCCTGATTTAAACCCCACTCCCTGTGTTCTCAGCACTCCCATTGCAGCAAGTTCTAGCTTTCAGCACTGTGTAGTTTAAAATTCAATTTATTGTATGTTATGCAAGCACATACAGTATGTATGTATGGATACATGTCTGTAAACTATTAACGTAAGGTCACTCTTATTCCTGTATGTAATTGACACTCTTAAATCCTGTATGTAAGCAATGTATGCATTCAAACAACATGAAGTCTTGCTGTATTCTGACAATTTGCAGTTAGCTCCAGCTCTTGAACTGCCCCAGAGAGTGAAGGGTTAAATTCTATGCCAGGCATAGAGGGTTGGGCTCAAGCTCGGTTGAAAACTCTGCCTGTGTCCTTTTGAAACCAAACCGTCAGATTCTTTACTCCGCCTCACTGAACAGTCGCTCTGGAGATTTCTCCTTCTGCCGGTTCTATCACAGTTAAAAGTTTGGTTTTAGTCAGATTTTTGTTCCGTTTTTCGGTTCGAGACTGTCTGTGGTACCGTTAGTACTTAGATTAGTACTGTAGCTGCTGTGGGGAAATTGTGAAATTTTTCCGATCAGTTCGGCTGAACCGATCTTGTAGTAAGATCTTGAAAAAGAAACAGTTAGTGTGTGGTTACCGGTCCGTATCGGTTTTAAAAAAAAAATTTAATTTTAGCTATTTTTTCCATCACCAGTGACACGGTGTGAAACTGATAGGGGAGTCTTGCCTGGCGGTTGCCATATAAAGGGTAAGTTGGCTAGGCTGGCCATGTCTGAGGTACCCAAGAAAAAAACCAGGCCCACTGGGTTTTGCAGTGTGTGTGGGGAGGTCTTTGCTGAGGCCGATCCCCACACCACCTGTGTTTACTGTCTAGGGTTTGACCACCTCGATTCAGCCTGCCAAATTTGTAAGAATTTCCCTAAGTCTACCCTGGAGAAAAGGTTAGGTAGACTTAGGGATAAGAAGGCCGAGAAATCCACTGACCTGGAAGGCCAGCCCGGTTCAGTTCCTACCGAACCAGAAGTGCCCTCTGACCAGGGCGATACTTCTTCAGGCAAGAGGAGACCCGATCCTGAGGGATCAGTTCCTACAGAAAGAAAATGAAAGGATAAATCAGCCGGTTCAGATCCAGAGCTGCATGTTCTGACCGCCGAAGAAATAGCCAAAGTGATTCCAGTGCCTTCTTGCAGAGGTTCAGTTCAGGTGGTTCCCCTAGTTCAGAATTATTCCCCTGAAGATTTTTACGAACCGGAGTTTGATGAGGAGGGGGATTTTGAAGAGGATGATTATGACGGTGAAAGTCTGGATGTGCCTGTGGAACCGGACATCTCCCCAGACAGACCTTCTGGTGTTTCCCCTCCTAGGCTTTCTGAGTCCCTTCTCCATTTTCTGTTCTACAGAAAAGTGGCTCAAACCCTCCAGCTTCCTATTGAGGAGGCTTTAGAGGATCAAGAGGAGCCTGACTTCATAGAGATGATGGACATCCCAGAGTCTAAGAGACTGTCTAGTCCCCTTCATAGGTCATTTGGGAAACAGACACAACAAATTCTTAGGTCTCCCAACTCTGTACCTCCTGTTGACAAGAGAATGGACAAGAGAGTACACACCTTGTCAGGCTCGGGATCTGAGAATTTCTTTACCAACAATGCAGCCATGTTGGGGTTGTGCAGGCTGCTGCCTGTAACTAGGCAAATGTCCCCTTGGCTTCACACCCCCAGACAAAGATCCCAGGAAGATAGATGCCATGGCAAAGAAACAGTACTTGGCATCATCTTTGGGACTCAGGCAGGCTAATTATATGGCCTATCCAGCCAGGTACCAGAAGTCCAGGTGGGACACTGTACTGGCACTGGCTAAACAGGCCTCCCCCAAACTAGCCAAGGAGCTGGAGGGGGTGGCTGCTGATGGGATTGAGGCATCAATGGTGCAATTTCATGCTGCTGTGGACTCCAGTGATGTGTCATCAAGAGTCATGGCTGCATCTGTGGCCCTTCGGAGAATGGCCTGACTCAGATGTACTAGTCTGTCGGAGGACACCCAGGCTAAGGCATGGATTTCCCTGTAGTGGGTAATTCTCTGTTTGGGGAGCAGACAGAGAATTACATGAAGAAAATGGATGAGTACAGGACCACTTATAGGAGTGCCTGGGCCAAGGAGAGGAAGGCAACTCCTCAGAGGCAGCAAGCTAGGCGCAAGGGCAGACCTTTTCACATGCCTTTCTACCAGGCACAGGCCTCCTCTTCCTTTTCTCAGAAGGGGTTCTTCAGAGGGAGAGGCAGGAGGAGGATGAGAAGGGCTGCATCCACCCCTCAGCCTAAGGCTTCTGCCAAGCAGACACCCTGATGTGTCAGCCCGGGTCAACTCCCCCATTCCAGTAGGAGGCAGGCTGGCTTACTTTGTCCAGGACTGGATGTCTGTTACCTCAGACAAGTGGGTCCTGGAGGTTGTAAGCCAGGGACTGGTTCTCAGTTTCAAAAGTTTTCCAAAACTGAGATCCAGATCCTTTCCACCTGCAAATACTTCAGAAACCCTTGCTCTAAAGGCAGAGGTTTTGTCTCTACTGGCTTTAAAGGCCATAGAGAGAGTTCCTACTCCATACAGGGGCAACGGTCTGTACTCCAGGTACTTCCTTACCCGGAAAAAGACAGGAGTGGCGACCGATCCCTAGTAAAGCCAAAATTCAAGATGGTGACTCTGGGAACAATTCTTGCCTCTCTGAGGCCAGGACACTGACTAGCCTCCCTGGACATCAAGGATGCCTATTTTCACATTCCCATCAGGTGCTCCCACAGAAAGTACCTCAGGTTCGAATTGCCCTCAGACCATTTTCAGTTCAGAGCAATGCCCTTCAGTCTAACCTCAGCTCCAAGGGTGTTTACAAAGTGCCTAGCAGTATTGGTGGCCTTTTTAAGAAGGAAGAGGCTCTCTCTTTTTACATATTTGGATGATTGGCTTCTGGTGGGCCAGTCTTCAGACCAAGTCAAGTCAGATCTGCAGGTTACCCAGAAAGTTCTCACTTCCCTGGGGTTCCTTCTCAATTTTCCCAAGTCAGTTCTTGAACCAGTACAGCTCCTCTCTTTTATAGCAGCAGAGCTGGACGCCCTCAAGGCAAGAGCCTTCCTTCCTTTGGAAAGGGCAAAAGCCATCTCTCAGCTGGCCTCTTCCTTTCTCTCCCTGGTTTCTCAACCAGCAAGGCATTTTCTGCAGCTTCTGGGCCACATGGCAGCTTCCACAGCAGTGGTCCAAGGGGCCAGGTTTCAGATGAGGGACATTCAGTTCCATCTGAGAACATTTTGGTCCCAAAGGAAAGATCCTTTTACCAAGATAGTTCCTGTTACTCAGACCTTAATTCAGGCCCTTCAGTGGTGGCAGAATCTGGACAATCTGAGGCAAGGTGTTCCATTTGTCTCTCAGACTCAGTCAGTGGTTCTTACCACAGATGCTTCCCTTTTGGGGTAGGGAGCCCATCTAGGGGCTCTCACGGCCCAGGGACTGTGGTCCCCTCAGGAATCCCTTCTTCACATCAACCTGCTGGAGCTCAGGGCAGTACTTCTGGCCCTACAAGCTTTCTCTCAGTCAATACAGAACAAGGTGGTTCAGGTCAGGACGGACAACACTACCACCATGTGGTATATCAACAAGCAGGAAGGCACTCGGTCCATGGCCTTGTGCAAGGAGGCCATGAAATTATGGTCCCTAGCTTATTCCCTGCAGACTTCTCTAGTAGCAGTCCACCTCCCAGGAAAGAACAAAGTGATAGTGGATGCACTGAGCAGGATTTCCCAGGGCCATCACGAATCGTCTCTGGATCCTTTGGTGTTGAAGGTGATCTTCTCAAGGTGGGGCACTCTGGAGATAGATCTCTTTGCAGACCCAGACAATCAACAACTTCCTCTGTTTTGTTGTAGACCCCCAGTCTTGGGTTCAGTCCCTCTGGATGCTCTGATTTTGAACTGGGAAGGGAAGTTTCTTTATGCCTTCCCTCCTTTTCCTCTATTGTTCAAGGTTCTAGTCAAGGTAAGGTCACAACCATGCAAAGTGATTCTGATTGCTCCAGACTGGGCCAGGCAGCCTTGGTACCCTCTGTTGCTGTCCTTAGCAGTCCATCTTCCCCTGTCTCTTCCAAGGAATTGCAATCTGCTAACCTCCTCTCAGGGCAGGATTTGTTACCCCAATCTCCAGTCACTCAGTCTCAAGGCATGGCTCTTTTTTTTTTAAACTTTTTATTTATATGGTTTATGCAAATACATTACATGGCTGAAAGCAGTACAGCGTTATATTCCTTAAGGCAAACATCATTAAAAAGACATTCTAATTTGTGAACCACTGTAACATTTGGTACGAGATCGGAGGGAATTCCCTATAGCTAATAACTAGCTAATTCAACATTCTCTATATTTCAGATGGCCATAAGCTATCAATGCTACTAACATCAAAATGGCACTTATCATATTAATTAGAAAAACACAGACCAGGCAATTATGCCTTTGGATGGCAAATAGCTCTTAATTTTTTTTAAAAGCTCCAATATAACTTCCCAGTATGCTCTCACAGCACTATACAGTTCAAAGCAAATATTTATATTAGTAACACAGAAAATCCTTCAAGATCTTTCCAACTTAACTCTTTAGGATTGATTATAATTTTATCAGGGCACCTCCAACAGTTCAGCTTTAAGAAAAAGGAAAAAAGTAGTAACATAAAGCAGAGTCCTCTGTAAATCTTAATCAGTCAGGTTTCATAAGTAATTATGCCCTTTAAATGAAATTTGTCTTCCTCCTCACAGTAAAACTCCCCAATTCCTTTATAGTTGCTTAAACAAAATATAGATAAACTTATCCAGTTCTGTACCAATTCAAGTGTCCTCCACATCAGATTCTGAGGAAAAATCGCCCTCCTGAACAGCCCTCACAGCTTCGAGTTTTTCGAGCAGCTTCGTGGCTTCTTTTTGGTCAGCATATATGTAGGCCTTCTTCCCAACCGTAACGTGGAGTCGAGCTGGCATCAGCAAATTGTTTGGAACCTTCAAGTCCCTAAGGTGCCTCCTAATCCTGTCGAAGGCTTTCCTCTTCATGCGCGTGGAATAAGATAGATCAGGGAAAAATAATACTCTCGATCCAGCCACCTCGATCTTTCGTTGCTGCCGAACTACATGAAGGATTCGATCCCTTACTAGCACAGAGGTGGTGATCATCAGTGCAGTTTTGGCCCCTTCCAAGGCCCTCTGTCTCCGAACATTAATTCTATAGGCTTGCACTATCTGATCTCCTAATTCCAGCCCAAGGGTTTCCGATAACCAGGAATTTAAGTAGTTATGCAGATCATTCCCTTCTTTGCCCTCAGGTAACCCTAGGATTCTGACATTAGCTGCATGGGATATATTTTCAAGGTGCTCCAGACAAGAATGGAGTAAATTCTGCTCCTTCACACAAGCAGCGGCGGTACCTTAGGCCCGCTCTGAAGATTTTTCTGTGCTATGTGTTGTCTCCGTAAGGCAGTCAAGCTTCTGCTCAACTTGCAACAGTCGGGTACTGTACCCGTCCATTTTTTCGTCCATCTGCTGTATAGTTTTAGTGAGATTCAATACCGCCTGTTGTAGGGATTCCAAAGTAGCTGGGCCAGACTCTCCACTTGTTGTTTTTGTTGACGGAAGGTTTACCAAAGCAGATAGGGGTCTAGAGGCCCGTCACGTGGAGTAAAGAAGCCAGCCTTAGATTCCATGTTTTTCTTCCTCATTTGGGCCACTTTTAGTATCGCCAAGATCCAGAAAGTACCAGGAATTCAATAGAGTTGAAAATTATTTGGGTTACTCGTTTAAACTTATGAAGTTTTAATCTTTTATAAGTGCTGTGATGGGAGTTCTCTGGGATTGCTTCCGATCAGCTAGATGGTTGGCCACGCCCCCCCCAAGGCATGGCTCTTGAAGACTTAGAGTATGCAGATTTACATCTGTCCCAAGGGGTTCTGGAGATCCTCAAGGCTTCTCGAAAGCCTGCCACAAGAAAAACCTATAACTCCAAATGGAAAAGGTTCAGTATTTGGTGTTCCAAGAAGCACGTTTCCCCAGACACTGCTGACTTGTCTACAGTTCTGGATTACATGGTTTACCTTAATGGCCTAGGCCTCAAACCAGCTACTCTCAAAGTTCATTTGTCAGCTATTTCTGCTTTCCTGTCAGTGGGAAAAACTTCCTCTCTGTCATCTCACCCTGTATTCTGTAAATTTTTCTAAAGATTGCTTCATACCAATCCCCCTTTTAAAAATCCTGCTCCTGCCTGGGATTTGAATATTTATATTGCTCTGCTGATGCAACACCCCACTTCAAGCCTATGTCCTCAGCAGAACTCAAGTATTTGACTTGGAAAACTGTGTTTTCGGTTGCTGTTATTTCTGCCAGACGTATCAGTGAATTGCAAGCCCTGTTAGTGGAGCCTGACTTCATCTCTTTCCATAGAGATAAGGTGGTCCTTAGAACCAATAGAAGGTTCCTACCTAAAGTGATTTCTGATTTCCACTTAAACCAATCTGTGTCTCTTCCTGTGTTCTTCACTGATCACACCACATCAGGGGAACGGAGGCTACACAGTTTAGATGTTAAAACGGCCCTTAGTTACTACATAGAACGTACAAATGGTCACAAATTTGACTCCCTCCAGTTGTTCCTCACTTATGGGGAAGTAGGTGAGGGAAAACCTGCCACCAAGAGAACCATTGCCAGGTGGATTGTGTCCTGTATTCAATTCTGCTATGAAAAACTGGGAAAAACTACACCCTCAGGCCTGAGGGCTGATTCCACTACAGGTACAGCTGCATCTCTGGATGCAGCTAGGGATATCCCCTTGTTAGAAATCTGTCAAGCAGCCACCTGGAAAACAGTTCATACCTTCACCAAGTATTACTCTCTGGATATCCAGGCTAGGAGTGATGCTAGGTGTGGCACAGCAGTACTTCAGAGCCTATTCCAAAAGTAGGTTCTGTCCCTCCACCTTAGAGGTACTGCCTGGTAGTCTGCAAATTGTCAGAATACAGCAAGACTTACTAACTGTGTTTCTTCTAATGGAGTCTTGCTGTATTCTGACCGCCTTCCCTGCCTTCCCTCTCAGAACCTGTTTTTGGGAAGTGGGTGGGCAGGTGCAGTGTTGCACCCGAGGGGTGTCTTTACCCCACTCCTGTTGTGTTGAGTGCTTTGTATTTGTTTAATTAAGAGTTTTAGTTCTTATTACCTGGTTTTGGGTCTTTGGGTTTCCTGACTTGAGTCTTTTAGGGAATCCAAAGTCTTTGTTGCCAGTTGGCTACTAGGAGTTTTTACAATTTCCGCATTTAGTCAGTGAGTTTTAGCTCATAAGAATCTGATGGTTTGGTTTCAAAAGGACACAGACAGAGTTTTCAACCAAGCTTGAGACCAACGTTCTATGCCTGGCATAGAATTTAACCCTTCACTGTCTGGGGCAGTTCAAGAGCTGGAGCTAACTGCAAATTGTCAGAATACAGCAAGACTCCATTAGTTACTATGGTGAGTAATTTTTTCATCTCGCCCTTAATCCAGGACTCCAATGTGTAATTCAATGTAATGTATCATGTACTCTCCTCTGTATCCTCCCCCCCCGGTCGCACCGTGAGATGAGCATCTTGTTGCTCAGTGTGCCCTTCCTGGTGAAACATTTCAATAAATAAATAAATAAAAGTGTGATTTCTTTGTGTGTGGCCCCAGAACCTTGGTAGATCTCATCAACCACAAAACAGTTCCCTTGCGGACAGACAACAGTCTGGGACATGTTACACAAATGAACAACGAAGAGCACACTCTTTCTCCCTCTGCAGAGAAGTTACGGAAATGTAGGAAGAGGACCTACAGCAGGAGATTGTACTCCAGACCTTCTGTCTGCCAGGGGTCTTGAATACTCTGCAAGATGAGCTTGACTGACCTCAGGCCCATCCTCACGAATGACTTCTTGAGATTGCTAGGTGATAGAGGGGCACCCCAGATGTGGGCCTTTTGCATGCCCACTCTGTGCCAAACTGCCTTGTTTCCACTGCAGAAATCTAGGTTTTGATGTTTTCTGTCTAGATTCCTTAGACTGCTATAGCAATCTTCTATACACATTCCCTCCAGTTTCACCCCCTCCCCCAGTGCAAAGGTATGGCTCAAACTACAGGCACATGAAGCGAGATCATTCTGATCGCACCTTTCTGACCTCGACAAATATAGTTTCCTCTGTTGATCAAACTATTAGTCAGTAAACAGGATCCTTCTTCGTAAGTTAGACAATTGACTCAGAGTCTTCTAGTCCATCCCAACCTGCATTCCCTTTCCCTTTATGCCTGGCTCCTGAAGAGAAGAAAATGAAAAGTGCAAGGTATCTCAGTATGTCTCTGAAGTACTTCTACTGCCTGTATCCTTCCACTGGGAAAACTCTCAGCCACATGGAAGACTTTTTCCATCTGGTTCTCTAAAACTCAGACCTCTATCAGTGTCTAGTTGGCCACATTCTGGAGCTCTTGCTGACCCTTTTTTGATGCTAGATTGCAGGATTCCACACTCAAGATTTGCTTGTGTGTTATATCTGCATGTCTTGAACCCTCGGCCCCTCTATCTAACTCTGCTACCTCTTTTTAGATTCCTTTAGAGCATCTGTTCTCACAAGGCTCCTCTTCTGGAAGCCGATGATTGTCTGCAATATCAAACTTGTATTATCCATACTCACCAGCAAGCCTGTCAAACTCTTGCAACATGTGCGCTAAGATGCTTACTTGGAAAGCACCTTTCCAGTAGCTATCTCTTCTGCTCACAGAGTATCTATAACAATGCTTTGATTGCAGATCCTCCATATACTATTTTCCATGAGGACAAGGTCATGCTCTGCACATGATAAGTTCCTTCCTAAGTGGCATCGGGGTTTGTCTGCATTAGCAACTGTGCTGCCTACCTTCTCATCAGCTTCTAGGGTGACAGAGACCTCTCTCTCCATTCTCTATGTTTGGGGAGGAAGGAGTCTGGCTTTTACTGGGACAAATCCAGAATTTCATGCTATCCGGATAGCTTTTGGTCTCCTTTCCTCCATTTTTAGAGACCAGCCTCTTTCAGTCAGGCGCATTTCTTTTTTTTTTCTTCTTTCCTTCTTTTCTGGCCCTCAACTGGGGGGGTGCCTTTGGTTCTCCCCTCTTCTGGCCAGTCTTCACAGCCCCAACCCCGATCACGGCCAGAGCTACACCTCCCCACCGCAGCCCTTTCCAGACTGCATCGCAGCGGGTACTTCAAACAACATGAAGTCTTGCTGTATTCTGACAAATTGCAGTGATGTCCATCATTTCAACATAGTCAGGCTCCTCCTGGTCATCCACAGCTTCTTCCATAGGAAGCTGAAGAGTTTCAGCCACTTTTTTGTACAACATAAAATGGGAAGGGGACTCAGAAAGCCTAGGAGGAGACACTCCTGAAGGTCTGTCTGGGGAGATGTCCGGGTCAATGGGCACATCCAGACTTTCGTAATCACACTCACTTTCCTCATACTCTTCTTCCTCCTCCTCCGGTTCATAAAATCCTCTGAATTATAATCCAGAACCGGTGGAACCGACCGAACCAAGCGCCTTCCTAATGGTGCCAGTTCGGTCGGAACCGGGGATAGCGACTGAACAATCCTTATCGCTTTGGCTATTTCATCAGCGGTTGGAGAAAGAACTTGTGGATCCACACCGGCTGATTTATCCCTTCTTGTTCTTTTAACCGGAACCAACTCCTCGGAGTTGGTTCTCCTTTTGCCCGAAGAAATTTCACCCTGGTCAGAGGGCACTCCTTCTGGTTCGGTTGGAACCGAACCGGGCTGGCCATCTGGGTCATCGGACTTCTTGGCCTCCCTTTCCCTGAGCCTACCAACTCTTTTTTCCAGGGTAGCTGCAGGAAAACTTTTACAAATCTGGCAGTCTGAATCGAGGTGGTCAAACCCCAGACAATAAACACAGGTGGTGTGGGGATCAGCCTTAGCAAAGACTTCCCCACACACACTACAGTGTTGAAACCCAGTGGGCCTGGTTTTCCTTTTGGGTTTCTCAGACAAGGCCAGTCCTAACAAAAACTTACCATATTTTTTCGGCAATCCGCCAGGCAAGACACCTTTATCGGTTCCTGACCGTGTTACGGGTCGTGGAAAAAAACGTAATAAAATCTGTTTTTTTTAGAACCGATAAGAACCAGTTACCACACTCTAAAAGCAGAATAAACTTTTTTAAACAACTTGTTCGGTTCAAACCGAACCGATCCCATGTTTACAAGTTCCACACAGAATAACAACAAAAATAAGCCTATCTAGTATTCACGAAACCACAGACAGAGACTGAACCGGTCGAAAAACCGAGAAAAACTGTACTTTAACTGACAAATTGAACCGAGCAAAGGAGAAAATCTCCGGAGCGACTGTTCAGTGAGGCGGAGTAAAGAATCTGACGGTTTGAGTTCAAACAGCAACAGAAAGAGTCTCAACCGAGCTTGAGCTCAGCGTTCCATGCCTGGCATGGAAAGTTAACTCTTTCATCTCTGGGGCAGTTCAAAGGTTGGACATCACTGCAATTTGTCAGAATACAGCAAGACTCCATTAGAAGATACAACATTACTAAGGTGAGTAATTTTTTCTTACCCCACCACTGTGGAGACCTGGAGGGTGGGCTCAGGAGGGAGCTGACTTGGATGTGACCATGGCAGCACCGTCAGGGCAGCCATCATGCTGCTGAGGATTTTTACTTGTAGATACCACCCCCCAGTACTGGCATGCAATGTGTCAGTGACTCTGCAATGCACGCTTCCATGTGTTGCTCGTCAGATGCCGACAGTGCCATCCCTTGTTGTTGACCCCAAAGCTTGCACAGCCCCCAGCCACTGCTAGGAGCTGGCACCTCAGTGGTTGTACCCCCCCACCCCGGAGGAGGAGAGCTGTCCCTGGGATGTTCAATTCTCCTCCTCCCGGATGACCCCTAGTGATCCGTGCCCATTCCTGAACACGGGTCGCTGGTGTAGTGCGAGGTGTGGCATCCAGTGCCTCAACCCTCAGCGCCACCAGGCCAGCAGTCAGGTGCATTTCTCTCTGAATGGCAGGCTATCTGCATGTCTGCTATGCCATAGCTCAGCTCATGCTGAAAGGTCAGCTACACGTCTGTTTCACCCCTGAAGTTGTGACATCCTTTACATGGGTTCTGTTGTGCCTGTCAGTGATACCTTATGAAGCTGTAACTTGCACCACAGTACACACTCATTATGCACTCTGCCCTGGATGTCACTGCCAGGCAGTATATGTCATCTTTGGCAAGCCTGCCATGGATGGACCTTGGTCTTGAATGAGCTCTTTACTCCTACCTCCCCAGCCGGTGGGTTTTATCTAAACTTGGTACTCTGACCCATTAGTGGGTATTAATAGCGAAGATAAATTCCTGGAAGATATGAAAATTATGTACTTACCATAATTCTTGATCTTCTGGGAATATCTTCACCATCAATTCACATGCCTGCCCACCTTCCCCCGAGCTCACTCCAGTATCTTATTGGTCTTCTCCCTTTCTCAAAGCTTGAATTGTGAAGACACTAGATTACTCACATACTGGCCACTCTTGCATCAGGGCTCCTTATGCCGTTAGCATAGGTGCATGACTACTAGTTAGGTTATACTGCACCTCCTCAGTAAAAAAAGGAACTGAGGCAGTTGGGGGTTGATGCCGAGATAAGCCTGGCACTGCAAGCCACTCTTGCGACACCGTGCATGCGCATGGCTTGCCTTGGTGCCGGCCCTCTTGAAAAGTTCTGGCTCCCGTGGGGTCCTAATGCCTCCCACACAGACCCGTTAGAGTGAATTAATGGTGAAGCTATTCCTAGAAGATAAAGAATTATGTTAAGTATGTAAGTTTCATTTCTGTAGCGTTCCACATTATTAATAGGTATGCTTCACAGTTGGGTTATAGTGCACCCCTACTGGGGAAATGGCAGAGCCGAAGGCTGAAAAACAGCCTTAGAATGTTAGGCACATAAGTATTCCGGATAGCAACAACTCTCCAGTCTAAGCTGTGCCATCAAAAGGGAAACATCTCTCAAGCTTCTCTGAAGAAACTTTACTTCTGGGCCTTGGGGCTGCAATTCTGCATAGCAGGTTGAAGCTACCTGGTGACAGGTGGTATTCCAAAATTAAAATTGTGCAACTTTCAACTTGGCTAGCCTCTTCCCTTTTCCACTGCATGTGCTTTGATTGGGAGCCACATTTGCCACATTTTTGTAGGGTGTTTACCTCCTTTTTTGGGGGAGGTCTCTGATTAAAAAAAATAAATAATAGGAGTGGCGCCTCAGGTAAGTAGCTGTCTCTTTCTTGCTATTTGGTTAGGACTCCCCTGCAGACCTCCCTTCAAACAACATGAAGTCTTGCTGTATTCTGACATATGCAATTAGCCCCAGTACTTGAACTGCTACAGAAAGGATAGAGTTAAATTCTATGCAGGGCATAGAACGTTAAGCTCGAGTTCGGTTCAAACCTCTGTCTGCTGCATTTTGAAGTGTATCCGTCAGATTCTTTACTCCACCTAACTGAACAGTCACTCCGGAGATTTCTCCTCTGCTCACGGTTCTCGGTTGGTTAAAGTCATCGGTTTTACTGATAAATTCTTTGTTTTTTCGGTTCAGATCCCTGTCTGTGGTACAGTAAGTACGTAGATAGTGGACTAGATTTGAAAAAACTTGTGGAAATTGTAAACTTGATATTTCAACTGATTCGGCTGAACCGGTTGCTGTGTAGAACTTGTGCTATTGTTTTTTTCCTTGAATTTAGTGTGTGGCACCAGTCCTTATCGGTTTAAAAAAAAAATATGTTTTTGCGTTTTTTTCAAATACCCGTGACATGGTTAGAAACCAATAAGGGGGTCTTGCCTGGCTGAAGCCGAGTAAAGGGTACATTTTCTGACTAAGGATGGCTACGTCTAAGAAACCCAAAAGAAAAACTGGGCCCACTGAGTTTCAACACTGCAGTGTGTGTGGGGAGGCCTTTGCTAAGGCTGATCCCCACACCACTTGTGTTTATTGTCTGGCGTTTGACCACCTCGATTCAGACTGCCAAATCTGCAAGAATTTCCCTAAAACCACTCTGGATAAAAGATTGGGCAGGCTTAGGGAAAAGGAGGCTGAGAAGTCTGCTGACCCAGATGGCCAGCCCAGTTCGGTTCCGACCGAACCAGAAGGAGTGCCCTCTGACCAGGGTGAGACTTCTTTGGGCAAAAGGAGAGCCTATTCTGAGGGATCGGGTCCGCCAAAAAGAAAAGAAAAATCGGTCAGTTTGGATCCAGAACCGCATCAGCCGATCGCCGAGGAAATGCCCAAGCGATTCGCATAGTGGAATCGCTTGCCTGCCCGATCGATCCGGTTGCTTCTGGCAGACGCTCGTTTCAGCTATTTCCAGTTCAAGATTATACCCTGAAGATTTTTATGAACTGGACCTGGAGGGGATGATGATTATGATGATGATGAAGGGATGATGATGATGGAATAGAAGGTCTGGATGAGCCCATAGAACCGGACATCTCCCCAGACAGGCCTTCTAGTGTTTCCCCTCCTAAGCTTTCTGAGTCCCCTTCCCACTTTATGTTCTACAGAAAAGTGGCAGAAACCCTCCCGCTCCCTATGGAAGAAGCTGTTGAGGAAAAAGAGGAGCTTGACTATGTGGAGATGATGGACATCCCAGAGTCCAAAAGGTTGTCTTTTCCCCTTCATAAGTCTTTTGGGAAACAGACACAAAAGTTGTTAAAAACTCCAAATTCCTTACCTCCTGTGGACAGACAGATGGACAAGAGGTACATGCTGTCAGGCTCAAGTACGGAGTTCTTGTACCAGCAGTGCAGCCATGTTGGGGTCGTGCAGGCTGCAGAGTGTGATAAGGCTAACATTCCCTTGGCTTCACACACCCCCAGATACAGACTCCAGGAAGTTGGATGCCATGGCATGGAAGCAGTACATGGCATCTTCTTTGGGACTCAGGCAGGCTAATTACATGGCCTATACAGCCAGGTACCAGAAGTACAGGTGGCACACTTTACTGGAACTGGCTAAGCAGGCCTCCCCCCAGCATTCCAAAGAGCTGGAGGAGGTGACTGTTGATGGGATTGAGGCATCAAAGATCCAATTTCATGCTGCTGCTGTAGACTCCAGTGATGTATCATCTAGAGTTATGGCTACATCTGTGGCTCTTCGGAGACTAGCTTGGCTCAGGTGTACTAGCCTATCTCAGGATACCCAGGCTAAGGCTATGGATTTCCCTGTAGTTAATAATTCTCTGTTTGGGGAGCAGACAGAGAATTATATGAAAAAGATGGAGGAATAAGGCCCACCTATAAGAGTGCACAAGCCAAGGAAAGGCAGGCAACTCCTCAAAGGCAGCAAGCTGGGGGCAGGGGCAGGCCTTTTCATAGGCCTTTCTACCAAGCACAGGCCTCTTCTCCTTTTTCCCAGAGGGGGTTCTTCAGAAGGAGAGGCAGAAGGGGGATGAGCATGGCTGCATCCACCTCTCAGCCTAAGGCTTCTGCTAAGCAGACATCCTGATGTGTCAGCCTGGGTCGACTCCCCCATTCCTGTAGGAGGCAGACTGGCTTACTACTTCTAGGACTGGAAGTCTGTTAGCTCAGACAAGTGGGTCCTGGAGGTAGTAAGCCAGGGACTGGCTATCAGCTTCAAAAAAATTCCCAAAGCTGAGAGCCAGATCTTTTCCACCTGCAAACATCTCTGAAACCATTGCCCTAGAGGCAGAGGTCTCATCTCAACTGGCCTTAAGGGCCATAGAGAGAGTTCCTACAATTCGCAGGGGCAAAGGTCTGTACTCCAGATACTTCCTTACCCCCAAAAAAAAACAGGGGAGTGGTGGCCCATCCTAGACTTAAGATACCTGAGCAAACATCTATTAAAGCCAAAGTTCAAAATGGTGACTCTGGGAATAATCCTTCCCTCACTAAGGCCAGTGGACTGGCTAGCCTCCCTGGACCTAAACGATGCCTACTTTTACATTCCCATCAGGTACTCCCACAGAAAGTACCTCAGGTTCGAACTGCCTTCAAGCCATTACCAGTTCAAAACAATGCGCTTTGGCCTAACATCAGCTCGAAGGGTGTTCACAAAATGCCTAGCAGTAGTAGTAGCATTCTTAAGAAGAAAAAATATCTCCATATTCCCATACCTGGATGACTGGCTCATTGTGGGTCAGTCTCCAGACCAAGACAAGTCAGATCTACAAGTGACCCAGCAAGTACTCACTTCTCTAGGATTTCTTCTCAATCTTTCCAAGTCAGTTCTCGAGCCAGTACAGCTTCTGACCTTCATAGGGGTAGAGCTGGAAACTGTCAAAGCAAGAGCTTTTCTTCTCCTGGTAAGGGTAAGGGCCATCATAGAGCTGGCTTCTTCCTTCCACCTTCTGGTTTCTCGACCAGCAAGGCACTTTCTTCAGCTTCTGGGCCACATGGCAGCTTCCACTGCAGTGGTCCACGGGGCCAGATTTCAGATGAGGGACATTCAGTTTCACCTGAGGGCCTTTTGGTCTCAGAAAAAAGACCCTCTAACCAAACTTTATCCAGTGACTCAGACCCTGATCCAGGCCTTTCAGTGGCGGCAGGATTAGGACAATCACAGGCAAGGAGTCCCATTCATCACTCAGTCTCATTCAGTGGTTCTAACCACAGATCCTTCTCTCCTGGGGTGAGGAGCTCACCCGGGGACTCGCACAGCCCAAGGAGTGTGGTCCACTCAGGAGTGTCTTCTCCACATCAGTCTTCTGGAGCGTAGGGCAGTTTACCTGGCCCTGCAAGCCTTCTCACAATCAGTACAGAACAAAGTGGTTCAGGTCAGGACAGACAACACCACCACCATGTGGTATATCAACAAGCAGGGAGGCACTCGGTCTACGGCCTTGTGTACGGAAGCCATGAAATTATGGTCTCTGGCTTATTCTCTACAGACCTCTCTGGTAGCAGTCCACCTTCCAGGAAAGGACTATGTGCTAGCAGATGCATTGAGCAGATCTCCCAGGGCCACCATGAATGGTCCCTGGATCCCCTAGTGATAAAAGTGATTTTTTCAAGGTGGGATACTCCAGAGATAGATCTCTTTGCAGTCCCAGACAGTCACCAACTTCCTCTCTTCTGTTGCAGACCCCCAGTCTTGGGCTCAGTCCCTCTGGATGCTCTGGTTCTGGATTGGGAAGGGAAATTTCTGTATGCCTTCCCTCCTTTTCCTCTACTGTTCAAGACTCTGGTCAAGATAAAAGCACAGTCTTGCAAAGTGATCCTGATTGCTCCAGATTGGGCCAGGCAACCTTGGTATCCCCTGTTGCTGTCCCTAGCAGTCCATCTTCCCCAATGTCTTCCCAGGAATCGCAACCTGTTAACCTCCTCTCAGGGGAGACTCTGGTATCCCAACCTGCGGTCTCTCAATCTCAAGGCATGGCTCTTGAAGAGTTAGAATATGCAGGTTTGCATCTCTCTCAAGGGGTTCTGGACATTCTCAAAGTCTCTCGAAAACCCTCCACCAGAAAAACTTATAATTCCAAATGGAAAAGATTCAGCATTTGGTGTTCCAAGAAGCATATAACCCCAGATACTGCTGTCTTGTCTACAGTTCTGGAGTACATGGTTTATCTTAATGGCCTAGGTCTCAGACCAGCTACCCTCAAGGTACACTTGTCAGCTATTTCTGCTTTTTTGTCAGTGGGAAAGCCCTCCTCACTGGCATCTCATTCTGTTTTTTGTAAGTTTTTCAAGAGATTACCTCATTCCAATCCCCCCTTTAGGGATCCTACTCCTGCTTGGGACCTTACTATTTGTATTGCTCAGCTTATGCAACCCCCCTTTTGAGCCTTTGTCCTCAGCAGAGCTTAAGTACTTGACTTGGAAAACTGTGTTCCTGGTAGCTATTACCTCTACCAGACATATCCGTGAATTGCAAGCTCTGTCAGTGGAGCCTGATTTTATCTCATTCCATAGAGATAAGGTGGTCCTTAGAACCAATAGGAGGTTCTTACCTAAAGTGGTTTCAGATTTTCATTTGAACCAATCCATGTCTCTCCCTGTTTTCTTCACTGATCATTCTTCTTCGGGAGAGAGAAGATTACACAGTTGTGATGTTAAAAGGGCCCTTAGCTACTACACTGAGAGTACTAAGGCACTCAGGTTTGACTCCCTCCAGTTGTTCCTCACTTATGGGGAAGTGGGGAAGGGCAAGCCTGCCACTAAGAGAACTATTGCCAGTGGATTGTCTCTTGCATACAATTCTGCTGTGAAAAGCTAGGCAAAATACCACCCTCAGGCCTGAGGGCTTATTTGACTAGAGGTACAGCTGCTTCCCTGGCTGCTGCCAGGGATATTCCCTTGCTACAGATATGTAAAGCAGCCACCTGGAAAACAGTCCATACATTCACCAAGCATTACTCTGGATATCCAGGCCAAGAGTGATGCTAGGTTTGGTACAGCAGTACTGCAGAGCCAATTCCCAAAATAGGTTTGATTCCTTCCTCCATGGAGGTACTGCTTGGTAGTCTGCATATGTCAGAATACAGCAAGACTTCATGTTGTTTGAAGAAAAAATTACCCACCTTAGTAATTGTGTTTCTTCTAATGGAGTCTTGCTGTATTCTGACCTCCCTCCCTGCCTCCCCTCTCAGAACCTCGTTTTTGGGAAGTGGGCTGGCAGGCGCAGGGTTGCACCCCAGGGGTGTATTTGGGCACTCCCTCCTTTTTAGAGAGGGGGGGAGGTTTTTTTTTATTGTTTTGATAGTCATAAGTTGTTCACTACCTAGTTTTTGGATTTCTGAACTTGAGTCTTTTGGGGGATCCAAAATATTTGGTTGCCATTTGGCTAGTAAACCTTTTACAATTTCCACATAGTGGGGTTAGTTGGCTAGTATTAGCTCATAAGAATCTTACGGTTACACTTCAAAGTGCATCAGACAGAGGTTTGAAATGACCTCAAGCTCAACATTCTATGCCCTGCATAGAATTTAACTCTATCCTCTCTGGAGCAGTTCAAGTGCTGGGGCTAACTGCATATGTCAGAATACAGCAAGACTCCATTAGAAGAAACACAATTACTAAGGTGAGGAATTTATTCACCCACCCCCCAATCTTTGGGCTCCTCCCCCCCTTCCCTGTCTTTGCTGGCATGTGACTTTGTGTTCTCTTTTATTTGTTGTTGTCTTTTCTTGGGTGCATTGCCCTTTTAATTGGACCCCATGGAAGTTTCCCTGCTTCTGATGCTTCTCTTCCAACAGTCTGTCACTTACCCGGGCTGGGTCCTCTCGTGATCAACATTCCCTCCTGATATGGCTATTTTTCCCACACTTACAGCAGTAAAAACATTCTCGATTTGGCCTGCCTTGGAATGAGACTTCAGCAGTGGGCCAGGGACCTTGGTTACTAGGATGTCTGGAATACACTAGGAAGACCTGGCAATAGCTCGGGCAACAACCATGCTTCGCCTAGTTCACCCTGAAGTGGCAAGCTATGACTTTTTAATTCGCTTACAGCCTGGCACAGTTCACTAAGGTGAGCCTTGAGATTTGGTGCCACGGGGGGAGGGTGCCTGGGCGTGAACTCCCATGCCCATCACAGAGAGGATGGATGGTGCTGGCAAAACAGACCAGATTAGGTGGGTATCTTGGCTTTTGCTGAGTGCAGAGGTAGCCTTGTCAAACATCTCCCTATATATTTAAGGAGTTCTTTGAACTCATGGTCCTCAGTGGAGGGGGGATTTTCAGTAACCTGAGTGGCAGCTACAACAGCAGGATAGAGTCCCCATTGCACATCCAGTTCCTCTACCTCCCTTACTTCTCTGAGGAGGACACGGAGGCAGGGAGGGTCACTCAACCTCTCCTTTAAACTCAGTTTCAGCAATAGCAGTTTATCGGCCCTCAACACCTGTTCTAGGTGCATTCTGTTTAAATCACCAGACTGTACTCTCTCTTTTGGTATGCCTTTTGTAAAGCTTTCTCCAACCTCTGTATGTACACTGAGAGGGGTTCCCGTCACTCCTGACAGGTGGCTCTAAAATGCCACAATAAATCCTCACTGGACTTAGTGCTGCCATATCACTTTCCAAAGCGGCAATATAGTCCTCAACACTAGCCTCAGGATTGGTGACCTGCAAGGACCAAATGGAATCCAGGGCAGGGCCTTTTAACCTCTGTCAGTCTCTTGCTCCACTGCACTGCCAGTCTTGCAACATGGGAATTACATAGTTAATCTGTGCCTCATAGTTATCTTCACTATTTGGAGTGGGTTTCACCCCAGAAAACTTTCTTAATTTATGATAGGAGTCTGAAGATGAGGGCACATGGCTAGGCCTGGTCCCTCCACCGGGGGAGGGGGGTCTTTTTAGGCTCGGGCATGACCTGATTCTTGGGAACTGCATTGGTCAGAGTCACAATAGGCCACGCCTCCTGAAGACCTTCTGGGATTAAAGCATCGGGTACCCTCAGAGCACCTACCACATCTTTGCATTCAGTCAGCACAGTTAATGTCCCTGTAGCAGAGTCCAACATCCGGCAGCAGAAGACCACTCGGCCAAGACACTCAATGGCTGACAGATGCCCCTCATATATGCTGCCTGGTGCCCTTGCAAAAAATGTTACATGGGCAAAACTGTTCGTCCCTTAAAAAATAGAATTTCAAGAGCACATCAGAGCCATTTATAATGGAAATGCAAGAAATGCACTAGGAGCACATGTCAAAGGACGTCATAATTCAAATGCAGAAGATTTAAAGTTTTCAGGTATAGAATTTGTGTCATCACCAACTAGAGCGGGTGACAGAAAAGAAATTTTACTGCAGAAGGAAACTAGACGGATATCTATTCTGCGTACATTGATTCCTTTTGTTTTAAATAGAGAAATTGATTTTAAACCTTATTTGTAATCCCACCCATAGTTATTGTATTGACATTAATAAGGTATCCTTATATTGCCAGCTACTTGATGCATTTTACACAAAGTGTTTGTGTTTATTGTCAGCTAATGTAACAGTCATTATTTTAATTTAGTCATTGAATGGAGTCTGTCATGTGTCAGTAAATATGTACCTATAGAGAATACATTTATTTGAAATGGGACTAACCCCTTGCTAGTTCCTAGGTTCATTTTCCATACAGTTATTTCTACTATTGTCAGCTAATGCAGCAATCACTTTAACCTAGTCATCAAATGGATTCCAGCATGTCTCAGTAAACACGTGCTTTTAAATAACAAAGCTATTTGAGATGTTACCAATTCCTTGTTTAGCTACAGGGGATCTTGCTTATTGTTTAACTTCTGTTTATGTGAGAGCTTATTTATATTGCTGTTCTCTTTAACATCTATCTGAGGCAACAAGTAACTGGTTTACCAATTTATTTAGGATAAATGCTGTTATCAACCTTATCAGTTTTTAATGTTTTCTAGGTGATGGTAATTTATCAAGAGTGTTTTACTGGTGCACCAATGTGATTGTAATTAATTGTTTACTATATATATACAGTATATATATATATATATATATATATATATTCTGGTTTAACTTGTTTGTCTTTGTACCTCCTGATGAAGACCCGAGCTGTCGAAGTGCCGAGGTTTCCAGTCAGTGTTCTCGTTTTTGTATTAAATAAAAACTCATCACGGTTTATACTTTAAATATTTGGTAGTGCATTTATTTTTCCAACTGGAGTGCAACCTCTTTTTGCTTTTAATTCTTTAAGGAGTTCTTTGAACTCACGGGCCTCAGTGGAGGGGGTATTTTCAGTAACCTGAGTGGCAGCTACAACAGCAGGATAGAGTCCCCATTGCACATCTAGTTCCTCTACCTCCCTTACTTCTTTGAGGAGGAGGAGAAGGAGGGAGAAAGGGTCACTCAACCTCTCCTTTAAACTCAGTTTCAGCAACAACAGTTTATTTATCGGCCCTCAACACATGTTCTAGGTGCATTCTGTTTAAATCTTCAGACTGAACTACACCTTTTGGTATACCTTTTGCAAAGCTTTCTCCAACCTCTGTATGTACACTTAGAGGGATTCCCGTTGCTGCTGCCGGGTGGCTCTAAAATTCCACAGTAAATCCTCACTGGACTCAGTACTGATGAATGTGCTATCCAAAGCAACAATATAGTCCTCAACACTAGCCTTAGGATTGGTAGCCTGCAAGGACCAAATAGCAAACAAGGCAGGGCCTTTTAAACTCTGTCTGTCTCTTTCCCCCTCACTGCACTGCCAGTCTTGCAAAATGAAAATTACATAGTTAATCCATGCCTCATAGTCATCTTCACCATTTGCAGTGGGTTCCACCCCAGAAAACATTCTTTATTTATGATAGGAGTCTGAAGATGAGGGCACATGGCTAGGCCCGGTCCCTTCACTGGGTGGGAGGTTCTTTTTAGGCACGGGCACAGCCTGAACCTTGGGAATTGCATTGGTCAGAGTCACAATAGGCCATGCCTCCTGAAGACCTTCTGGGATTAAAGCACTGAGTACCCTCAAAGCATCTACTACATCTTTGCATTCAGTCAGAACAGTTAATGACCCTGTAGCAGAGTCCAGCATCCGGTCACAGATGACCACTTGGCCAAGACACTTAATGGCTGACAGATGCCCCTCCATGGACCCTGTATTCATTTCACTGGGGACTACTAGAAGCAACAGGGATTTTTGAGGGTCTGTGTCTTGACATCCACTCCACTCCATTAGCCTTAGGCGATCAGCATCATTAACAGTAACCTTTGGTCTAGGCTGCATAAACCAGGTTTGGAGGGGGCAATAGGGTCCTGTTCAGTGGTGGACTCCATGGTGGGCATGACTAATAAACAGGAGATCCCAGCTGTGCCTTAAAGATGTAGCCCAGGCACTGTGTGCCAGTGGACTACTACACCTGCCTGCTGACTACTATACAGGTTAAGAGGCCTGGGTTCTATTCTGATAGCAATTGGGGGTTCTTTCCCAAAGGTATTAGTAAATAGCACGGTACTTCCACCCAGAGTAAAATTATAGTGGCCAGGTCTTTGCATAGTACAACCCTCTGGGATGCTGTACCTGCCCACCTCCCCTTCCAGTCACCCCACACACAGAGTACCTCTTTGTTTTGCAATACTGTAAAACTCATGTAATTAGAGACTGTAGCTAATAATATGCTTACAACCACTTTTAACAGTAACAGCCAAATTATTTTATTATAGGGAAAAGGAGATGGGAGAGCAGAAAGCAATTGAATTTTAAATATGCAAACTGGGTCAACACAGTGCCAACCTTCCCCACAGCACTTTAACCCTCTTCCCCACTGATACCTATACCCCCTTAGTCTATCTGGGTACCCAGATCCAGTGCAGGCCTATACGTTGCCGCAGGTTGGCTGGTGTTGGGGCCCTGGTAACACTTTGGGTTTGTCGAAATTAAACAGCTTTTTACTTGCAGACAACTTTACACTAGACCCTCTGGTCTGGGCAAGCCCTGTGTTACTCACAGTTCCTCGCACTGCACCGGTGACCCGGGTTTGGGCGCGAGCCCGGGACGCCGGCTCAGTGCGAGGTGTGCAGTCCAGTGTCTCAGCCCTCAGTGCCAGTGGGCCGGCCTATTTCATACATTTTTACTGGACAAATATATGAAATGTATGGTATGAATCTGCAGCCTAGAAACTGCAAAATACTTTGAAGTCAGTTTCACTCCTGTGTGTGGGATGGCACAAAAGCAACAGGATGCCAAACTGACAGCAACTATTTCGGCTACACATTTGATTCCATTTCACGGTGGTTCACTGCACTACAAGCTTAGTGTATCGCACTTTTGCAAATGATAAAACAACACTTGTTTTGTATTCGCCAATCTAATTAAATAACACACACACACACATACCACACTATTATATTAAATAAGAAATAAATACTTTATTAAAAAAATGTCACATTTGTAAAACAAAAACAATTTAAAACATGTCACAGAGCAAAATCAGCACTAATTGCCAGTTCTACCTAACAGAATGTTGGTACCTGCATTTACAGTTTAGCAAATACTTGAGAGCTGAGTGGGTTTTTCTATAAGAAAACAACTAGAGTCTTTACTAATTACAGCATTGGTGATCTGGGGTGATTTTTGTGCTTTTTATGATTGTGTGTAGTTTGATGAAATTAAAAGTTTTAAAATCAAAACACTTACTCCTGCTAGCTGGACCTGACACACATAGACAAGAAAAATATTGAATTAGAGCTATTTATCTATTTATTTATTTATTTATTTTGTACTTTCTGTTTATTGCTTTTTTTAAAAAAAACAATACTGCCACTAATCTCATGCAAGAGGTAAGAGACACTACAACATTGTAGTTGGAATATCATATTGATACTCTTACAATCTGTTACAATGGAGGGGGTGGAGAAAAACATTGACATATTAATATCATGAAATGCTTAAAGTCCAAAACTAATGCCAGGCACTTCATAGCTAAGGTTAAAGTCTAAAGGGAGAGAACGAAGGGAAAAAGCCTACACTAACCAGTAGCGCTGTGTTACCTATATCATTAATTGGAGGAAATACACAAATTAGGCCTTCAGCACTCCCTCTGCCCCACCACATTGCCAACATGGAAAAGAAAGAATTATTTAAATTTCTAAACAAGGAATTTCCTTATTATAACTAGAAAAAGGCACAGAATGTATGCCGCTCACACAGGAGCTAGTTCTCCAGGGACATCAATGAGACAACTAAGTATTTAACAAGAAAAATGAAAATAGTAATACTCATCTGTTAGTCCAATTACCCACATCTCCCATGAAGAGACTAGGTCCCATCTAAATTAGAATTAGAGATATTCAAAACATGAAAGATTAATTGGAGCAGCATTAATAATTTCAATCAGCAGAAAACCCAGCCCCTTAGTCCTCATCTGAATCAGAGTTCTCTAGGACATTTCCTTTCGATGGCTGAGTTTGAAAATCCAACTCTGTCTTCTCTGCCCAACGGCCCACGTCTTTAGGGTCACTGAATTGCCAGGTCTTCCCCCGTAGGTGACTCTCAGGTGAGCAGGTAGGAGGAATGAGTGGATGATCCCCAAATTACTGAGTTTCTGGTGTACTGCATCAAACTGCTTGCAACGTGCACGCGTCTGAAAGGACAGATCCAGAAACAATTTAACATTTTATCTGAGGACATCCAGTGGATAGGCCACCCTTGCCACAGCAATCGAAGCATCTCGAACCTCTGGTCCCACTGTTTTAAGAACTACAGTGCGCAGTGAATTGGGATTGGCTGGCCTTACTCTTGGTGATATGCGGTAGGCTTGTCGCAACTCGGACTATTCAAAATGTTCAGGGAGCTCCAAATTCTCAGCTAGCCAAGTTCTAAGGAAGGTAAGGAGATTAATTCCTTCAGCTCCTTCAACAAGACCCACTATGCAGACGTTGCCTGCCCGTAAAGCGTTTTCAACCGCTTCAAGTTTGCCCCTCAGTTGAAGATTTTCTTTGGTAATTTGGGCAGCTGTAGCTTGTTCGGCCAGGGATCTCTTGTCTGCATCAGCAATTGATGAGTCAGAGCATTTATAGCTGCATCATGAGTCTCTAACCTCGAGAGGGTTTTTTCAATTTTTTAATCCATAGCATGTACAGAGTCCAAAGTTGCCTGCCAAGGGTGGTTCTTTGCTGGTCAAAGATATGGTCTGCTCGAGTAGCTTCAGTCCCCTGCTTGACTTATTGTGTTGATGCAGCAGGTTGTTGGATTCCGGAGGCTTGAGATTGAGAAATTTTTGTATGTCCCACAGTGATATTTGGTATCTTTGGAAAGCTTAAGTGAACACAGAAGCTGCTGAGTTCGCTGAGATTCCTGTATTAAGCCTTTAAATTCTCAGTTAGTGGCAATTATGGAGAAGTCAGAGCAAAGCAGCTAGAGGAGTGTCCTGTTTGGCAGCTGGCTCTCTGGCAGGGTCGGACTGGCCTGCCCGGATACCTGGAAATTTCCTGGTGGGCCCTCCTCAGCTGCAAGCACAAGCGTACTACTGTAGTTATGAGGGGGGCAACACCACACAGTATTTAATATTTGCAATGTGCCACAGTCAGTGTCTGTGGGGGGCTGGGCCCCTTTGTGTTGCGTACAGGGACTCATATCAGAAGATTCAGCTGCCTGCCACTGCAGTTTGGGATGGGCAGGGCGGGGTTATAGTAGCAATTAAGAGCTCCTCTGAGCAGCAGTTACCGTGTGGGGGAGGGTTGGAACAATGGTAGAGCTGCAACACTGTCTGTCTGTGAGTCTGTGACACCAGAGCTTCCAGCTTAGTTACGCGACACAATCCACATTGTCTGCTACTAGCTAGGCAGGCTGCTTAGTACTTAACTACTTGTTGTAGCTGCTTGCATTGTAAGGAAAGACAGACAGACAGACAGGTGGGCAGGAGGGCACAGCCCAGGCACTGATTGTTTGGGGAGCAAAGAGCGAGTCACTCTTATTGATGTCACTTGCGGTGCGCCAGCGCGGGTACCTCAAAATGCCAGGGCAGAGTGAGGATTTGGTCCCTTTATTGGTGTGATCCATCCTAGACAGACCTTCTTTCTTGGTTTGTGTGTGCATCTTACTCTTCGATTCCACGTGGTCTGGTTGTTGAAGAGACTAGTTCAACAACAGGTAAGATAATTTGTTCTACTTTAGTTCTTTGTGAGTTCTTCTAACAAATTGTTGCAAGAAATGGGCCGTAGACCTCCGGTTTCCGAGTGGGGTGGGATGTTGCCTCTGCCCCTACCGCTGCCCGCACCTGGTGGTATTAGTTTGGTAACCGGGCAATAAAATGTAATGAGTACTGAACTGGAGGATTTGTTTGGGGCCTGGGCTGGCTCAAGAAGCTGTAAGAAACTGTAATCGATGTTGATGTGGAAACTCCAACTGCAGTGGCCTTGTTGAAAGAAAATACTCTAGGTCAGTGCAAGTGCCTAGGGACTGTCCGATTGGTCACGGGGGGGGGTGGCCGGTACGGTATGGTATCCTTCATTCTACAGTCTTGGGAGACACGATCACGGGTGAGTTTTGACCTCGCTGCTGGTGCCGGTGAGGAGTTCTGTTTGTTGAGTTTTGGACTTAAGGGTGGTACATTTCTCAATTTATGAGCCCGGATGGGGTAGAAAGTAAATGGGGGGGGGTGGCATCGCATGGACCACGTGGTCGTCATGGCTTGCTAGTCATCAGGTGCTCCTAGCTATGTAGCTACCATTCTCTGACAGTGATGCCCCCTCTCTCCACCAGCATTGTCAGTGGTTTGCCTTCCTCCCTTTTGTGTATAAAAACAAACAAAAAAAAAACAATTTAAACAAACTAAACTAACCCCCCCCCCCAAGAAATGGCTCTGTCCCAATCACCAGGCAGAAAGATGGAAACAGGTATCTTCCTCTCAAAATGTGGAACAAATGAGCAAAATGTGGAACAATCAAATCTTTACCTAGGAGGCTCAGAACACTGTTAAAATGGTTGCATTTATGTTCAGAAAGTCTGTTGTTAATTGAATAACATATTTTTTGCATCATTTTTGCTTTAAAATGTTAATACTAAATGTGGAACAAGTCCTCACAATGTGGAACAGGGAGCTTTTGTGAAGTAAAATGAGGAACGTTCCTCGTAATGTGGTATAGTTGAGAGGTATGGGCCATGGGGCTGCTGCCTGCCTCCAGCTTGGATTCTGTTATGTTTTTATGTTTGGTGGTGATTCTGATTTAGTACTGAGCCAGAGCCACAGGCTGGGGTGGTTGAAAAGGAAACGCTTGGGTCCTTTACCTGGGTTGGTTGGTTGGTACCCTATATTGATACTTTGCTTTGGTTGTTCGGTACCACCCTACATTACACTGCTGCCCTTGAAGCTTGAGCCCCTGCCCCTTGGAAGCCTTGGAGAGAGGCAACGTGCTGAGCTGTCTCTGTGCACTACTAAATTAATGCTTTGAGTCCTAAAAATAAGAGGACAAAATAGTTGACTTTAGCTGCTGATGCCTCCTCCCATCACCACTTCAAAACCTCTCTCTGGAACTTCCTGAAATCTTCCTCCATATGTCCCTGTACCTCGTAGTCCACCTAATCAACCTGTGTACTGAGGGCTCTCAGCGCCCACTGCAGTTATCCTCCAGAATTGGTAGTGGACATCCGCTCACTATTCTCCCTCTCTACCCCTCCCTCCCAAATGGTTTCACCGGTTTCCATCTAGCCCCCCACCTCACTGTCCCCCGTTTCCTGTCTAAGCCCCACCCCCGCCTCCCTGGCACTTACTTCTGTTTGCACTAACTCGTCCCTGTTATGTATCCTGCTGCCCACTCCCAAGCCCACCAAATATGTCCCACAATCGTCTTGTATGTTCCACAATCGTATTTATCATGCCCTAATCAACTCTAACAATGTCTTGCTTCCTTATTCCTCCCAGGTTATGTCTGTTATTTTCTTGTCTGCTAAATTTGACTTATACTGTCAGCTGCCTATCCAGTTCCTGTTAAGCCTGTTTTTGCACCATCTGTATGTAACTGACTCCTTCACTGTTATTGTATGCTTCTACCTTTGTAACCCTCCTGGGTCGCACCGGAAAACAGGCACGTGGCTGTCTAGTGTGCCTTACCCGGTTAACAAAAACAAACAAACAAGCAAATAAATAAATTATTGAGTGCAGAGAAACTCTAAATGTCCTTGAAGCTGTAAGGTAAGGTCTGCGTTTTTGGTGGTTGTCCCACTCACAGCAGTTTGTAGTAGCTCTATTGAATGCACAGCCATTGTTTTGTATTTCACCTCTCTGTCTCTCTTCTCTCCCCCGCTGTGCACTGGCACTATTTTTAAGATGCTTTGGGATTTACCAATCAGATGCTCAGTCAGGTGAAAGTAGAGGCGACCGTGTATATATCCCCTGCCATGTTACGCCTAGTAGGCAAAATTTTTATTTTATTTATTTACTTAGTTTTTGTTGACCGGGTAAGTGTACTAGGCAAATCCTGCCTATTTTCAGGCACAACCCGGGAGAACGGGATACAGAAGAATGCCAACTGACTTTGAACCAGATTAAGCTGTTGGTGGTATTTTAGTGAAATACGGGAAGCGTGATAGTGGCTTCTCTGCTACAGAGCTCTTCCCCCAAAAAGAGTATTGTAGATAGCACTAGTCAGTGGGAAACATTCTGTTTTAGTTAGTAGGTATCAAGTACACCCCCGGAACACTTGCAAAATGAGCATTGTTCTGAGGCCAAAGTATTAACCTCTGCCGTTGGTTGCTAATAAGAATTCCAGGTGCATATTACAATTCCAGCACAGAGTATCATATTAGCACCCGGGGGTGTGGGGGTGGGAGTGCCCCCATAGAAAGTTATTACACTCATAATGTAAAAACATAGGGCCGGATATTCAAAAGGGTTGCTCCATGTGCAATAGGGTTGCGCATGCGCAAGTCCGAAAGTGCGCCATTCTGCGATATTCAGCAGAAGGCAGTTGCGCCACCGAAAACATGCTGAGCAACAGCACAATGCAAATGAAGGCATGCGCAACCGAAGGGGGTGGATCCATGCATAAAGAGTGCAATGCGATATTCAAAGACTTGCACAATGCGCAACAGTGGAACAGCCGGAAGTTGCGCCCCAGCGGAAATCAGCCAAAATAAAAAGGCTCAAGGAAGAGGCACAAGAACGCTATATGGATGCCAAGTGGGAAAGAGAGAGAGAGAAAGACAGACAGTGACAGGCCAGGGCAGGCAAGGGAAGCAGTGTGGGCCATAGGCTGCAGAGGCCAGCGGGGGGTGCCCAGTGCAGTGGAAGTAGCAGTCAGGACAGCGGGGGTAACAGAGCAACATCAGCCGGGGGTCACAAGCCAGGGAGATGGACAGTGGCAGCTTCCACATGGAAGCTGTAATGAAGGGGTGAGAATGCAAGGTGCAGGGGGACGTGGCCGTGGATGGGCCCATCGGCAGTACGCCCCCAACAGGCAGTACCGTGCCCGCATCAGCTTTGAGCTGTACACAGATGTAGAGATCGTGGGCTGGTACCACCTGAACAGGGCAATACTGAGGCGGCTCTGTGAGCTGTGCAGTGATGTGATGCAGGCACCCTCACGATGGAGTCACGCTCTGTCAGTGGAGACCAAGGTGACAGCCTGCATGTGCCTGCTCGCCATGGGCACCTTCTAGAGGCCAACAGGGGACACCACAGGCATCACACAGTTGGCCACGTCACGCATCCTCACCCAGTTCCTCAGCGCACTGCTGCCACATGCTCCGGAGCACATCCATTTTCCCAGCACCGTGGCAGAGTGTACAGCAAACATGCAGGAGTTCCACAGGGTAGCACATATGCCTGGCATGCTAGGGGCCATAGACTGCACCCATGTGGCCATTCGCACGCCACCTGGCCCCGATGGGGCCACATATAGGAACAGAAAGGGCTTCTCCAGTGTCAACTGCCAGGTGGTGTGTGATGCCACTTGGCGTATAATCAATGTCTGTGCCACACACCCTGGCGGAGCACATGATGCTTTCATATGGCATCAGTCCGCACTGTGCCATCAATTCAAGAGTGGGGACATCCCCACAGGCCATCTAGTGGGTGAGTATGCATGTAAGAAATGCAAACTCGGGGCAAGGGTGGGAATGCCACAGGTGCCATGGTAGTGGCACACAGGGATATGGGCAATATGGACCTGAACATGATACTGATCTCCACTATCTCCACACAGGTGACAGCGGATACCCACTCCATCCCTGGCTGCTCACACCGTACCGGCGCCCCATGACCCCATCGCAGCAACGCTATAATGAGGCACATGCCGCCACATGCAACATCATTGAGCGGGTGTTTGGGATGCTCAAGGCACGCTTCCGATGCCTAGATACCTCCGGCGGTGCCCTACAGTACAGCCCCTCAAAGGCCTGTGGGATATTCCTGGCCTGTTGTATCCTGCACAACATGGCCAAAGACTGTGGGATAGCCCTACAAGTTGAAGAGGGGGACAGCGATGGGGACACCAGTGGCGCCGGTGTTGATGGTGATGAGCATCCCCCCCCTTGGACGGCGGAACCCCCGACTGATCCGGCAGGCCCAGCTGCACCGGGACACCATCACGGAGGAGCATTATGCACGACACAGGTAAGTCAAGGGGCCATGTGCAACCAATACTGTCCTGGCACAACCCACAGGCACACAGAGTAACACACCAGGGGTGCATGACGGCAAGGAGAGTGGAAGGGACCAGGCACACAAACACACCATCAGGGAGGGGGCGAACAGCATATGGACACACACACACACACACACACACACACACACACACACACACCAGGCACAAAGCGTACATGGGCAGGTGCACAGCAGAGCAGGAACAGACATGGCAAACACACAGATCCACAGACCACACCCACCACCTGTACTGTCCAAGTACGTGTGTCAGATGCTGGGCACCCTTGCACCTTGGTGTACAGTACAATGCAGGCATCATCATGCACATGCACCTGTGGACAGCAGTCGGGATGGTGTGCAGGTGGTCCGTATGTTGGCGTGATGTGCAGGGCACCCACCAGTGCAATGCCCACCATGACGCACAGTGCACACAGGGCAGCACCAGACATGGCCCGCACTGGGAGACAGGTCAGTCACGTTGCACTGTTCCACGGCCACCGCGGATGCGTGGGTGGCCCCGCCGTGACCCAACAGCACTGGCAGGCTGAGCAGGGGCCACATGGGGTGGCACCGATGGACAACCAGGGGTCCCACTGCGCGATCGCGACCTTGTCCGCAGTGGGGTCTGTAGTATGCCAAACATACCTGCACCAGGGGTGCCTGGGATGCCCACAGCAGAACCCGGCGTTGACAGGCTTGGTGTCGCACGACGCCGGGAACAGGGAGTGGAGAGCGTCCTGTGTGGGGTGCGCGGTACAGGAGCACTTGCTTGTGTGCCCAATGCAGCCACGACAGCGACCAATGCCTGGGTCTGCCTGTCAATGGTGGCGGTCACATCCATCCGCATATGGACCATCTATGCACGGTCCAGAGCACAGTCCCTGCTGTGCTGCTCCACAGCAACACACAGTGCCTCCACGGATGTTGCAACCCGCCTTTGCTGCTGTACTGATTCCCGCAGCAGGCGGGTGTGCTCTTCAAATGGGTACTCTGCCACAATGGCATCCTGTCTTCCCAGGGTGTGGAAGGTCCTGATGCTCAACACCCCTTGAGGGTGGGCACTGTTCACCAGGACCAGGAATGGGCATATCAAAGGGCGGTGGGCATGTGCCACCGCTGGACACTGTACCCCCAGACCTGGTGCGTGACTGCTTCTGCTGCCCCTCCAACCGCTGTGCCCCAGGGACCACTCGTTCCACTGCTGTGGCCGCAACAGTGCCAGACACCTGCACAGCCACCCGGTGCTGCCCCACCGGTGCTGACAGGCACAGCCTGGGACTGTGCCGACATGCTGGCACACATGTTGGAACCAGCTAGGCCCAGGGGCACATGCTGGCCTGCTGTGTGTCCGTCATGGGACACACACATGTCACTGCCCATTGCAGTCCTTGCATCATCAATGGTGCAGGTATGTGCTACAGCCACAGTCACAGCGTGCTGGCATGCTTGCATGCCAGACTGCTGAGACACAGGCTGTGCACCCCCCACACCCGACTCACCGACACCAGAGTTGGCAGCCCGGCATGCATGCTGGTGCAGTGCATGCTGGCTGGTGACAGAGGTGGATGGACCCTCTTCCATGTCCAGCAGGTCTTCCTCACTGCCTGGACCCACCACCACCGTCCCCTGAAGATGAACAGGATCTGTAACAGAAAGAGAGGACATGTGAGTGCATGTGAACAACCTCCCCCCCTCCCAACACCACCACCATGTCATACCATGCAGTGATGGGCTTCCACCTGTCTGGAATCCACCTCCTGGTACGCCCTCAATAGCACTCCGCTGCATTGATGCAGCCAGTCGGTCCTCAGCCGGGGTCGCTCCACCACCGCTGGCTGGCCCCCGCCAGTGCCAGCACGTGCCGCCCTGAGGGCTGCCACCTTCTTCTTCACCCTTCTGCGGTCTGTCCCCATCTTCTTTTTGCATTCCTGCACGTAGCACTGGTGGCTTCCATGCAGGTTCACTGCTTGAGCTACCCCCTCCCATGCAGCCGCACAGGCCTGAGGGGTGCCCCGCTGTCCACTCAGTAGTGCCTCCTCCTCCAGGTAGGCCTGGAAGAGGGCCTCTGTCTCCGCCGTAGTGAAGTTGGGCCTCCTCCTCCGCCCACCATCCTCCCCCTCACCTTGGCTCTGCTCGGTCATGGCGATCTGTATGGGTGGAATTGGACACCTGTCACTGTGCAGTCTACAGCGTTATCCCATGACCATTGTCCAGAATATCACACAGCATGCAACCCACCTCTCACCTGCAGTAACCGAATCTGACCAGCGCGGCCCAATGTCGCACATTTATAGTGCAATGCATGCAAATTAGGAGTGGAGCAACTGTAATGAGATGCAAATCACGCCACTGCGCCTTTGAATGGCTGATCAGATGATTTGCATGTGTCGGCTGAATATCGCGCCGTTGCGATTTGTGCAATACGGTTGAGCCGGCTGAGCCAATGGCGCAGTTCTGTGACTGTGTGGTACACTGCATTGCGCATGCCCAGGTAGCTTACGCAGGCATCTGCTGCACTGATGATGTGCTGTGCGCGAATGGCAATTCAGGCCATGGCCACCATTATGCCAGTGGCACTACAGCACTGGGCACCATATGGCACTGTGGCACTACTGCACAATAGTCCACTGTGGCACTGGCACGCAGGTGATCGATCGCGCAGGATGCGTAGACATCAGATGGCGCTGAGCGTGGCCTTGCGTCATAGACCCCTGACCTGGTGTCCGACCTTTGCCCCCTGGCGCTGTTCGGCTGCCATGTGTACGGCTCTATTGCGCTGTTTGGTGACAGAGCTATGTGAACCGACGGTGCTATACGAACAGCGCGATTGGAACCTATGGTGGTCTATTGCGCAACATTTCCCGTGGGGTTGCGGCGCTGCGGCGCCATATTGCCTGCTGTAGGACCGAATTATGCGCGCGGAGAGCTCCCCAATGGAGTCAGGTGGAGGTGGCCAACCTGGTGGCCCTGGTTGAGCCCCACTTTGAGGCACTGTACGGTGATGAGCCCCTCACCATGGCCCGCACCCAGGTGTGGCTGCAGGTGGCCACTGACCTGGTGAGGGTCACAGGGCAGTGCCGGTCTGTGGAGCAGTGCAGGCACAGATTTAGTGACCTCCACAGGAGGGAGCCGGACGTGCTGCGACACCTCAGGTCACGTGCCAGGAGGGGCGTTGTGCCTAGGCCAGGTGGGTGTACCATCTATGCACCTGTATTCTCCATAGGGGTGTGACTGTGTTTTGGTGGCGGTGCATGGGGGATGGCTCTGCCATGGTTGGCTGTGTCAGTGTGTGCAGATGTGAGATGCATGGGTCTGGCTGTGTGGGCAGGCACACTCACTGGGGCAGGGGGCAGTCTGCTTTGGGGTCACACTGATGTTTTTCTCAACATTTGTCACCCACAGGCCTGGCGGAGAGGATGCAGGCACAGGCTGAGGAGGGCCGTGGCAGGGCCCAGGTGGCAGATGGAGGAGACGTGAGGGGTGGGCCACAGCGGCAGCAGCAGCCACAGCTGCTTGCTGAGTGTGAGTATCATTACATCATGGATGCTATTGCATGCTGGAGGGGGTGGGCATGACCACCAGCCATGGACAACACAACCATGCACGACACAGGCGACATTCATCACTGTCCAGTGTCACTGCACGTCTGTGTGTGCGTCACTGGTGGTCCATGCATGCACTGGGCACATGGCTGTGGAACTGGCATCCCACCACATTGCCACGTCATTGACAGCCTTGTTTGTGCTGTGATGGACATGGGCATGTGTGTGTGTGCAGTGGTGCACATAGCTGGTGCTGCCTGGTTGGGCGTGTCATGTGCATGGTCACTGTGGGTGGGTGCATACCATCACAGGTGCGGGGCACTGGGCTATATGCCTTGCAGGATGGGTGGTGTTCAGGGTTGTGGACAGTCACAGCCATTGACTGTGTTCCCTTTTCCTAGGCCTCAGCATCCTACGCAGGATGGACCGTGCCCTCCAGCGGCTGACAAGGGTATCCATCGCGACGCATGACATCCTCAGGGACATTCAGCGCCATGGGGTCAGGCGATGGTGGAGAAGACAGCGACAGCACCAGGCAGCAGCAGACCAGCCTGCAAGGCGCTAAATGTGCTTCCCCTTCCCATTTCACCCATCCCTCCCACCCTGCCTTCCCTCTCCCAGTTGTTCACTCCTACCCCTTACCCACCCCTACCTTGTACCCCTACCCCCCCTTGTCTTGTACATATCTGTATATAGTTGTGTTCTTGATCTTGGTGTTGTAATTTCTGTTTTCCAATATATATATATTTTGTTATGAATACTGTGGTGGTCTCTGATTTGCAGCTGGCTATGGTTGCTCAGTTGCAGTGGTGTGCATGCCGTCTGGGGTGGTATGGTCCTGGGTATGTGTGTGTGTGTGTGTGCATGGGGAGGTGTCTCCGGTGTGGGAGTGACTTTCAGTCGTTGTCGTGCCATCTGCTGCCGCCCACTGCTGGGTGCCCAGGGTGGGTCTGGCTTGTATGGTTCTATGCTACACGAGGTTGACGTGTGCCGGGGGGGATGCATGGTGTTTACTGCAGTGACAGTCATAGCACATGGGTGGTGTCTTGGGGTCACGGTGCAGGGTGTGCTGTGCAGAAGGGGGGGCTGATGTGCACTGTGGTTGTCGACCCCCTGTGTGTGGCAGTCTCAGCCTGACAGTGGTTGTGCTGGGCTGGGTTCTGCTGTGCTTTGTTGGCTTGTCCCCATGGGCCACTGGATCATCCATCCCTCCCCCAGTGATGCTGTGCTTGGGGTGTGCGGGTGTCTTGTTGGTTCTGCAGTGTGTTCCTGTGCCCATGTGTGGCATGGCTGGCGGTGGGCCTCAGCCTGCCTCCCTGGTTGTGCAGTTCCATTGCTCTTCTGGGGGTGGGGGGGCTCTGCTTGCGCTATGGCACCTCTGGACTGCTCAGCTGGGCTATCCTTGTTGCGCTATGGCGCATCCTTTCTGCTCAGCTTCCCCTTCCTGGTTGCGCTATGGCGCAGTTTGTGCGATATTCAGACGTTGGCTGCTTGCGCAATTTGTTTTGCTTCATGTTTGAATATCGCGTCTGTTGCGCCTATGCGCAATTGACTTGTGCTTGCTCCTGCTGTTGCGCACTTTTTCGATGCAGTTTGAACATCCGGCCCATAGTGTACAGCATCATATCACCCGGGAGGTGGGGGGGCATGGAGTGTTCCCACATAAAGTAGTAATTTATTTTATTTGAAGGAGCACCCCACAGACAGAAATAAAACAAAGCAATTACTTTTAGAGGGGGTGCTCTGCCCCTCCACACCCAGTGTTAGTCGATGTTGTGTACTATTTTTCTTTTTTTTTTTACATCCTGAGTGCTGTAACTATTTCTGTGGGGCGTTCTGCCCCCCACACACCCCCAGGTGCTAAGATGTTGATAATGCTTTTTTGGGGAAGTGTGATATTTGCTCCGATTTCTGCTGCTATGTCATTTTGTAATTGCTGCTTGGCCTTTCTCTTCTAGTAATAAATTCTTACTTGTACTGTTTTGCTGCTATAGATTTTTATTGCTTAACATTTCATTTTATTGCTGTTCAGATTGAAGCCAGGATACAGTAATTAGCATGTCACTGCATCGTAGCCATAAGAGAGACTCATAGTCGGAGAAAAAGCGCAGTAACAGGCCAGTGATATACACAGTCTTCAAAGCAGAAATGCTGCCATTTTGTTTTTCTCCTTCCTTGCCCTTCCCCCCCCCCTTTGTGCGCTCTGATTTTAGATAGAGGGACCCTGGCCCTGCTTGCTTCTCAAATTTCTCATTAAGAACAGAGTGCACTGGGGGGGGGTGACATGGGAGGGGAGCTACAATGCAATAGCATCACTTCTAAGGTTACCTGAGCTGCTGAGCATCTAGACAGAATGGGGCATATGCATATCTCTCAACTGTCCCTAGTTTTGCCTCAAAATTTCACTGTCCCTCAGTAAAATTTGTTTCCGTAAACCATGGGAGCTGTAAGCACAAAATAATGCCAGACATTAAAGGTAGACTTGTTCTTCCTTAGAAAATGCATTTTATACTAGGCCCCTTATTCTACTGGCTTCCTGATTGGATATCAGCAATTATGAAGATGTGTCCCTGATCTTGGTCCTTTGTCCCTGATTTTTTTTATTGTTTTAGCTTTGTCCCTGACTAATGAATCAGGAGGTTGAGAGGTAGGGTCCAGATGCTCCAAGTGAAAATAGAAATGCTGCCAGCCATATTGTATTTGTTCTCCCTTGTCCCCTTCCCACTGTTGTGCACTGTTTTTATGCATAAAAAAATAAAGTAATACTTTGAAATTTGCCAAGCTTTAACACCAGCAGGGTTCCTGTCTAGAAGTAGAAATGCATTATGCTGCCAGATATTGTATTGTATCCCCCACCTTGTACCCTTCCCTGCTGTACACTCTAATGTGTCTATTTTGTAAAACTCCGTGTCCCCTTTCCCCTGCTGTGCATTGTTTATTGCTGGTAGGAAAGCATGGCAAATCTCCCAACCTAGCAGATTATTGTAACAAAGAAAAAAAAACAAAAATAAATGAGTGCTCAGCATGGGGAAGAACAGGGACGGAGAAAAATACAGCAATGGCTGATGGCTGCCAGCATCTCTACTTTCACCTAGGCATCTAGACAGAGGGGCCATGCTGGTGGGAAAGATTGGCAAATCGCCCAAAGGTATCAGTTTATTAAAAAAAAAAAAAGAGTGAGAGTGCACAGCGGGGAATACAGTACAATGACTACCAACATTTTTCACCTGAGCATCTAGACAGAAAATATTTCCTTTTTGTTATGTAGACTTTTTTTTCTCTCCTGGAGCCATGGCAGATGGCTACAGCCCTTCCGATGGATGGACTCTCTATCTGTTGCCGCTAGTCCCTAGAAATTCCCCCATGGATTACCCCCCTCTCCGCAATGGAGCCAGGGAGGAGGTTCTCTTTAACAAAACTGAATACTTAGACACAGTCCAGTTTGTATATCCAATTAGTGCTGTTTTCCTCCTCCCCATTATTTATTACTGAGATCATCCGTATGAAAACAGGATCTTTGCTCCTGAAGAGTTCATCTGTTCCTGCTTATTTCTCCTTACCTGACATCATGGAGCACTCACTGCTTGTGATATTAGTTACTCCCATAGCAACATACTGTCACAACCGGGGATTATGACTTGAAAGTAGGGAGTAAGCTACAGAGGCAGATATACTCTTAAGGGATAAAGATTGCATATTCATGCAACATTCTTTAGTAATAAGCGGGTTGTGAGGGTAATTGATGTTCTGCTCTCCCCCTAAGCTGCCTCGTGGTCGCGAGAGCCTGCTGTGCTCTCCCAGAACTGGACTGCCGGAACCCCCACCCCACCCCTCGAAGCCAGAAGGTACGCCGCTGATTGCAGGGAGCCTGGACTCAGCTCCTTTGTTCAATTTTTTTGAATTTTGGCGCCTTCTACAGCATAGCCGCTGCGGCGCGCGCTGAACTGCTCTGCTGTGGTTCTTAAAGGCAGTGCAGTCGGCATAGCACTACAGATAGATTTTGTTTCTTTTTTTGTACAAATCCTGAATGACTCTAGCTTTTGCTGCTTTAAGAACAATATCTGCAATATCTGATTGTTAATTGTATGGAGCCCTCCCCTTTAAAGCTCACTTGTATGTAATTTTGCTAAGCTGACCTGTACAACTGAGGGTCTTATAACCGGATGATTTATTACCCTGAATTACAGTGTAAAACATAGCAACTAGTCACCGAGCATAGCCAAAAGAAACCTGGGACAAGCATAGTGCAAGCTGCTACACATAGTCAGGGGTAATTTTAAAGCTGATAGCGCCGAAAGCTTTTGCTAACCGCTGACTCAAGCCTCTCGTTTCAGCATAAAGTTTCTGCTCACTCGGAGGCCACTTCTAAACAGCAGAAACGCATTTTTAAACAGCAGAAACGCATCCTCTGCAAACGGCTCAAACCAAACCCTTAAGCGTTGTAGAAATAGCAACCTGATACTTCCTGCACATTGATTTACCTGTATAGCTGCTCCGCCCCTCCTGCTGCACATATATCTAACCTCTCGCCTTTCTCCTTCCACAGCGGGTCACGAGGGTAATTGAGGGTCACCCCCCTCAAAGCCAGAAGGTACGCTGCCGATCGCAGGGAGCCTGGACTCAGCTCCTTTGTTCAAATTTTTGAATTTTGGTGCCTTCTACAGCATAGCCCCTGCGGTGCGCGCTGAACTGCTCTGCCATGGTTCTAGCCCCACTGCGCGCCGGCTCCCCACTGCCCCCACCACCACCCTTGGTCGGCTCTCACATTTATAGGCTGCTGGAAAGTCAGGTGACGCTGCCAAAACCTATCAGCCTAGTTTCAGGTTTGCAGGTTATCACCTCTCACCACAAGTGGCCACCACCACAATCCTATTGCTCTGCTCTAGTATCCCTCTACTTCAAACATGCACTTTTTTTTACTAGCAGTGCTTGCCACGGTTATGCCCCTCACCTCACTACCCCCCACAAACCTGCCTTTATATAACCCTGTTCCTTGCATTTTTCTCTCACCTTCACCTTCCCCCTCACCCCTGCCAATCCCCAAGGGCTGGCAATTCCACACAACCACCCCATCGTGGTTCATAAGCCCCTCAATCATTCCCCTGTCCTTCTCCATGAGATTACCAGTCCCAATTAACCTAGGTGCTGGTATCCTCCCTAAGCCGCTCACCTGTCCAGATCTAGTCTCAAATCAAGACTTACATGGCGAAATGCTACTAGATACCTCACCCTGCTGCTTCTCATGTTGGGTGACATAGAAACCAACCCTGGCCCAATATCCAATCACAACCTCGCGCTTCCTTCACAGGGACTTAGCCTACTCCATCTGAATATCCGCAGCCTACTAAAAAAACTACCTGAGCTGCAAGTCACCATCCAAACTCTCAAGCCGGACATCTGCATTATATCCAAGACTTGGCTCAAACCTCATCACACGGATGCCTCAGTAGCCATCCCGGGGTACACCGCAATCAGGCAGGACCGCCAAGGCCCTAAGAAAGGCGGAGGCATAGCCATGTATGTGTCAACTAGTCTTAATTACACCCCTGTCCAAATCACGAGCCTGTCTCCCCAGATTGAAACTAAGCTGATTAAACTCCTCTGCCACACTCCTCCCCGGTATATGTTGCTGGCATCTATTCCGCCTCGGCTACTCCTGGTGATACCATCATCAATCATCTAGCCACCCTAAAAACCTTGGCTGCCGCAGGCGAACTCCACATCCTAGGCGACTTAAATCATAACTGGCTTGCACCCGCCTGCGCGAAAATACGCAGCAGTGTTAAAGCTCTCAACCTTTCCCCGACTAATAGAACAGCCCACGTGCCTTAATCCCGTAACAAGCAACCACTCCCTCCCGGACTGGGCCCTCACCTCACACCCTCACAGAATAATCATGGCTGGCATCCTTCCCGACTCCTTGAGTGATCACCACATGGTCTACATGTCTAGGAAAGTGCACAGACCAACAAACCACCTCCCTCCTAGGCTGATCCTTACAAGAGCGTACAAATCCCTCTGTCTCCAGTCACTCTTAAATGATATCAAACTTGCTGACTGGTCTTTTATCAACCTAGCATCCTCAATCGACCACGCTTTTGATAGGTTCAGAAAGCAGCTCCTTACCATTTGGGACTATCACGCCCCCCAAAGAAAAGAGTTAGGGACTACCACCTCCCCTGGGCATCTGCTGACATAATTAGTAAATGTACAGCAAGGGACCAGGCCTTGAAAATCACAGGAGACTAAAATCCGCCACATCTCTGCAACACTACCGCACCTCCGTAACAATTGCACTAAAACCATAAGACAGGCAAGAATCTTATTTCGTGGCGCCTCTCCAAAAATCTGAGTCATCCCTCCAAATTCTGGAAAACCATTAAAACCCTGTTCTCTCCCCCGGCCCAGCCACCCTCCTCTACCCTAAACCTTCAGGGCAACATCATATCAACCCCCAGCGAAGTTGCATCTGCTTTCAACTCCTTTTTCTTTACTAGTGCCAAATCTCTCCTAGACAACCAACAGCCTTGTGCAACCGCCAACAACCACCCTGCCACTCCCCCGCCGTCCTCAGGCACGCCCACCTTCTCCTTTCGGCTGGTCTCCCCAGCTGAAGTTTTTGCTGCCCTACGCTCACTAGACCCAAACAAAGGCAAATGCCCGCAAGGTCTGGACGCTAAACTCCTCTTCCTATCAGCCTCTGCAATAGCCTCCCCCCTAGCCGACCTACTAAACCTCTCTTTCGCCACGGCAAAAATTCCAGCTGCTTGGAAGGAAGCTGTAATCATCCCCCTCCCTAAAGGGGGCGACCCATCTGACCCGGGTAACTACCGACCGAACTCTCTCCTACCGGCTCTGGCCAAGCTGCAAGAGCAGCTCGTACTCACCCAACTAACACAGTTCCTTGACTCCACCTCTTTCTTCACTCCATTCCAGTTGGGTTTTCACAAAAATCATTCCACCATCTCAGCTTTGCTAAGGCTCACTAACGATATCTCTTTGGGTATGGACAAGGGCCTCGTCACCTCTGCTATTTTTATTGACTTGGCCAAGGCCTTTGATACTGTGTCCCACTCCAAACTTCTCTCAAAATTGCAACAAGCAGGCCTCTCTCAGCCCGCCTCTAACTGGTTCCATGACTATCTGTCAGGCAGAGTGCAGGCTGTAAAAGTTGGCCCTCACATCTCCTCCCCGCTTCCAGTGAACATGGGGTTCCCCCAGGGTTCGGTCCTGGGTCCCCTACTCTTCTCCATTTTCTTAAATGATCTGCCTCAAGTCTGCTCTAACTCAGCATTACAAATGTACGCGGATGATACAGTATTGTACACCTCTGGCCCCTCTACCGATGACACAGTTGCATCTCTTCAAAGGGATTTCGATGCCGTACAAACTTGGTTCAGGACCAACCAGCTTATCCTAAATGCTAAGAAAACCATCTCCATTACTTCCGGCTCCCATCCCAAGCTATCCCGGCCAGCAGCCCCCCCTGTCTTCCACACCCTGGATGGTTCCAAACTAGATTCCTGCACCTCCTTTAGTTACCTAGGGGTTTGGCTCGATCAACACCTTGATTTCCATGCCCACATCGAATCACTACAGAAAAAACTCCACCCTAAATTAGGAGCACTGTACCGATACAAGGGCACCCTCCCCACTTCTGTTAGGAGGGAGCTAGTCCTCAAAATGATCCTCCCCATTTTTGACTACGGTGACGTGGTCTACAGCACAGCCCCTCTATCTACCTTGGCCAGACTGGACCCCTCTATCACTCATTCTGTTGTTACGCACTTCGACTTCCCTCCCTCCACCCATCACTGCGACCTGTACAGCCCCTCCATCCCATCTCTAGAGTCTCGGCGCAACTACATTCAGGCCAAATCTTGGCTTCTCAAATACTGGTCAAACACCCTCCCCCTACCTCAGCTGTGCTCTAGCAACCCCACCACCCCAGCCTACCCCCTCAGAGCCTCAGATGCAAAACAGCTCCATGTACCTTTCATGCGCACCTCTAAGGGCCAAATGGCCTTCATGCATCGATTGCCCAAACTATGGAATGACCTACCGGCAGACATCAGGCTCTCAGCTTCCCACTTGGCTCTCAAACCGTGCCTGAGGTCCCACTACTCTGATGTATGTAACTGCCACCCACAGATTTAGCTGACATAAATAATAAAGCCTTTGCACCTGCTGGCTGCTGTCTACCCACACTGTTGTACTGCGACTACTGCTAGCTGCTCTAGACCTTTGTAACACTGCTGTACTGTGATTTAACTGTATCTTGACCTATGTAACCCCAGGTCGCATCTGGAACGAGCGGTCCCCGCTCAGAATGCTTATCTGGTAAATCTCTTAAATAAATAAATAAATGAAATAATGGGGAGGAGAAATATACAAAATATAGATGGACTGCAGGCAGAATTGTGCCTAGTTTTTCTTCGAGGCGTTGGTAGCTCTTAAAGAGCAAGTGTATATTTAAGAACATGCCCCCCCACCCCAGATGCGATTTCTTGCCTGCTCCAGAGTTGGTGGGTATCCAGCAGCTCATTTATTTCAGCCTTGTATAAAAGTTATATCACTCGTAATTTTTACCCTGCTACAAATGGAACAGCTTCCTGATACTGTCACCACGCCCCCCCCCCATGCAGGCACACGCAGACATGCTTGTGATGGCATAAAATGGAGGCTTATTTATGCAAGCTCCATTGACTGACTTAAGGGAGGGTTGATATTTCAGAAGGTTTTAGTACTATCTAAAGTTACGATTTCAAACAGTGACTGCTTGACTAACAGGGTCCCTGTTAGTCAAGCGGGCTCAGTCTTTGAAATTAGTGGTTCAAAATTTGAATGCATCATTCCAGTCCTTCAGCAATGCTGGAGGATGGAATGCTGACAGGAAGAATCCCTGGCCCATGGTAATCCGGCTGTGCATAACACTATAATACTGATTAATGTAAGGCTCCCTAATTTCCAGATTGCAGCATTTTTGAGACAACTTTTGTAATTTACTTTGGCAGAACCTGTGTGCTCAGACTCCAAATGGAGGCCAGATTGAGAAGAGGGCCCTTGGTTGTGCTACTGCTCGTGGGTGACCAAGAGCCAGCATTGTGGCTTGTGAAAGTGGCAGCTACAGAGTCAGTATGATCTGAGTCTGTCTGACTCTGGAAAGGACTGCTGGTATTGTTGACAGTGCAATGGTGGTGTGGGGCTTGATTATTGGAGCAAGCTGCAGGCAGGGTAAACCAGGAGTTGAGCGCTGCCACTAGTCAATAACTGGGGAAAATGCACTAGCCCCACAGACTTTCTTACTGACTCAGCTGGTATACTTGGGGAAATATTACTTTCTCCACTACAAGCACTTAAAATGGCTTTAATCGCCTGCCCCATACAAAATCTACCAGCATTTGGTTAGTGGAACCATGCTAGTTTCAATCCCTGATTTTGCTACATCACTGCTTTTCATATGTTGTCTGCATGCAATTCTAGGGGTCAGAACTGGCATCAGCCTACTAGCCAAATACTGGTAGAGTTTGTATCTGGCTAGTAAGATTTTCTCTCATTTAGGCCTATGGGCTTGTACTGGAGAAAATAACATTTTAGTAAGTGCACCATCTGGGTCAGTGGAAAAGATGGTAGGGCTAGTCACTAGGGGCCTGTTGGTTAGTGGTTACAAAACTTGACCATTACTGTGCTGCGGACTGAATCAGTCCAGAATGCCTATATGTTCTAATCTTGTCAGCAGCTTAAGGGTTCATTTCCACCACTACAATCCGGACATGATTGTTAGTTCTTATCTTTCTGGAGGGTGAAGGGGAAGGTTGGGCTCTTCCCTGGTGGGGAATCTGTTGCTGTTGTGGAACTGCTTGTTTTAAACAACAAAAATACTGGCTTTCACTGAACTTTACACTTGCCTTAAAATGGATGGGGGAACCAGATTTCAAGCAGGCAGCTGACAGCTGGGCAGGATGGAAGTCAAAGCTGTTGCCTACCACCACATCCTCAGCTGCTTGACACTTTAGCACTTTCACATTTGAATACTGACTCTGTTGCACTGGCAAACCCATGTGTGCATCCTGATTTGTGGAATAGTAATGATGGCAGTTATTTTTCCCTGCTAACATGGACATTGTTTTATGGATTGAAATGGAAGAAACTAACAAGTACTGTTTATTTGTTCATGATTTTAGTGTCTCCTTTATCATATACTTTATTTATAAAAAGCACCTTTCTTGCAACCAAGGCTCTTGTACATAATAAACCGCTATAATAAATACCAACAATAATCAATAAAATCTGATAATTTAAAACTCTAACAATTACACTACGCTAAAAAAAAAAAAAATGGAATATGCCAATTCAAATAGTTTCTTAGTGCAGTTTTAAACTCCTGGATGGTCAGGCAGTCTCACACCTGTCGAGGTAGAGAATTCCACAGGTTAGGGACCACAAAGCTAAAAGACCGGGCCCCAGATGTCTTTAAACAGACCCTGGGAATCTCTAGCAATCCCTCATCGGTGGATCTGAGAGGGTAGGGAGGGCAGTAAGGGTGAAGGAGATCTTGCAAGTAACTGGGTCCTTGGTTGTGTAGGGCTTTATAGGTCAGCCAACTGACCTTGAAGGTGATCCCCCACTGCACTGGAAGCCAGTGCAGTCCACGAAGCACCGGCGTTGTGACTGGTTCTAGATGTACCAGCCAACAGCCTGGCTGCCACATTCTGCACTAGCTGAAGGTGGTGGACATCAACCCCCGGTAGCCCAAGGTAAAGGGCATTGCAGTAGTCAAGGTGAGAGGTAACGAAGACATGGACCAGCGTTGGAAGATTATTGGGAGGAACCAGGTGTTTCACACAGGTGATATTCCTCAGATGGTAAAGAGGTCTTGACAACTGATGCCTGCCATTTCTGGGTCAAGCTGTCATCAACAAACCCAAGTTCCACACCCGGTCTGAGGTGGTTGGCACAACACCCTTGAGACATAGTCCCGCGGGTGAGCCTGCCGACAAACCCACCTCCCGATGGTCAGGGTCCATAACCAACACCTCAGTTTTAACTGGGTTCAACAGCAGTCAGCTCGCACTCATCCAGTCCTGGATCTCGGTGAGAGTTATCAAATACCGAGAAGAACACATGTTGACCTGGTGCAAAGGATATGTATAGCCGTGTGTCATCTGCATAGTCGTGAAAACTCAGATCATGCCACCTAATCTCTTCTAACGGCAGCATATACACAGCAAACAACATGGGTGATGAGATGGAGCCCTGCAGCACCCTGCAGGATAGGGGAGAGAGAGGCTGAGGAATAAATCCCAGACACCACTCTGAGCCCTACCCTCGAGGAAAGATTGAAACCATCTGAGGACTCTACCAGACAGTCCACAGGTGAGTCGCAGGCACTCCAACAGCACTCCTTGGTCCACAGTGTCAAACGCTGCTGAGAGATCAAGGAGGACCAAGATGGAACGAGTCTTCCAATCTCTCGCTATTAGGAGGTCATTTAGCACCCAGACAAGGGCTGTCTCGGTCCTATGCTTCTTCTTAAATTCTGACTGGAAAGAATCTTAGACATTGTGGCTGGTCAAATGATCATCCAATTGTGACACAACCACCTTCTCAATAACATTACCCACAAAGGGTTGGTTAGGGACAAGTCTCTAGTTCGCCAAACAGTCCAAGTCAAGGGAGTTTTTTTTAAGGAGGGGACGAACAACCACCTCCTTCAGGGGTTGTGGGAATATCCCCCTCTCCAATGACCTTCTGACTATCTCAGGTAGAACTGGGCTGATCTCATCAATGCATACTACCAGGAGGCATGTGGGGCCTGGATCCAAACTACAGCTGGTTTGTCACCGCATCTTAATGATCATCACTATGTCAGTGATTGTGGGTTGGCTAAAGTCAGACAAGGTAAACTGAGGGTCCGACATCTCCTGCTGACCACTGCAACTTCCATTAGAGTGAGCCAGGCAGATGCTGGACCTGATTGTGGCAACATTATCTGCCAAAAACTGAGTAAACTCATTACACCATTCTTGTGACAAGGTTCCTCCAGACTGGAGACAGATTGGGTTGCACAATCTGTCCAGCATCCGGAAGAGCTGAGCTGGTCGGTTCTGTGCAACAGCAATCTCCCTGGACAGGAATTCTGCCTTCTTATGGGTTATTGCTGATTGATAGACCACACAATGGTCTATCAACCTAAGTCTTTCACATTCCAGGCCCGATTTTCCACTAGTTCTGCTCTAACCTTCGCCCCACTCTCTTCAACTCCTTATAGGTCTCATCACACCAGGGAGACCTTGGGCGGAGGGTGAGGGGCAAACACAAACAGGTGCTATGGAATCCAGAGCCACCACCACTGCCTTGTTATAGGCAAGTACTATGTCCCCATGGATCCCCGCATTCACTCGGTACATCTGATAGATCCAGTACCCTCATTAGGCCATTTGGGGTAACACCTGGTACCCTTTCCCAGTGATATGGTATAGATCAACATTAAAATGATCCATGTTTTTTCATGGATCAGCAGCATAAAAATGATGCATGTTTTTGCTATACAAGAGAATGTTTAGAAGCCAAAATGGCTTGGGAGAAAATAATTTTAAGAAGATGAAGCCATCCTGAAAGTGCATGAATCTGATTTGACATTTGTGAGACTACCCTAAAACATGTAGAGAGCTGAGTAAATTTGGTGCTGTACGGCTTTAGTGTTGCACAGATGGTAAGTTTTCAGTAGATGCACTAGGGGTGCTAACTAAGTAGCCAGTTTGCAGTTACATTTTGAAAGACTGTGCAGACAGAAAAAAAGAAAATGTTTAGTGATACTGGTCACCCACTGCTACTGTTAAACGATTGTCTGCCATATAATTCAACACCAGATCACTATAATGGGCAGGTAAATAGCATCAGAAGCAGAGTGGAGATTGTGGCTACGGAGGGAGAGATAGATCTTGGTGCAGTACAACATCAGTGACAGTGTGGCCTGACCAGAGGAGCTGAGCCAGCAAAGGTAAAACAGGTTGTATTTTTGGTACGGTTTGTCGTTGTTTTGGTACGGTTTGTCATTTGTCATTGTCGTTTTGGTACATCTGTTTGTCGTTGGTTGTCACTGCCTTTCTCTAGGTTCAGCAAGTGTAAAGAAAACCCCAAATAGTAGACACTGGAACAGTGAGTGGAGGACCATACCAGCATACACATCAACAGAAAAGTAACTATGTCTGAGCTGAGCAAAGTCAAATCTAGTGCCCAGAAAAGGAGACAGGCAAACTTGTCAGGTCTGTTGGTGGCATCATCTGATCCAAAACAACGCAAGCTATCATTTATTTCGGCCTTGTATAAAAGTTATATCACTCATAATTTTTACCCTGCTACAAATGGAACAGCTTCATGATACTGTCACCACGCCGCCCCCCCCTTTGCAGACTGTTTACAAGTCTACAGAACAAAAATACTTCTGGTGAAGCAGCGATAATAAAAGGTGGGCAAAGTGTGTCTCAGTGTGTGACCAACTGCACTACAATTCAGAGTCTAGATATTCAAGAAATGGAGCTAGTGGACTCTGCAATGGGAACAGTTCTGCAACTTGATACTAAGATGACTAATAATCCCAATTTTCAATGACCATGAAGGACTGCCTCTCAATCTGAAAAGGTTGCTTTTGTTCAAAGGCATGCAATTCAGCCCGGATCCACTGACATTAAAGCCCTACCATGCAATCCTGCAAGAATCTATAAGTGGATACTTTCTGGAAGAAAAAAAGTTGTATCAAGGAACTGGGTTACTGTGCAGGTGGTTGACAGTTTGGTGCATTCTATCCACTGCAGTATCTGCAAGGCATTTTCTGATGTGGAAACTAGATTTGTGACAGGATACAAAGACTTTAATCATATCTACCAAGGCATGGTGGAACACGAGGAATCCAAAGCATACAATGCAGTTGTGCATTCATATCTGGTGTGCAGAGCAGATGCTGATATTGAAACGCTGGTGAACAAAGATATGATTGAGAATTGGAGGAAACAAGTCCAGCAGAACATTGATGTTATGAAGAGGATTATTGAAGTTGTTAAATTTATTGGATGCCAGTGCCTACCATATCGTGGAAAAGATGAAGCTTTATATAGCTTGGAGAACCCAGTGCTTAACCACGGACATTTTTTAGAGTTGATTCTTCTGCTCTCCCAATTTGATGTTCCTCTGAATACGCATATCTAAAAAGCAGCAGAGCACAGCAAGAGAAGAAAGCAGAGAATGGAGAAAGAAAATGGCACTGCTGAAGCTTGGCCGTGGATGGCTTATTACCCTGCTGTCGAAGACCACTGTAAATCAAATTGTTGAGATTATTTTGCAGATAATCAGAGACGGCATTGTACAAGATATTACAGACCAGAAGATTAGCATTCAGATGGACACCACACAGGACATCGGTGTGACTGACCAAGCGGCCATCATTTTATGGTATGTGAAAGGCCTACAAGTTCATGAGCATCTCTTTGCTGTGGTAGAGGTACAGGACACTTCTGGACAAGGAATGCACAAGGTTTTAAAAGAGAACTTTGACAGGCTTGGAGTCGATATGAAGAACATCGTTGGGGGGAGTCATTTGATGGTGCATCCAATATGAGGAGCATGTTTGTGGGGTTACGAGTGTTGATAAAAATGGATTCACCAAACAGTGTGTATACCTGGTGTTATGCACTTGTTCTCAATTTATGCATCTCAGATTGTAGTGAAGCAGTTATGGAAGCAAAGACACTCTCTTTGGGTTGCTACAAAGGACATCAGTCTTCATTAGTGAATCGCACAAAAGGATGACAATATAGAAATCTAGCATTGATGGAATGGGACAAGACAATCTCCTCTGCCTTCAAAAGATTGGTGAAACTAGATGGTGGGCAAAACCAAGAGTGTTGGCATGCATCTTTGGAGCATACGAAAATCAAGAAAATAATCTTTATGGGTCACTTCTCCAGACTTTGCTTTTTGTTAGTACCTCTGGAAAGTTTGATGCTAAAGCTGCCAGTGAGGCAGATTCACTGCTTGACAAATGGAAAAAGTTTGATGTTATTTTGATAGCCTTTGTGTTTATGAAGATCTTTACAGTAATTGGGCCAGCATCAAAGTATCTGCAGACTAAGGGACTAGACTATCTTTCAGCATGGCGCATGGTGGATCATGCTAAGATGGAGTTGCAACAGTCTGAATTGATGAACATCCAGCAAAAAGCTTCTAACTTTGTCGCCAGCATGCAAGAAGAAACAATGATTTGGCTCTTGATATTGACCTAGAGGATCATCTGCCAAATAAAAGGGTAGCCAGGAAGAAGAAAATGCCCGGGGAATATGTCAGTGATGAACGAGTGGCGGATCCCATGAAGCAATTTGAATGTGAAGTGTACACTTGCATTATGGATCAAGTTCAGATCAGCTTAAGTGATCGGTTTGCTAACAACAAGCAACTGATTCTGGATACCAACTGCATGGACCCACGTCACTTCGAAAGTATAATTCAAGATGGTATACCAAATGAAAGTCTGCAGAAAGTGGCATAGCTGGCAGAAGGAGACCATAGCAGACAAACTGGAGTTGCTGGCTTTTGCTAAAATATTCAGACGATTGCAAAAATCGCTGCCTGAAGAATACAGTGAAGATGTGTTAACTGAGAATGTTGACATTCATGACCCCGAAGACACTCATGAAGGTGAAACTAGTGATCAGAATGAGCAATGAGAGAGAGAAGAGATTTGCCAGACAAATGCAAGTTCTGCAAAAAATGCCTAATGTGCTGTTATAAAATTTTGGCACAATACAACATGCACTCATCTGCGTTTTCAACCTTGTTCATTGTCTACGAGTATCTGTTGACTTTATCATTTACCCAGGTGTCTTGGGAGAGAGCTTTCAGCAAGCTAAAGATGATAAAGACTCGACTGCGCTCATTGCTGGGATAAGAGAAACTAGAGACATTCATGATAATGGTGATTGAGAGGGACCTTCTTGATGGAGTGCGTGCAGAAGATGTCATCCAGAAACTAGGTCAACGATCCGAAGCATACAAACAAGTACTGTCAGTTTGACACTGGAAGGCTACTGTCCATCTAGAGGGCCAAAGCTGGATGCTAGGCTAAACATGCCTGGGTCCAGAAGTAGTCATCAGTTTGACACTTGTAGCCTACTGTCCATTTGCAACCTGGAGAAAGCGTTGGCGTGAAGTGCTTGTGGGGGGGCTTGAGCTGGGTAGTGCTCACCCTGTGGTGACTTGGTAGTTTTGCAAGGCTGTGTGGAGAGGGTAACAGGGGATCATGTGTCTTGTGCAGTCAGATCTCCCTGAGGCAGACAGTAGTCTATACTGACTATATAAATAAAACTGTATACAATGTTCTGGTTAATGGTTTGTTATTGAGACCTTATTATTCAATCTGTATGTTTTCCACCATACCTTGCATGTGACATAGATGCACAAACACACAGTTCAGTTTATTAAATGACACTCCAGACACTGTTGGCAGACTTTAATGTATACCTGATCAAATGTCATAATGAAAAGCATACAGACACACAAACACAGGTCAGTTTATTAAATGACACTCCAGACACTATGTTGGCAGACTTTAATGTATACCTGATCAGATGTCATAATGTAAAACGTACAGCAAATGTTACAATACAGATTGTGTTTAGAGCTAGGGAAAGTGTAGAGACAGATTAGGATGGGCCAACGGTTGTGTAACAAAGGCTCTTGAGTCAAAGGCTCATTTTCAGGATTGTCCGGGCAAGTGGTTTCTCAACACTTACCATACATTAGATGGCTGTTTAACCACCCCTTACCTCTTTCTCCCCCCCACCAATAGGTGAGGCAACCACACTGAACTGTATGGCCCGGTTTTTTAACCCCTAACTTGAGCACCAGTTTGGCCTCCATTCACTCTTGGGCAGCAGTTCACAGTGGTTACATATAAATGTGTCTCCATTTTATTTGTGGTACACTAAACTTATTCTTTGTCTCCCTCGTATGTAACTGCTTTCCCTTTTCCCATTTCACCCTGGTTGTATCTGAAAATGAGCCTAAACTCAATGCCTTTCACGTACCAACTATAAATGAATAAATTCATGTAACACAATGCAGAACAGTGTAATAATGCAGTATACAAGTCAACATTTGCAGCACTAAAATCAATAGTATAACACATAGTCAAGTAGTAGTTTTTTACACCTCAAGATGGCATTCAGTTGACCTTTTATTGATCCAGACATTTTTTTTGTTAAATCTAATTATGTTGCCTTTGTAGCTACTCTGAACTCCCCCTCTACTCAGCACTTGCTGCTCCTTTCACACTGTCTTCACAATCTGTAACATCAATAACACCAGTACAGACCATTGAGATGCATAGCATGGAGAGGTGTTATTGAGGTCATAGAATGTTTCAGACTTATGAACAGAAAGCAATAGCTGTTGAGTGGAACTATATGTATGTAGATCTGAAGGAAGCCTAAAGCAAAATAATAACTTTTTCAAAACTTATTGAAAACATATTGATAGAAAATTTTTTCACGCTGAATATCATAAGCCAACACCCCAATCCCTTCAGAGAAGATCAACCTCGTTTCTGTCATAAGGCAGAGCATTGCAGGTTATGTCCCCGTTTTGTATAATTAGGGCTAATAATACTACTGTAACAAGATTGTGTTGGGGCCACTTAGGTGGCTTTTGGCAAATTGTTAGCAAAGCACACATTGCACGCCACTGTTTTTCCTCTTAACACCCAGTTGCCGCATAAACTGTTCAGATAGGGAAAGTGTAAGGAAAGGTAGGGCCTCAACCTCTGAAGGTGCCTTGCTGGGGCGTTGAGCTTAACCATTGATTTTGTTTGAAAGGTGAACTCTCTGCTCACCTGCAACCATGCAGTGGGACAGTGAGGTTGAGTCATCAAAAAACAATGTAACGTTGCCAATAGCATTTTTGCAAGGTAGCAAAGAGTTCTTTTTAAATCAGTGGGACTAAAGCCTCCGAAACAGTTAATGTAACTTTTTTTTTTTTTTATTTAGTTGTTTAACCAGGTATAGCACACTAAGCTGAAAGCTTTTTTACAGGAGCGACCTGGGAGCACAAGGAGGTTAAGTGACTTGCTCAGGGTCACACAGTATGCAAGTGGAAGCTGTGGGATTCAAACCCAGGTCTGGTCTGCTGGATGTCACCAAATTTGCAGCTCAGAGCCTTAGACCACTGCGCTATACTGCCTCCTTTACCAGTAATGAAATGGTTTTCTTACAAATAGAATACATGCTGATCTTATACTTGGCTACAGCATGCCAGGGCGTACCAGTCTGTAAAAACTGGGCTACAGTTTATACGCTAGGGCATGCCGTGGTTGGTACCAAGGCCCCCTTGTGACTTTGTAGTGGGGCCCCCCCAAGAGCCAGTACCAAGGCCCCTCTGGACCCTATTTCCAGGTGGGCCCTTTGCTTCCCAGTCTGACCCTGCTCTCTGGCACCCCCCCCCCCAATTAAAGCTATTTAGTAGCTGTTTTCTTACAGAAAACTCACTCAGTTAGCTCTCAAGTATCTGCTGAACTGTAAGTGTAGCCATTTATGCTCACTGGATAAGAAATGTTACACAGCTCTGCTGTTGTGAACTGATTTTAAAGCTGTGCTTACTACTGAATCTTTGGTCTTGGCTACATCACTATCACATGAGACAGGATGCATTGTAGGAACAAGAAAAGCAATAAAGTCGGGCTGAGATGGAGATCCACAGGGGTCATAAAGCTAGCAGGCTAATTTAGGAAAAACTTCTACTAGCAGACAGGGGGAAGGACACCCCAGGACTTCACACACAAATCAAAACACTGCACAACTATATATATATTTTTAATTCTGGGTGTATTTACTATTCCTTTTTAGCACAGTGACTTCACTCAAATTCTAGATCCATGTCAGCCAGGGGAAGAGTGTTTGCTGCACGAGTTTAATGACAAAATCTGTTATATTTCTACCTTCTTCATCCTCTGGTACCCCATAAATAAGGAGTTTTTGTTTTCCTTTGGAGCCGTCCCTCTATGTCCTGGCACTTGGCATCAATTCGTACTTGTCTATGGTGCGAATGAAGCAGAAGCTCTGTCACATTGTGTGACCTAGAAAGGAGAGAACACTACCTTATGACTGAGTTGCTCTTTTTGTAAGGTTTCCGTATCATTGCATATCATTTGCAAGGTTTCCTTCATATCGGCCTGAAAAGAGAGCATCTCCGAAGGTATGCACTCATTTGTAGTGCCTTGATAGCACTCAGCTGCCAAAAGAGTTGAGCAAGGACAGGACACCATACTGCCTACTGGAGTGGAACGCTAGTCAGACTGGAGTATTTCTGGTAATGTCTGCTGGTTCTGTTGCTGCTGGTGCTTCTTAGAGCCCCCCAACCGTACAATCTACCACAAGGATCTGAGGTAAAAAAAAAGGGAACATTTTGATTGTTGTTCAAGTTTTATGGCAATATTTAGGGGCAGGTGGAGCAAAGTTCCAAACTAATGTGGCATTACAGATGCGGACATTACCAGAAGTCAGAACTCTTACTGAATTCTGAGGGAATTACACAAGTTCCTGGTGCCTTCCCAGTTTTCAAATTCCTGATGACTTCTAATATCTTCTCTCTTTCTCTTGTGGTGGGGAACTCTAACTTCTGCCTTCTTCCGTTAACTTATTGTGTTGGGCTTTATTGTGAAAATCAGCTATTAATTGCTGACATAAGGGGATACTGTTTGCAGAATTTGTCAAATGTATGGCAGCTTAAATTCAATGCAAAGAAGTGCAAAGTAATGCACCTGGGAATCAAAAAGTTTTCTTAAAAACCAGGACAAAAATACACAGTGGGAGGTGAGATACTGACAACAACAAAAAATGGAAAGGGACCTGGGGGTAGTCATATCAGATGACCTAAAGGTGGGCCAGCAATGTGAGAAGGCAGTAAGAAGGGCTGGGGGTATACTGGGATGCATAGGGGAGAGGCATCACCAGTAGAAAACAGGATGTTGTTGGCCTTCTGTACAGACAGTTGGTAAGACCACATCTGGAGTACTGTGTACAGTTCTGGAAACCCCATCTCTGCAAAGACATAGACAGGGTGGAGGCTGTCCAGAGGAGGGCAACCAAAATGGTGCAGGGTCAGCACCAGAAGACATGTGAAGAAAGACTAAAGGAGCTTAAGATGTATAGCATTGAGGAAAGGAGGGAGAGGGAGGACATGATAGAAACTTTCAAATACCTCAAGGGAATCAACAAAGTCGAAGAGGGCAGCATCTTTGAAAAAAAGAGATGTGCAAGAACAAGAGGGCACAATTTGAAGACAGAGGGAGGACGGCTCAGAGGTAATGTGAGGAAGTATTTCTTATCAGAAAGGGTTGTAGATGCATGAAACAGCCTTCCAGAGGAGGTCATAGAGTCAAAAACAGTGGGGGAATGCTAGAATGCATGGGACAGACATAAGGCAATTCTAGTGGGGGGTAAGAGGAAGTAGGCTGTTGGTTAACTAGGATCTGCAGCTTATCCATTAGGTAGGGAAATGGGCAGACTAGGTGGTCCAAGCGGTCCTTATCTGTCATCAAATTCTATGTTTCTAGAATACAGGTTTTTCTGTAATTCTGCAAAAATCTCTGGAATTTTCCCTGGGTGAATGACTTGTGGTTTGCTTCCCTCTTGAGGCCAAACTTAATATGGCCCTGCTGGAAGATTCTTTTTTTGATTTGCTTTGTTCCCCGCTTTAAAACATTGCTATCTACTTTATCATAGGCAACCCTCATTATCTTACCCTGGTACTTGTTTAAGTCACACTTAAATTCCTGAATGCTTGGCAATAGCTGTTCATTCAGGGTGATCATAACCCTTAAGTTGCCGACAGAATTAGAATGTTAAGACTAAAACTTGTTATCCCTCTCGCCTCTCCCAATACTTAACTGTTATTCCCAATTTTTGTATTCCAAACTCCTTATGTTGTGTGTATTTTGCACCATCTGATGATTATTATACAGTATCTCTCTATACTGTAAATCAAGACTGCATGTACTGTTTTTGCTATCCTCTCCTAGGCCTCCTTTTAAATGAACTTTTGCTCAATGGAGCTTCTCTTGGCCAAACAAATGAAAATAAATGAAATATGTTCTGCCTGTAAATCAAATAATCTATTTTTCAGCTCAGACCTCGGAACTGCCTTCTAATGTGCGGCAGACTTGGTGATCTCTCTGTTATGACTACCTTCATTGTGCCCCAACTATCTATTAAGGAGGTATTCCCTTCTCCATTTATTTGAAAGTTTGGAACCCCAGTGTTCATGTGTTTGTGCCTCCTCCTGGTTTCTACTTCAACCTGTGTTAGCCTCCCTACCTCACTACCTCTGCACTACCATCTTTTTGCCCGTGCAGGTCTCCCTATTTTTTCCCAGCTTGTCTTCCTTCCAGTCACCAATCCAGGGGAACTCTCTCAGATATCACCATTGGCATTTCTCACCCAGCCTGAGGGCCCCCTCACCCTGGGTCCCCTCCTGAAGCTCTGAAACCACACTCCTACCTGCTAGAGGCCCCCTGGCTTGTACCCCCCAGGGCAGAGCCACCTCCACTCCTAGGCGCTCCTTGAATCCAATTTCTGTAGGTTCAGTCTTGTGGCTCAGAGTATCGGGATCCAGGTGGGTGGGGTCTGACAGTGGGCATGGGCCCATGGTAAAACGTTGCTGTCCTAAGGATCAGGGTATTTCCTTTTTCGTGACTTGTCCTCAAGGAGACTTGGATGTACAATGATATCCAGTGTGAGGTGTGTGCACTCCTGCATATGTCTTGCAGACGTCCGCCATCACCTTCACCCCAAATCTCTACATGGCCTAGCTGTAGCACACCAAGCATCTGCTTGGTGTCGCTGATGCCAAGGAGCCATGAACCACCCCTACCCGAGGGAGGAGAGCTGTCCACTGGACACTCAGTCCTCTCTCCCTGACCAACCACCGGCAACCTGAGTTTGCTTCTGACCCTGGGTCACCAGCGTGGTAAGAGATAAGGCACTGGGCACCTCAACTCTCTACTCCACCAGGCCGATTATGTCTCCCTATTGGTACATTGTTGGTGCTCATTGTGACTTGCTTTTTATTTGTACTCACACCATGTTATTTTTGTACTTTGACTGCACTTTATTTGTACCAAGTATTGTTTATTATGTATGTTTTATTGTATCTAGTTCCCTTTCCCTGGGTCACACCTGGAAACAAGCCTTGACTCAGTGTGCCTTTCCTAGTTACCAGCTTTCAAATAAAATAACGTATTCTGACTTTGTTTTTATTTCATTAGCTCATGAAAAGCTGGTTTATTCAGTAGGGAAACATTAAGTCTCCATGAGTGATTTCTACATATTGGGGTGATGTTTAAATGCATTACTACTGGGGCATGGTTAGAGGCTGTTATTTGTTTTATAGACCAGCCTTGCACCATATACATCCATTCTGCTGACACGAAAAAGAAGTCAAGTCTTGAGTATTATACAGGGTTGGCGTATGAACATATTGGCAGATAAAATCCTAACAGTCTATCTAGTCTGTGAGTAATACCTGTAGGTATAACCTACCCCTTTTAGGTAGAGGAACCTCCAGTCCTCTCAGAGTCCCCATCTCCTGAGCTAGCTTCTTCACACATTGTTCCTGCTTGTCTCCCCCAACTCCCTCTCTTCTGTCTCTTTGTGGACTAGTCACACATTTGTAATCTCCTTGTATAATCACCATTTTTCTGGAGGTGTGATACCACCTCTAGGAAGATCATCTGAAAAAAATCTCACCCTGTATCTATATTGGGTGCAAACATGTTTAATATAGCAGCTTGTGTATCTCTATAGATATCCTCCACATATTTAAAAATTGGCACTTTGGATCCTGCAGGATTTTCTCTGTTTTAAAGGGAGTATCCTTTCTGTTCAATATGGCTACTCCACTCCTGTGGGACTCTGCCTCAAAGGTTAGATATACACCTCCCCCACTAAGCTTCATTTCAGTATTTTTTGCTGTGTCTCAGAAAGCTGGGTTTCCTGCAAGAATACAGCAGTCTAACTTAACCTATTTAGTTCCTGCAGGATTCTGCTTCTTTTCATTGGGCTCCCCATACCTTTTAACATTATAAAGTTATGGTAATCATAGGCACAATCTTTATAGACCTTACAAAGGCCTTAGACTTGGTCAATCACACCCTTCTACTTCAATGGCTACACAATCTGAACCTGGACAACCAATCTATAACCTGGATCAGAAACTACCTGGAAAACTGAGGCCATTGTAAAAATAAAAGATATCTTGTCATCCCATAGAAACATCACTGAAGGTGTCCCTTAAGGCTCAATTGTCGGACCTCTGCTCTTCTCATTATTCATAAACAACCTGCTAAACAATTGTAGGGATACTACAGTACTGTGTTATGCAGATGACACTTCTTTACTGCAACACTGGCAATATCCAGACCATAAATAACTTCCTTCTAAATGACTTAATGGAATTACAGAGGTTGTTCTTGTGTAACAGCCTTGTCCTGAACACCAAAAAAACTAAGGCTATGCTGTTTGGTTCAAACTGGAAATTGCAGCAATACCAATGTTTCTTTAGGGTCAGCACCCACACAGGTCCCAAATGCAATTTGCGGACAGTTTCATATACCTTGGTCTATACACGGTCTCCACCCTGTCATGCAGGAATCACATAAATACCATCACAAAAGCCTTAAACCAAAAGCTGGGTCTACTGTGCACAGTAAAATCTTACCTAACCAAAGAATCCCCCTTGGCCATTGCAAATAATATACTACTCCCTTCCCCCCAACCTTACTTATGGAGCAACCACACTGCTGTCTGCTAAGGAAATCAAAGATGCAAGACCCCTAATCCTTTACAGAATAGTTGGTCAAGAACCTGAAAGCTGTTGGTTTACCAGAGGGGCTGGAGGTTGAGCACCCGGAGCTATTTTTCAGCCAGCTCTTTAAGAACTTTCTTGCCTCTAGTGGCTACAAAGGCAGCATGGGGATCCTTTGGGAGCATAGGACCTTATGGGGGAGACCAGCACCTACAGAGAAACCCCATTTTGTTCTGATGAAATTCCATTGATATGCCAATAAAGAATGGGTGATGTGCAGGGTGAGGAAGGAAGGCGGAGTGCAATATAAAAATCACCAGCTTCAGATTTACCCTGATATAAGCTCTGAATTGCTTGCTAAACATTGTGAGTTTTTCTATTTCTTCTCTTGAGCAGACCTGCTGCTGTGAAACAGGGGTGGTGGGTGCACTGATACTCTCACGCCATATCCGTTGAGAAGGGGAGCAGGCATTAGGTAGAGGTCACGTGTGTGGTACTTAATGAAAACACTTTCCATGCATATGCTGTGAGAAAATAAACTCTTCAAAGGATAGTGAAGTAAACCATGTCGCAAACGCACTCCACAGGTCAGGCCCTCTGCTCCCACAGTGCCAACCTCAGAGTGCAATAGTGTGAACAGGTAACAGACAGGGTAACCCTCCTGTCTGCTTTGGGTCTGAATCACCTTTAGACTTCAGTTCTGGAGGGATTCAAACTGTGAACCTTATGCTATCATGCCCAATGTACAGGTTCAGATATGTACCCCCTTCGGGACTGCAGTACAATCTTTTGCCAGGGGCACCTAACCAGGTATCCAAAATTAACCCTTTTTAACTCTATAAGAGACTTGGGTAGTTTACCTTTTTAAGCAAGCTCAGTAACACAATCAAGCTTTTCAAACAGCTGTCAGACTTAACCACCTATACATCACATGCAAAAAGAACTAACAGACACCCAGGCAGTATTTCAAAGAAATGTTAGTTTACTAAAAGATGATAAAAATATGTAAAATTAAACACAGAACAATATATCATACAACTTACAATCTTATAAAACAAAAAGGAAGTTTCATAACAATGCTCCTACCACAAAGACTTAATTGCTTTCTAACTATTACCTTTCTAAGTGCTGTCCCAGTCAGAGTCATTTCATATGTGTCCATTCCATACTATATTTGATTCTTAACTCTATCTGTCCCCACCCCCTTTGATAAGATCAGCTAGAACCTCCCCAGTTTTAATATTCTTACATCAGTGTCTATGAGGATGAGTCATATGCTTTTAAAAAAATCTGTAACTAGCCATTTCCCAAATATGACAGTCTTTAATTAAACATTACTCTTTGAACTTAACAATCCCACACTCATGTCCCTTATTCTCAGATACATTAGAAAACCATTAAGAGTCAGTCCAGTGATGACTTCTCCCTGCTACGTCATAAAAATCATATATGTGGGACACTTCAAAGGCAGCACAGGTTATGAGGGCCATAAACTGTCTCTCTAGAAGGATATCTTAATTAATGGTTCTCCTGGTCTGTTTAATCACATCCTGTAGTTCCGGCTACTGACTTTTAAAGTTACAGGCCAAATCTGCCAACTTGTGTGAGACAATTTCATACGCAGACCAGTTATTTATTTTACAGATATCACACAATAATCATTAGCAAGGGGGCAGAGCATCACAAACAGCACAATGCCATAATGAGTCTGAGTCCCAGAAAAGAGTGTGGCAGTCACAGATAGAGACAGAGGTCTGCCCTAGAGGAGAGATGTTTCTCTTACCTGAGGAACATTGAAGCAACTTGTGTGAATTCTTTGTCACTGCAGCAGGAGCTAGGGGTGAGTGCTGCAGCCTAGTTGATGTACATAATAAAACTGGATATTTATGTAGAGGGACTGGACTGTGGGTCAAATTTCAAATCTGTCACTTGTGCATCTTCAGGTGGACATAAGAACCCATGAGGAAAGGTTTGGGAGTGCCGTAGAAATTACAATCCACAATTAACTTTGTAGTGGGCTTGGGAGGGCTTTAAATATTTAGGAGTCCAAATTATAAAAAGGATTAATGATATTTATGCAGTTAACTACCCCCCCCCCCCACTGGAAACAAAAAACAACCAATCCCTGTGTAACAAATGGCACAATCTCCTGTTATCATTATTGGGGAATTCTAATGTTCTTAAAATGGCAGTCCTCCCATAGCTTCTTTACCTGCTCCTGGTGTTGCCACTTCCTATCCCCAAGCAACTCTTTAAGAAATTAAAGCAATTTGTTCTTTTTGTAACATCCTTGTTGGTCCAATAAAAGGTATCAAACCGTCTGTTCTGGATTTATTCTTACTAGGACCAATACGGCATTAAACAGTTTGTTTAAGAAACTTAAAACATGCATGACAGCATGGCTTTGGCATAATTAGACACCCAGAATAAACTATACCAATTATATCTCATCCCAGGCAGGGGTAACCCATTTTAAAAAATATTACTGGGCATCCTAGTTGGCAAGCATGATGGAATGGCATAAAAGGGAATGTAAGAATACAGATATTTTAATGGAAAAAGAATGGTCTAAGTTACCTAGACTAACAGACTTATTATACAGTTCCTCTAAGCTTAATATCTCATGTGCTAGGGGAACCCAGTGTTGGCACACCTTCTGAAACTCTGGCACAATGCCCACAAATTCAAGCAGGTCATGGCACAATTCACAGTGTTCCTGCCAATATGAAATAATCCCACATTGCCAGCCTTTTTAAAAGACCCTGGATTTCAGTTATTGGTGGCAAATGATGTAGCTCTTTTGGATCAGTTATACTTGGCAGGTGCTCTCATGTCCATTGAGGATATAAGACAGAGAGACATCATTACAAATTCCTATTTCTTCAGCTATCTGCAGTTGAGACATTTCACTGGGCAGGGAATATAAGTTGTAGGAGCCCTCAGGGGCAACCTGCCTCATGGACAGTTCTGGGGACTCCAAGGGATTAGTAACGCAGTTATATCAGTGTATTACACCTTGGCCAGACTGGCTAAATTTGCAATGCATTATGATGGCACCTGCCCAAAATGTGCACAGGGGAATGCTGACATGTGTAGTTACCACCAGATTACCACCTTTTGCAGAATTCGAGGCAACCCTGTCAGAATTTTCTCCAAACAAATCTCTATATACTGTCCAGAACAGTGCTCCCAGAGAACTAGATGGAGACCAATGGCCTGTAGGCCAGTCAACACAAACTGGCATTCTTTCCTATCTCAGAAGCTAGCTGAGAATCCTGACAAATTGGAAAATGGACCAACCATCATCGTTTGGATACTGGTGTAGAGCCATGAAAGAAAATTTGGTCATGGAAAAGCTGGTATATAAAGTAAGGGGCAGACAGCATATTTTGAACATCTTTGGGCCCACATAATGAATCTGCTAAAACTCGCCTCTTACCTGCTTAGACATAGTGGATCATCGGGTGATGACATGGTACTAGGTGTTGCAGGGAGGGAGATGATGCTAATTGGTGTTTGTTTAACTCAGTAAGGTATAATGAGATTCAGAGAAGAGACTGGACACACACACTTTTATATGTTTGTATTCTTGTTAGTATTGCTTTATTGTAGTCTGTTACATGTTATAAAAATAACACAGTACTGTTAATATGACATGAAAATCTTGCATACTGTACCTCTGGTACTGAAACTCTCAATAAACTGTAACCACTCCCACCCACAAGGTGTGAGACTATACATGTCCTATAATTTATTTATTTATTGCTATTGTTTCACCAGGAAAGGCACACTGAGCAACAAGATGTTCGTCTCCTGTTGTGACCTGGGGGTACACATAGATATCATAACACACAAGTTATCAAGTGAACAGTTAACAGAAGCAAATAAAAAGCAGCATAAGGATACACAATTGCATGAATATACAAACAGCGCACATTGAATGCTTAGGATATTATAGTATCAAATTATTTTTGTGACAAGAAGCTGCAGACAAAGTAAATTAGCACAATGATAACAGCTGTAAACAACAGAGGACGTATATCACAGTTATACAGCTATACACTACACAATACACATAATACCTGGGCACAGTCCATAAGGCCTTTGGATGAATGGCACCTGGTCTCGGTTGGTACTGGAGATAATACAAAAATGATACAGTGCCTCCACCTATGGGGATCCTTTTGACAGACAGTTGCCAGATTACTACCCAACATGAAAAGAATGCAACCCCTACCCTCATGAGAGGGAACCTTTATGATTAGACACAACCCCCAACTTATACTTTACGCATGTAAGCATAACAATATGCAAAACACATTAAACTGTAATTTAGACACACGGGATATTTATAAAGGGGACAGGAACAGGCTTTGGATAGGGAAATTGAGTGGATTTAATGCAGTTAACAGTTCTGAGATCACTCCCCAAATCCCACTGCCCACTCATGAGTACCCACAGAATATTTACTGTTTCCCCCTACTGGTATACCAGTACTCCAAAGTCCCTTGAGAGCTTACAATGCAGTCCGTTAATTGTGTGCATGCAGTGGGCAGTTGCAGGCCTGATACTGGACCACAGTGTGGTACCAATTGAAGGCTGGTGGTTGGGGATACCAAACAAATTATTCAACACAAATGCTGGTTGTTTCTGACCATTGCAGTTCTACAAATGGGCTTTGAATAATAATAATAATCATGCAGACATGCCCAGCAATTGCTTTTATGTGTTCCTGACTATCAGAAGAATTTTAGAGGTATTGACCCACTACTCACAACCTTAGCAGACTCTGCAGGCTGGCTGTGTTGGGATGTCTCCTCAGGGTTGCAGATGTAGGTGACTGTAAAAGTGTGGTGGACTCAACATGCTTCCGAGTGGTGAGTGGTACATGCCGTGCTGGTCTCTGATGTCCTTTTCCCTCACTAGGGACTTGCCTTAACTCACCTCTGAGGAGTATGCAGTCACTCAGGGCCACAGGCAACTTAGACCATGTGTCAGGGCAAGTCCTGATAGCTCACAATGCTGAGGGCAGAAGCTGTGGTGTTGTTCCTGAAGGAAATAGAAATCTTTTTGCAAATATCCTTTAAATAGCTTTCTTCCAGAGCTGACTGCTGACTTTACTCATGGGTCTTTCTCTTTGTGTCTCCCAGACAAGTCTACTTTCATTGCACATGTCTCCACCTTGTGCAGAAATCCAAGGGTCAAATATCAGTGGCTAGCATCTTATGCATTATTCATTACATAGAAACATAGATGATCGAACAATCTCCATTCTAAATTGTGATTATAAGATTTTTATGGCTATTTGGCCTCTTGTTAGAAAGAATATCGCCTTCCCTAATACATTTAGATCAGTTGGGATTTATAAAAGGTAAAAATACAATGGATAATATCCGTTGTGTAATGTTACTGGTAGAACATATTCAGGCTAGACAGATTCCTGTGGCCTTGTTAAATTTAGATGTTGAAAAGGCATTTGACAGGGTGTCCTGGGACTTTCTGTGGGACACCTTGTCTATTTTCCAGTTCCCCGACACTTTTCAGGCCTGATTAAAAAATACCTATGATAGCCCAAAGGCATATATTAGAATTAATGGTTCCATCAGCCTGGTGGCGCTGAGGCGCTGGACACCTTACCTCACTCTACATCAGCGACCTGTGTTCAGGAACAAGTACGGGCCTCCAGGGGTTGACAGGGTTGCAGAAGGATTGAGCATCCGGAGAACTGCTCTCCTTCTCCAGGGAGGGAGAACATCAGCAGTTGGTGCACAGCTGGCCCATGATGGAGACTGAGGGGCAGCACCGCTGATGCTCAAGAAAGGGGGGCAGGAGGGGGCAGATGTCCAGCAGAGCACATGCAGAAGTGTGCACGCTTCTTCCATTGGCATCATTGCATGTCCCCTTCCTGCAGGGGAACCACAGAAATTCTCGGCAGCATGAAGGCTGCTCGCCGGTGCTGCCACAGTCGCGTGCAAGTCAGCTCCCTCCTGGGTCCACCCTTCTGGTTTCCATGGTGGTGGGGTAAGTACCTGCTGCGATGTGACCAGGGAGGGTAGTGACAGGGAGGTCACAGCTCTATCCGCAACTGGGGCAGTAGCTGGGCTGTTTGGCTGGACGGGGGGGGAGGAACCAAAGGCACAACCTCCCCCCAGTTGAGAAAAGTAAATAAATCAACTCGGGGGGGGGGAGAATTAATGGTTCCTTGTCTCTCCCTATATCTCTGCAATGACACACTCAGCAGGGGTGCCCCCCTCTCCGTTTTTGTTTGCTTTGTACATGGAGCCCCTGGCCACTGCTCTTTGGAAGGAGGAGGGAGTAGACGGTATTCCTTTAGGGCAAACAGAGTATAAAGTCTCCTTATTTGCAGACAATGTTCTGCTGTATGTAATATCCCCAGAGACATCAGTGCCGGCTGTTTGGGAGATCCTGCACATATTCGAAAAGGTGACGGATTTTAAGTTGAATGTGTCTAAAACTGAGGTCCTCATGTTTAAATTTACTCATTCTGAAGTTCTAAAATGCCAATAACCTCTCCGCTGGTTACATACCAAAATGAAATATTTGAGTATTTATATTACTAAAGATGTAAACAATGAATATCCAGTAAATTATGAACCATTAACAGTGTCCATATATGATTTATCTGTTCAAATGGGGTAAACTAGCCCTATCCTTTTTCCAAAAAGTAGAGATCATCCGAATGAATGTGTTACCCCACTTGTTGCATCTTTTTCAGACCATCCCAATCTCACCTTCATGTTTCTATTTTGCTTCCTGGAACAGAATGATTCTGAATTTTATATGGGGAGGGCAGCAACCTAGGGTTCGTTACTCAATTTTTCAATTAGCCTTAACCTAGGGAGGGGTAAACTTGCCAAATCTCGAGCTATATGCTAGGGCTACCTTTATTACAGTGTTGTTTCTTTGGATAGCACCACCTTATAAAGCATCATGGAAGGACATTGAATTTACTATTAACGATCTCTATATCCCTGACCCCATTCTCTGCCTCCAGGAGAAATTCCTCACCCTTGCGCCATTTCACTAAATTCACCTCCAATATTTCGAAAATATGTAATCAGATGAAACTTCATCTGAAATTAAAGGATATTTTTATTACTGTGGGTTAGTGTTGGCTGACGGAAATTTCAGGCCCTCTGAAACTGATCTTACCTTTAAAGATTGGTGCTGGTGGGGACTGCATTATGTTGATCAGTTTTTAACCCCTTCAGGTATATGCTCTTTTGAGGCACTGCAAAGGAACTGTGGGCTTATGAACACAGATCATTATAGATACTTGTAATTACGGGCATACATTCAGCATCAATGTCCTTCCTAGGCAAAACTACCTAACCCAAAACCTCCTCTCTTGGCCATGCTAATAGATTGTAGAAATCGTACTATTTGGAGTCACCTAATCGGCCAACTATATTGTTTCCTTAGGGAGGTATTGGGAGACTCAACCCAATCGGTTTTAGACAGCTGGAACAAAGACTTGGGTCCTATGGTACCATTTGAGTCTTGGTTGAAGTCCGCACTCCCAGCAGTACAAATTACTCTCTCCTCTATTTGGAGGGAATATGCAAGGAAGTGCTGATATACTGTAGGTATTTTCAGTCACCTGCAGTTCTTCTAAAATATTTGCCACCATCATACTGGGTTTGCTGGAGGGGATGTAGATGTCAGGTGGCAGATCTGGGACATATTTTTTGGTTGTGTCCATTATTGACTCCTTTTTGGTGCACTCTGCAGGAGGACTTACAGAAATGTCTGCGGGATACAGTGGAATTATCAGCTGAAATGGTATTGCTATAGATTATGCCACAACATCATCCCTCCTGGCATAAAACCATATTACCTTTGTACATCTTGCCAGCCAAAAAAGCTGTCACCCATAAGTGGATGACCTATATTATTCCTTCTGTTAATGACTGGAGGGCAATTGTCATGGATATTTACCAGCTGGAAAAAGTGACAGCTGGCCTCCACGATAAGATGAGCGCTTTTAATTTAAAATGGCAAAAATGGGTATGGTATATGGCCCAGATAGATTCTGATTTTGTCCCTTGAATGTTCTCCTGCAGGGTGTTGGGAGGTGCTGCCCTTACGGGGTGGGGGGAGTGATATGGGAATGTTATGGGGCCTTTTCAGTATACTGATGGAACCATCGCCATATGGAGATGTGTTTTGTGGAAGTGTCTGAAGTTTGTCAAGATATTGTTTCAAGAATATGGGCATCATGGTAAACAATTTTATTGTTTCTGTAACCTCCACACTGTCTTGTTGCTGTATCAATATCTTTATGATTTGTATTGTATATGACTGTCTGAATGTGCATAATTTAATAAAAATTACATTTAAAAACAAAAAAGAAACGTAGTTGATGATGGCAGAGAAAGACTGATAACCCATCCAGCCTAATCCTGTGACCAACTATCCATCCACGGTCCTAGCCTTCCCCTTACTTGTACCCAGTTACCAAAATAAAAAATTAAAAAAAAATGTTTTAAAAATTTCTCCCCCTAGTTTTACTCCTGATTTTGTCTCCCCGTGTGACTAATATATCCTTCAATCTGTCCTGACCATCCATGAAACCATCAACTGTTTTAGTGCCCACCACTTCAGCAGGTAGACCATTCCACTTTTCCACCACCCTTTCTATAAAATAATACTATTTCATGTCCCTCCTGAACCTCCCTCCTGCCAGTTTCCACTCATGCTCTCATGACCTTGAACTAGCATTCAAGCTAAATAGTTCCTTGCTGTTCACTCTGTTTATTCCCGTTGGGAACTTAAAGGTCTCTTTCATATCACCCCTCTCCCTTCTGGTCTCCAGTGAGTACATGTTCAGTGTCTTGAGGTGCTCCTTTTAAGACCTGCCCTTTTGGGCCTGAATCATTTTTGTTACCCTGTACTGCACTGTTTCCAGCCTGCTTCTATCCTTTCTGAGGTGAGGGCTCCAGAACTGGATGCAGTATTCCAGGTGTGGCCTCACCAAATATCTATAAAGGGGCAGTATTACCACCTTCCTCTTGCTATCAGCACCCGTTCCTATGCATCCCAGCACCCTACTTGCTGTACCATAGGCTTTATTGTACTGGCGTCATTGCTTGATGGCTGATTATGCTAAACCCTGGCTCTCAGTCTCTGTCAGTTTCTGGGGAAAAGCATGCATAAATGTCCTGAGCCAGCATGCAATTTAGCTGTTTTGCAGAGCTGAGCTAAAGTTTCAAATTGATGTCTGTTTCATAGGGACAGAATGCACTAATGTAGCTGTTTTTCAGAGCTAAACACAGAAACACCCAGCTTTCCCAGCTGGTTGTGCATCCTCTGACCCCTTTTTAATAGTCCTGGAGCTAGAGAAAGTACAAGGTTGACTGTTTTTGTAGTCTTTCACTTTATCTTCTATTTTAACATGTTTCTGTCCCTTGGTGTGGCTTCTTGCCTTCCAGTCCCTGCCGCCATCTGGTGGGACTGGGGAAGGGGGTTAATTGGTGGCAGGGGAGTGCTGTTGAGTGTCCCCAAAGCTTGTGCTCCCAGGGGAGGAATGGTTTTGCATTTTGCGCAGCTTTGAGAGTTCCTTGAAACTGAGCAACCTCCTTGCTGTAGGCTCCCCAACCCTGAAGGCAGTCCAGGGGCCAGTTGAGTGAGGAGAGATGGTGGCGCACCAGCAACAGTGAGAAGGACACTGAACAAGCCCACAGAACAAATGGCAGTGTCTAGTCCTGTCCAGGGTCCAACAGTTGCAGTTTGGTGCAGGGGAAGGTGGCAGCAGTGCACTGGGGAGAGCCAAAGATAAGCCCCCTTTTGGGAGGTGAGGTCACAAAACTATCTGGAAAAAAAAAAAAAATTGGTCACTTTGCCCTTGGCTCTCACAGTAGAGCTCCTCACTATAGAGTCCTAACAAAATTAAACTAGCTCACCCTACAAGGTCAGATGCAATTCACAATGCTTAGTCTGACCTTTAAAATCATCATGCTCTACTCCCTCCATACTGTGTGCTCAGCCATTAGAAGCTGTGTGCAGAGACAGGGGTTGCTAGCCCCAAAGTCATAAAACGTGTCCAGAAGTTGCTCTGCACTCCCAAGTGCAAATAAAGAGAAGGAGCAGTTCTATTGAATTCCAGAAAGATTTATTGGTACAAAATGCATAAACGATCCTTCTCAGTTGTGTGTGGCCAGACGAACATCACCATTTTGTACCAATAAATCTTTTTGGAATTCAGCAGAAGTGCTCCTTCTCTTTATTTGCACTTGGGAGTGCAGAGCAACTTCTGGACACGTTTTAAAATCCTCAGCCTCAACTTGTCATCTAGTCTGGTCCCAACCATAACCAAACATGCCCCCTCCAGAAGCCTCAGATCAATGACTATCATATCCCTGGTGACACAAAGAATGAAAATAAACGCAGGACAAAGATCCTTTTTCTACTTCCCCATGACACAGTGGAACTCCCTCCCCCTGTATTGACTGCCAAAGCTCTGGTGCCATTAAATTAAAGCCAACACAGGAAAACTGTCATTACTATGCTGAAAGGACTGCTGTGGAGGCTGAACGCTGCGTATGAAAGTCATCTATTCATTAGTTAAAACACAGCATTCAAAACAGTATTAGTGGCACAGTGATAGCAGCAGGATGCCTCAGCGTTTTGTGAGCATGCGCTTTGTCAGGAGACAGGACTGTGTGTTGCAAGTACTCATATAAAGAGGGCTCTTAAACTGATATTGCATGATTTACAAACCAAAAAATTCATGTGCCAAAAAAACATAGGAATGAGTGTAAACATGTTAAAGACAACAAACAAAAAATCACTTTAGCAAAACTGACAGTTTGCAAGCTCCAGAGAGAGCAAACCCCAAGTGTGGCTACCTTGGGTGAATTTGACTAATGTGCCTAACCACAACAGTGATGTCCCAAAGCAATGTTGCTTAAATCGAGCTAAACCCTTTTCACTGTGGATGAGTGTATATCGCCTGTGGCTATCCCTGTCCATCCTGTGCAAGCCGCACTTGATCTAGGGCATCACTGTTGCAGTTAGGCACATTATCCAAATTCTCCAAGTGGTATCAGTTTTGCTGAATTTGTGTTTTGTTGTTTTTAACACTTTTACACTCATTCCTGTGGTTATTAAGCAAATAAATTGCTTGGTTTGTAGATCATGCAATTTCATTTTAAGAGCACTCTTTATATGGGTACTTGCAGCACACTTTCCTGTCACTTGACAAAGTGCATGCACGTGGAACGCTAAGACATTCTGCTGCCATCACTGTATCACTAATCCTGTTTTAAATGCTGTGTTTGTTAATACAGTTGTGGCCAGCAGTATGTTGCTTATTGCCACATGATCAAGCAGCAGTACATCAATTCAGTGCCTCATTCCTGCCGTGCTTATGTACATCACCTCCACGGCACCTTCCCAGTTTAGTTTATTCTGTGCTGGTATATTTATGTTTAATTTCAGACAACTACCACAGTGTGTCATTTTCAACTCTCACTTGTGTGCATGCATCGACTCCACCATGATCCACAAGCTTACCTCTACAATACCTTGTAATATTAATATAGGTATACTGTACTTTGCTGTATTATTAAGTAAAGCAAATTGCCAATAGTAGGAGCCAGTTAATAGTCCAAGGCAAATGAGGTTCATTGGGGGATTTTGGGGGCTTCAGGTACACACTGGGGAATATGCACACTGAATTTCAAGTGTATACCACAAGAGATACAAAAGTTATGCCTGCTTTTGCATGGTGTTAGTGAAGTGAAATCAGGCCCTCTTTGCCATCAGACATAGAAATCAAACTTTTGAATTGCCGTCTGCTTTCCAGACCCCACCAAGAAATTACCCTCAAAAAACACCACTTTACACATTTTTGTTTAGAAACCTGGGCACTTGGGGGCTTCAGGAGCACCTTGGGGAACATATATACAACATTTCAACTTTATACCACGAGAAATTCAAAAGTTATAACTTCTTCTGCCTGGTGCTAGTGAAGTAAAGCCATTGGTCACCTGGAGGAAGTTTACCTTCTTTCTTTCACTACCACCCAGAAATTACCCTTGAAAATCACTTTAGCTTTTCCTTAGAAACCTAGGCATTTGTAGGGTGTCAGGGGAACATAGGGAAATGTATACTGAAGTTCATGTTTTTACAGCAAGAAATTTAAAACTTATAAATTCTTCTGTGTGGTGCTATTGAAGCAAAGTCATTGGCCTCCTGGAGACAGTTTACCTGTTTTTGCCTTCAGACACCACACAGAAATTATCCTCAAAACCACTTTAGCCTTTATTTTTTTGAAGCCAGGGCACTTGGGGCTGTAGGGACACCTTGGGAACATTTATACTGAATTTCAAGTTTATACCACAAGAAATTCAAAAGTTATAACTTCTATGCATGGTGCTAGTGAAGCAAAGACATTGGCAGCCTGGAAACAGTTTACCTTTTTTCCTTCAAAGATGCCACACAGAAATTACCCTGGAAAAAACACTTTACAAATTTGTTACAAACCTGGTCACTTGAAAGGCTTCAGATGACACCTTGGAGAATATGCACACCAACTTCCAAGTTTATACCACAAGAAATTCAAAAAATATGCCTGCATTTGTATGGTGTTAGCTAACTGAAAGCAGGGCCACCCTGCCGTCAGAATATTGAGATGAAATCATACTTTGAGATGCCCTCTGCTGCACCACCCAGAAATTACCTTTGAACACCACCTTACACTTTTTTTTAGAACCTGGTGCACTTGGTGGGATTCAGGGGACACTTTGGGGAGCATGCATACTGAATTTCAGGTTTATACCTCAAGAAATTCAGAAGTTATAGCTCCTTCTGTTTGGTGCTAGTGAAGCAAAACATTGGCCTCCTGGAGACCATTCACCTTTCTCCCTTCACAGACACCACCCAGAAATTCCCCTCAAAAACTACCGTAGCCTTTTTTTAGAAACCTGGGCATTTGGGAGGCTTCACGGAACACGTAGGGGAACATGTGTACTGAATTTTATGTTTTACAAAACAAATTCAAAAGGTATCACTTCTCGCTTCTTCTCTGTGGTGTTAGTGAAACTAAGGCATTGAACGCCTGGAGTCAGTTTACCTTTTTTTTCCCTTCATAGACACTACACAGAAATTATCCTTGAAAATAACTTGACACTTCTTCTAGAAACCTGGGCACTTGACAGGCTCCTAAGGACACTCCTCACTCTGTCAGGAAGGCAGAGCTGAATCAGGTGTGGAGTCTGTGCTTTGGCTTCTCAGAAGGAACTAGAAGGGGGACAGGATCAGATCTACAGTACAGTAGCTTCTTGTTGTTTTACATTGTTTCTTGTGGATTCTACTCGGTAGAATGTTATTTCTTTTCTTTCTTACTACTAAGGGGCTAGCAGGGTATTGTTTGGGGCTGTTGAAATTTTGAAACCTGTTTTGGTAGCTATAAGTGGGCTCATTTGTTTGGTTCACTGTGTGGCAGGCTGCATTTGTAGAGGCCTATTTCTTGTGTTTTAAAACATAATTGGTGTGATTTAACTGGGTCTGGTTCTTTGAATTGGAGACCTATATCTTCTAATTCCAAGTCTATTTTGATGTATTGTTGGTGAAGCTGTTTGAATTGGAGTACTGTTTCTTTGGGTAGCAAACCTATTTTGGGGGCTTTGAGTAGAATTGTGATTCATTGTTGCTGGCTTCACTAGCTGCAAAGTTTGAGTGCAGAGTGGGGGAAGGGTGCTAATGGTCTGACCAGAGGCCTCAGCTACCTGATTGTTTCTGGAAGACTTGGGCTGGTCCCTCAACCCACCCACCCTGATCCATTATTTCCTTTATACCAGGGGTTCTGACATCACTTCCTCAAACAGGCAAAGGATATGCACCTGTCATAGCAGAAGCAGACATCCTGGAAGGGCACAGCAGCAAGTGAAGAGGTGACTGCTCTCTCAGTGGAAGGGAAGTAAATGCAAATCTAGGAGCTTTCATTATTACTTCTTCGCATTGATATTGCATTGGGGAAAGGAGGAGTAGGAGTTTGAAGAAGGTTGTGCAATGGCTACTTAAAGTCTCTTTTGAGTGTGGATAGGAAGGATAGAAATATAAAAAGCAGTTGCTCAATATATCTAAACGTGTGCAACAAAGGAGGTAAGGGAAATAAAAATAATGTTTTGCACTGATAGAGGGGGGAGAGGGGAGACTTGGGGGAATGTTTGGTATCCTGCATCTGGAAGGGTGGGGGGTCGCTGGTGGGCAACAACAGCAATGGGTAGGGTGGTAGGCTGCAACAACTGTGGTGCACCAATCTTTCTAAAAATTGCCTGGAGTGTGGGAGGATGTTTAGTGTGCAACCACATAGAAAAATTTAGAAAGGAGATTGAGGGTCTGCAAGAGGAACTAAGACAGGCAAGGCAGATTGGGGGTGGGTTTAGCCCAATACTGGAGGGAGGAAGAAAGGGAGATGACGGAGGGCGATTTAAGCCAACAGTGGTGAGGAGAGGGTCAGAAGAAGTGAAGCAGAGACAAAGGGTCCCAGGCCAGGAAGAACGATTGCCGGGGAAACCAGGTCAGGAGACAAAAGACAAATGGAAGGAGGAGATAGGGACTTGTGAGGGGAGGCAAAGAAGTGGCAAAAGTCATGGAGTGGAAAGGAGAGAACAGGTTACTATGAAGAGAGAGGGAGCGGGCATTTGTGAAGGGTCTTCAGAAAATAGTTGTGCACTGCTAGAGAGGAAGAAGGTGGAGTAGGGAAATGATGAAATTAGAGGAGTAATTGATAAATGCCTGGACCAAACTGGAGCGGGGGAAGTTCTGCTGGGAGAATTGCAACAGGGGTAAAAGGGGGAAATAATGTGCAGGAGGAAGAAGAGGAGCTAGAAATGAGAGAGGGAGACGAATGGAAGCAAGCAGAGAGTAAGAGGGGTGGAATCATAGTGCTGTGGGACTCAATACTAAGAGGAGTTAGGTGGGGTAGCAAGGGGGAGAGGCATAGTCGCATTTGGGTGGAGGCCATGCCAGGAATGACAGCGGAAAGGGTGGGACAGTCTGTTCTGAAATATGCTAGATGGGGTAGGGACAAGTCTCATTTAATTATACATCTTGGGACAAACGACCTGGCTGACAAGACAGTAGATATAGTCCAGAGAAGGTTTGAGGAACTAGCACAATTATGTGAGGGAGCAGGAAGATCAGTAACTTTTTCAGAGATACTTCCAGTGCCAAAGGCAAGCACAACAAGAAAGCTGAGGATAGAGGAATTTAATGGATGGCTAAGAACCTGGTGTTGTGTTAAAGGGTATGGGCTGTTGGGGGTTGGGGCGGAACCTGGGAGGACAGTAGTCTCTATGCCAAGGATAGACTATACTTGAGTGAGGAGGGAAAGAAGCTGTTGAAACAGAGGATGGAGGAGTACATAGAGGAAGTTGGGAATTTAAACTAGGAGTGGGGGGTGGCAGCTAGGGAAGAGATATGCAGAGACCACAGGTTGGGAAACCATATGAGCTTACCCCCCATAACAGTGACAAAGGACAAATGGCAAGTACTATTGGTGATGCTAGCAAAGGAGGGTAGGATGGGAGGGGGAAAAGGGTAGAAGGTGGTTACCCTTAATGCTAGGAGCCTTGGGAGGAAAACTGCAGAGTTACAGGTTCTCATGGCAGAGGGAGAGGTGGACATTGCAGCCATCACGGAAACATGGGCCACCCAATGCAATGACTGGGACCTGTCTGTACCAGGGTACAGGTAATTTTGTAGGGACAGGATGATTGGGAAAGGAGGGGGGGTGGCACTATATGTGAAGGAAGGACTGAAGTGTGTGAGGGAGGAAGGGGAGGAGGGTAGTACAGAGTCACTTTGGATGCAAATCCAGGATTCCAAGAATAGGATTCTTAGAATGGGAGTGGTGTATAGGCCACCATCTCAGACGGAGGAGTTAGACAGGGAACTAGCGGGACAGATCAGGAGGACCTGCAAGAAGGGTAGTGTGGTGATTGTGGGGGACTTCAACATGCCAGGAGTGGACTGAAGCACCCCAACAACCAGGAACAGAAGGGAGCAGGTACTGCTGGATGCCTTCCAGGATAGCTTCCTGCTGCAAATGGTCAGTGAACCAACCAGGTTAGGGAATACCCTTGACCTTGTGCTGGCAAATAGGGACTTTGTGAGAGAACTTACAGTGGAGGAACCGCTGTCAGGGAGTGACCACCACTCAGCATAGCTCACATTGGATATGGGCAAGGAAGGAGTGGAATCTGGCACAAGAGTGCTTGACTTCAGGAGGGCCAACTTTGGGAGGATGGGGGAAGTGGTAAAAGGGTACCCGGCCAGAATTCAGTCTAGTATGGACACTAACCAGAGGTGGGAGCTCATAAAGCTGGGGATAGTGGAGGCAACCAAAACCTGCTGCAAAGCCCAGAGCAAGAAGGCTAGGGCTAAGAAACCGAGCTGGTTGAGCAAGGAGGTCATGGAAAAGGTAAGGAGAAAAGAGCTGCCTTTAGGAAGTACAAGAAAACAGGGAGGGGAGGACAGGGAGGAGTACTTGACAGAATCGAAGGAGGTGACAAGGGCAGTAAGTGGAGCCAAAGCATCTATGGAACTCAGGCTGGCACAAGGCATTAAGAAGGGGGAGAAGGACTTCTTTAAGTACATTAGGGAGAAAAGGAGCTGTGAGGACCACATAGTAAGGATTAGGAAGGTGGGGGGTTGGGTGGAAGCAGGGTGCGATAAGGCGGAAGCACTAAATGAGTACTTCTGCTCAGTATTTACTAAAGAGAAGAGGGGGGTGACACCCAAGGTGGGAGAAATGGCAGAAGTGGGTGGGGGGGAAGTGGTGACAGATGGGGAAATCATGGAGGGCAGAGTTCGAGAGGGTTTGAAGGTACTGAGGGTGGACAAGGCGCCGGGCCCAGATGGCATCCACCCCAGGGTACTGAAGGAGCTGGCAGAGGTCCTTGCAGGACCCTTGGCAGATCTATTTAATGCCTCACTACATTCGGGGTGTGTACCTCAGGACTGGAGGATGGCTCTTGTGGTGTCCCTCCACAAGAGTGGCCCCAAGGATGAACCGAGAAACTACAGACCAGTGAGCCTCACATCCATCATGGGTAAGCCAATAGAGACTATCCTGAAGGAGAGGCTGGTGGCCCTCCTAGAGGCCAAAGGACTACAGGACAGCAGACAGTATGGCTTCATACGTGGCAGATCCTGCCAAACCAACCTGGTGGAGTTCTATGACTGGGTAACTAGGTAACTGGACAGGGCCATGCAGTGGATGTCCTGTATCTAGACTTCAGTAAGGCATTTGACCTCGGTGCCACATGGAAGGCTGGGAAGGAAGTTAGTAGGCACAGGGCGGGTGCAAAGCTGGTGAGATGGGTAGGAAATTGGCTGCAGGAAGGCAACAGAGGGTGGTGGTGGGTGGGGAGCTCTCACACCCAAGGGCAGTGACGAGCAGTGTTCCACAGGGCTCGGTGTTGGGACCAGTGTTGTTTGGGATATTCATTGCAGACATATCATGGGACATCAAGAACAAGATCAGTCTGTTTGCTGATGATACCAAGGTAGGCACGGTGGTGGATGACCTAGGGGGATGGCAGGGGTTGCAGGATGATCTGGCAAAGCTTGAAACCTGGTCAGACACCTGGCAACTGGAGTTTAATGCCAAAAAGTGCAAGGTGCTGCATTTTGGGATGAAGAACCCAAGGAGGAGTTACCAGCTAGGGGGAGTGCAGCTAGCCCAGACAGAGGAGGAGAAGGATCTGGGTGTGCTCATTACAGGGTCAATGAACAACTCGGCACAATGTAGGAAGGCAGCTACAAAGGACAACAAAATGCTGGGTTGTATTGCAAGGGGTATATCCTCAAGGAGGGAGGAGGTGATTCTGCCACTGTATAGGTCATTAGTTAGACCACACCTGGAGTACTGCGTGCAGTACTGGCATCCGTATCTGAAGAGGGACATTAAGTTACTGGAGGGGGTGCAGCGCAGAGTGACAAAGATGATCAAGGGGCTGGGGGACTTATCATACGAGAGGAGGTTGAAGGAGTTGAACGAGTTGAACATGTACTCACTGGAGGAGAGGAGAGACAGGGGTGACATGATTGAAACCTTTAAATACATGAAAGGAATAAACAAGATGGGTACAGAGGGGCTATTCAAAGTAAGGGAGGGGAGGGCCACAAGGGGCCATGATATGAGACTGGAGCGAGGAAGGTTCAGGAGGGAGATGAGGAGACACTTTTCTACAGAGACGGGGGTGGCTGGGTGGAATGCGTTACCTGCAGAAGTTGTATGCAGTAGAACAGTGGACTGCTTCAAATGAGGATGGGACAGGACAAGGGGAAGGGTTAATGAAGGGGCAAGGTGGAAGGGAGGGTCAGCTGCAGAATAAGGGGTGCTAGCTACACATTCGAGCATACTTGATCGACCTCTAGGCCTTTATCTGCTGGCAAATTTCATATGTTCGTATGTTGAGGGACATGAAAACTAAATTCCATGCTTTTATCACAAGAAATTCAAAAGTTATTTCTTCTGCTTGGTGTTAGTGAAGCAAATGCATCGACAGCCTGAAGACAGTTTACCTTTTTTTCCTTCACAGACTCCACACAGAAATTACCCTAAAAAAACACTTTAGCCTTTTTCTAGAAACATGGGCATTTTGGTGGCTTCAGGGGACACCATGAGGAATAGGCACACTGAATTTCAAGTTTATACCACAAGAAATTCAAAAGTTATAACTTCTGTGTGGTGCTAGTGAAGCAAAGACATTGGAGACAGTTTACATGTTTTTCCTTCACAGACACCACACACAAATTACCCTCCAAAACTACTTTAGCATTTTTTTTTCTTTTTTTAGTAACCAGGACACTTTGGAGGCGGGGACTCCAGGGAACACCTTGAGGAACATGTATACTGACTTTCATGTTTTTACCACAAGAAATATAAAACTAATAACTTCTTCTGTGTGTGCTAGTGAAGCAAAACCATTTAACACCTGGAAACTGTTTACCTTTTTTGATTACATGGAACCTTTGTAAAAGAGCCATTGGCTCAAAGGTAATAATTCCTAGAACAATAAATTAAACTAAACTACCTTTTTTTCCTTTGCAGACACCACACAAAATTATCCTCAAAAAACACTTTATACTTTTTTACAAACCTAGGGACTTGTGGGATGTCAGGGACACCTTATGGAACATGTATAACAAATGTTATTTTTACCCCAAAGAAATTCAAAAGTTATAACTTCTTCTGTGTGGTCCTAGAGAAGCAAAGGTTTTGGCTGCCTAGCAACAGTTTACCTTTTTACCTGCACAGACACTACCCAGAAATGACCCTCAAAATCACTTTAACTGTTTGTTTTTTTTAGAAACCTGGGCACTTGGGGGCCTTCAGGGAACATCTAGGGGAATGTGTATACTGAGTCTCATTTTTCTACAAAAGAAATAAAAAAATGATCACTTCTTATGTGTGGTGCTAATGAAGCAAAGACATTGACTGCCTGGAGACATCATACAGAAGTTAACCTTGAAAACCACTTTACACTTCTTTTAGAAACCTGGGCACTTGAAGGGCATCAGGGGATACCTTGGGGAACATCTATACTGAATTTCATGATTTTCCCACAAGAATTTAAAACATTATAATTTCTTCTGTGTGGTGCTAGTGAAGCAAATACATTGGTGACCTTAAGACAGTTTACCTTATTTTCCATCAGACACCACAAAGACATAAACTTAGAAGATCATTTTAGCCTTCTTGTTAGAAACCTGAGTACTTGGAGGACTTCAGCAGACACCTTGGGGAACATGTATACTGAATTTCATGATTTTACCAGAAGAAATTCAAAAGTCATAACTTCCTCTGTGTGGTGCTAGTCAAGCAAGGCATTGGTGGCCTAGACACGGATTATCTTTTTTCCTTCAGAGACTCCACACATAAATTACCCTTGGAAACCCCTTTACCCTTCTATATGAAACCTGGGCATTTTGGGAGGCTTTAGAGGACACATAGGGGAACATGTATGCTGAATGCTATGTTTCTACAACAAGAAATTTAAAAGGTATCTCTTCTTCTGTGTGGTGCTAGTGAAGCAATGGCACTGGCCACCTAGAGACAGTTTACCATTTTTTCCTTCAGATACCACACAGCAATTACTATCAAGAACCACTTAAGCCTTTTTTTTTTAGAAACATGTGCACTTGGAGGGGTTTAGAGGACACTTTGGGAATATGCACATCAAATTTCAAATTTACACTACAAGAAATTAAAAAGTTATAACTACTTCTGTGTGGTGCTAGTGAAGCAAAGGCAACCGGGAGATAGTTCACATTTCTTTTCCTTCACAGACACCACACAAAAGTTACCCTCAAAAAGCATTTTACTCTTGTTTTAGAAACCTGGCCATTGGGGGAGCTGCAGGGGCGCCCAGAGGAACATCTATACAGAATATTGTATTTTTACAACAGAAAATTTAGAAGTTATCACTTCTTCTGTGTGGTGAAGGAAAAGCATTGGCTGCCTGGAGGCAGTTTATCCTTTTTTCTCCATCAGGCACCACACATAAATTATGCACAAAAATATAAGATGGGAAATGTTTTTTTATTCCCTAATCTTCTTTCTTCAGTCCCCCTCAAAGACAATAGATGAATTCAAAATGCAAAATGTGGGGTCAGGGTGCCCTTTAAATCATCACACTTCAACAGTGTTTAGTGATCATTTCATTTTTGCTTCATTTTCTGATCCCCTACGTTTCACTCTAACATAGAGTTTGCTCATGGGGTATAATTTTTTTATATTCTTTTTGTCTGTTGATACACAATTTTTAATACATTTTATAATGTTGTGAAATTACATGAGGTTAAATATTTTCTACAATCAATTTTATTTAGTCAGGTACAATATACCACTGCTGTGCATATATTTCTGACCTCTCTTTCAGAAATTTCCTCTCATCAGAGACCTTCAATTAATTACATTCATAGATTTGTTTTATTTCTCTGTAAACAGGAAATAACTTCTTGTTATGGTTTTCTTTAGCTAAAGCCACATTTTTCACGCAATGTATTTTACTACATCCAAAAATGGCTTGTGCCCCCTTTGACAGAGTTAACAGTGCACCTTGATTTTCTGATCAGGCTGCTTCCTTTGGGATGATAGAATTAGTCGTTAACAACATAAGTGTTTGAAATTGTTTTTAAAAAGTTTTCCTCAATTGCTTCTTTTCTATTTTGTTTTCTTTACTACTATAAGCTTTTAAGATAAGGGCCTGGATATTCAAACTGCGCCCAAAAAGTGCGCAATAGCAGGAGCAAGCACAAGTCTATTGCACCCATGCGCAACAGACGCGATACTCAAAAAAGGAGCAAGCCAAATTGCGCCTACAGCTAACGTCTGAATATCGCACAACCTGCGCCATAGGGCAACTAGGGAGGGGAAGCTGAGCAGATATGCGCTATGGTGCAACAGGGGATGTCCAGCTGAGCAGTCCAGAGGTGCCATAGTGCAAGCAGGGAGCCCCCCCAGCTGCAGAACAATGTAACTGTACAGCCAAGGAGGTAGGGAGCCACCACCCATGCCGCAGATGGGCACAGGAACACACAGCAGAACTGACATTGTCCCCCCACACCCCAAGCACAGCACAACTGGGGGAGGGCTGGAATAACCACCGGCCCATGGAGACAAGCAAATAACCCACAGCCGGGCCATGGTGCCCCATCACACCCAATGGCAAGCTGAGACTGCCACACAAGGAGGGTGGACCACCCCGTGCCACACCATCCCCCCCAGTGCACAGCACACCCTGAACCATGACTCCAAGACACCCACCCATAAGCAGTGACCACCACTGCAGGAAACCCCATGCATACCACCACCCCCACTGTAACAGTGCAACCTTGTGCACCACAGAACCATACAAACCAGCCCCACCATGAGCACCCAGCAGTGGGTGGCAGCACACAGCAATGCAACGATGGCAGACACAGTGCCACCATGAACAATCCCCTCGAGGCACAGCTGAGAGACCGACCATGCATCGGCACAAGAGGTACCCCACATGGGACAGGGCATGCCCCTGACACCACCGCCAGTGATACAGCATCCTGCACCATAGTCCAGTGACACACCCTGACCCACCACTGGCCACAACAGCCAGCACAGACACCCACAGTGGTGCGTGGAAGCATGCAGCACACTGGATGCAACACAGTGCAGGGACAAATACCCACCTATACCCAAGGGGACAATAACACAGGGACGCAGTAGCTTGGCAACCAAGCCCCCAGTGTGGGCCCATGGAAACTGTGTACACGCAGCCTGCAGTCCTCCATGGCACAGAAGTGCCAGCCACCCTGCGCAGGTACTGTGGACCCATTCGCCACCATCATATGCCTGGAGCACAAGTCACAGACAGTGGTGCACATCCCCTGCAACACACACAAACCACAGCATGGAGGTGCGACAACAACTGCGGAGGCCACAGTGTTACCTGAGGCAAACATGCACCACACCAGTGACAGGAGGCAACTCAGCATTGTGAAGGGTACAGTGGCTGCCCCACATGGACAGCCACCAGTGACATGGTAGCAGACCTTGCAGGTCACAGACATGCAGGGGTGTCAGCTGCACAGGCCATGGACGGGTTGACAGTGGCACCATGGACACAGAGCATGCACCATGGACCACTGCACACAGTCATCCATTGCACAGGGAACAACACACACACCACAGACACCAACTGATAGCTACTCCCACACCATAGTCACCTCCCCATGGACATACACACATACTCATGACTGCACCACCCTAGACGCCATGCACACCACTACAGCTGAGCACCTATAGCCCGCTGCAAATCAGAGACCACCACAGTATTCATATCAAAATATTTGTATTCAAACATATCAAAAATAACTATATACACAACTATGTACAAACGTGGGTGGGAGGGACATAAACAAGGTGGGGGTGGGTAAGGGGCAGAGGTGAACATATGGGAGAGGGAAGAAGGGGTGTGAGGGTGGGTCAAAGGGGGGAAGGTGGTGGTCATGGCATGGGGACATTAACGGCCACCTCGGTCCTCCTCTTCCTGGCACTAATGTCTGCTCCTCCATCTCCTCCTGACCCCATGGCAGTGTATTTGCTGAAGGAGCTGCAGAGTCTCCCTGGCCACCTGGAGCAGCTCATTAATGCCCTGCTGAATTTGCAGGAGTCTCCGGTCACCTAGGATGAGGGAGCAGAGTCAATAGGTGTGACTGTCCATCCCCCTGCAGTCCACCCATTGTGCATGGCATACAGCCATGTGCCACACCCCTGTAATGATGCGCGACCACCCACAGTGACCATGTCCACAAGACCTGCCCACCCAGGGAGCCACAGCCATGTGGATCACTGCACACACCCACCGCCCATGTCCTGCACAGCACCACCATGTCTGTACAGTAACGTGGCTATGCGGTATGAAGGCAGTGCCACAGCCATGTGCCCGGTGCACGCATGGACCACCACTGATGCACTCCCAGACATGCAGTGCCACTGGACAGTGCTGACTGTCACAAGTCACGTGCATGACAGTGGTGTCCATGGATGGTGGCCATGCCCCACTGCCCACCCTGTTACACAGCATGCAATAGTAATCATGGAGTTATGGCACTCACCCTCATCGGGCCGGTCAGGTCAGCAGTGATGGTTCCCGTCCTGCCTGGACACTCTGTCCTCCTCCCTCCACCGCTCCTCCCTCATCCAGCGATGCTCATCCATGCCTGTGGGGGAAACAAGGAGAGAAGAACATTAGCATAATCCCAAAGCAAAGTCCCCTTGCCCCAATGTGTGTGCCCACCCAGCCAGACCCACCCACCACACACCCTGTAAACACCGCTACAGCCAATCCTAGACTAGCCTTCCCCTATGTGCTGGACACATACAACATTGTTACCCATATGGACAATACAAGTGCATTGATGGATCCCCCACCTGGACGTGGCACCGTGCCCCTCCTGGCACATGACTGCAGATGGGCTACTAGGTCCGTCTTCCTCCTCCTGAGGTCCCCATAGCAGTGCTGGCACTGGTCTGCAGTCCTCCTCCATCTGGTGGCTTCCTCCAGGTCAGTGGCCACCTCCTGCCACACCTGGGTCCTGGCCCTGTCCAGTGGCACCTCTCCAAACAGAGGCCCATGGTGTGGCTCGACAGTAGCCACCAGGTTGGCCAACTCTATGGCAGTCCACTGTGGAGCTCTTCTGTGTGCCATCACAATGGCTATAGTAGACAATATGGCATTCTGCAGCGCGGTACAGTGCTGCCATCCCCTATTGCACTGTTACTGAACAGCGCGATAGAGGTGCACCCATGCTAGATGCATGGCGCCAAGGGGGCAAAGGTCAGGCACAGGGTCAAGGGTCTCTGGCGCAAGGCCACACACAGTGCCATCGGGCGACGATGCATATAGCGCAATTGGTTGCCTGTTTGCCAGTGCCACAGCGGACTATCGGGCAGTTGTGCCATTGCGCCTATGGAGGCCCATTGTCACAGCGCCATGTAGTGACCTTCGCTATAGCGCCACTGGCACAATGATGGCCGTGCCCTGCATTGACCATCATGCACAGCATGTCAGCAGCATGGCAGACGCCAGCGTCAGCAGCCTGGGCTTGCACAGTGAGGTGTACTACGCATGCCATGGAACTGCGCCATTGGCTCAGCACGTTCAACACAATTACGCAAAACGCAAAAGCGCGATATTCAGCTGTCATATGCTAATCATCCGATCAGCCATTCAATGGTGCAGCACCGCGATTTGCATCTAATTAAAGTTGCTCCTCACCTAATTTGCATGGATTGCGCTATAAAGGTAACTGCAGTTTATTGGTGAGTTGCATACTGTGTGGGAGTGTGGACTGTGGATTCAGGGACATGCTGTGGACTGCACAGTCACAGGTAACCACTGCCATCTTTACAGGCTGAATAATGACTGAGCAAGTTCTGGGTGAGGAGGACAACGATGGTGGGCGGAAGAGGAGGTCCAATTTCATGAAGGCCGAGACCGAGGCACTTTTCGAGGCCTACCTGGATCAGGAGCCACTGCTCAGAGGATCGCGGGGCACCCCTCCGGCCCGTGCTGCTGCATGGGAGGAGGTGGCACGTGCCGTGAACCTGCATGGCAGCCACCAGCACTCCATGCAGGAGTGTACGAAGAAGATGGGTACTGACAGGAGGAGGGTGAAGGAGAAGGTGGCTGCCATCAGGGCGGCACGTGCTGCAACAGGCGGGGGATGGCTGGAGGTGGTGCAGCTCATACCAGCAGAGGACAGGCTTGCTGCAAGCATGCACCACAGTGCCATAGAGGGAGTCCTGGGCAGTGGCTTCCAGACAGGTGGTGGCCCATCTCTGCATGGTAAGCCATGGTCTGCCTTGGGGGGGCCGGGTAGGTTACACGCAGTAACGTGACTTTGCTTTCCCTTACAGATCCTGAGCATCTGCATGGGTCAACGTTGGTGGGCCTGTCCACTGAGGACAGTCGGCCAGAGTTGGAGTTTGGACCATCCACCTCCACAGGTTTCTGTGGATCGGCATGACAGTGGGGCTGCCTGGCTGTCCACACTGATGTCATTGAGACAGGTGTGGGGGAAGCCCTTCCTGTGTCTCAGCGTTCTGGCGTCCAATGATGCCAGCACACTGTGGCTGTGGCTGGGGCAGAGACCTGCACCAGTGATGAAGACACGACCATCATGGGCAGTGACACGTGTGTGCCACGGGATGGACACACAGCAGGTCAGCTTGCGCCCATGGCTCTGGCTGGTACCGCTGTGTGGGCCAGCATGTCAGCACAGTCCCAGGCTGTGTCTGTCAGCACCAGTGGGACTGTTGCAGTCACAGCGGCGGCACTACTGAGCCCTTGGGTGCAGCGGCCGGAGGGGCAGCAGCAGCAGCAGTCGCCCACCGGGACTGGGGGTTCAGGGTTCAGCAGTGGTGTCTGTGCACCACCTGTGGACTTGCCCATACCTGGTCCTGGTGTGCAGCACCCACCCTCAAGGGGTGCTGAACATCAGGCCTGTGCACACCCTGAGGGACAGAATGCCGAGGAGGCAGACGACCTCTTGGATGAGCACACCCGCCTACTGCAGGCATCGGTCCAGCAGCAGATGTGGCTTGCAACGTCCGTGGAGGCACTGTGTGTGGCTCTGGAGTGGGCAGAGGAGTGTCACAGCAGGGACACCGATAGGATCATGTCACGGATGGACCGTTTGTGGGAGGATGTGACCGCTGCCATTGACAGGCTTGCACAGCCGTTAATTGCTGTCATGGCCACAATGGGCACACAGTCAGGTGCCCATGCGTTGCTCACACCACGCAGTGCGCTATCCACTCCCCATTCCCGGCGTCATGTGACACCCACCCTGTTTATGCCGGGTTCAGCTGTGGGCATCCTGAGCACGCCTGGTGCAGGCATGTTCAGTGTGCTACAGACCCCTGCATGGGCATGGCCGCGTTTGCACAGTGGAACCCCTGGGGGACCATCAATGCCACCCCATGAGGCCCATGGTCAGCCTGCCAGTGCTGGCGGGTCTCGTTGGGGCAGCCCACGTATCTGAGGTGGCCGTGGCACTGTGCCATGAGACTGACCTGTCTCCCAACATGGGCACTGTCTGGTGCTGCCCTGTGTGCATTGTGTGTTTTGGTGGGCAGTGCATGGGTGGGTGCCCGGCCCTGCACGCGGACACACGGTCCACCTGCACACCCTCCCGGCTGCTGTCTGCAGGTATGTGTGCATGATGATGCCTGCATTGCTCTGTACACCAAAGTGCAATGGTGCCCAGCATCTGACACACGCACATGGACAGACAGTGGACGTGGTGGCCTGTGGACATGTGTGTTGCTAGTGTTGGTGTTCTGGGTCGGTGTTCCTCCTGCCCTCTTTGCACGTTTGGTGCATTGTGTGTGTGCATGTGTGTGTGTCCGTCCATGTGGCATGTTGATGTTCACCCATCCCTGGTTGTGTGTGTGTGTGCTTCTGTGCCCTGCCACATCCTTTGCCAGCATGCACCCCTCGTGTGTTTCCATGCGTGTTTGTGGGTTGTGCCTTAGCCAGTGGTGGTTGTGCATGGCACCATGACTTACCTGGGTTGGCTGAAGTGTTCCTCTGTGATGGTGTCCCGGTGCAGCTGTGCCAGCCGGATCAGTCAGGGGTCCCGTCAGCCAAGAGGGGGCTGCCCATCACCATCATCACCGGCGTCCCCATCGTCCCCATCGCTGTCCCCCTCTTCGACCTGTACGGCTATCTCACATTCTTTGGCCATGTTGTGCAGGATGCAACAGGCCAGGAATATCCCATAGGCCTTTGAGGGGCTGTACTGTAGGGCACTGCCAGAGGTGTCCAGGCAATGGAAACGTGCCTTCAGCATCCTGAACACCCACTCCATGACATTGCGTGTGGTGGCATGTGCTTCATTGTAGCGTTGCTGCGATGGGGTCATGGGCTGCTGGTAGGGTGTGAGCAGCCAGGGACGGAGTGGGTATCCACTGCCACCTGTGTGCAGAGGGTGGAGGTTAGTTTCGTGTTCAGCTTTGGCCTGCCCCAAGCCCTGTGGGCCACACCCACGGCACCTTTGTCCATGCCCCCCCAAGGCCCGTGATATGTCTATTTGGTTTGTGTACTCACCCACTAGGTGTCCTGTGGGGATGTCCCCACTCTCAAATCAGTGGCACAGTGCCGACTGGTGCCAGATGTATGAATCGTGTGCTCCCCCAGGGTGATTGGCACAGACATTGATGATGCGCCCACTGGCATTGCACACCACCTGGCAGTTGATGCTGGAATAGCCCTTGCGGTTCATGTATGAGGCCCCCTCCTCACCAGGTGGTGTGCGTATGGCCACATGGGTGCAGTCTATTGCCCCTAGCACGCCAGGCATACGTACTACCCTGTAGAACTCCTGAATGTTTGCTGTGCACTCTGCTGCAGTGCTGGGGAAAAGGATGTACTCCACAGCATGTGGCAGCAGTGCGCTGAGGAATTGGGTGAGGATGCGTGACGTGGCTGACTGGGTTATGCCTGTGGTGTCTCCAGTTGGTCTCTGAAGGTACCCGGCGCAGCAAGCACATGCAGGTTACCTTTGTCTCCACTGACAGGGCATGACTCCGTCGTGGGTGCCTGCATCACATCACTGCACAGCTCACAGAGCCACCTCAGTATTGCCCTGTTCAGGCAGTACCGGCCCACAATCTCGGTATCTGTATACAGCTCAAAGCTGGTGCGGGCTTGGTACTGCCTGTTGGGGGCATACCACTGACGGGCCCTTCCACGGCCACGTCCCCCTGCCGCCTGCCTTCTCACCCCCCTCATTACAGCCTCCATGTGGAAGGTGGCACTGGCCATGTCCCTGGCTTGTGTTCCCCCCCCCAGCAGCTGTTGCTTTGTTTCCCTCACTGTCCTGACTGCTACCTCCCCTGCACCGGGTACACCTGTCTGTGCTGGCCTCTGGAATGTGTGGCTCCACACACCTTCCCTGTGCCTCTCTTCTGCTGTTTGTTTTCCCTGGCCTGCCCTCTTTCTCACACTTTCCATGTGCCTGCCTCTCCCCCTGTGTCATGTGGCTTCCCTGTAGTATTCTTGCACCTCTTCCTTGCTCCTTTTTATTTTGGCTCATTTCCGCTATGGCGCAACTTCTGCTTGCTCCACTCTTGCACATTGTGCAAGTCTTTGAACATCACACTGCGCCCTTTATGCATGGTTCCTCCCCCTTCGGTTGCGCATGCCTTCATTATCATTGCGCTGTTGCTCAGCATGTTTTCGGTGGCGCAACTGCCTCCTGCTGAATATCGCAGAATGGCACAATTTCGGACTTGTGCGAGCGTGACCCTATTGCACTTAGCTTAACTCTTTTGAATATCCAGGCCAAGGTGTTTAAGTCTCTTATCTCCCAAGACTTCGTCTGTTGTTTGCTGCATTTGCAGTGCAATGGGTGCCTCACTCAGAGCTGCTAGCTCTTTTTTCTCTCACCCATTTTGTGTAGTCCCACGTTGTGATGTCTGGTGATATCACTCTGAGTGTCCGCATATCTGCAGAATGGTTGCTATGCAACCATACACTATTGCTTATGAAAGAAACTGGGTTTGCACAAAACAAGATCTATTTACATGAAAAAGTGGTTGAAACTAGCCTGATGTATTCATTTTTGCTCTCTCATTCTTCTTTCATTATAGAAACAGCTTTTATATACAGCTACAAGGGTTTACTGATTTTGTGGGGTATATGTTGGGCTGCAGGAGAAAACTACCCTCTGGAAATGTTCTGTACTGTCATTCATTTTACTTTGTGACAACATCTTATGTCTTTATTGCATTATCTATACAGATACAGCAGACACCTTCATAATATTTAAGTGCTTTGTTTCTAGGTAATCTTTTAAAGCTTTCTTATCCTCTTTTGTCACCTAATTTCTTACATCATAACTACGGAGGTCAAATAATTTGACCTCCCTACTGTAAAATTTAATTATTCACTTAATTTTGTATATCTCTTAACTTTTTCTATTCCTTTGTTTGTTCAATTATCCTTTATTGAGTTTTATGTGTCCACTGATTTACCCTGTTAAGATACTCAATAAGTGTTTTTTCAAGACCTTATTCATGTACATACCTTTTACATTATGCATTTTTTGTATACGTTTACTTGTTATGTTTAGTTCTTAACATGCTGCTGTTGTTCTATACATTTGTAAAAGCTGGTCACACATTTTCAAACCAACTCTCTGTCATAATAGATGTTTAAGTACAAGCATTCCAATTAGTTTCAATGTTCATACCAATACCTGTCTCAAGTGTTCTCATATAAAATATCCACTTCATTTTGGTTTGTAATAACAGATCTTTATGACTGCCTCCTCTTTCTGGTACAGTCACTTTCTCCAAACCCCAGAAATGCAAGGATGCTCCATTATGCCCTGCTGAGGCAAAATGCATTGCCACTGGAGATGTTTAATCTTTTCTGTGTATATCTCCCTTATGTTCTTGAATTCTCATTTTCAACATTGTGCCTGTTTGTCCAATATATAACTTATTACAGGGACATTGGATCACATACACTACCCCTTCACTTGTGCAGTCTATATGCTGTTTGATGTTGAATGACTGTCCTGAGTATAGATGTACATAATTTTGTTTTTTGGATGTGCGACTATATACAGAACATCTACCACATGGCATCATCCCCGGTGCCAGTGGCCCCAAGAATAGCTGATCTTGCTTATTTTCTGGAAGTTTAAATTGTGACTGTACTAGCTGGTCTTTCAAATGTTTCCTTTTTTTGCTGCTATAATCAGTTTATTTTTGTAACTCTGGTATTTTTATATTGTCCATCTGTACCAAGTACCAATGCTGGTTGATTATTTTCCTAATTTCAGTTAGCTTATGATTGTACTTGGTTGCTAAAACAACACGCTGTGGACCTACATCCATCCCTCTCGGTCTTAAGATATCCTATCTATTTTTTTGTTGAATCCTTTGTTTTGCCTTAGTTAATACTCCTTCTTTATATCCACGTTCCTTGAACCTATCTATCATGGTATCTGTCTCCCTTTCAATATCTGTCAGTGCTACAGTTTCTTTTAACTCTCATAAGCTGAGAGAAAGGGATAATGTTTTTTAATTTGGATTCATGAAAACTGCTCCCATGTAGTACTGTATTCCTGTCCATTTCTTTTCTGTATAATAATGTCTCTGTCCTGTTGTTTTCTATTTTTATTAGTAAATCCAGGTATGCTATTTGTTTCCTGTCATAATTCATTGAACATTTTAAATTTTCATCTTTGCTATTTAGTTCCTCATAAAATTTGCCAAGTTCCTCTTCTGTTCCCTCTCACATCATAAAGATGTCATCTATATATCTAAGACATACATTGGCTTTTCCTGGATAGATGTCTGGGTTTCCGTGGATGGGGCTGGCAGTATAGCCTAGAGGTTAGAGTAACAAGCTGTGAACAAGCGTGGTACATCCAGCAGACCAGACCTTGGTTTGATTCTCACAACCTCCACTTGCATACTGTGTGACTCTGAGCAAGTCACCTAACCGCTCAGTGCTCCCAAGTCACCCCTGGAAACAGGCACTTATGCCTAGTGGGCCTTACTCGGTTATCAAAGACTAAAATAAAAAATAAAAATGTCTAAATTATTCATATAGTCGTTTGCATATGGGGGGCACCATGGTAGACCCTATTTCTGTCCCTGTATTTTGTTGATAGAAAATTCCATCAAACTCAAAGTAGTTCCTTTTTAATATGACCTCACCTAGTTCTTGTAATATTTGTGTCTTTGATTTGGTATTACTGCCTCTCATGTCTAGAATCTGCCCCATACAGTGTATACCTTCTTGATGTGGTATAGAGGTATAAAGGTCCGCTATGTCCAGTGTGACAAGAATTTCATCATCTTGTATACCCCTTTCTGATATTTCCCTGAGTTTTAAAATCATGTCCGTAGTATCTTTGACATATGATTCTGTCGACTCAATAAGTGGTTGTAAGTGAAAGTTAATATACCTAGAAATAGGTTCAAAAACTGAATTAATGCCGGAGACCATAGGTCTCCCCGGTGGGTTAATTATACTTTTATGGACTTTACATATAGAGTAAAAAGTGGGTATTCTGGGGTATTCCTTGGTTAAGATTTCCGCTTCCCATGGGTGGATCCAACCCATGACTAAGAATTCTTCTTCGGTGTTATCTATTTCAGTTTTGATTCTTTTAGTAGGGTCACCTTGCAATTTTTCATAATTTTCTTGTTTCTCTAATAATGTCATACACATTTTTCTCTACTGGTTTCTGTCCTGGATCACAATACCACCACCCTTATCTGCACTTTTAATTACTATAGTTGTATCTCTTTTTAGATTTTCTAGTGCTGTTCTTTTTTCTTTTTTAAGGTTAATATGTTGGGGATGTAAATTGTTTACATCTTTGAATAGATTCATAATTTCTTTTTCAGTTACTATACAAAAGGATTCTATCCCATGATTCCTGCCTGTCGGAGGATTGTACTTAGATTTTATCTGCATAGATTGTCTAAGTTGTTGTTTATATTGGTCTGTTTGGGGTGTACTTTCATTCCCAAATTGGTTTTTTAATCTTAGGGTTCTGTAGAACCTCTGTAGGTCTACCTCAAGGTCAAAGAGGTTGACAGATTGTGTTGGTGCAAATGATAGTCCATAGCTTAGTACATTGATTTCTTCCTGTGTCAATATCTTGTGGCTCAGGTTAAAAATAGGTATTATGCTGTGTTCTGTTGTGTTCTGCCTCTGCCTGTTCCTGTTTGCCTGATTTGTCTTCCACCTGGTCCTCCTCCCCTGCCTCCCCTCCCCCTCAGAATCCTTCCCCATGTCTGCAGTGGTCTCTCTGGTGTGTTTGATTTCTTAATTCATATCTGTTCTCCCTATCCATTGATGTGCTACTTTGAGGTGTGTCTGGTTGTTGTGCTTCATCCGTCCCCCTTTGTGGGTCTCTGGTGTAGCTATTATCACTGTCTGCGCTGTCGTATGTGTTATATCCACTACTTTGATATGTTTTTCTTTTATTGAATTTTTTGTATGTGTACACCCTTTTATCTTGGTAATCATTTGTATCTCTGATGAATTTTTTTATTTTCTGTTGCTTAAGACATTCTTCATATTCTAGTAATTTTTGTTGACAGTCCTCTAGGTTTTTTTAAATTCTTTCTCTTAGAAGTTCAGCTTCAATGTTTGTTCTGCTAATCTAATGTCTACCTCTAGTGTTTGCCGTTCATCACTGATAGCCTCTATAAGGTCAAACTTAAAGTCAGAACTGGCTCAGTTTCTGATGCCATCTCATCCCATGTGTTATCCAATTTTGTTGATTTTATGCCCAAATGTGGTTCCACATTGATCCTTAACCCTCTAGAGATTCTATTGTACTGTAGGTATTCAGGCCAGGCCATTCTTGTCTGCAATTTTTGTATTTCAAGTTTTCTACTTTTTGTGCTGTTTTGGTCCTTCTCCCATCTGGACAGACAGGTCTCTGTTTCCCCTCATAGCTGCGAAAAGCCTCTTTTTCTCTTCATCAGTAAAAGTACCACAATGTAAAGTGCTTTGCATACTTCCTCCTATGTCAAAGAATACGTGTATATTAGAATTATGCATTCTCTATTTCTAAGAAATAACCACTGATATGCACTAAGTAATAGCTGCTCCAAATGATTGGCCCAAGGCCTTCCTGCATTAATTATTAGTCAGAAATTTTAATTTCTACCAACATCCACCTTAATCCACCTCCACCTCACAGTGAACCATACAACATGCAAAAATACAAGATGGGGAATGTTTTTTTTATTCTCTAATCTTCTTTCTTCAGCCCCCCTCAGAGGTGCTAGATAAATTCAAAATGCAAAATGTGGGGTCAGGAGGCCCTTTAAATCATCACATTTCAACAATGTTTAGTGATCATTTCATTCTTGCTTCTTTTATTTTCTGATCCCCTATGTTTCTCTCTAACATAGAGTTTATTCACGAGGTATAATTTTTTTAATATTCTTTTTATCTGTTGGTACACAATTTTTAATACATTGTTTAATGTTGTGAAATTACATGTATTAAAATATTTTCTACAATCTATTTTCTTTAGTTGGGTACAAGATACCACTGCTGTGCATATACTTCTGACATCTCTTTCAGAAATTTCCTCACATCAGAGGCCTTCGCTTAATTACATTCATATATTTTTTGTATTTCTCTGTAAACAGGAAATATCCTCTTGTTATGGTTCTCTTTAGTTAAAGCCATATTTTTCAAGCAATGTATTTTACTACAGCCAAAAATGGCTTGTGCCCTCTTTAACAGAGTTAGCAGTGCACCTTGATTTTCTGATCAGGCTGTTTCCTTTGGGGTGATAGAATTAGTCTGTAATGATATAAGTGTTTGAAATTGTTTTTAAAAAAGTTTTCCTCAATTGCTTCTTTTCTATTTTGTTCTCTTTACTACTATACGCTTTTAAGATAAGGTGTTTACGTTTCTTACCCACCAAGACTTTGGATGTTGTTTGCTGCATTTGCATTGTAATGGCTGACTCATTCAGAGCTGCTAGCTCCTTCTCCTCTTACCCATTTTGTGTAATCTCATGTTGTGATGTCTGGTGACATTGCTCTATGTCCACGCATGTGCAGAATGGTTGCTATGCAACCATACACTGTTGCTCATGGAAGAGACCGGGTTTGCACAAAATGAGCTCTATTTACATGAAAAAATGGCTGAAACTAGCCTGATTTATTAATTTTTGCTCTGTCATGCTTCTTTCATTATAGAAATTACTTTTATATACAGCTACAAGGGTATACTGATTTTATGGGGTCTATGTTGGTCCGCAGGAGAAAATTGCCCTCTGGAAATGTTCTATACTGTCATTCATTCTACTTTGTGACAACATCTTATGTCTTTGCTACATTATCCATACAGGTACAGCAGACACCTTCATAATATTTAAGTGTTTTGTTTCAAGGTAATCTTTTAAAGCTTTCTTATCCTCTTTTGTGACCTAATTTCTTACATCATTACTATGAAGGTCAAATAATATGACCTCCCTACTGTCAAATTTCATTGTTCATTTAATGTTGTATATCTCTTTACTTTTTCTGTTCCTTTGTTTGTTCAATTATCCTTTATTGAGTTTTATGTGTCCGCTGATTTACCCTGTTAAGATACTCAATAAGTGTTTTTTCAGGACCTTATTCATGTACATATCTTTTATATTATGCATTTTTTGTATATGTTTACTTGTTATATTTAGTTCTGAACATGCTGCTGTTGTTCTATACATTTATAAAAGCTGGTCACACATTTTCAAACCAACTGTATGTCATAATAGATGTTTAAGTACAAGCATTCCAGTTAGTTTCAATGTTCATACCAATACCTGTCTCAGGTGTTATCGTATAAAATATCCACTTCATTTCGGTCTTTAATAACAGATCTTTATGACTGCCTCCCCTTTCTAGTAACAATGTCAAATACTTATGTCATTACAGACAAATTCTATCATCCCTAAGGAAGCAGCCTGATCAGAAAATCAAGGTGCACTGCTAACTCTGTCAAAGGGGGCACAAGCCATTTTTGTCTGTAGTAAAACACATTGCATGAAAAATGTGGCTTTAACTAAAGAGAACCAAAACAAGAGGTTATTTCCTGTTTACAGAGAAATAAAACAATCTATGACTGTAATTAAGTGAAGGCCTTTGATGAGAGGAAATTTCTGAAAGAGAGGTCAGAAATATATGCACAGCAGTGGTATATTGTACCTGACTAAATAAAATTGATTGTAGAAAATATTTAACCTCATGTAATTTCACAACATTATAAAATGTACTAAAAATTGTGTATCAACAGATATAAAGAATATAAAGAAATTACACCCCGTGAACAAGCTCTATGTTAGAGCGAAACATAGGGGATCAGAAAATAAAAGAAGCAAGAATGAAATGATCACTAAACATTGTTGAAGTGTGATAATTTAAAGGGCCCCCTGACCCCACATTTTCCATTTTGAACCACACAGAAATTACCCTTAAAAACCCATTAGCCTTTTTTGTTAGAAATGTGGGCATTTAGTGGGCTTCTACAGACACCTTGGGTTGTATACACACCAAATTTCAAGCTTATACCACCGAAATTCAAAAGCGTTAACTTCTGTGTGGTGCTAGTGAAGCAAAGGCATTGGCAACCACACAGGCCAGCAGACAGTTTAGTTTTTTTTTCCCTTCACAGCCACCACACAGAAATTTCTTTCAAAAACCATTTTAGCCTCTTTTGTTTTAGAAAGCTGAGCACTTGGAGGGGCTTCAGGGAACACCTAGGGGAACATGTATATTGAATTTCGGGACAGATATTCAAAACTTTGCCTCAGGGCAAAATTATCCCATAGCAAATTGCACACAACATTCAAAGGAATAGCCCAGGGGCTAAAACAGCTGAATATAGTGTGCAAACGAAGCTGGGCAAACAGGGCTGAGAGTACAGTGCAAAAAATAGCCTGGCCAAGAAGAGAGCATTGAATATAGCAAAGAAGACAGCTCTGAATATAGCAACTGGGCAGTGCAAACAGCAACAGCAGCACAGGGCACACAGAGGAGAAGTCAATCACAGGTGAACCATGTGTCCACTGGGGGCACATGCAAAGCAGTGGAGCCTAAAATGTGAAAACCTGGGCATACAGCAGTGTACAACACAAACAACAGCAAAAGAAACACCAAAGACAATGCCAAGAGAGGAACCCCAAAATGCAGAAACACCGTATGGATGTGAACTATGGAAAAGGTGCAGAGATGGGACAGTGGTGATGTGATCCACAGAAAGGACCAACCATGCCTGTGTGGCAGTTCAGACTCGATCAGTGCCCACTCTGCACAGGGGGGAGGGGCAAGGATCCCTGACACAGATCAGGGGACAGCACACCACAGGATACACAGTGGGAGGACACAGGGGGGATGGACATCAGCCATAGCCACATGGATAAAGCCATACAGAGGCCCGCAGACCAAGGGCCCCCATCAGACAATGCCATCAGAGTGCACCTAAGGAACAGGGAACAGACCATGTCCATGGGCAGACCCAAGACAGATGTCATCTGTCACACACACAGGACATGCAGGGTACCCATGGAGAAGAGAACGTGTTAGCCAAGTGGAGGAGAGCCCCACCATGCCCAAAACAACCTACTGCCAGATGCGCAGCCACAGACAGCACAAGCAGAGCTGTTGTAAAACCAGCACCACAAGAGATGCCAGGATGGCATCCACCATAGTGAACTAGATGGTCAGTAGGTGCAACACACCACAGCAGTGACACTGACTACAGTTACCCAAGAAAAAGACAGGATACAGGAATGCAACAAGAAAAAAATATGTATTATAGAAATGGCAAACCAAACCATGTACAAATATTTACAATACAAACAAAAAACAAAATGGGGTGGGGGGTGGGAACAGGGAAGGGTGAAAAACAAGGGAAGGAGGAGACTAAGGGTACACAGCCTACTGCTGGTTCTGCACAGGAAGCCTCTGTTCTAGTATGTCCATGATACTTCTGGTCTCCTGAATGAGCAATGCCTGCTGCTCCAATAAGTTTCTCTGCTGCCACACAATCCTCCATAGGAGATTGTCCCAGCCTTCCCCTTCCTCAGGATGCCTGGCCCACAATTAGCTGCGACATTGACCTTTTGGGAGGAATGATGCCCATGTAAGAATGGTGCTCTGACACTGTGGAGCAATGCAGAACTCAGGATGTGGCTCTAGAGATGGACAGCATGCCCCAGCCACCATGCCCATGTAACCAACAATGGAAACAGTGCACATGCCACAGCACTAAACCCCATGGTACACATGCCCATCCCATGCAGATGTGAAGGCCTATAAGGCCATTACCACCACCACCACAGATGGGACGATGCCCCATGTATACCCAATGCAGTCCCTGTCACAGTACAGCTACACAGCCCCCCAGTGGTAAACCACAGTCTGCCCCATAGCAACAAATAAACAAACCATTGCAACAGAATGAATGGGACATGCTGCCCAATGGAACAGAAGGTAGAGCCAGGTGACTTTATGACATCACAATCACAAATCTCACAACCAATGTCCACATGTCAACAGACTGTGGGCTGTAGTGGCCATCCACAGGATTGTGTAGCAGAAAGGGTTCAGGTGTCCCGACACCCCCCCTGCACAGCCACAGACACCAACCATGACACAAATGTGTCATATGGACATGCGTCGAACACAGTACCCCAGGACTATGATGCACCACTGAGGCATACAGCAGTAGCAACCACCCACCCCAGAAGACAACGGGTCGGTAGCCACAGTGTGCAGCACAGCCCTGACATGGTGGCACACCAGGAGAGTACAGCACAATGTGACTGGTATGCATGCGTAACACAGATGGTGTGCACACATGCCCACGCCACTGTGTGAACACAATGTCCACAGGAACCATATCCAGGCCATAGGCATGCCATGCGGTGTATGCATGCTGTTGGCAGACATGCAACCACAGAAACCTGAAAATACATCCACCCAGCATCACACAGTCATGAGTACCATACACCACATGGCCACCATACAATGTATACAGTGCAAACATCTCCATGGCACATGTACAGGTGTCATGCACCGAAGTACACAGAAGTTGGCCACAGGCAATGGTACAATACAACCGTGTAATGGTAACAGATACACCATGCACAGCACACATGGAGAACACAGTGGGATAACAGCACCACAGACAGCCCAACGGTGTTGACTGACGTGCCCATGTTGGACCATAGGCCACCATGCACAGTCCAATGTGCAAGGTGCAAGGAGGCTGTCATGCCCATGCCACCATGTCACAGACACAGATGTAACACAGGGCCACTGAATGGCAGACATGCAACAACCAGAGTGTACATGCAGCACAGCAGGACAGCAGTACCAAGGAGGGTGTGTTCTCATGTAGGCATGTGCGGCATGCAGAGTACAAGCCCCGCATGGCTCGGGTATGCAGGGCACAATATGATGCAGCAGTGCAGGACTGTGAGCAGCCGTGTGCTGCCACACCACAGGCCCACAGTCTGTGTGGGCAGGCTGAGCAGTATCCAGGTGTACCATACCACAGGAAACAGTAGGTGTGTGCAATGCTGTCCCCAACAGCACAACACCATGGGCATCCCATGGCCACATGCCCCCAGGACCAGTGACATGACATAGGGCAAATGCACATATGTTGGTGACCCAGTGCCATATAGGGTACCAAAGATGCCCCACCCAGCAACATACGTAACACAAGTAGGCAACATAGGAACATACTCACATGTGGCATCCTGCTGCCCATCACTGCTGTCCCTCTCCCACTGGTTTTGATCCTAGGGCCTCTGGCTGCACCCTTGCTGTCCTCTGGCATTGCGGTCTGCAGAGTGAAGGGAATACACCAGTGTCAATACATTCATGGACATCGATAACCCCCCCTTAACTGTGGCAGGTAGCCATTATGCAACTGTCGGTGTAACGTGCCCACCCCAACAAGAATATGTCGCATGGGACACATGTGCACTGTAGGTGCAATGTACATGTACTACACAACTAGTGAAGGACAACACTGATACTTGTCACGTGATGCCATTAATGCACATCACATGTACAACCACAGACACAGGCACTGTGGACCCACACACGGGCACCACTGTACCCCTAGTGTTGCACACAGTGCACTGCATGGGACATACCTAGCAGAATGACAGGCATGCATACAGTGACCTTCCCTACACAAATGTACCCACATGTGTAGTGTGTACATGGCTGCCCACACTCACTGACATGCAAAAGGCTCAGTTATGAGAAAGGTGTCCATTTACCTGGTGCAGGCACAGTGCCATCACACACCATATATCTGAATCTCTCCAACCGCTGTCTCTCCTGGTACTGCAGATCAACATAGCAATGTCAGCACTGTTCACCAGTGTGGGCAATCCCTGTCTGCTACGGCAGGTGGCACTCAATTGATGCCCATACCTGTCTCTGAGGCCTAACCCCCTCCTGAACCTCCCTGAAGAGCTGGTGCTCCCTGGCCATGACCAGCTCAATAAGGTTGGCCATCTCGGTCTCCCCACCACCTCTGATCCCTCTGGATCACTGCCCTGACATGCCTTCTTTACACTATTACAGTTTTACGCTAGCTGTGGACGGTACTGTGCAAAATAGTATAGCGCTGTGCTAAGTCAGATGTGCACCACTGAGCATGTGTGACTCTTACGTGACCTCCTCTGTGCTGATATCATCGTGCATGCATCCTAGGAGTGGTGCTAAATCATTTTACCTGGCGCAATCCAGTTAGCACTGCGCCATGGCGCAAAACATTTGCTCTGCGCAATCACGATTGCCAGGTGCAAAAAATTGCTATATTTAGAGGTGGTATGCAAATGCGCCTACTTAGGCAATCTGGGTGCAATCCACCACATTAGCATTTCATTATGGTCTCATTTGCATGCATTACCATGTGCGGATTACCCGGGCTATTTCTGTGGTGAATCAGCACCACCTGCACAGCTGGCTGGAACTGCAGGTAGAAGGCTGAATACTGAGCTGATAACACTAGGCCTCAACATGTCCCAGGAAATTACTTCCCCAGGTACCGGTAGGTGTCCCTCAGTCAATACCCTGTTATTATGCTCTGCATCATTGTGTGAGGTCTGTTACACTGACATGGGTCATAGTTTATGTCTGGGAACTTAAATGGGGTGTAATCAATCAGGTACTGCAGAATGTTGCAATCATATTGCAGCAGGCCCAGCATGCAGATGTGTACATTTATAAAGCTGCACTGCTGTTGTCTCACCACATGTATACGCTGTCACAGTGGCTGTGGCTGCGCACACTGTGACATGCATATGGATGTCCATGTGCATCCACAGGCATGCATAGGGTTCCTGGTGGAGGGAGCACAACACAGAACACAGCATTACTATTCACATGGCTGGCTCTGTGGCGCCTTCATGTGTATGTGTACCCCATGCCATGCTGAGCATCAACCAGGACACAGTGTTCACTCTGCCACCCCCACCGGTCTGTGCGGCCACTGCATGTCACACAATCAGTAGGTGTGCAGAGCACACAAGGGTCCTGGTGCTGCACTCACAATGCAGGTTGCAGCTTGTATCTATGTTTCACATCAACACTGTCATGTGGCTGTTAACACAAGATGGACATGCAGAGGACATTGTTGGGCATGCACAGCATATGGTGTGGATGGTGACCCTACATCCCTGTGATACATGCCCACAGCCAATGCCACACTGTGACCCTTCAGTTGTGTGTAGTGCCTTTCTCTCATACACACACACACACACACACACACACACACACTTACTTTACAGGACAGCCACTGACTGATGGCAACTTGCATCCCAACACAGGTGCCTCTGATGGAAGGGAGAGGATCTGATGCCACAAGTTCTCCAGGGATGAGCTGCAGGCACTGGCAGATAGTTACAAGGCCAGGGAGCAAGCAGTGCAGCGGTACAAGAACACCGATGCCACGGTGAGGGACATGTGGGACCAGATAACAGCTGATGTGAATGTTGTAGGTGGATGGGGCCGCATGATGGATGCAGTATGCAAGCGATGGCATGACCTGCATTGTCGGGCCAAGGAGGAAGAGGCAGCATGCCACCATGCAATGCACTGTACTGGAGGAGGTCTGCGGCCTGTGGAGCTTGCAACACCAATGGACCCTATTATGGAGGTGGTGGCATCCGCCATCAGGTCTGTGGCTGTGGCAGGTGTGGACTTTGGTGGTTGTGAGACACAGCTGTCATTACACAGGACATGTGAGTACATGGTCGTGAGCCACCATGGTATGCATGTCTCTCATCGATATACTGGTTGCTCTGCTGTGTTGTTGAACATTGTTGTCCTGTGCACACATGTGTGCATTGTGATGGCCTGTGTGCAGCATGGAACTGTCTGGTGGTGTTTTCTATGCAGTACCAGAACTGCAGCATGTGACATGCTACCACAGTCATGTTGTGCACTGCAGACAGTATCCCTGTGCCCCTGCACATAGTGTGTTGCTTGGGAAAAGGTGTGCTTTCTGCAATTGGTGTTGCATGCTGCCACGTGTGTCACTAGGGGCTACACCTATTACTTCCCTTTGGGTTGCAGTCTTTATGTGTGTGTGGTGCGTTGGGTACATTTGGGGCTGGTCATGTGCATGCCTGTGGGAGTCATATTCCGACCATAGGTGTGCATGTGTAACACCTAGGTGGTACTTTCTAAGGGTTACCACCCCTGCCTGTATTGACAATACACAGGTTAAGGGGCCTGAGTTCTATAAATGGGTGCCTCTACCCAAAGGAATGGTACTGGAGTAGCTTAACTACTCTGGTATAGCCATCTGGGACACTATAACCACCCACCAACCCTTCTTTTGGCCCAGGTAATAACACAATGATGCATTCACAAGTAATAGACAGTAGTACTAATGTGCTCACCCCCTTTTCAGTTAACACCAGGGCTGGATCTGCTGCAACTGCCCTGAAGAGGCCCTGGAAAATAAGATCAGCAATGCAACAATGCATCATTAATACTGTAACCCAACTAATAATATGCACACTAGCCAGGTTAAACATGAAAAAAGACAATCATGTTTATTTAGGGGCAGTGATCGGGGGGGGGGTCATGAATCTAGCAGAATGATTAGCAATCTGATTCAAGTCAGGATTGTCTGGCATGCACGTTAAGTCCCAATTAAACAGTTCAACAACCCTGGGGACCCAGTATGTCATGCAGGCTAGCCTGAAGCATTGTCCGGGGTGGCCAGCGTTGCAGTTGTTGTTGGGCCCTTAAAGGAAGAAAAACAGTTAAGCATGCACACAACCCAATAATTTGTAATCCAAGCCAGATGGCTCTGTCTGTTGCAAGAACCCAGTAACAGAAACAATTAGTTGATACCACAATGATTATTGCTTTTGCTGCAGGGAGCTACTCTGATTTGTACTCACGGTACTGGAACCTGGGTGCAGGACAGGCGAGATGTAAACCTCATGGTGATGATCAGGAATGCCAGGGAAAGTAGGGTTGACATGGCTCACCTTCAGGATGTTGCTACCTACTCGATGGTGTTGTGCAGGGGGCCGAATCCCCAGGCTAGTCTTTCACCAAAAAGGTCTCTGAAGCACGAGTAGTGGCCTAGGCTGAGACGGCAGGGCCCTGCAGGATGAGCAGTTCTGCAAAAGTTTGTGATCTTCTGATGGTGCAGCCTCCAGCTGGTGTAATGGATCTGACCATGGGGAACCAAATCACAACCCACGAAACACATTCAGCATATTTACTGCACTAACTTCTTTGAACCACAGTTCGGATGATGTCCAGTTGCAAATTAACAGCTGAACTGTGCAAACCTTCCGCTCCTAGGGTCACTCTCTCACAAGCTGGGCCGATCGCTTCTGGAGCAAGTCTTCGGTTCAAATTCCAAATCACAAGTCACAGTAACAACTTCTTCTTTCTTCTGCTGCAGATCCAAGCCTCCAGGTCCATTTAGGTGCCAACACTTAAAACTACAGAATTCCTTCCCACAAGACCCCTGGGAACAGGCTCCATTTTAGGTCCTCAGTGATTCGATTGATCCAAATACTGGAAATCCAGAACCTAACATGATGGCTCCCATCAAAATGTTTGAGCTGCAATAAAAGCAGGTTAGACAAACTTCTCTATCTTTACTATGACAGCAAATTAGCAATAAACAATTACGGTTCCCAAAAAGGCTCCCTCTGCACAAGTAGCGACTACAGAATGGAGCAATATAACAGACAGTCTGGCTGGTCGCAAGCCTTAATTACTCGTACCCAGCCCAGACTAATTTCTAACACAGATTAGCTATGCTCTTAAAGAGACAGGCACAGAGGCTCACTAGGGCACTCTCACACAAATAGATAGCACTGCTTAAGACAGGACATCAGCCTGATAGTGGATATTTAGGAGCCCTGGAGGACATTATAGTAAACCCCAATTTATAGGGGGAGTTACACTCTTCCCTGTCTGGAAAAACTTGGCATCTGCATCAAGTCTACACTTACTATAAGAGTCTTTATACAAAGACATTAAACAAAGATACATGCATGTTCTCTTAGCATACCATAAAAATAGAAGCTGATGCATCAGTAAGACAAATATGTCATACCAACAGTACTGCTGTATTTTCCTTTAGCAATGACATTTCCATAAGGACGTATTTTTCATAACATTTCTCATAACAGTTTGCTATATTCAATCAATTGTACCCTTTACTCTTACAACTCTTGTTTGCATTGCCTCCTGTATGTTAACCTACATGGCTTGGGACCTATCCCTATCAGCTACACTAGGGCTGCATGGGGCAAGGGCATCAGTATACTGATTGGAGGGCTTTACTAATAACTTGGATATGGCAGAATAACCCAGTTTTGGAAGAGAGTTCTCAGAACTACTACTCACCTCTTTGTGAACTACAGGTAATAGAAGATCTACAGGCTTCCTGGGGAGTCATAACTGAGGTGTATCACTGGCTTTGTGGCTCTTTCAGACTTTCTGGGGGGAACAGGAACAGGTTCAGTTCTTTCAACATTGCTTGTCAATAAGTCTGCTTCTGAAGAAAGGGGTACCTCTGCACTGGGTGTGTGTTCTGGACTGGAAACACTTTCAGCTTTCTGTTCTGTTACCTCTGGTTCAACAAGATTACTTTCATTACATGCTTCTGTAATTCCAGATACGTCATCTAGAGGAAATTCCATGGAGTTTAAATCTTGTAACACATTACTGATACTTTCAGAATCATTTACTTCATTAACATTACTGTCCAAAGTATGGTCAGACTCATGGTTTGCCAATAGCTCTGAACTTTTTGGAATGTCGCCATTGGTACTTTCTGGTTCTGTCTCTCTTTCTTGGGGCTCAGCTAATTCCACAAGACACAAGCAGTCAGCTACATCAGAAGTCATACTTTGCACCTCACTTTCTTGGGGCACAGGGGCTGTGGAGAAAGCTAGTGGGTTAGTCAGTCCTGAGGGTCCAGCTTCATCTCCAAAATTGTACATGGGATTACCCTAAACAACTCAGTTCATAAGATGGGTAATAGGGAGCCTCACACTCACTGTCATTGGATTCAAACTGGCAGTTGATTTCATTTAGAACATGACTGATGGCAGGCCTTGAATCTTTAATAACTGTAGAGGGGGTTAACTGTCTCTTCTTAGCTGCTGCCCTGGTTACAGGCCCAGGGAGGGCAGTGTCTTGAGGTGCAGACTCAATGATGATTTGTCCAATAGCAACAAATTATTTTGGTGCATTGTCTTTTCAGATTGTGGGTCATTCTCTGGATGCACTTTATAGACTGGCAGATCCTCCAGCTTGCTGACAACAAGGTAGGGGGTGTGATGCCACCTATCGACAATCTTGTGTTTTCCATGTAGTCCCAAATTTAGCAACAAAACTCTGTCTCCAGGTTGCAGTTCTTGGGCCTTGACACATCTGTCGTGCCTTTCTTTGTTTGCTAAGTTCCTCTTTGCCGCCATGGTGTGGGTCAATTGGTAGGCATGGTTTAACTGGGCCTTTAACTTTTGAACATATTGAAGGTAATTCTCTGCTTTGATTCCATCAGGGGACACTCTGAAGAAGATGTCTACTGGCAACTAGGCTTCTTGACCAAACATCAGGAGGTAGGATGAGACCCCAGTGGCATTGCTTCTGGTGCAATTATAAGCATGGACCAAGGTGCTTATCTATTAGCTCCATTTGGACTTGTCCTGGGGATGGAGTGTACCCAACATGTCTAGAATTGTTCAATTGAACCTTTCAGGCTGTGGATCCCCCTGGGGGTGATAGGAGGTGGATCTGGACATTCGCACCCCCCAGAGTGAGAACATTTCCTTGATCAAGTGGCTTTCAAAGTCTCTCCCTTGATCAGAGTGGATTCTCTGGGGGCACCATAATGAACAAAGAACTTTTCAATTAGGACCTTTGCCACTGTGGGTGCTTTCTGGTCTTTGGTTGGCTATGTCTGGATGTAACTAATAAAATGATCAGTCACCACTAGCACATTGCCAATATTCTTTTGATCTGGTTCAAGACACAAGAAGTCAATACACACAAGTTCCATGGGTGCACTGATACAAATATTGACTGAAGGTGCAGCCCTCTGGAGCTGAGCTTTCCTCTAAAGACAATGACTGCAAGTTCTGATGTGAGTCTCAATGTCAGCCCCCATTTTTGGCCAATAGACTCGAGCATGGGCCAAGTCTGTAGTTTGGTCACAGCCTAAGTGAACCATCTGGTCATGAAGGGCCCCTAGAACCAGTGTAGATGCAGTGTCAGTGGCTCAGTAGGTAGCACACTTGCCTCTGAGGTCAGGAGATCAGAGGGCTGTGGGTTCAGTTCCCACATCTGGCACTTGGGTTAATATCCCAGTACTGACACTATAGTGCAGCATGAGAGGGGTGCTGCACTTCTGAGGTGCCGTCTTTTGGATGAGACGTTAAACCAAGATCCCATTTGCCTGGACTGGTGATAGTTCAGATGGATGTTAAAGATCCCATGGCACTTATTGAAAAGAGTAGGGGAATTTTTTATTGAAAACTTGAAAAGAAAATATACAAAATTGTATTGCATCATACAAAATCATAATGAAAGAAATTAAAACCAGAAACAAGTATTACAGCATACATGAAATACAAACAGAAATAATCTGTATATGTTCATAACCCCCATCCCATCCCCACTAAAAGAGTAGGGGAATTTTTTATTGACAAAATATAAAAGCATGATACAACCAAACAGTAATATGGCACATGAAAGCAGAAAAAAACAGAAAATAAATGAAAATATGTATTACATCATACATGTAAACAAAAAGTAAACATTACAGAGTATTTCTACCTGGAATCAAAGAAAAGAACAACATAAATGAATAATGAACATTGTACACCCAATAAAACAGTTGGTAAAGAGCTGCAAAGCCCCCAAAAAAGAAACACCCCCCCATCCCCACATGTAAAAATGTTAGGAGAAATGTTTGGCGAAATTATATCAAAACAAACATAAAGCAGCATTACATCATGCAAATCCAGAAAAATCAAGAACATAAAAAGTATTAGAACACACAGTAGCCCCAACCCGAAAGAAAACAGTAGAACCCAACCCTCTTCTCCTTCCTACTGACCGAGTAGGGGGAATCATAACAGAGTAACAGCAAAAACAAAAAATATAAACAGTGTGAAGCCACACAAAACAATATACAAAACACAGAACAAGAGACATCCAAAAAATACAAAACAGTGTTAAGTCACACAAAAAGTACACAAATCAAAAGGAAAGCAAAGAAGTAGGACATGAATACAGGTCCTAACTACCAAAAAAAGAAATCAAGAACAAAAAATTGTACATAATACAAAAAGAAAACCCCTTCCCCCTCCTCCCCTAAAAGAGCAGGGGAGATAATAAGAGAAACCATAAAAAGCAAAGAAATGAAAAGCACATTACAAAACCAAATAGGAAAAAAAAAAAAAAACAGAAAGGAGAAGATAAGGTCAAACTCTCAGTAAAAACAGCAAAAAAACAAAAACAAAAGGTAGAACAAAAAGTCCTCCCCTTCCCCTAAACTGAAAAGTCAGGGAGACAATGCAACAAATCAGCAACCGAACAAAGAATAACAAACAGCGGTAAGAACAGACTAAGCAGAGGGGAAAAGAAATCAGATAAGAAAATAAAGCAGGAAAAAGAGATATGAATAGTAGATAAAGTAATAGAAAGGATAACAAAAGCAACAAAGCAACCACTCCAAAGGAGACTCAAGTCTAAACAAAGCACAATAAAGGACACAAGAACAGAAAAACTGCAACATAGGCTAAAAAGTATGGGCCCAAAACAAAAGTGACTACCACCCCCAAACCAAAACAAAACACAGACAAGATCAAGCAACAGAAAACCACTCACACAAAGCCCAGTAGAGCCTGTATGTATCACAGGGCAGAGAAGCACATTCCCTATCTTGAATAGAGCGGAGCTCTGCAAAAATCTGATCCATAATATGAGTGCTCGTATAAGATTTCTGTTGCAACAACTGAGCACAATGAGCCTGCCATAGAAAAAACCTACAGAGGGCAAAGACAAGGCAGAGGGTGCTAGGATAATAATGAGAAAGGGAGGCAGGAAACAGCCCATACACAAGAATGTTATACAAAATCAGCGTGATGCTTTTCCTTCCATTTATGGAGCCAAAGAGTCCAACAATCCTTACTAAAAGGACAATCCAATAAAAAATGACTCATGGTTCCAGTATGCCCAGACAAGTATCCCGAAAACACATATGCTCCTCCAAAGACTTGTGCAGGTGATTACCATGCACCCCCAATCTCCCATGACACGACAACCAAGTAACATCCCATACCTTTGCAGGAAGTCTAGGGTCAATAAGCTGGTGAAATATCACAGCAGTATCCAATTCAGTACCAAGAGCATTCAACAGCCTAGGGGCATCTGAAACAGAGGAAAGCAAAACAGTATGATCTAATTGCTTCCTAGACTGAGATCGCAGAACCTGAGGGGTCAAGTGCCATTGCCGGATTTTAAGAAAAGTGGGAAACAAGAAGGAGGGAATACCAAAAGTTCTAAAGTTCCGAGGGACTTCCGAAGGAGGACCAAGCCATTTCGCACACAAAGGAGTCACCCATTCACCCAAAATAGAAACCAAGGAAGGGGGGCTGCAACAGAAAAGGAAACAAATACTTAAGAAACAGGCAATAAAAAAAAACCCACAGGATTCAACATCCAAACACCTCCTGACAATAACCATGATATAAAAACACCCACAGGACAGGATTTAAATGAGAACCCCAAAAACCTTGAAATAAAAACACTATTGGCTTTGGCTTCCAAAACAAAAGGAAGAGGGAAAACAGTAGCCACATGTAAAAATATAGGAAGAACTAAAGTCTTCAAAAGCAAAACAAGTTTCTTCTTGGAAATAGACCGACCCTTCCAAGTGGTAACAAGCTGGAGACCTTTACCAATAGCCAAATTCCAATTATACAGAAAATCATCAGGACTGCCAAAATACAGCCCAAACTTTTAAGAGGACCAGAAACAACAGGAATCCCAGCCACAGAAGTAGTAGTAGAGGATGGCACAGAGCAGGGAAAGATCTTAGCCATACTTTTATGAAAATTCAATTGAGAACCAGAAAGAGAACTAAAGTCAGAAAATAGACGTGTGAAACCCGAAGCAGAAAGAGAGGACGTGGTACAAACACATAAATCATCAACGTATGCAAAAACAGTAGGTACATAGTGACCACCTGGAAGGAACAAGGGACGGATAGCAGGACAGGAGCTCAACTTATGTAACAAAGGGTCAATCTGGAACAAATACAAAAGGGGACTCAAAGAACAACCCTGCCGCACTCCCCGTTTACTCAAAAATGCAGCACCAGAAGAATGGTTGACATGAGGGGTGATCCAGGCAGTGTTATATAAAAGCCTAAGCCAAGAAATAAAACCAGAAGGAATATGGTAGTGTGCCAAAACAGAAAACAAAAAGGAATGCTCCACCCGATCAAAAGTCTTTCCTTGATCCAAAGAAAACACTACAGTCCTACTTACATCAGTACAAGAATACACCACATCCCTAAGATGAGACAAAGAATGTAGCATGGAATGACCTGGGATAGCGCAAGTCTGAGTCATGGTAATAACGATGTCCGCTATAGGCAGGAGCCTCCCCAAAAGAATGACAGCTAGAATCTTATAATCCACATTAAGGAGACTCAAAGGTCTCCAGTTCTGTAAATCAGAAAGGTCGCCTTTTTTATAAATCGAAAGCAAAATGGCATCCGAAAAATGTTGAGGGACTGAAAATGAAGCCAAGATGTCATTAAAAACAATAGTCAGAGCAGAGGCAAAAAAATCAATGAAAGAGTGGTAAAGCTCAGCCGTCAAACCATCCAACCCCGGAGGAGTACGCTGTTTCTGTTTCTTAATAGCAGTCATCGTTTCTGAAACAGAAATGGGATGACAAGAGCAAGAAGTAGGTCCTCAGGAATGACCAAATCAGAAGGATACTCAGCCGGATCCAAAACAGACGAAACAGTACCAAACATCCCTTCTGCATGGGATTGTATAATATGCTTCAAAAACTGAAGAGAAGTATGGTGCACTCCTGTAAGGGGGTCAACCAGACCATCAATAATTGTGGAAGAAATCCTATTGGAACAACTCCTATAAGGATCAAATGCAGCCTTAGAAGCCTGCGTGCCACACTGAGCTTCAACCTTCAAAGAGAGGGCACGAGCATACTGATATCGTTCCATAACAGACTTCAAAGCCTGAATTTGGCTGGAGAGATCAAGATGGAATTCAGAAGCCCTAGAATAAGATCCAAAAGCTGCTGATGGAGTTGGGAATACCGAAAATAAGTAGAGCGGGACCGAGAGCCGGCAGATTTGATAAAAAACCTATGAAGGTCAGTTTTAGTATCCTCCCACCAGAGGATAGAAGAAGAATCAGCATCCAGTACAGAAACTTTAGCTCGTAACAAATCCAGACAACCCTGAGGGATAAGAGAATCAGTCAACAAAGAACTATTAAACTTCCAACAGATACAAGAAGCAAACGGATAAGGTCCAGCACTAGGAGAACAGAGCAAAGCAACTGCCAAATGATCCAACATCTCACAGGGAATTACAAATGCCTGGGAGACCGAAACATTCCTGTAAATGAAGGAAAAATCAATCTGTGTTGCAAGAGCTCCCTTATAAAAGGTTTTTGCACCATGGCTGGTGAACAGAGGTATATGCATCCACCAAATGGGCCGAAAGAAGGATTTTAGACTAGGTAGCGGCATCACTAAAAAGCTTGTGGGCATTACTAGGTCTATCAGAAACAGAAAGACCACGATTGAAATCACTCCCAAAGTAAACTTGTCGAGTGGTAAATAAATAAGCTTGGATAGCAAGAAACAAAGCAGACCGCGCTGCAATACTCTGCGGCGCATAAGTATTAATCAAACGAAAAGGAACAAAATCAAAAGAACCATCAATAAGGAGAACCCTCTCCGGAAACACATTGAGAACTCTGGAAATCTTAAACCGATGGCCAAAAAACAAAATGCCCACCCCATCACAGAGATCCTCCCTATGCGACCAAAAGGAGGGCCCCACAGTCCATCGATGTCTCACCTGTGTAACCTCAAACCTAGATTTAAGCCTGGTATCCTGAACAAAATAAACATCCTTTTTTGAGGAAAGCAAGAAACCAACAGTAGAAAGCTGTTTACGGAAAGATTTCATACTGCACACATTCAAAATGCAGCACCGCAGAATAGGCTGCTGAGGCATGGGCAGTAAAGGTCAAAAGAGATGCAGAGAACTGCAGTGGGCATCAGGGGCAGGAAAAAAAACAATCTGACCAAAACAGAAAGTCCAGAAAAGAGGAACCCTCAAAATCACCTATGAGGGAACTGCGTTCTCTGCATCTTTTCCAACCGAGGAGTTTCTCTACCAGATTCCGAAGAAAGGTCCATATGAGAGGAAGAGGCACAAGAAGAATCAGAGTCCTCTTCCTCACCTTCAGTATCCCCCCATTGTCTTCTTTTAGCTAGCAACTGAAACTTATTTTGCGTAATAACAGTAGTAGCAGGGGCATGAGACTCAGACTTATGCTTACCCTTCCCACGTTTAGTAGAAGGGACAGTAGCAAAGGGCAAATCAGTATGGGGGGGGGGAGGCATAACATTCTTCAAGATCAGGACCAGAGAATGGATAGCAGCAACCACAGGAGAAGTCTGGGCAGACTCCAGAACCAGAGTAACAGTCTGAGAAAGAGGGGCTCCGGGGGACTGAGGGACACACAAGGTCCGGACCAGTAGTAGGCACTGGGTCGGTAGGCACCAGAGAGCTCCTGCTGCCACTTCTGGGCCTGTAACTGGAATCAGAGCTAATGGTAGAATGGTCCTGGGGACCCTATCAACCCTATTATGTTCAGCCCAGGGACATTGGGGGTAGTTATGACCAGATCCTCCACAGATTACAAAACTGAGCATTAGGACAACCCAAGCTAACATGGCCATAAGCAAGGCTAAGTGCATCTAGGCTGATCGCCATGTAACCTAGGTGAGTCCGAGAGCCACACTTATGACAGGTGCGAGGCTAGCCAGGGTAGAAACAGATACCCCTATCCTGACCAGTGTAAAAGCTACCAGGAATATGCAGAACCCCCTGCTCAGTTTGCTTAAGCTGAACTTTAATCTTCCAGCCACCCGTCCACACTAAATCTTCATCAAAAATAGGAAGGAGAGAATCTAACAGATCACATCTCTGACCAAGCCAAAACTGCACATCATAGATATTTACATCTTTACTACGAAATAATAAAGTAAGTACTTTCACCAAGGGTTTAGTAAGGGGTATGATTAAGAAAGAGGCCCAAATCGGAGTGTTCTTAACCAGTTCATACTGAGTCCAAAATTTTTCTAAAGCCTGAACAGTCTTGAAACTAACATCATACACAGTTTCCCCCTTGATATGAATGAAGGCAAACAATGCTGAAGGGCTAATTCCCAGAAAGTCTCTAAGCATACCTTGGAGAACAGTACGGCGTGTGGGGGCCACAGAAGAATCACCCAGGAACTTCAATCGAACCGCATTTTTCCATTGAGTGGGTTCCTCAACAAATTTAAACAAATCAGACATTTTGAAAGGAGTCAAGTCCTCAGGGACAGGAGCAAAAGGAGAAGATTGGTGAGCAGGAGAAGCACAGTGTTCTGTCGGTGCCTGTGATTGGACCACAACGTCCAAAGAGTCAGCAGTGTTCTTAGTAGCAAGCGGTGGAACAGAAAGATCTGTTTCAGGTTCTACAGGGGGAGAAGATCGAATAGAAACCAAAGCTGGAGCAGTAGGAAAAACAGCCATAGGCATTCCATTAATAGCAGCAGCAGAAACAGGACCAGGCGAAGTCCAGAGCTTCCCATCCGAAGATCTCTGCCAGCCAGCAGCACGCAGAGCAGCGTCTGGAGACCAAGTAGCACTCGATTCAACAGCAGTCCTCGAGGTAGGTCTAAGGTGCAATTGGGAGGGCGGGGGAAAAGGCAAATCAGCAGGGAGGGTGTCAGAGGCCTGTTGAAGTGGTGTCAGAGGGGCAGAAGAGACAGAACAATCGGCGTCAGGCAAAGTGTCTTGTGTAGTAGCATCATCATGTATCAACTGTAGAATGAACTGTTTATGCTGAGAGAACATCTGTTGCAACATAGCATTAGGAATCACAGCAGCTTCATGGCTGTCCCATTTAGCAGAAGTCTCCATGTCAGACAAACCAGAAGGAACAGTAGAATCCTTATCATCAGCAGAAACAGAAGGAAACACACCGTCAATGTGAACTTGAGAAGCCTCAGAAGCAGGAACACAAACAGGCTCAGACACCAAGATAGGATCCAAAGGCAGAGCAGAGTCTCCACCATCACCTCCACCTCCCACAGCAGGAACGTCGGTCATCTTGGAGTCACCGACAAAAGGGTCCCCCCTGCTCACAGAAAGCAGAGTAGAGGAATTTCCCTGGTGTCCTGGTCAAATTTCCCTCATTGACCAAAAAAAAAAAATACCACCAACAGCTTAATCTGGTTCAATTTCAGTTGCTTACCATCTGCATTCCCCCTCCCCCTGGTTGCCCCTGAAAAAGGGACTTCTAGGCCCAGTGGGCTTACTGGGTCAACAAAATTCAACAATAACCACATGTTTGAAAGCTGTAGGTAACATTAGTTGTTGCTTGATAACTTGGCCTTGTCGGTTAAGAGTTTCTTTGTAAAGCAATTTGTTGTACAACTTTAACCTGGGTCCCTTTCTAAACAACAAGGCAGTTCGAGGATCAGAAGAATGCAGTTTAGACACAGTTTTTCCTTCATAGACAGCATCCAGCACAGGCTTCATTGTAGGGTCTTAGGTTTGAGCCCACTGTATGTTGTCAGGGATAAGCTGAGGCAACGTACTGAGGTACAAGGCTGCAAGATGGCAGTAAGCTGCGGGGACACAAGTGTCAGGAGGGCCCAAGCAGTCTACCTGGCAGTCAGTTGTTTCAGGAAAGGGGTGCTCATCTTTATCGAACTTTTGACAAAGGGCTTTGACAGATTGCTCGGACATTCTCACCCACTTCAAGTTAAGTCAGGTCTCCTGGAAAGGGTGTCAGCATGAATGTGGTTTAAGCCTGGCTGGTATTCGACTGAATAATCATAAGTGGAAAGTGCAGATAGCCAGCGATGCCCAGTGGCATCCAACTTTGCTGAAGTCTGGACATAGGTGAGGGGATTGTTTCAGTCTTTACTAGAATTTTTGCACAACACATATATTCGTGGAATTGGTCCACCACAGCCCATTTCAAGGCAAGGAACTCCAGTTTGTGTACAGGGAAAATCACGAGGGTGTTAGGCTTCGACTAGCAAATGCCACTGGGCATTAATCTTCCTTGTATTTTTGATATGGAATGGCACCAAGTCTTTTCAAGCTGGCATCAGTGTGCATCACATAGGGCTTGCCAGGGTCTGCATAAACAAGCACGGGTGCAAGGGTGAGTTGGTGGATGATGTCATAGAATGCTGCCTCACACTTGTGGGTCCTCCTGGTTCCAAAAGATTCATTTGTCTGAAAGTAGACCTTTTCCTCCTCTTTAGCAGTGCTTATCTTGTATTTCTTGTTGGTAGGTGGGTAACCCTGTGTTAGGTTGAGCAAAGGGCGAATTACCTTAGTGTAGTCTTTTATTAACTAGTGATAGTATCCACAGAACCACAAGAGTCTTTGCAGCTCTTTAAGATTACTAGGCTGGGGCCAGGTGGTTAGGGTCTCCACTTTACTTGAGTCAGTTTGGATCCCTTCAGATGACACCATATGACCAACATATTTCAAGGAACTTCTGAAAAAACTGACACTTGTCTATTGATAATTTTAGCCCAAAGTCCTCCAATTGGTCCAGAACCTTGAACAAACGGGTCTCATATTCCTCAAGGGTCTGGCCAAACGCAGTGAATCATCTAAGTAGACAAGGTATTCTAATAAGTTCATGCCTCCCACAGCTCGTTCCATCAGCCACTTGAAAGTGGCAGGTGGTCCCGAAATACCCTGAGGCATATGTAGAAATTCTTAAAAACCCAAAGGGCAGATAAATGCTGTTATTTCTCTATCTTCGGGTGCCATTGGGATCTGGTAATATCCACTCTGGAGATCCAACATGGAAAACCACTGACTTCCATTGAGGCAGTCCAGGGCTTCCTGAATGTGAGGCATAGTGCACTGATCAGGTATGGTTCCTCTATTCAAACTCTGGTAGTCCACACATATCCTCACCGAGCCATTTTTCTTCTGGACTACCTCAATAGGTGAAGCGTATGGACTGCGAGACTCCTGTATGATGCCAGCTGAAAGCATCTCCAGGAGGTGGTGTTGAACATCAATGATATCCGCCGGGGCTAGGCATCAAGATCTCTCATGGAAAGGCCTTTTGTTGTGTAGTTTTATGTGGTCTTCAGCCCCAGTAATACATCCCATGTCCCACTCTTTCAAAGAGAACACCTTGCTCTTCTGAGCCAGCTTCTGACTGATTTTAGTTCTCCATTCTTAGGGTACAAGGGACTCTACAAAGTCAAACAGATCGGGGTTACCTTGTCAGTCTCTACAGAACCTTTCTTGCTAGGCAACACAGCTATGTCTGAACAATATACAGTGCCCAGGGTGCAATCTCGATTTACCCTGATATCCTGGTCGGACATATTCTGGACTTGAACCACCACTCGCCAGGGATAAACGTGAGCTCAGGCTGGCAGAATGCTAGGCTTGACCAACAGTCCCTCAGGGAGTTTCCCCTCTTCTGGGGCATCCAACATGAGGATTTTATTTTTGATGTTTTTTTTAATTCACACTTCGCCACTGATGGTGCACTATGCATTAGGGGCAGCACAAGGGATTTCAGATCATTCTTCCATACTACTTTCAACGGTTCATCTTTCTCAACCTCTTTGTTTTTCATCTGCAAATCATAGGCCCTGTACAAGATGGCCAGAATGTGTAGTACTTTCCCAATCCACTGGCCTTTCTTCTCTTGACAGAGCTGGGCTAGCCTGCCAAACATGTGGACTTTGGTTCCGATCGACAAGGGGATGCCATCGTACATCCCAGTTGGCGAGCACACCAGAGCCAGTGTCTCCACTTGTTCGTCCACTCCAGCAATGGCAGTAGGAAAAGACAACCAAATTTGTTTGTACCCTTGGTAAGGATAAGATTTGTCACTCAACCCTCAGACATGCAGTCCTTCTATGGGTAACAGCGGAAGATCAGGGAGGTGTTGGTCGTACCAGTCTTACATACAATAGTGACCTGTGAGCCACTGTCTAACACAGCTCTGGTGGATATGCCATTGACTGTTACCATGGTTTCCATGGACAGGCCCACCATTTTGGACCAATCTGGGGGACCTGTTTTGCAGACTGGCCCACAGCAGTTTTAGAAGGAAAGGATTTTTGGGGTGGGTCTAGCTAAGATTTTATATTGCTCTATCGAACCAGGTTAAGTAGCTTTGCAGTGACTTTCCGCAGATCTTTAGGGGAATTACAACCTCGTTGGGTATGCCCATCCTCTCCACACCTGTAACAGAACACCTTTTCTCTGAGATCACCAAGGCAGTTGGACTCTTCCTGAAGTTTATACCGGTCCGGGGTGAGAGTTCTACTGCCCTCTTGGTGCTTTTTCTTGGGCTCCCTCTCTCTGCAGTTCTGCCAGCAGGCAGAGGATCATGTAGCATGGATGAGTCCCCCCACCAAAACGTGCAGTTCTCTCATTTCTTCCACCAGTTTGGATTCAGACAAAGAGTCAGCAGCAAGAGCATGAGCCCCCACACCCACGGGTGGGGCCTCACTGCCAGTTTCAGTCTTAGGAGGACAAAACCTAGAGTTTCTGGCCACTTCAGTAGTGGCTTGCTGGCTGGCTCGCATATCTTTTAGCTCTTTCAGCAATTCTTAGACCTGCTGTTTCTCAAGGGCTTCCTCTTTCTCATCAGGCAAGTCAGACATTGGGGCAGTGTGTACAATCCCAGTCTATGGTTCACAACTATCCTCATCATTTTCAGCCTCCCAGATCTCCTTGGTTAGCCAACAGTACTCGGGAGGGTTAGCTTTCTGGTGCTGAAACTTCAATTTTAACATCAGCACGCTGGAATACTAGGCAGATTTGAGGATGTGTTCCAGCTTAACATGATTCAGTTCACTGGCTAGGACACCCCCTGTTCTATACGCTCTCTGAAGAGCCCGTTCAATTTGGGTGGGAAAAGCAGACAAGTTCTCATTTTTCCACTGCTTAGCAGACTTGAATTTTCACATTAAATCTTCCCCAGACTCGGTGCTTCCAAACGTCCCTTCTAGAGTGGATAGGTACTCAGCGACTGTGGCCTCTGGGTTTGTGGATCAAAGGAACTGAATAGCCTCCAGTGCAGGGTCCCTTAAGTTTTCTATAAGTCTCTTTCTCTTCTCCCCCTTGGAGCACTGCCACTTCTGAACCAAGAGGATAGCATAGTCCATTCATGTTTCTAAGTTGTCCTCCTCCACTGGCATAGGAACTGCACCAGAGAACAATCTGAGCCTGCAATAGGAGTCCAGGTGCACAGAGGGTATCACAATGGGGACATTACAGTAGGGATGCCTTGGGGCTGGACAGAGAGGCCTGGAGAAGATTGTACTGGAGTGGTCTCTTCTGAATCCTCCAAAGTCTTTAAAAGTTACTTAGCTGTCTACCCCTCAGCAGCTAGAAGTCTCAATAATTTGTCCTTAAACCCCTCTATCCTCAGGGACCCCCACAGGGGAAGATGGATCACGATGTAAATGAATAACTCTCCACCCCTTCTGGGGGGTACTGCCTCTGGGTCTATGGGGAGGCTGCAAGAAAGGAGGTTCCACCAAGAGCTGAGCAAATACATCTGAGTACCACCCCCATACTTCAACCTTTCCCAAACATTTAACCTTCATCACTGTTTCTTCAATAGTTTCATTAGTAGTCCCAACAGGGATGTCAAGTAGTAATATAGCATGGTGGGGGTCAACCCCTTTGGCCACACTCCACTCTAGCATGCAGTGCATGACCAGCTTGTGAGGGGAATTTTCCATTTAGGTGTAGCAAGTGCCTCCATTTCAAATACTGTTTGTTTTCTGCTTGGCTGAAAATTCAACTTTTGACCACTAGAGGTGTTAATCCCAGTGGTGCCTCCAAGATGTAACACCTACGCGGCGCTATTCTAAGGGCTACCATCCATGCCTGTATTAACAATAAACAGGTTAAGGGGCCTGAGTTCTGTAAACGGGTGCCTCTACCCAGCGGAATGGTATTGGGGTAGCTTAACTGTTCTGGTATAGCCCTCTGGGACACCATAACCAGCCACCAACCCTTCTAGTGTCCTAAGTAATAACATAATGATACATTCACAAGCAATAGGTAGTAGTACTAATGTGCTTACACTCTTTTCACTTACCACCAGCGCTGGATCCGCTGTAACTGCCCTGAAGACTCCCTGGAAAATAAGATTAGCAATGCAACAATGCAGCATTAACACTGTAACCCAACTAATAATATGCACTCTAGCCAGGTTAAATGTGAAAAAAGACACTCAGGTTCATTTAGGGGCAGTGAACAAGAGGGGGGTGTGAATCTAGCAGAATGATTAGCAATCTGATTCAAGTCAGGATTGTCTGGCATGCATGTTAAGTCCCAATTAAACAGTTCAACAACCTTGGAGACCCAGTATGTCATCCAGGCTAGCCTGAAGTATCATCCGGGGTGGCCAGTGTTGCAGTTGTTGTTGGGGCCCTTAAAGGAAGAAAAACAGTTAAGCATGCACACAACCCAATAGTTTGTAATCTACTGTAAGCCAGATGGCTCTGTCCATTGCAAGAATCTGATAGAAACAATTAGTTGGTACTACAATTATTATTGCTTTTGTTGCAGGGAGCTACCCTAATTTGTACTCATGCTACCGGAACCTGGATGCAGGACAGGACCTCATGATGATGATCAGGAGTGCCAGGGGAAGCAGGGCCAACATGGCTCACCTTCAGGATGTCACTACCTGCTCGATGGTGCTGGGCAGGGGCCAAATCCTCAGGCCAGTCTTTCACTGTAAAGGTCTCTGAAGCATGAGTAGTGGCCTAGGCCGAGATGGCAGGGCCCTGGCAGGATGAACAGTTCTGCAAAAGTTTGTGATCTTCTGATGAAGCCTTCAGCTGGCGTAATGGATTTGACCGTGGGGAACCAAATCACAACCCACAAAACACATTCAGCACATTTGCTGCACTAACTTCTTTGAACCACAGTTTGGATAATGTCCAGTTGCAAATTAACAGCTTAACTGCTCAAACCTTCTGATCCAAGGGCGACTCTCTCATAAGCTGGGCCGATCGCTTCTGGAGCAAGTCTTCAGTCCAGATCACAAGTCGCAATAACAACTTCTTCTTTCTTCTGTTGCAGATCCAAGCCGGCAATTTGAATTCTGGAGGATGGAGCAGGAAGGCCAGCAAAGCCTCTTCCCACCGATTCTTCTATACTACTTCAGGGAGCAGCTGCTCAAAAGCTCGAGCTGTTCATTCTTCAACCTTTAACTCTAACTGATCCACTGCTTCAGGCAGTTCTGGGCAGTTCCCTGCAATCCAAAAGGTTCTGTTGGCTGAGAGGACTGTCAGTCACAGTAAGGGCTCCCCCTCCGGGTCCATTGGGTACTAACACTTTCTTCCCACAAGACCCCTGGGGACAGGCTCCATTTTAGGTCCGCAGTGGTTCAATTGGTCCAAATACTGGAAGTCCAGAGCCTAACATGGTGGATACCATCAAAATGTTTGAGCTGCAATAATAAAAGCAGGTTAGACAAACTTCTCTATCAATCAATCGATCAACATCTTTATTTATCCAGGTGAACATCATTGAGCAATGCTCATTTACAAGATGGACCTGGGTAGGACAAGGTCAGTTGCACATAACAGGAACCATACATATGTATATACACAATAGACAAGGTAATACAAAGGAAAAACATCAATATTCAAGTCATCATAACATAACGCACAAGGGCATAAAGCATATTTTATTTACAAGCTGCAATAATATATGTACATAATAAAATTATAGAGGTAAGTAATGATCACAGTTAAAGTGGCAAGATGTGGACTAACTGCTCTTTGTGAAAACCAGGATGTACGTCAGATTAGAATGGGAAGGGAATACCAGGAAGACAGAAGTAGAGTAGAGGGAATGGGGAAAGGCTAAAAAGGAAAAAAAAGGGGAGAAAGGAACTACTGGGATTGGGGTGGGTAATAGGGACTAGAGGGTAACCTAGCAAGCGCGAGAGAAGGAACAAGGGGTTGGGAGGACAGAACACCATCAATCAGATCCAGAGAGCATCCACCCTAAAGTACTGAGAAGCAGAAGTGGGGAACATATAGGTAATTCATGTGACGAATAATAGGCAGTGGGAAGAGGGCAACAGAGACATGGGCCTAGTCATCACATTCTGAGCCAGGCAAATAGGTGGTACAGTGGATGTATATTCAGACTAATGACGTGGAAAGCACTTGCACTGTCTCTTGATAAGATGTGAGTATAGGGTCTTAAAGGAGGCAATGCTGATAGGTATACTCAGTTTTAGTGCTTTCTGCAGTTTGTTGCACAGAGAGGGTAGCACAAAGCTAAAGGCCGCTCTTCCAAAGCGTGAATTAACTTTGGGTACTTTCAATTATTTATTTATTTAAAATTTTGGTGACTGGGTAGGCCCACTGAGACCATAATGGTCCCTTTTTCAGGGGCGACCTGGGATTAATTACAGGCCACAGGAGAATAAACAGTAGGAACAGCTCAAAGGAAATTGAGTAATACAGACATTACAATCAGGACATGATGTACGATTCACAGACAGGTTAGGTACATTTGAGGAATATCACGATAAGTAAAACAGTTTCACATGAATGACAGTTACAAATGTCTCATTAGAGGAATAGCTTCTTAGGGCATAATTGCTTATTGAGCTTAGCGGGAGGCAGTCTGAAATATATTGGGGACTTTTTTTTGAAATGGCTCTGTAGGTCCATAGAACAGCATTTCTGTCCCTCCTGAGCTGAAGGGAAGTCCATCCTACTGCTGCATACAAGGAGCAGTGATGCATGGTAAAGGGAAGTCCTGTAAAAAATCTTAGAGCTCTATGGTAGATCATGTCCAGTTTTGCAAGGTAAGAGAAAGGACAGTGGCTATATAGGAAGTCCACCTAACCAACTAGAGAAAGAAACGTTGCTTGGACCAACCGTAACTTGGCATCCCTAGTGAGAAAGTGGCTGATCCTGAAGTAAAGACCAAGTCTCTGCCGTGATTGTTTTAGCAAATTCTCAATGTGCTCTGTACAGGAGAGTCTGTGATCAATCCAAACTCCCAGGTACTTGAATTTTGTGACAAATTCTACGTTTTCTCCAAGAATTGTAGATATCTGCAGGACTGATCCTGAGGTGGCCGGGTTTCTAGCACATATGAGGGGAGAGAACAGCATTGCTTTAGTTTTCTTTGCATTAAGCAAGAACTTTTTGTTTAGGAGCTGATTTTGGAGCAAATTGAATTCAGTTGAATTCAGTTTGAAGATCACTACATGCGGCTTCTGGCAATGGGTGGCTCAAGTAAAGCACCGTATCATATGTGAATAGATGGGCGGTGGCCCTGGTTATATTATCATCAATGTTGTTGATATAGATTGCAAAAAGTATGGGACCGAGGATGGATCCCTGAGGTACACCTCTTAGCAGGGGTTTGAGAGGTGAGAGATCGCCTTCGGCCTTGACCTGCTGGAAGCGGCCAGAAAGGTAGTTGGTGAACCACCGCAGGGAGAGTGGATCCATGCCTATGGATTGTAGGGATGAGAGGAGCAGTCTGTGATCGACAGTGTCGAATGCCTTATTTAAGTCCAAAATCACAGCACAAATAAAATTTATTTTGTCCAGTTCTCTCTGCCAATCATTGGTCACTTTTGCCAAAGCTGTAATAGTGTTATGCTTGGCTCTGAAGCCGGATTGTGCAGGGTTTTGAAAATTTGTGGATGCTAGATATGTTCTCAGTTGTATACTTACAATTTTTTCCAATAGTTTCAACAGGACAGGAAGAAGGGAAATCAGCCTATCGTTGTTGAGGTCACAGGGGTCCCCTGATTTAAATAGAGGTACGACATGTGCTGTTTTCCAGAGGCAGGCAGAAGACTCACTAGGGCACTCTCACACAAATAGATAGCACTGCTTAAGACAGGACACCAGCCTGACAATGGGCATTTAGGAGCCCAGGAAGACATTATAGTAAACCCCAATTTGTAGGAGGGTTACACGTGTACCCTAGCTGTGTGGGTGTATAGGCTGTGGTCACTTATTTTAGGCTTGCACTAGGTGTCAAGGGCATTAATGGTGTGGGTTGCATGTGGTGGCACTGGTACTGGACCACTGTCTACTGTGCTTCACAGTTACAGTGTTCTTCTCTGTCCACAGTGCAAGGTGATGGCCCTGCAACAGAGGAGCGGTCAGAGGAGGACATTTACCCATTAACATCTGGGGTGCAGAGACTGCAGGCACAAGCTGCGAAGGGGGTGTCCATGGCCACATTATTTGGTGACTTCTCTGATGATGAGGATGATGATGACACATTAGGTCCCACCGGGGATTACTTTTACACTCTTGCTGCTCTGGGGGGTTTCTCTCCATCAGAACTGTGCCTAGGCATGGCGGGCCAGACAAGGTCTGACAGCAGTGGGCTCATTGAAGTCTTCTCACAGTCACCCACCAGGCACACATTGGCTTTGGTGCTGGCAGGGCACTGAGGGCCATGCCTCCACTACTGCCACTGCCACCGCCACCATCGTCACCCTCCTCACAACTGCCACAGGTGTGGCAACCATGTCCGCAGGCTCACACACTGCCGGCTGATGCAACAGGTTTCTATTGGCGGCCATCCTGTTGCCCATACTGATCACATACGCAACATGTGGGGCACTATGGATGGTGAGGCAGTGCGCACACAATCACATAGGGTGTGGGCCATTCCCACCCCACTGATCACCGCTACCTACCCACACCCACTGTCCTGGGTGTCCATGCACCCCAGAGACAGGATGGCTCTGAAGCCCAGCAGCTCCTGCAATCTGCGGTGGACTCACAGTCTGCCACACTGCAGGAGCTGCATGCTTTCCAGGGGGAAGTTAGACAGGAAATTGCCGACATCTGGGAGACAGTGCACGCAGACCTCATGTGCAGACCAGTGTGCAGAAGAGCATCAGGCACCATTCCTGAATGCCCTCCACCAGGTCTTTGATGACCTCACTGGGGCTGTGGGGGAGCTCACAGCCACAGAGAGAGGTAGGGATGGCTCAGCAACATTGCACCACTGGCACATGCTGTCAGTGTGTTGGTAGTGTCCCCCTGTGTGCATCCTCCTCATGGAGTTGCAGATCAGAGTCGGCAAGTTCTGGTGCAATGCCATCATCTGTGGGCACTCCACAGACCACTGGGCGATGCATGTCCTTGGCTACACCCAGCCCAAGGTGTAGCTAGGGTCATCCCCGGATTTTCCCATCCATGCATTCATCACCTGCCAGCTCCCTGGTCCACAGTACTCCCCCCACCACGTGCCCACGGTGGGACATCTGTAAGGACCCATGGTGGGAGACAGTGTTGATGCTGTGTGTGTGCCCCATGTTCTTGCACCCTTCCACACCTGCACCCATCACGGGCACCTTCTTGTACATTCACACATTCCACCACTCTCCCTGCCCCACCTGTGTGCCATCTTTTCTTTTTGTTTTGTGCATCTTATCACCATTGTGTTGATGTCACTGTACTGTACAGAATGTAAATACACTTTTTGATTCATGTATGTTGACCATGTTGTTTTCACTCATCTGCCCATCTGTGTCAGGGTTCCGATTATATTCTGTGCTCCTGGGACCTCCTGGCCATGCGTGGGTTGTGCCTGTTGAGCTGCTCCACTATCCCCTGGACCTCTGGCTCTGGGTCACTTTCTGCATGTACCTTAGGTTCAGGCAGGCATGTTTCACCATTTAGCACCATGTTGTACAACATACAACAGGACTGGAATATGTGGCATACCTTCTGCAGGGTATATTGTAGGGCACCACCAGAACAGCCCAGGCATCTAAATCTCATTTTCAGCATGCCAAAGACATGCTCGATTATATTTCTTGTTGTGATGTGTGCCTCATTGTACCTCTCCTTAGCCACATTTGCTGGCTGGAGGACTGGGGTTAGGAGCCAGTGTTTCAGGGGATAGGCACTGTCCCCTGTGGAAACATTAACACTTGTTAGCAGGTGTGTACTGTGTCACTCACCCTGACCTGTTTGTAGACCCTACTGTTTGGATCATCCTGTCTACCTGTACACCCTCACTCCTCCCACCTCCCTTGTCTGCTGTATTGTGGCATTGTCCCACCATTGGGGGGACTGTGGTAGTGCCTGCTGCTGATACTCACCAGTAAGGTGTCCACTGGGTATTAGGCCAGTCTCAAATGCCTGGCACAACTGGGACTGGTGTCAGATAAAGACATCATGGACACTGACAGGAAACCGTGCAAAGACATTGATGATGTGCCCAGTTGCATCACACACCACATGGCAATTAATGGAGTGGTAGACCTTCATGTTGAGGAAGGTGTCTCCCACTTCACCAGGTGGTGCATGGATGGCAATGTGGGCGCAGGCAGTCAATGGCACCGAGTATTGCTGGTAGGTGCACAACACGATAGAATTGCTGCATTGTTTCTCTGCGCTCCACTGCTGTGCTGGGGAATACAATGAATTTGCCAGAATGTGAGAGCAAGGCATTTAGGAACTGGGTCCAGAGGCGCTATGTGGCAGCATCCGACACACCGATGGCATTCCCAACTGGTGTCTGGAAAGACCTGGTGGATAGAAAGCACATCGCAGCTGTCAGTTTTTCCTTGACTGACATGGCAGGCTGTATTGAGTGGTAGACTGCAGCTGCTCATGCAGGAGCTCACAAAGCTGCCTCAGCAGGTCCCTGATTAGTCTGTACCACCCACAAGGTGGTCATCTGTGAATGCCTCAAAAGACACTTGGGGCCGGTACATTCTGTGTGCAGCATATCTCCTCCTTGGCCTATGGAGTTGCCCAGGGTGGGCTTGGTCCTCCTGTTCCTCCTCCATCATGGCTGCCATCAGGTAGATCATCATGGGGTTGCTGCTAACCACCATGTTGCCTGTTGCTGTGTCCATGCCGCCCTCTGTGGTTTGCCCTGGGTTAAGACTACATTTTTATAGGTGGTAAAAAGTGCAGTGCTACGTGTTGTGCTAACACACATTGCTCGGTGCTGTGGCACTGAATACACCATTGCACCCATATTCATGTTCCCGCCCCTCAGTTTTCCCCTTGCATACATTATCTTTTAGTGCCGGTGCTATCACATTGCACCGGTGCTATTTAGCATTTTGAATATAGCAGCCCGGTGCAAATGTGGCACAATCACAGAGAAATTGGTTTGTGCTTGATGCAGAGTTTTGAATATTGGGCCCTTCATGGTTTTACAAAAGAAATGTGAAAGTTATCATGTCTTCTGTGTGGTGCTAGTGAAGCAAAGGCATTGACCATTTGGAGATAATTTACCTTTTTTCCTTCAGACATCACACAGACATTACCCTTTAAAACCACTTTAGCCCTTTTCTAGAAACATGGACATTTACATAGCTTCAGAGAACACCATGGGGAATATACACACTGAATTTCAAGTTTATACCATAAGAAATTCAAAAGTTATAACGTCTTCTGTCTGGTGCTAGTGAATCAAAGGCATTGGCAGCCTGGAGACAGTTTACCTATATTTCCTTCACAGACACCACCCAGAAATTACCCTCCAAAACCACTTTACCCTTTTTTAAGAAACCTGGGCAATTTTGTGGTTTCAGGGGACACCTAGAGAAACAGGTATACATAATTTCATGTTTTTACGACAACAAATTCAAAATGCATCACTTCTTCTGTGTAGTGCTAGTGAAGCAAATGAATTGGTGACCTGGAGACAGTTTACCTTTTTTAATTTCTTGTGATATAAAATTGAAATTTGATGTGTATATTCCCCAGAGTATCCCCTGATGCCATCCAAATGCCCATGTTTCTAAAAAAAAAAGGAAAAGTGGTTCTTGACGGTAATTTCTAAGTGGTGTATGAAGGAAAAAATATGGTAAACTGTCTCCAGGCAGCCAATGCTTTTGCTTCAACAGCACCACATGGAAGAAGTGATACCGTTTAAATTTCTTGTTGTGAAAACATAGCTTTCAGCATTCATGTTCCCCTAAGTGTCTCCTAAAGCCCCCTAAATGCCCAAGTTTCCAATAAAAGGGTAAAGGGGTTTTCAAGGGTAATTTCTGTTTGGTGTCTGTGAAGGAAAAACATTATAACTTCTTCTGTGTAGTGCTTGTGAAGCAAAGGCATTGGCAACCTACAGACAGTTTTCTTTATTTCCTTCACAGGCCCACACCACACAGAAATGACCTTAGAAAACCACTATACCCCCCTTTTTTTTTAGAAACCTGGGCATTTGGGGAGCTGCAAGGGGCACCTAGGGGAACATGTTTGGGAGCAGGAAGTGAGTGATCACAGAGCCACCAAAGACGCACCATCCTAGAAGGGCAAGAGTAGCTCTCCGGCCCCCTCTAGCTGCTGGAGATCTGCCTCTAAGCAAGTAAGAGGTCTACTGAGAAATATAGGATTGTCTTGTCTCAGAACAGGACAATCAGGAGCTTAAAGGACACAGAGGCAGTAAGTAAGTAGAGAGAGAGAAGGGAAAAAAAAACAGAGGAAAGAGTAAAGATTCCAAACTATAGTGAAGGGGCCAGAAATAAGACATGATGGGAGCGGTGCAGTGCAGTGGCTGTGGATCAGCAGTGTTCCAGGAGACGTTCTGGAGGATGCGGTGTTGTCCCATCTGCAGTCACCTCTCTGGGCTGAGGGGGGAGGTTGCTCATCTCCAGGCTGAGTTGACCAGGATTTGTGGGACCTCCTCTTCCATCCAGGGACCACCAGGGCCACTGCCGTTGCCTCAGAGGTTGCCAAGAAAGAGGAGCAGTTGGACAACAGTGGGCTCAGGGGGGGTGAGGGTGGTGGAACAGTGGTGCATCCCTCCAGTTGTACCTCACCACAATTTCTATGCCATTCTGGCAAAGTGTGGTTCCTCTATGGAGGCACCCACAGTGGAGACCAAGGAGGATGCTGGGAACCTCCACAAAGGAGACCCACAGGAGTGTGGCATGGGACCCCACAGGGGAAGAAAACAACTCCTGGTGGGGGACTCCATTGTTAGGAAGGTAGAACTGGGGGAGGAAGGGGAGAGGGAGGTAAGGTGCCTGCCTGGCTCCATGGCTTGGAGGGACAGGGAGCAAATCCTCAGGATTGCCAGAGAAGCTGCACAGGGAAGGGAGTTGGATGTCATTGTCCACCTAGGGACAAATGACCTGGCTAAGAAAGGGATCAGAGCAGTGCAGGAAGAGTTTGTGGAAGTGGGGAGGGGCCTTAGACAAGTAGCACACTACGTAACCTTCTTGGAGGTGCTGCCTGTCTATGGCATATGAGAGTCTAGGGTGCTCCACACCACGGGATTCAATCAATGGTTTAAAAACTGGTGCAGAACTCAGGGATTTGGCTTCACTGGGGACTGTGGGTCCACCTGGATTGATGCAAGCCTATACTGGCATGATGGGCTGCATCTGTCCAGGAGGGGAACCAGGATCCTAGGTGATAGGTTTAAATGCTTCATTGGCAAGTATTTAAACTAGCCAAGGGGGAGGCAATGGAAAGGAGCAGGGAAATCTTAGCCCCCCAAAAAGTCACAGTAGTAAGTGCAGTAAACACCAACATAGAGATGTCGATAGGGAAAAGGGCAGGGGTAAATGGAGAAAGTGACAAAGGCAAGAAGGACAGGGATGGGGCAAAAAGTAGTAATGCCATCAGGAAATGGAGGATAATAAGTACCAATGCCCGTAGCCTGGGCAACAAGCTCCCTGAACTGGTGGCCTTGATGGAAGAGGGATGCCTGGATATTGTAGCAGTCACAGAAACATGGTACACAGAGAACCATGACTGGGATGTTAACATACCAGGGTATGTAACCTACAGGAGAGACAGGGAGGGGAGAAGAGGGGGGGAGGAGTAGCTCTCTATGTAAAGGAAGGGATAAAAGCAACTGAACAAAAGAGTAAACAGGGAGGAGAGGAGGCACTGTGGGTCACCTTGGAGACTGGAAGTGGCACCACAATCTGCACAGGGGTTGTATACAGACCCCCAGGTCAGGGGGAAGGAATGGACAAGGATATGATAGAAGGCATTCTTAGGATGGCAGAGAAAGGGGAGATACTGTTGATGGGAGACCTGAATATGCCAGATGTTAACTGGAGCACACTTGCTGCAGCAACATCCAAGAGCAGGGCCATTCTCGATGCCCTACAGGTGGCATGCCTCAGACAGCTAGTTTTGGAAGCCACTCATGAGGGAGCAATCTTAGACCTCATACTCTCAAATGGGGACAGTGAGAGGATCTCAGATCTAGAAATGGGTTGCCATCTGGGAACAAGTGACCATCAAACAGTGTGGTTCACGTTAAACTCAGCTACAGAGTCAAGCCATACAAAAGTGAGGGTACTGGACTTCAGAAGGGCTGGCTTTGGCAAGATGGGAGAGTGCCTCAGAAAAGCACTAGCAAACAGGCTAGAAGGAGGGGTGGTGCAACAATGAGGAATCATCAAAACTGCCATCACACAGGCAACAATCCTTTGTGTGAAGCAAATAAGCAAATCAAAACAAATAAAAAGCCACTATGGTTCTCAAAAGAGGTGACAGGGAAAGTCAGGGAGAAAAAGATAGCATTCAGGAAGTATAAGGAAACACAGAAGGAGCAGGACAGAGAACTGTATCAGTTAAGGAAGAAGGAAGCAGGGAGGGAAGTCAGAATAGCAAAGGCCCAAACTGAGGAAAGGATAGCCAACTCAGTAAAGAAGGGGGATAAAACCTTTTATAGGTACATCAGGGAGCATAGAAAGACAAAGGGAGGGATAGTGAGTATGAATAGAATGAACAGTGGGTGAGCAGAGGGGGATAGTGAAAAAGCAGGGATACTGAATGAATATTTCTGCTTAGTATTCACAAAAGAGGAGGGGGAGGTGCCTAATCCAATTAACAGAAGCACTCTGGATGGGGGGTTGATCCCAGTCCTTTCACAGAAGAAAGGATTCTGAAAGAACTCCTAAAACTGAATGTGGACAAAGCAATGGGGCCTGATGGAATTCACCCCAGAATTCTAAAAGAATTAAGGGAAGAACTAGTGAAATCATTGACTACCCTTTTTAACAAATCATGGGAGGATGGTGTGGTACCCGCGGACTGGAGGAAGGCGGATGTGATTCCCCTTCATAAAAGTGGGACCAACACAGAGGCAGGAAACTACAGACCTGTCAGTTTGACCTCTGCGATAGGGAAAGCGATGGCATCACTTCTGAAGGAAAGAATTGTTGAGTACCTAGAGGCCAGTGGGGCACAGGACCCAAGGCAGCATGGGTTCACAGTGGGAAGATCATGTCAGATGAATCTAATTGATTTTTTTGACTGGGTGACCAAAGTAGTAGACCAGGGAGGGGCTGTGGACATGGCCTACCTAGACTTTAGCAAGGCATTTGACACAGTCCCACACAAAAGATTAATAGTCAAATTAACCAGCCTGGGAGTGGGTCCCAGGGTGGTAGCCTGGGTAAAACATTGGCTGGACAACAGGACACAGAAGGTAATTGTAAATGGTGTCCACTCTGAAAAAAGAGAGCTTACTAGTGGGGTACCGTGGGGTACCGCAGGGTTCAGTACTGGGTCCAGTCCTTTTAATGTCTTTATAAGTGACATTGCAGAGACTGGAAGGAAAGTATGCCTCTTTGCATATGACACAAAGATCTGCAACAGGGTTGATACATAAGGCGTGGAAATGATGAAAGGGACTTGGCAAGGTTGGAGGAATGGTCGGAAGTATGGCAGCTAGGATTCAATGCAAAGAAGTGTAAAATAATGCACCTGGCAAACAAAACCCAGGGAAGATTACACAATGGGGGAGGTAGTAAAAAAACAAAAAGGAAAGGGACCTGGGGTAATCATATCAGATGACCTTAAAGTTAGCAAGCAATGTGAGAAGGCAGTAGGGAGAGCTGGGGGTATACTGGGATGCATAGGGAGAGGCATCACCAGCAGAAAACAGGAAGTTGTTATCCCTCTGTACAGACAGTTGGTGAGACCCCATCTGGAGTGCTGCATCCAGTTCTGGAGACCCCATCTCCACAAGGACATAGGCAGGATAGAGGCAGTCCAGAGGAGGGCAACTAGAATGGTACAGGGTCTACAAGAGAAGCCATTCGAGGAGAGACTAAAAGAGCTTAATATGTATACCATTGAGGAAAGGAGGGAGAAGGGGGACATGATAGAAACATTTAAGTACCTCAGTGGAATCAACAAAGTCCAAGAGAGTAGCATCTTTCAGAAAAAGAGACATGCAAGAACAAGAGGACACAATTTAAAGATGGGGGGGCAGTTCAGGGGCAATGTGAGGAAGTATTTTTCACAGAGAGGATAGTGGATGCATGGAACAGCCTTCCTGAGGAGGTTGTGGGGTCTAAAACTGTGGGAGAATTCAAGAATACATGGGACAGACGTAGGGTAATTCTTGTTGGGGGTAGGAAGAAATAGGCTGTTGGTTAACTAGGATCTGCGGCTTATCCTGTAGGTAGGGAAATGGGCAGACTAGGTGAGCCAAGCGGTCCTTATCTGCTGTCAAAGTCTATGTTTCTATGTATGTTGACTACCATGTTTTTAGAACAAGAAATTCAGAAGTTGTCCCTTCTTCTGTGTGGTGCTAGAGAACCAAATGCATTGGCATACCAGAGACAGTTTACCTTTTTATGGCTGTGTGGACATAGTACCACAGCCATATTGCTATCATTCTCTCTCTTCTAGCACTGTGGAAGCACATGACTGGACAGTGCTCCAGTGTGCTTCCACAGTTCAGGGGCACAGTTCCACTCCTGTATGTTTCTACGGCCCTTCCCCTTTGCCGGCCATAGAAACACATCCCATTTGCTAAGAACTATGATTTCTCCTGCACCTGTGGAACTGCTATGCTGTGCACAATATGGCTGCCCAAGCCAACTGCATGTGCGAGTATTGTGCATGTGCAGAAGAACTGGGGTTGTCTACAGGCCCCCAGACCAGAGGGAGGACATAGACACATTACTGTTAGAAGATATACAAAACATGACAGCTAAAGGGGAGGTTCTGATAATGGGAGACTTCAACATGCTGGATACAGATTGGTCAATATCAGCAGGAACATCTGCCAGAACTAGACTCATAGTGGATTCCCTGCAGGGGGAGGGCCTCAAACAACTGGTGCAGCAACCCACAAGAGACAGGGCTATCCTAGATCTAGTACTGACCAACAAAGAAGGGATCACAGATCTCCAGGTAGAAGGTCACCTGGGGCCAGTGACCATCACATGGTATGGTTCAATTTGGCTACTACATCTAAATCATCCCATTCCAAGGCAAAAATATGGGACTTCAGGGAGCTGACTTTGATAAGATGGCCAACAGAGTTAAGCTAGCCCTGGCAAAAAGAAACACAGGTGAGGGGTACAGGCAAAGTGGGCAAGCATTAAGGATGCAATACTTGAAGCAACATCCCATTGTGTTGAGACAGAAAGGAAGAGCAAAGAAGAAGGAAACCACTTTGGTTCTCAAATACAGTAGCAGAAAAGGTCAGAGCCAAAGGCTGGCCTTCAGGAAATATAGGGAACACAGCGGGATGAAGATAGGGAGGCATCCAAACTGCCTAAGGGAAGCAGGTAAGGCAGTAAGGCAGTAAGGCAGGCAAAGTCCCAAACTGAGGAAACACTAGCACGAACAGTAAAAGAAGGTGACAAGACTTTCTATAGATACATTAGTGAAGGAGAAAGTCCAGAGGGTGTGCTAAGCTTAATGGAGAAAAGGGAGCATGTGAGGAGGAGGACCCTGTAAAGGCATCTATCCTAAATAGATACTTTTGCTCAGTATTTACTGAAGAAGGTAGGGCAGGCCCACAGCTCAGCATCATGGACACAGGGGAGGGAGGTGAGCACTACTCCTTCACAAAGAAAGGGTCCTACAAGAGCTTGCTAAGCTCAGGGTGGATAAGGCAATGGGACCTGATGGCATACATCCAGGGTACTAAGGAGCTAAAGGAGGAACTAGCAGAGCCATTAGCAGAATTGTTTAGTGAGTCTCTGAGTACAGGAGAGGTCCCAGAAGACTGGAGAAGGGCTCATATGATCCCGCTCCACAAGAGTGGTAGCAGGAGGAGGCAGGGAACTACAGACCCGGTCAGTCTTACCTCAGTAGTGGACAAGATTAAGGAGGCACTCCTTAAGGAAAGGATAGTGCAACACCTGGAATCCATAGGGGCACAGGATCCAAGACAGCATGGGTTTACAAAAGGAAGGTCCTGTCAAACTAATCTCATAGATTTCTTTGACTGGGTAACCAGAGTGGTGGACCAAGGGGAGCAGTTGATGTCGCCTACCTTGACTTCAGCAAGCTTTTGACACTGTTCCACATAGAAGATTGATAAATAAGCTGGGTAGGCTGGCGGGTCAGAAGTTGGTCAACTGGGTGGCAAACTGGTTGGACGGGCAGAAAACAGAGAGTGGTAGTAAATGGTATACAGTCAGAAGAGATGCAAGTCACAAGTGGGTACCTCAGGGATCAGTCCTTGGGCCAGTCCTCTTCAACATCTTCATTAGTGACCTTGCAGATGGACTAGAGGTAAGGCTTGTCTGTTTGCAGATGACACCAAGATCTGCAACAGAGTAGATGATCCAGATGGGGTGGGCAGAATGAGAAGAGATCTGGATAAACTAGCAGAATGGTCAGAAGAGTGGCAACTGGGATTTAATGCAAAGTGCAAAATCATGCACATAGGGAAGAGAAACCCTGAAGCCACCTATAGGCTGGGAGGGAGTTGCTAGCAGTCACAAAGGAAGAAGAGACTTGGGCATCATCATCACTGATGACCTAAAATCATCAAAGCAGACCTCTAAAGCAGTAGGTAAGGCTAGGGGGTGTTAGGGTGTATTAGTAGGGAAGTATCACAAGTCGTAGAGGGAGGTAATAATCCCTCTGGCCACAAGACACTGGTTAGGCCCCATCTGGAGTACTGCGTGCAGTATTGGAGGCCACACCTTCACAAGGACATTAACCAAATTGAGGCAGTCCAGAGAAGGGCAACCAAAATGGTGCAGGGACTGCATCAGAAGACATATGAGGACAGATTAACGGAGCTCAATATATACCCTTGAGCAAAGGAGGGAGAGAGGTGATATGATCGAGGCATTCAAACACCTTAAGGGCATAAACAAGGTGAAAGAGTCTAACATGTTTAAATATAAGAAAATAGCAGGACAAGAGGACACAGCATGAGATTAGGGGAGGCCGATTAAGGGGAATGTGAGAAATTCTTTTTCACAGAAAGGGTGGTGGATGCATGGAATGGCTTACCACAAGAAGTGGTGGCTATGAATACAGTGCAGGGCTTCAAACAGGCATGGGATAGGCATAAGGGAGCAATACAAATGACTATGAATAGATAGGCCACTGACAGAGAAAAGGCCGATGGCACATTTATAAGGTAGAAAAAGAAATGGGCAGACTGGATGGGCCTTGCGGTCCTTATCTGCCGTCAACTTCTATGTTTCTATGTTTCTTCTCCCAGCCATCTTCTGTATGGCTACTCTGGTGTGGTGAGAGCTCCGATTATTGTTTCACTAAGCTCTCACTGCTCTGAGAAGCCATTCTGGCTCAGAAAAGAGTTTGTTGATATTTGGAGAGGCCATCTTTCAGAAACGGGCACTTACTGTAGTATCTGAATTTCTATGTATACTGTGTTTTCAAGTAAACAACAGCAAAAATCTTAGACTTCTCAGTATCTTTTTTTTATCTCAAAGATGTTTCTATAAACTGGGGTCTTGGCTGCTGAAATCTACATTTGAGCTGTGCAATTTCAGTATTTCCATCTGTCTCTGCAATCTGCCTAATGATGGGACTAAGAATTAAAGTAATTTGAGCTATGTTTTGTGCTGATGTATGGTCTGTTTCAGGAGTTTGTGATTTAACAGCAGGAGAGTACACTGAATGATGGCAGGCTCAGATCATTTGCATCAGATGATACCAGGAACTACAAGTAAAATGTAATTATTTTAATTAAAATATTATAAAAGACATGATATTACCTGACTATATTATAAACTTATATTAAAAGAATTCTCATTAAATCAGCCACTGTTAGAGTTCAAACTGGGCTCACACATATGTTTACCTCTCTGATGTGAACTACAAGGTATAACATGGAAAAAACAAGCTAGACTGTATTTCTCTGTAAAGTGTAAAACTGGATACTGTAATTGCAGTTTCTCTGTAGTATATTGTGCATGGGAGAACTGGAATGGAGTCCAGCAGAATTCAGTTCTGCCTCCTGTCTGCAGCAAATTTTGTTCACTGAAAACTTACTTTAACGAATGTATTGCTAAATATGTTGTCTGCAATATAGCTATACAGAATCTACAAATACAAAAGATTATCTTAAGTTATTTGTAGATAGAAGCACCAGTTTGTCACCCTTTTCATAGATTATAGCATATGCAGTTTAAACTCCTAGGTTAGTAGCTCACTATCGCATTGTTGTTTGCAGACCAAAAAATTAAAGCAAGACAATCTACCTGTAAAATCATATTTGATCAGAAAAATAGCACCTTCACTAGTTTTACCATGTTTTCCATTCTTAGCATTCAGCCTTTGTTTTTACTTCCCCCACAATATCAGAAGTGTCTTTAATTGTTCCACTCCATGGCATTGTGGAAGCCATAACTTGATTTGATTATAATCCAGATTGTCCACGCTCTTTGTTTTCACTTTCTCTCTAACTCCTTTATACTGTATTTTCACTTCACCTTTTGTTATACTGTATGTCTCTCCCCTCTTTGTGTTCATGTTTCTATTTATTGTGTGTTTTAGACACCAGGCACTTTCCTTCATCCCTTTGCTGAGTCTTATTTCCCTGAGTTATTTTTTCTTGTCCTTACATCTATATACTGTACCAGTTGATGTGTTGGCAAGCCAGCTAGTTGAACCTTGTTCTTAGCCCCTGTGGGGAGCCTAGCAGCTGGTAAAAAGAAAGCTAAAGTAACACTTGGACAGGCAGCAAAACAATTAGGAAATATGAAACACATGTTGAAAATAGAAAATTGAGTTAGAATCGATGTTTTGACCATAGGACTTCTTCAGGAAATGTCTATAAAGAGAGAGGGAGAGAGAGAGAGAAGAGAGAAAACTGTGGAGAGGTAAGGGGAAATAAGGGATATACTGTATGTGCGTGCAAGGAAAGTTGTGGAAGGATCTAGAAGAAAAAGTGGTACTAGGCAAGGTAAGAAAAGAAGCTGGAAAACAAAAAGGTGTTGATGGGGTTGGAAAAGCATAGCAGGAGTGAATGAGCTGAGGAGTTCTCAAGTGGGGTCTAATTAACAGGGCATAGTAGGAAGGCTTAAAGATGACAAAGGAGGGGGAAGCAGACAGGGAGAAAATGACAAGGGGTATGCACATATAGCTGGAACACACATGTGAGTATGCTCACACACACAGAGAATGGAATGGAAGTGTGTGGAAGCATACCCACACATGCAAATGTACCATGCAAGCATGAAAGCAAAGATATGATGTAAAGTGGTAAAAAGGTCAGATTTCAGTATCATTTAAACCAGAGAGCTGCTGGGAGCCTAAGCAGATGATAAGCTTGATTTATACATTTTTCTTACCCCCGAAATACTCCAATATTCCTAACTCTATGCAATGTCCCTTTAAGACAGAACTGCCCACAGAGATGGAACATACGCCAATGAGAGAATGTTCATTAGCTCATGCCATTTTCAGATGCTGCCTTCACTAACAGCTGCATTATAACCCTTCAGATTTCTCTCCCTGCCTGCAAGTCAAGACACCTAGAGATCTCTCTCTCACAAGTCGTTCCCGATGTATATCTTCTAAAATATATAAATATTTCTTCATATTTTTTTCATTTGCTGCCTTTACTTCTTGTTTAAATTTAAAAACCTTGTTTGTGTGTATTTTTTTTTATTGGTTCCTCGCGGTTCCCAGGAACTATAGGGGATCCGATATTTAACTAAGTTTAATTGGAGCTTTTATTTAGCACTCCGGTTCCTTTTTGGTTTATTTTTATTAAATTTTAGTATTTTGAACTGAGTTTTTTGATTCCTGTACCCCGGTTCCTGGAACCAACCGCAATAAAGAAGTTTTACTGTTTTCTAGGTTCCGGAACCGACTGCAACGTATAACTTTACTGTTATAATCTACTGTTTGCGGTTCCTATTTCTTAGATTTATCATAAATATATCAGATAAACCTAAGAAGAAAATAGGATCTACAGGGTTTAAAAAATGTGTTAAATGTAGTGAGGTTTTGCCAAGGCAGATAAAAATGATTTTTGTGTTTTCTACCTTGAACAGCAACACCTTACAGAGGATTGTGAAATTTGCAAGTCTTTCCCTCAAAAGACACATGAAAAATTTCTGGAAAGGCTGCAGAAAAAGTTGGCAAAAGGTGCCTAGGGCTCTGACCAGTCCACATCCTTGAAAACCGTGGGTGAAACCACCAAGGCTTCTCATACCACCCCTGATACGGTGAGCACTCTGGAAAAAGAGGCATTAAACCGTCTGACTCCCCAGTGCCAACTAAAAGGTTAAAAAAGACTAAACACTGAGACCCCTGCTGGAATGCGAAAGGGACTACTACAGTGTCTGCCAGTATGCCTTCACCTGATTACATTGCACCAGCTTTAAAAGTTATACAGGTGCTGCAGGGCTTGATCCCCTCTCAGCTCCTTGCTCAAGCCCTGACAAGGCAAGCAACTACCTCTGTTCCCCTTCCACTCCTGAACAATTGGAGTATGAGGAACAAGAAGAGTTTGAGGTATATGAAGGTTTGAACCTGAAGCCTCCCCTGAACAGGAGTTGGTTCACCCCCTAGACCTACTGAGGATTATTCCTCCTCACATTTATCCTGTGTCAGAAAAACTGTGGAAACCCTGGATCTGGTCACCACTAAGGCAGTGCAGGATGAGGGGGAAGCTGAGTACATTGAAATTACGGGGTTAACTCCCACTAGAAAGTTGTTCTCCCTCTGTGCAAGTTTTTTAAGAAATACATTATTGAAATGCCTTATACTGTCTCTCCCATTGATAATCTGACAAAAGGTATCAGCTGAACAGGGTAGGCACCGAGTTTCTTTTTACTCACCCTGACCACCAGGGAATAATCCTACAGGCAGCCTGTGAAAGACTAAGGTGCCTCTGGCTTCACACCCTCCTGAAAGGGATTCTAGAAAAATTGACTGCATGGCAAAAATAAGAGCTGCCTGTCTGCTTCTTGGGCAACCAGGCAAGCCAACTACCAAGCTTATGCAGCCCAGTACCACAAAGCCCTATGGCACTCAGTACTGACCATGTCAGAAAAGGATCCATCAAGTGTATCCTCTGACCTAGCTGAAACTGCTAGGTTGGGACTAGTGGTGTAAGCGGTGAACAAGAAGTACAGGAACTCAAACATCTGCACAAATGAAAAGCAGAATTAAGATCCTCGCTCTGAAGGATAACTTTTGGGACTTGAGGGGCCATTGGACCTTTTTCTGCTGTCGACATCTATGTTTCTGTATGTCTGTAAATTCCAGAAACATCTGTATAGATACTGGTGCACCCAATCAGCGATATCAAAGTATTTCTAAAACAAATTAAATTGTTCTGCAAGTCAAATTGTGTGATGGAATCCACTGATCTCATGTCATAGGCCAATAAATTGTCATTATGTTACTGCTGTAAGAATTTCATTTCAAATATCAGTAGGAAGAAGTACAGGAACTCAGTTCCTGCTGCAAAAAATGTACAGGAACGGAGTTCCTGTGCATTCCTGCTCACTTTCATCACTGGTTGGGACTAGAAACCTCCACGTGCCAGTTTCAAATGGCAGCAGGCACTAATGGTACTGCTGCCAGGTGGATGGCTGGCACAGTGGCCCTAAGAAGGCTTGCTTGGCTTAGGGCTACTAACCTGACTCAGGATACCCAGGCTAAGACCAAGGATTTTTCTACGGATAATAACTCCTTATTTGGTGGACAGACAGAGGCTTACATAAAAAAGGAGGACAAATACAAAGCCACCTTTAGGAGCAATTTAACAAAGGAAAAACCTTCCCTCTCTTCCAGGCCCTATGGAAGGGTAGGTAAGGGTAGACTTACGTACACCAGACCCTTTTACCAGGTCCAGGCTGTACCACAACAACTGCAATACACTCAGTTGGCTGGCTATACCAGGGGCAGGGTCAGAAGGGGTGGCAAGCATGGCTCCCAGACTGGGCAAGCCCAGCCACAAAAAGTAAATTGAGCCTCTGACTCCATTCCTCAGGCTGCCTCCCAGGTGCCAGTTGGGGTCAGGCTGACTCGCTGTTTTCGGGCCTGTAAAACCAAAAATAATAATAATGATAAATAAATATCACCACAGAAGTGGGTCCTGAATGTGGTGAGTCAGGGTCTGTCACTAATGTCTGAATCCATTCCTTCCCTAAGAACAAGAGTGTTCAAAGCAGTCTCTCTCTCTCTCTCTCTCTCTCTCTCTCTCTCTCTCTCTCAGAAAGAAGGTTGCTAGAAAAAGGCGTACATGCCCTGCTCTTGAACAGAGCAATAGAGCCTGTGCCCTCTCTGAAAAAAGGGGAAGGGTTTCTCAGAATTTTTAACATACACCTGGTAAAACCCAGGTTCAAAAAGGGAGTCTCACAGAGAAATATTTGAGTTTCAGACTCCTTTCAGGACGCTACCAGGTTTTTCAACACTCTTTGGTCTCATAGCAGCACCAAGAGTTTCACAAGTGCCTGGCAGTGGTGGTGACTCACCTAATAAAGCTAGGTGTTTCTGTGTTTCCCTACCTGGATGAATGGCTGGTCAGGGAGAAGTCCCCTCCAACAGGTAGGGGAATATATGCAGGTAGCCTAGGACCTTTTTGGAGTCTCTGGGATTTCTGATAAATTTCAAAAAGTCTGTCCTGCCATGTACTGCAAGGCATAAGGGCAGAACTGAATATCATAGTGGGAAGAGCTTACCTTCCTCAGGGAAGGGTAAGCAGCATCCTGTAACCTGCTGGTTCATTCAAACCAAACATGCAGAAAACAGCAAGACAGTTTTTACAACTCCTGGGCCACATGGTTCCAGCACTGGGCACAATGCCTGGTGCCAGGTTCCAAATGAGGGACATTTAGTTCCACCTCACCGCATATAGGTGCCAGAGGAGAGTCCCACTCTCAAAGCCAATTCCAGCAACTGGTACATTACTGCTGGCTCTTCAGTGGGGGAAAGGAGATAATCTCAGATAAGGGGTTCCCTTCCAGTAAGAGTCTCCACTTGTTATCCTGTCAACAGATGCCTCACTACTGGGGTGGGGTGCCCACCTAGGGAAGTACTCCTCTCACGGTACCTGGTCAAGTGCAGAGTCACCCCAGCACATAAATCTTCTGCAGTTGAAGGCAGTGCTACTAGCCCTGCAAATCTTTGCATCACTAATTCAGGGAAGGGTGGTATAGTTCAGAACAGACAATACCACCATAATGTGCTACATGAACAAGCAGGGAGGGACAAGGTCCAGACCCCTGTGCACAGAGGCAATGAAGATATGGAGTCTGGCTTACTCCCACAGTGCCACTCTACAAGCTATCCCTCTGCTAGGAAAGGTCAACACCCTAGCAGATGCTCTGAACTGGATCAATCAGGCCCATCATGAGTTGGCCTTAAACAGGCAGGTGCTGGATGTAATATTCAGGCGGTGGGGCACCCCAGAGATGGATCTCTTTGCTTTACATGATAACCAACACCTCCCACATTATTATTGCAGACCACCTGCCAGGGGTACAGTCCCCCGGATGCTCTGATCCTGGACTGATCAAGGAGGCATCTATATGCCTTCCTTTCCTTTTCTCCTAATTTTTCAGAGTACTAATCAAACTCAGATCACAGTCAGCTGATTTTTATAGTACCAGATGGGACAAGCAGGTGTGATACTCTCTGTTGCTCCTCAAGTCCACAGCCAAGCCACAGTCTTTTAACCTCCTACCAAGGGAGGATCATGCATCTGATCTTCAGGTTACTTAGGCTCAAGGCATGGCTTTTGAGGACTTAAGAAAGTGCAGGTTTGCAACTCCCAGAAGATGTCCTGGAGGTGTTAAGGGGGTACAGGAAGCCCTCCCCCAAAGAAAACCTATGCCTCAAAATGGAAAAGGTTTTCAGTTTGTTGTTCTGCCAATGGTGTGGTGCCAATGCATGTTGGGGTTCTAGCCCTTTTGGACTACCCAACTCACTTACATGCTCTGGACTTATAGCTTTCAACTCTGTAAGTCCATTTAGCCTCAGCATCTTCATACATTTCAGCTGGAAAGGATGTCTTTGTGGCATCCAATCCAATCTTCAGGAGGTTTTTCAAGGGTTTGTTCCCCCCTTGCACCCCTCTCACAGTGAACGAGTGCCAGTTTGGGATCTAAACATTTCTATTGCCCAGCTCTGGCTTTCCCTTTTGGAACCCATGGTTTCAACAAACCTGAGGTATGTTACCTGGAAAGCAGTTTTCCTGGTAGCCATCATTTCTGCCACATGATCAGTGGGCTCCCAGTTCTTGTGTATTTAAAAGGACTATATCTCCTTTCATAGGGGCAAGGTAGTGCTGAGAACAAATGGGAAGTTCCTCCCATAGGTGGTTTCTGCCTTCCACCTAAACCAGTCTTTTACCTTGCCAGACTCTTTCACCGAGCATCCCAGCTCAGGGGAACACAGACGGAGCAGTCTGGATGTAAAAGGAGCTTTGAGTTTCTACATGACTCTCACTAAGGACCATAGGCAGGACAGACAGCAGCTCTTCCTCATCTATGGCGATGTGGGCAAAGTAAACCAGGCATCCAAATAAAACTGTTTCTCTCTGGGTAGTTCAGTGCATCTGCATCCAGTTTTGTTATTCAAAGGTGGAAAGAGCCCCCAGCAGGGCTCAGAGATCATTCCACAAGGGGTGCACCTACAACTGTGACAGCTGCCAGGGATGTCCCATTACTGGAAATCTGTAAAGCAGCTACCTGGAGATCAGCCTGCACCTTTACAAGGCATTACAGCTTGGACCCCTGTCCAGACATAATGCCAGAACTTTTACAGCTGTCCTGCAGAATCTATTTCCAAGTAGTTTCTGTGCCTACCTCCAATGGTACTGCTTCTTAGTCTATATAGAGTTAGGAATTTTGGAGTATTCCTGGGGTAAGAAGATAAAATAACTTAGAGAGCATAGGAGTGCATGCACCAGGAACTTTAACTCATGGTTGAAGAACTGGTGCTGTGAGGAAGGGTTTGGATTCATTGGTGACTGGGGACCCACCTGGAGGGATGGAGGTTTGTTCAAGCCTGATGGCCTGCATCCATCCTGGAGGGGAATCAAAGCACTCAACGATAAGTTTAAATGCTACATTGACAAGCATTTAAACTAGCAAAGGGGGGTGGCAGGCCAGCAAGGATGGTACCTACTTGCTCACCCCCCACAGTTAACAGTGGAACCAGTGAACCAGAGGAGTGGCTATCTCTGCAAAGCAGTGTGCAAAAGATGGAGATTAGTGCCCAAGAGGTGGCTAAGCAGAAAGGGGCAAAATTCAGCAGAAGGACAGACAGCAAGGAGAACCAGGGATAAATGACAACCAAGGAAGGGGCTGGAGTAGAACAGTGAAACAGTCTAGGAGGTCAAATCATGGAAAGCCATTGTGCAAATGCCAGGAGCCTTAGCAACAAGATGGAAGATCTGGAGGCTGTCATGGTACAGTCAGACCTAGACATTGTGGCCATCACTGAAACCTGGTGTAATGATAACTACAACTGGGAGATGGCCATACCTGGCTACAACATATTCAGAAGAGACAGAGCAGGGAGGAAGGGAGGAGGAGTGGCACTGTATGTGAAAAATGACATAAGGGCCACAGAGATCCAGGAGGAACAAAATGGGGGAGAGATACTGTGGGTTAAGCTGGAAAGGAAAATGGGGACAGACATCCGCACAGGTGTGGTCTATAGACCACCAGCCCAGGAGGAAGAAACAGATAGGGAGCTGATGCTAGCCATCCAAAGGATGGCAGACAAGGGTGAGGTAGTACTGGTTGGAGACTTCAATATTCCAGACGTGGACTGGAGCATCCCAGCAGCAGCATCAACTAGGAGCAGATTTATCCTGGACTCCCTTCAGGGTGCCTTCCTCAAGCAACTGGTCATGGAACCAACTCAGCAGAAGGCAATACTGGACCTTGTGCTCACAAACAGGGACAGTGTGATGGGGGTAACAGTGGGGGAGCACCTGGAAAACAGTGACCACCAGTCATTGTGGTTTGAAATCACAGAAAGAGCAGAACCAAACCACAAAAAACACGTATCCTGGATTTTAGGTGGGCAGACTTTGGGAAAATGGGAGATACTTGAAAGAGGCATTAAAGGAATGGGACAGGAATCAGGGGTTGAGGAACAGTGGGCAGTATTTAAAATTGGGATTACAAGAACAACAGAATTATGCATTAAGCAGGTTAGCAAGAGGAAAAGGAAGAGGAGACCATTATGGTTTTCCAAAGAGGTAGCAAAGAAAGTGAAAGCCAAAAAGATTGCATTCAGGCAATACAAAAAGACACAGGCAGAAGGGAGAAGTACCAGGAGAAGCAAAGGGAGGCAGGGAGGTCAGTAAGGGAAGCCAAAGCTCAGACAGAAGAACACATTGCAAAATCAGTGGGTAGAGGGGACAAAACCTTTTACAGGTACATAAGTGAAAAAAGAAAGACAAAGGGAGGGATAGTGAGACTGAAGGGGGAGGATGGGGGCCGCATGGAGGATGACAACAGTAAAGCTGACATATTGAACAGGTATTTCTGCTCAGTCTTTACTGAGGAAGAGGAGGGTAATGGGTCTGAAGGGAGTACAAGGGGTGAGAATGGTGCAGAAATGGACACAAGTCCCTTTACACGAGAAAGGGTCCTGAAGGAACTGGAAGTAATAAGAGTTGATAAAGCAATGGGGTCAGATGGGGTGCACCCCAGGGTCCTTAAAGAACTAAGAGAGGTGGTGGCTGAACCTCTGGCTATCCTGTTTAGCCAATCACTGGAAACAGGGGAGGTACCCAAAGACTGGAGGACAGCAGATGTAGTCCCCTTATACAAAAGTAGGAACAAAGAGGAAGCAGGGAACTACAGACCAGTCAGCCTTACCTCGGTAGTGGGAAGATCATGGAAGCACTACTGAAGGAGAGATTGGTGGAACATCTAGTTGTCAATGGACTACAGGACCCAAGGCAGCATGGTTTCACCAGGGGTAGGTCATGTCAGACCAACCTCATTGAATTTTTTGACTGGGTGACTAGGGAGGTGGATCAAGGGAGGGCAGTGGACATGGCCTATCTGGACTTCAGCAAGGCCTTTGACACTGTGCCACATAGAAGACTATTACACAAACTGTGGAATATGAGTGTGGGCGGACAGTAGTGTGGTGGGTAGGTAACTGGCTGGGTGGCAGGACACAAGAGTGGGTGGTAATGGCTGTCACTCCACAGAGGGAAGAGTGACCAGTGGGGTACCACAGGGATCAGTGCTGGGACCGGTCCTATTCAACATCTTCATCAGTGACATTCTGGGACCTAGAAGGCAGAATTTCACTGTTCGCTGATGACACAAAGCTCTGTAACAGAGTAGACACACCAGAGGGTGTAGACAGAATGAGAAGCGACCTGCAGAAACTTGAAGAATGGTCAGGGGTTTGGCAGTTGAAATTCAATACAAAGAAGTGCAAGATAATGCATATGGGGCACAAAAGCCCTGGCACAATATATCAGTTGGGAGGTGAGGATATAGCATGCACCAAGCAGGAAAGGGATCTTGGGGTTGTCATCTCTGATGACCTCAAGGTAGGGAAACAGTGTGACAAGGCAGCAGGTAAAGCAAATAGGATGCTGGGATGTATAGCCAGGGGCATCACCAGCAGGAAAAGGGAGGTCATAATTCCGCTATACAAGACACTAGTGAGGCCCCACCTGGAGTACAGTGTACAGTTCTGGAGACCATACCTATGTAAGGACATAGACAGGGTAGAGAAGGTTCAGAGGAGGGCAACAAAGATGGTGCATGGACTGCATCACAAGTCCTATGAAGACAGGTTGAAGGAACTGAACATGTACTCCCTGGAGGAGAGGAGGGAGAGAGGGGATATGATAGAGACATACAAGTATCTTACAGGGAGGAACAGGGTGCAGGAAAACACTATTTTTAAGCGAAAAAGATGTTCCAGGACTAGAGGACATGGGATGAAGTTGGAGGGAGGACGATTCAGAGGAAACATGAGAAAGAATTTCTTCACAGAGCGGGTGGTGGACAAGTGGAACACCCTGCCAGAGGAAGTGGTGGGGCTGAAACAATCACGGGATTTAAGAATGCATGGGATAGACATAAAGGAATTCTAGAGGTCAGGGTTAAGGGGCAACAGACTTCTAGGAAAACAAACTGAACTTACAAGCTCAAATGGGCGGGCAGACTGGGTGGGCCATAGGCCCTTATCTGCCGACACTGTCTATGTATCTATGTATCTATGTACCATAGTAATCTTCTTTCTTCCAGGGGATACTCCAATATTCATAACTCTCCCACCCTGCCTCCCCTTCTAGAACCAGTGGCCTCTACACTCGAAGCTGACTATATGTAGAGGTGCCACACACTGGCATATTCTCTATCTTTTTTAGCCCCATTGGGCCTTGTTGTCCACTTCTTCAGGTGATTCTGACATGGGGGGGTTGGGTGTTTTAAAACTTTCTGTCCCAAGTTGGGGCCTATAGGTGTTAGTTATTAGGGTTAAGTATATTTAGTTTGATTGGGCCTCTAGAGCAGGCTCCCTCCAATCTGAAGAGTTAGAATGTAGCAGTTAGTGAAGGCAGCATTTGAAAATGGCATGAGCTAATGAACATTCTCTCATTGGCATATGTTCCATCTCTCCAGCCAGTTCTGTCTTAAAGGGACACTGCATAGAGTTATGAATATTGGAGAATCCCCTGGAAGAAAGAATATTACTATGATAAGTAATTTTATATTATGGGTGCATGGGCGGAGCTCCGCAGACTTATTACTACAATTCAGTAGAATAGCACTGTGGAAGTATGTGACTGACCCCTGTCCAGTGTGCTTCCACAGTGTTATGGCTCTGTTCCAGTGGTTGTGTTTATGCAGCCATTCCCCTCCACCGACCTCGTAAACACACCCACTTCACAGGGCTGTCTTCTTTCTTCTGCAACTGCTGAAGTGACGGTCGCCATTCCCCAGATGGCCACGACTCACACTGCACGTGCATGAGTGTCATGCATGTGCAGTTCTGATATTGCCACAATTTTGGGTATGGCAGCCTCCAGCATGGTGAGAAAACAAAGTATTCTGGTAATAGTTCTCTGATTTGAGCAGCTGTATTGACTCTGACTAGAGTTTGTTTCCTTCAGCCATCACACAGAAATTACCCTTGAAAACCATGTTACACTTCTTTTAGAAACCTTGGCACTTGGGAGGCTTTGGGGGACACCTTGGGAAATAAGTATACTGAATTTCTTGTTTTTACCACTAGAAATTCAAAAGTTATATAATTTTTTTTGTGTGGTGCTAGTGGCAAAGACGGTGGCTGCTTGAAGACAGTTTACCTTTTTTCTTCACAGACACCACACAGAAATTACCCATAAAAATCACTTCACCCTTTTTTTTGAAACCTGGGCACTTGGGATGCTTCAAGAGACAAGCTGGGGGACATGTATACTGAATTTTATGTTTTCACCACAAGAAATTCAAATGTTATAATTCTTCAGTGTGCTGCTAGTGAAGCAAAGGTGTTGTCGGCCTGGAGACAATTTGCCTTTTTTTTCTTCATGGACACCGTACAGAAATTACTTTAGAAAACAACTCTACCCTTCTCATTTGGGGAGCTATAGGGGACACCTAGGAGAACATGTATGTTGAATATCATGTTTTTAGAACAAGAAATTCAAAAGTTATCCCTTCTTCTGTGTGGTGCTACAGAAGCAAAGGCATTGGCAGACGGGAAAGAGTTTACTTTTTTCATTCAGACACCACACAGAAACTACCCTTGAAAACTATGTCACCCTTGTTTTAGGAAACTGGACAATTGAGGGCTTCAGGGAACACTTTGTGGAACATGTGTACTGAATTTAATGTTTTCAGCACAAGAAATTAAAACGTTATAACTTCTTCTGTGTGATGCTAAGGTGTTGACGGTCTGGAGACTGTTTACCTTTTTTCCTGCACAGAAATTACCCTCAAAAACCACTTTACCCCTTTTTTTTTTTTTTTTACAAATCTGGGCACTTGGGGGCTTCAGGAGACACTTTAGGAACCAGACAACCTGGGCATTTGGGGAAACTTTACCATTAATGTTTTAAGCAATAAATAAATACACAAGATGCTGAAAACACATACAAGAGTTTTAGGGTTCTATGTTTCTTTTATTGCTTACACCCTTTTAATGTCACACTATTACTTGTGATGTACTTAATGCACAGGTGCTGTGCATTTTTTTGTTTTCTTTTTGGGACCATTATTTGTGCTCATGTTGTACTGTATTGTGATATTTCTTAGCATAGAAAGGGACCCAGAGTCAAGTGTGGGGCTGCTACCAATGTAGATGTGCAAAAACATTTTGTTTTACTTACAGTACTGTGTAATGTACTGTACAATAGTAAGGCAGAATGTATCTGGTCATTTTTGCTTAGTTCTAGGCTGACACTCCCTCTTCAGTGTCATCAGGATTGTTTGAAGCCAGCACTGGGCCATGTGCCATGGACATGATGACTGTCTTTTTTGTCTTCCTCATTCTTCTGGCAATTCTGGCTGGCCCTGCAAGACTATATATACCCCAGGATGGAGCAATGCATTTTCAACAGTTCTGAACTTTCAAAGGGGCATTACACACTAAATGGGCAATGCACAATAAACAGAAATACAATACAGTGTTCATACAGTGCAATACAATCCCAAGGATTAAACATGTTTTTGATTGATATAGTGGACTGTATATGTAATGTGTCTTATAATTTAAAACCACATCTAGAAGTCACACAGCCATATCATGCATAAAGTGTGTAAACAATGATTTACTCAATTAACAGTCACTTTTGATTATTGTTAGACTAAGGGTCCACTAATGGCCATGAGAAACATGGGTGCTTACACATATTAGCCCAGCCTCAGGATCACACCTCTGTATTCTTTAAAGGCAACGAGATACAGCATAACACAGAAAGGTGTTATAATATAATATGGCACCACAATTACAGAATATTATCAATAAAAACTAAACCCCTGGAAAAAAAAATATTTCATTTCAAACTTTAATTCAAATTAAAAAGTGACATTGCACAAAACCATAACGAACCTCATACCATACTGTACTGTACTATTATGTGCTTATGTACTGGTAAGATCCGTCTTTCAGATGAGACGTTAAACCGAGGTCCCATTTGCCTGGATTGGTGGTAGTTCAGGTCGATGTTAAAGATCCTATGGCACTTATCGAAAAGAGTAGGGGAATGTCCCCGGTGTCCTGGCCAAATTTTCCTCATTCACTAAAAATACTACCAACAGCTTAATCTGGCTCAGTTTCAGTTGCTTACCGTCTGTATCCCCCCCACCGGTCGCCCCTGAAAAAGGGACTTCTAGGCCCAGTGGGCTTACCGGGTCAACAAAATTCAACAAAACAAAGCAAGACTTGCAGTCTTTCTGGAGTTCCTTAATTGTTCATTTATTCTGTTCCTTATTAATGTAATGTTGCTGCTGACCTCCAAGTGCTTCCTGATAATCCATAAAACCTCGTGACATATTTCACTTGGTGTTGGTCTCTTCCCCAGCTCCCTACCCAATTCACATTTTTCCCCCAGGACAGATATTGAGTTTGACAAATACTATCCAAAAAACCAGAGCTGGAAAATGCTCAGACTTGCCATTAGACATTTTCACAGGTTTAAGTTCTCTTGCTTTGCTCATAGGATATTCAGCATATCTGTGGAGTTCCTACACTCATTTCTTATGGGGAGGAAGTAATGTTATTGCATTCAATAGCAGGCTTAACTGACACATTTATTTTTTTATTTATTTAAAATCTTTGTAACCAGAATAGGCACACTGAGCCAAGACTTATTTTCAGGTGTGACCCACTTGAATAGAGTAACAATACATTACAGTGCAAAACATAATACTTCAGAGCATAATATTAATATTGATAATATTGTGAATTAGGAGGAGGAGGAGGGGAGAGGTGAGACAGTGGTGTAGAGGAAGCAGGGCAAGAGGAGGGGGGAGCCTGGAGGTGGTGGATGTGTTGCTTGAAGGAGCGGAAGGATGAGGAGTTATGGAGTTGCAGAGGAAGATGATTCCAGAGGGAGGGAAGCCTGTAAGAGAAATCAGATTGACCTGTAGAGATGCGAGGGTAAGGGAGGGAGGGAGAAAGAGCAAGGGTCCCTGGTGCGGAGGTCATAGAAGGAGTGGGTAGCTGGTGATAGCTTGGAGGAGAGGTAGGGAGGCAGGAGATCAAACCAGAATTTAGCTGTGAAGGTTAGGGAATGAGTAAACCTCTTGAAGGGGAGTGGGAGGAGGGAAAGCAAGAAGTAGAGATCACTGTGATGGGTGCAGGGAAGGGCATTTGTGGTGAAACAATAAAAAGAATTTAGAAGCATGTCAAGCTTAGAAAGTGAGGAGGCTGGGGTGGTATCATAAACTACATCGGCATAGTCAAATATCAGGATCATTTTTTAGATCAGTTAACTGCAAATAGGAAGGGGGATGCAATCCTTGTTTTGGAAAAGTACTCCCAGTTTTGGACAGAGTTTGGTGCATAGGGAGTCAATGTGGGTAGTGAAGTCTAGATAGTTGTCAAGCCAAACCCTGAGATACTTGAAGTCAGAAATGAACTCAAGTGGGGTATCATCCAGGGTGGTAAACACAGGTGGTGATGGGGTTCTGGTTAACTTTTGTGTGGTTCCAAAAAGCATGGCAACCATCTTTTTTGCGTTGACCTTTAAATGCTTGGCTTGAAACCATAATAACACATTGTTTAGGTCTTGTTGGAGTGTGGCATGGATAGAGACTGTGGAAGTAAATAAGACAGAGTCATCTGCATACATGTGGATGAGGGAATTTGTACACATTAAGGGGAGATCATTTCTGAACAAAGAAAAAAGTATAGGGCCCAGTATTGACCCTTGAAGAACACCAGCATGGAATTGGAAGGGAGGAGAAAAGGAGTTACTAATCTGCACTGATTGTAGTCTTTGTGAGAGATATGAGGTGAACCAGTTCACTGCAGGGATGGCCAGCTTGATGGAGTAAAGCTTGTTAAGGAGGACGGGATGGGAAATTGAATCAAAAGCTTTGGCCAGGTCCACAAAAATAGCCACTGTGACTTGGCCTGATCCATGGCAGTTAAAATATGATCAGTGACCCACAGTGAGGATGATGTGGTTAAGTGGTATTTTCTAAACCCTGACTGGAAAAGGGAGAGGCGACTGGTGGATGATAGGAAGTTGGACAGCCTAGTGAGCACTAGGGAGTCCTGCAATTTGGCAAGGGCAGGGAGGAGGGATATAGATCTGTAATTACCTGGAAAAGAAGGATCTCTGCCTTTATGGAGGGGTAACACTTTTGCGACCTTCCATGCTTGTGGTACAGTTCCAGAGGAGAAGGAGAGATTGAGTAAGTGAGCCAGGGGAAAGGCAATCACAGGGGCTGAAAGGCAGAGAAGTTTGAGGTGAATACCATCTGAGCTGGATTTGCTTGGGTTCAGGGATTCGAGTGCGTGGAGGGACCCCTTGGGGGGAAAACTGGTTGGAAATGGAAACCCTCCTGAACTTGGGAGGGGGGAGGGATTGTGGTGGAGGTGTGGGGAGGGTCAGAATGGGTGCAGGTTGTAAAAAATGTATTGAAAGTCTGGGCTACTGAGGTTGGGTCAGAGATATTTAGACCATTCAGATTAAGGATGGAGAGGTAGACTGGGTTGGAGGGTTGACAAGGGAGTGGACCACTCTCCAAAAGGGGATGAGGAGTTTTCATTTAGATGCTTTTTGAAATAATCTGTCTTTGCAAGTCTGGTTGCTTTTGCACAGGTGTTTCTGAAAGTTTTGTATTGCTGCAGATCTTGAGGTGACTTTGATGATTTATAGCACAACCAGGCCAGGTCCTGGGATTTACACAAGGCAATAAGGTTTGACGTAACCCAGGGAAGATGACATTACTTCACTCTGGAATTTACCAAGGGGGAATGCAAGTCCCAGACCTGGGTTAGGGTGGATACGAAGTGAGTTAGAGAGGAGTCTACATCTGGTGAAGAATAGGCTACGGACCAGTTGGTGTGGGTGAAATCACATACAAAGGTGGTAATTTTGACTGAAACAGCAATCAGAATTTCATATACTTGGGAGTGGATTTGAGGCGATGTAGCTTCCTGATGCAATAGGTGATACAGTGGTCACTCAGTGCATCTGACAGGACACCTGCCTCAGTTATGCAGTGTGGGTGGGAGGAAAGAACCCAACTGATGAGAGAGTGGTTGGAGGAATGGGGGTTATAGCGAGTGGGTTCAGAGATCAGCCAGGAGAGGTTGAGTGATTCAATTTTAAGGATGGGGGCCTTAGTTGAGGGGGAAAGCCAATTTACGTTAGAGTCGCTTAATAAGATGAGCTCACCAGAGGAGGTCAGAGAGGCTACTGAGGAAATGCATGCAACTAGTAAGTCAGGAGAGAGCTGAAGAGAGGCATAGAGTGCACCGACATAGGTGGAGAGTTAACCTGGGAGGAATAGGAGAGTGATAATGAGTTCATGGGAGGATGGGCAGGATTTACACAGGGTTATGGAGCAAGGCAGAAACTGTCAGATGTAAAGGGCGACACCGCCCCTGAACTTGCTGTGGTCTTGGGAGAAAGAGTGAGAACTCCAGGATGGCTAGGAGAGAGTCAGGGGTCTTGGCAGAGAACCAGGTTTTGGAGATACATAGGATATCAGGGGAGTGTAGTGCTATCCAAACTTTAAGGGGGTCTAATTTTGGGAGAAGGCCTCTGGCATTTAGATAGTATAAAGAGAGGCTCTTAGGAAGCATGGGCTGATGTGAAGGGGGTAGAGTGACCAGGATTTCATTCTACATCTCCTGAGAGGAGAAGCAGGAGGGAGAGTAGGCGGAAGGCTGCTTGGCCCTTGTGCTCTTTAGGGCTGAATGATGAGGGGGAGGTGAGGGAGGATTGAAAGGGGAAGGGAGAGGGACAGGCTTGGGGGATGAGGGAGAAGATGGGAAAGGGCAGGGACTTATGGAAACGATAGGAAGGAGTAAGGAGAGGCAAGACAGACTCAGAAGAGGTCCTAGAATTGGGAGAGATGGTAGTGAGAGAGAGGAAAGAAAAAAAAGAAACTGATTGGAGTGGTGTGGGTAGAGAGGGTAATGTGGAGTAAGATGGGACAGGCAGGCTCAGGGGAAGGAATCAAGTAGTGAAGAGCATGGGAGGGGGAGACAGGAAGTGGAGTGGTCTAAAAAACTCCTGTGTGGTAGGGGATGAAAGTGGGCTGATTGGTTCTAGCACCACACGGAATCTGAATGAATTCAGCCACACCTTGGGTGGGCGGGAGGAGAGGAAGGTGGGTGGGCACCACCCTCCACTGGAAGAGCTGGAGTGCAGTACCTGGGAGCTGCGGTTGTAGGGCAGGGAGGGCTCTTTCAGAACTCAAGCCCTCTCGGCCCACTTGGTGCTCCTGTTGGCATCAGGTGTAATGTTGGGCACTGTCTTCAGGAGAAACACAAGTATAGAAAGGTAAGAAGCTGGTCTCAGGAGAGAGGTGAGTGGATAGGGATGAAAAGATCTGCAGGAGGGAACAGAGAAAGTGGAGGAGAGTGAAGCGAGAGAGAGAGAGAGAGAGAGAGATAGAGAGAGAGACAGGGTAGGAGTTCACAACAATGCAGCACAGTATTTCATTAACCTTGGCTAAGACTAGCAGAAGGCAAATCTAAGAAAGTGCCTAAAGGTACAAAATGCAAGTGAGCAAAGGCTGATTCAGGACTGAGCTAAGCTGACGTGACTGCCTGAACCACTGAAAAGAACTGAAGGCAGGTCAACAGTAACAAACAAATGGATAGTGCAATAAGTAATCCAGACAGTAAGATTAAAGACCACTGAAGCAAAGATGTGGGGAGCTGTCTGGAGCTTACTACTGCAGTGCCATCACTGCTTGGAATCTGCACATCAACTTCAAGAAGCTGGATGAAAGATACAAGTAATGACTCATGTGGATGTGACTCCACTGGACTGCTTGCCTGTAACAGCTGGAGCAAGAGGTCCATCTTTTTCTTGATGTTCAGTATCCTTTTTTCCATGCTATGCAGTTCAGCTCCGCTCACTGGCATAGTCTCATCCTGTTCTTGCTCATGCACACCTGGAATGTCCTCTTGTACCTCTGGTCCACTTGTATCTCTGGTTGTTCCTCCTCAATTTGAAGCTGCATCTACCTGTTAACATCTGCCTCCTCCTCGATTTCATTCTCCATCTCCCTGTTAACATCTGCTTGTGGCATTTCCTCCTTGTAAGGGAAGGGATCAAAACAACAGAACTAAAGAGTATACAGGGAGGGGAGGAGAGGAGGCACTGTGGGTCACCCTGGAGACTGCAAATGGCTCCACAATCCGCACAGGGGTTGTATACAGACCCCAGTCTCAGGGAGAAATGGACAAGGAAATGATAGAAGGCATCCTTAGGATGGCAGAAAGGGAGATACTGTTGATGGGGACCTGAATATGCAGATGTTAACTGGAGCACCTTTACTGCAGGGACATCCAAGAGCAGGGCCATTCTCGATGCTCTACAGGGGGCATGCCTCAGACAGCTAGTTTTGGAACTCACTTGGGAGGGAGCAATCTTAGACCTGGTACTCTCAAATGGGGATGGAGAGAGGATCTCCGATCTTGAAGTGGGTAGTCATATGGGAACAAGCGACCACCAAACAGTGTGGTTCATGATAAACTTAGCTGTAGAGTCAAGCCATACAAAAGTGAAGGTACTGGACTTCGGGAGGGCTGATTTTGTCAAAATGGGAGAGTGCCTCAGAAAAACACTAGCAAACAGGCAAGAAGGTGGGGTGCATCAACAATAGGGAAACATCAAAACCGCCATCACGGAGGCAACAAGCCTTTGTGTGAAGCAAATAAATCAAAACGAAAGAAAAAACCACTATGGTTCTCAAAAGAAGTGGCGGGGAAGGTAAGGGAGAAAAATATAGCATTCAGGAAGTATAAGGAATCACAGAACTGAGGAAAAGATAGCCAACTCATTTAAGAAGGGGGATAAAACCTGTATAAGTACATTAGGGAGCAAAGAAAGACTAAGGCAGGGATACTGAGGCTGAATAAAGAGGAATGTGGTTGGGCAAAGAGCGACAGTGAAAAAGCAGGGATACTGAACAAATACTTCTGCTCAGTATTCACAATGGAAAAGCAGGGGGAGATACCTAATCCAGTCAATAGAAGCACTCTGGATAGGGAAGTTGATATTAGTCCTTTCACAGAAGAAAGGGTTCTGAAAGAACTCTTAAAACTGAAGCTGGATAAAGCAATGGGGCCTGATGGGATTCACCCCAGAATTCTAAAAGAACTAAGGGAAGAACTAGTAACACCACTGACTACCCTTTTTAATAAATCATGGGAGGATGGTGTGGTACCTGAGGACTGGAGGAGGGTGGATGTGATTCCTCTTCACAAAAGTGGGAGCAAGACAGAGGCAGGAAACTACAGACCTGTCAGTTTGACCTCAGTGGTAGGGAAAATGATGGAATCACTTCTGAAGGAAAGAATTGTTGAGTACCTAGAGGCCAGTGGGGCACAGGACCCAAGGCAGCATGGATTCACAGCAGGAAGGTCATGTCAGACAAATCTAATTGATTTCTTTGACTGGGTGACCAAAATAGTAGACGAGGGAGGGGCTGTGAACATGGCCTTCCTAGACTTTAGCAAGGCATTTGACACAGTCCCACCCAAAAGATTAATAAACAAATTAGCCAGCCTGGGAGTGGGTCCCAGGGTGGTAGCCTGGGTAAAACACTGGCTGGACAACAGGGCACAGCGGGGAATTGTGAATGGAGTCCACAGTGAAGAAAGGGGGGTTACTAGTGGGGTACCGCAGGGTTCAGTACTGGGGCCAGTCCTTTTTAATGTCTTTATAAGTGACATTGCAGAGGGACTGGAAGGGAAAGTATGTTTCTTTGCAGATGACACAAAGATCTGCAACAGGGTTGATACGTAAGTTGGGGTGGAAAGGATGAAAAGGGACTTGGCAAGGTTGGAGGAATGGTCAAATGTATGGCAGCTTAGATACAACGCAAAGAAGTGCAAAGTAATGCACCTGGGAAACAAAAACTGAGGGGAAAAGTACACAGTGGGGAGTGAGATACTGACAACAACAAAAATGGAAAGGGACCTGGGGGTAGTCATATCAGATGACCTAAAGGTGGGCCAGCAATGTGAGAAGGCAGTAAGGAGGGCTGGGGGGATGCTGGGATGCATAGGGAGAGGCATCACCAGTAGAAAACAAAAAGTTGTTGGCCCTCTGTACAGACAGTTGGTAAGACCACATCTGGAGTACTGTGTACAGTTCTGGAGACCCCATCTCTGCAAAGACATAGACAGGGTGGAGGCTGTCCAGAGGAGGCAACCAAAATGGTGTAGGGTCTCGCCAGAAGACATAGAAGAAAAACTAAAGGAGCTTAAGGTGTATAGCCTTGAGAACGAGGGAGAGTGGGGACATGATAGAAACTTTCAAATACCTCAAGGGAATCAACAAAGTCCAAAGGGTAGCATCTTTCAGAAAAGAGTGTGCAAGAACAAGGGGCACAATTTGAAGATGGAGGCGGCTCAGAGGTAATGTGAGAAGTATTTCTTCACAGAGAGGGTTGTAGATGCATGGAGCAGCCTTCCTGAGGAGGTTGTAGAGTCAAAAACAGTGGAAGAATTCAAGAATGCATGGGACAGACAAGGCAATTCTAGTGGGGGGTAGGAGGAAGTAGGCTGTTGGTTAACTAGGATCTGCAGCTTATCTGTTAGGTAGGGAAATGGGCAGACTAGGTGGGCCAAGCAGTCCTTATCTGCTGTCAAATTCTATGTTTCTATGACCAAATTCTCCATCTTGCTGATAACAACTGGCAGTTCCTCTTCAACTGCACCCTCCACATCCCTGTTAACATCTGGCTGTTCCACCTGGGTTTCAAAATCAGGTTCTCTGGAAACTTTGGATTGGTCCTCCTTTATTTCCTGTGGTATTTCAGGGCTCATCTCTGGCAGGATCTCCATTTCTCTTTCAAACTCTTCCTGTTCATCATGTTTTGGTACCTTGTGAGTGCTACATTTATTTCTACACTGTTAGAAAAAAATAGCAATAACATTTAATGGCATGTACAGTACTGTTGCTAAAACAAGAACAAGTTGCAGAATTTAGTAACACAGTACTTCTTGCAAAAATTAAAACAATGAATTGTGCTGAACTTTGCCTTGGGTGCTTTTGTCCTAGGCCACTTTGTTTGTTGTTTGTTTGTTTAAAATTTATTTTTATACAGGTTTATCTGTTGGGAAATAAATCCCCATTTTCAACAAATACCTGTGGTATACTTTGGGGTCTTTATATCCGTGGAGTTCCTACACTTGCATTTATTCAGTCTCTTAATGTTCTCCTTCTGTGCAGCAGTAGATAGCCTGGTCATAGGTGGTGTCCTATTTGCCAGTCCAAGACTTCTTCTTCTTACTGGCCGAGATGCCATCTTTCCAGATTTTCTTCCATAGAAAATGGTGTTAAATAGACAGGTGATACAGCACTGACAATTCTTCCAAACATGTACAGAAAAGTACTGTTGGCAGAATGGAACATTTTTGTGCCTTATATAGGATAACAGATGGCACTGGTGACATGCGCCATGGCAGGTACACATCAGAGGTGCATTATTGCATCACATTATAGAACAGGTAAGGTGACATGGTACACTTTGATGTTACCAAATAAACTATGTGTTTCCACAGCTGGCAACTCCTTACTGGAGCTGTTGTCTCATCGTCCATGTACGATGTCGAAGAAGATATTACTTAAAATCAGTGCTGTAGTGAAGAGGGTGAGGTCTGAAAGTAAAAGCATCAAGAAGATCCAACTGTTTCTAAAGAGCACTGGGATCTCCATCATGGTTAGTGGGCTGAGGGCCTACCTGCAACGCAACATTCCAGTGCCGCATGCACCATGGCCTACTGTCTGCACCAAGTGCTCACCTGTATAGCAGTGTTACCGATCTCTTCTGATACTATGTATTACTGTAGATTACTGTAGTATTATAACTGTACCTAAAGTAATTTACCCACAAAATTGTGGGTAAGCCATTTATTTGCACTTTTTTTTATTTCTGCACACAGGGAAACCATACTAATTGTCATCCGCATGCTAACAGAGGATGACCAGACTACCAAAAAGAAAATTGTTGAACATCTGGCCACTGAACATGGGGTAGTGGCATCTGTCTCATCTGTACCAACAGAGGGGGTGGACATATGGGTAGGCAACGAAAGGCATTTAAAATTTTATCCATTACTGTGTTATCACAGTGAGTTGTGTCTCATAAAATACAGTATATAATCATTTTTTTTTAATAAAGGTTTTGCCCCACGATATGGGATATGAACAAGGAAAAAAATCTGGAGCAAGCCAGGACATGGATAAAGAACAAGGAAACGTTTTATCATGTAGTTTTTTCTTTTTGGTTTTTTCCACCTTCCCATGTCCCCCCAGCCTACCACTCCTTTGGGCAGCTTAATGTCCGTGCTGCCTGTCAGACTCGCCCCTGTTGCCAGCTCCCACCACCTGGTTCCTAGAATTTACCTAGGTCCCAAAGGTTTCTGGCTTATTCCTGCTGGGGGGCCCCCGAGGGAGAATGAGGGAATGGAATAAAGGGCTTGGGGTCCTCCCAGGAGAGATGTGAAGGGGGACGGGAGCAGTGCACCTTGGGGATTGTGGCATGGTAGGACATGGCTGCCATCATCTGATTGGCTAAGACAGGCAATTTTCCATTTTTCGGTACCCCACCCATCTCCCACATGCATGTGGCTACAGTGATGTCCTGAGGTAGGGACATTCAGCAGAGTGTGGTCACCCACACCACCAAAAAAGCCTCCACTAAGCCACCACCACCACCAGGAGCCCCTATAGAAGTGGCTCGAATGACACTCCCCCTGGGAGGGAAGTGTCCAAGGGACACCTGTGACTCCATCCCTGCCAGCCTCTGCTCCTGACATCCAGGCTCAGAGCGTGAATCCAGATAACCAGTGTGCCAGAGCGAGGCCCCATCAGTCGGTGCCACAGAGCTAGCACAATGTCATTGTTTCTGATTAAATGAAAATGTATTTGGAACAGTTTACTTCCATGGCATTTCATAAGGAGGGCAGGGACTCACTGAAGCTGAAGCCAAAGCACCTGCTAAAGCTTCATGTTTGTGGTGCCATATCTAACCATGGGCATGGCCCACACCACATTTTCAAGAGTTTGTTATGCTGTGGTAAGTTGTACCGTAGTTTGAGAAACCATTAAAATGTCACAAATCATCAATAGTGCCACTAGATTATTTCCACAGGAACCATGGATGGTGAGTTCTTCAGGGAACATATCGCCACGGGAGGAACAAATAGTTTTTTGTATTTTTTTTACTATTTAGCTGTTTATTTTAGTTATTATAGCTAGGGATTTGTAGTGAGTCAGATTAGTGAGGAATCTGTGTCTTCAAGGCTAGGTAGTAAATGTTTGCCAGAGTTTGTGCTTTATGTCTGTACAACTTCTGGACACTACATAACTAGTGTATCCCAGCTGTGCTAGATTATTTTGCACTTGGAGTGACTGTGAGCATTTGTCCGATTACTCAAGTTCAGTTTGGGACTACCTGATTACAATCGTTTTCTGCCTGTTCAGATTGAGTTCATTCAATGTAGTGACCACCTGGACCCTTGAAGGAGGAGGAGTTGGAGGATCCGGAGGAGCCCCTTCAACCATTACCTGAGGTTCTCGTCGGCAATCCTTCGATTGAGTGGACTGGAGGGTGGTGAGTCCACTGTTTTGCGGTGACCCCAGAAAATGTCGAGAGAACAACTTGAAGTTGGTAGTTGACTTTTCTGGGCTCCGTTCTCCATCTGGAGTGGTGGCCCAGCCATCTTTCTCATGGGGAGGTGGGGGGGCACTCACCGGAGGGTACAGTTTTCCTGTTTGCCTTGGGGGCTGCCTGAGCACACTCATCAGTAGACAGGTGTGCTTTTGGGGCTCTAGTCCATGGGATGTTTTGGTTAGGTTGTCCTCTTCCCTGAGGGTTCAGCGGTGGTCCTGCTTTGGTGACTGTGCTTGGGGGCAGCTGGTTGGGGTGGATGGCCTGGCGGGAGGCATCAGGGGACATGTGCCGGTGGGTGGCATGGCCCCAACTGTTTTGTGGTTCCTTAGGGTGTGTGTTGGCGAACATATGCCTCAGGGGCCTAGGTCCGGAGGGTTGTTCTGCTTAAGTGGCTGGCCACTGGGGCAGTTTACTGGTGGCTTTTGGACAGTGTGTGGGACCTTGTTGAATTTCAGACTTGGTTGTGTTTGAAGACACAGTGAGTTCTTTTCAAGGTGTTGTGGTCCCGAGCACACAAAAAGTTAATTACTTTGAACTGGGAGGCTGTGAGAGAGCCTCAGTGACTTTATTTTATGATTATTCTGGCATACACATTTAAACTGTAGCAGTGAGAGTACTACAGCTGTGATTTTATTTTATTGGCAGATGGTGGGGGTGAGAGCTCCAGCCCTGCCTATATCAAGCCTTGAAGTTGTGGCATGCTTTGCCCCTTTATTGGAACAATGACTCTGAATTAACAGCTAATCTGCTCTATTACTGTTTTATGTGTTTATATCTGTGATTTATTTTGGGTTTATATAATTTTTAGAGGATTGGTTTTCTGTTTTGGGGGGGTTGTGGGGTATTGGTTTAATTTTGTGATTATTTGTTTTTTTTGTTGTCTGATTGTTGTATTTTCGGTGTTCTTGTCTTGTTGATGATTGCTGCTGTTAGTAAAGGCAGTAATTATGTGCTGGCATCACTTTCTGGTGGTCAGGCACTACTCCCCTTCCAGGCTTAGGGGTCTACATCACTTTGACTGCCCTCCGTTACCAGCCAAGGTTAATAGGCATTGACGTGCCTTGGAAATAGCTCAGGGGGGCCAGAAGAATGGGAGGTCCTGGTCTGGTGGGGGTGTGGAGCGGGGTGGGTGGATTGGGGTTGTGGGTTCAAGGAGGCACCCTGGGACATAATGGGTCCATGAGATGGGTCCTCTCTGCCTAGTTCCCATACCCAAGGGCTCCACAATGGGTGGGCAAATGATGTGCTCTTCCTTGGCCGCTCATCCAAATTGGTCGGCCTTATATAATGCCAGGTTTCTTAGGAACAAGACAGCAGCGATTGCTGATCTTGTCAGTACATCAGACCTGGCTTGCATCACCGAGATCTGGCTTGATGAAAACGCTGGTTCTGTGTTGGAGTCAGCAGTTCCAGCCAGGTACTCAGTGATACACTGCCTGAGATTGGATCATAGGGGTGGGGGTTTAGCCATTTGTTTAAAATCAGAACTGGGCCTTGTAGATGTACCAGTGGGGACCACCAGATCCTTTGATTGTATCATGGGTGCAGGTGTGGGTTGCAGGATACTTCTTGTCTACCGTCCACCCGGTGTAAGAAGGAATTCCTGCAGGAAGTCACAGACTTCATTGTCGACATGGTGTTGGAATCCTCCAGATAGTTGGTTCTGGGGGATTTCAATGCCTGGGTCAAGGACAAACTCTCGCAATTTCGTCAAGATTTCCTCCAACTGATGATTTTTTTGGGCTTCACACAGGTAGTTACTTCTGCGACCCATAATTGTGGTACTCTTTGGATCTGGTGTTCCTCCTGGGGATGGAGATTTCCGACCTGGTGGCAGAGCCGGTCGGTTGGTCTGACCATCACACTATAGGGTTCAGTTTCATGGCTCCTCCAATAGGCCTGCCCCTATGGAGATTGTCCAGTACCGCTCTTTAAGAAGTTTGATCCCTGATGGCCTAATGGCAGTGCTGGACCTATCGAGTAGGCGGACAGAAAGCTTGGAACCAGATTACCTGCTACTGTACTATAATAGGGCAGTATCGGGGGCCCTGGATTCCATAGCTCCTATCCGAGTTCACCCACTCACTCTCTGTCCTCGATCCCCTTGGTTTAATGGGACTTTGAAGGAGTTGAGGCAAGTGGTGTGAAGGTTGGAGCGCTGCTGGCAGAAATCCGGCTTGGAGGATGATAAACTTAGATTGATGTCCCACTATAAGGACTATTGATTGTCTGTCTCCCATAAGAAGGCAGAGTTCCTGTCCAGGGAGATTGCTGCTGTGAGGAACTGACCAGCTCAGCGCTTCTGAACTGTTGATAGGTTATGCAATCCAACCTGTCTTCAGAATCGGAGAGCATTTTCACAGTGTAAGAGTGAGGAGTTTGCTCAATTCTTCACAGATAAGGTTGCCACCATCAGGTTGGAGATCCACTCTGCGCACTCTATTGAGGGTTGCGGTGGTCGGTGGAAGGTCTCAAGCACCCATTTTGTCTGGTCTGACTTCGACCGGCTGGAGATCAGGGACATTGTAAAGATTATCCAGGGTATGCAGCCGGCTTACTGTAGTTTGGATCCTGGTCCCACCTGCCTTCTTGTGGAGTGTGTAGAGGTCATTGGACCAGTCCTAGTGGAGATTGTCTGGTGCTCGTTGGAGACAGGTGTGTTTCTTGACCCCTTGAAGGAGGTGGTCATAACACCCCTATTGAAGAAATCTTCCCTCGACTGGACTGTCTTGCTAACTACAGACCAGTCTCAAACCTACCCTTTGTGGGCAAGGTTATTGAGAAGGCAGTCACGTTGCAACTTGAAGATCATCCTACCACCCACAAAGTCTACAATCCTCTCCAGTCTGGATTTAGAAAGAGGTATAGTATCGAGATGGCACTTGTTTGGGTACTTAATGATCTTCTGATAGCAAGAGATCGGAAGAGCCGTTCAATCTCAGTTCTTGATCTCTCTGCAGCATTTGACACCATGGACCATGGGTGTTGTTGGTGCCCCTGTGGCTTATCTGTGGACTGTCTGGTACAGTTCTCAGGTGGTTCCATTCTTTCCTCATGGGCAGAACTCAGACAGTGGTGTTGGGGATCTTTTCCTCATCCCCTCTCCCCCTGACCTGTGGGGTTCTGCAGGGCTCTGTGTTATCACCCATGCTCTTTTCGGTGTATATGCTGCCGTTGGGAGACATTATAAGGTGGTATGGACTGAGTTTTCACTGTTATGCAGATGACAGTCAGCCAAACATATCCTTTGTACCTGAACAGGATGAAGCCATCTGGGTCTTTAACAACTGCCTCGCTGAGATTCAAGACTGGATGAGTGCCAGCTAGTTGAGGTTGAACCCGGATAAGGCTGAGGTGTTGATTGTGGACCCAGGTCATCAGATAGAGGGATCTTCCTCTGGTCAGCCTTCTGGGATTAGGCTGGGGGGCAGCCAATTGAGGTTCTCTGAATGGGGGCAGAATCTGGGTGTTATACTTGATGGCATGCTGATGCTTAAATCTCAGGTGTCAGTCATCATCAAGACCTCATTTTACCATCTTTTTTTTTTTGTAACTCAGAGCGTGGGTGCTTCAGTCATCATACGGCCTCATGAAGAGAAATCTTCCCTCAACCAGACTGTCTTGCTAACTACAGACCAGACTTTAACCTGCCCTTTGTGGGCAAGGTTATTGAGAAGGTAGTCACGTTGCAACTTGAGGATCATCTTACCACCCCCAAAGTCTACAATCCTTTCCAGTCTGGATTCAGAAAGAAGCATAGTATCGCGATGTCACTTGTTAGGGTACTTAATGATCTCCTGATAGCAAGAGATTGGAAGAACCATTCGATCTTGGTTCTTGATCTCTCTTCAGCGTTTGACACCATGGACCATGGGGTGTTATTGGTGCACCTGTAGCTTATCTGTGGACTGCCTGGTGCAGTTCTCAAGTGGTTCCATTCTTTCCTCATGGGCAGGACTCAGAGAGTGGTGTTGGGGATGTTTTCTTCGGCCCCTCTCCTTCTGACCTGTGGGGTTCTGCAGGGCTATGTGTTATCACCCTTGCTGTTCGTGGTGTATATGCTGCCATTGGGAGACATTATAAGGTGGCATGGACTGAGTTTTCACTGCTATGCAGATAACACTCAGCTATACACGTCTTTTGTGCCTGAACAGGATTAAGCCGTCTGGGTCTTTAACAACCGCCTTGCTGAGATTCAAGACTGGATGAGTGCCAGCTGGTTGAGACTTGAACCTGGATAAGACTGAGGTGTTGGTTATGGACCCAGGTCATCAGGTAGAGGGATCTTCCTCTGGTCAGCCTTCTGGGCTTAGGTTGGGGGCAGCCAATTGAGGTCCTCTGAACAGGGACAGAATCTAGGCGTTATACTTGATGGCGGGCTGACGCTTAAATCTCAGGTGTCAGCCATCATCAAGACCTCATTTTACCATCTTTTCTATTTTTTTTTGTAGCTCAGAACGTGGGTGCTTCAGTCATCGGATGGCCTCATGAAGACTTTACATTATCATCCTTGCTACGGTTTTAAATATCTATAGACCAAATTTAATTAGTTTGCCAAATTAGCCAAAATTGAAAGGAAAGGTAGCCAGATTCCAATATATTTATCGTATTTGTCCTCTGTAGTATATAGGGCCTTATCCATTTTACCTTGGTCTAACATATTTTGTACCCATTCTAGAAATGTGTGTTGGGGGGGGGGTGTCCTTCCAGTGCTGAAGTATAACTCTACAAGCCACCAGAATACTAATATTCATAAACATCTTTTGGGGTTTAAACTCATCTTGAACTTCAATCATAATTCAAAAATAATAATCCCCAGATCAAATGGAAATTCTTTTCCTAATACTCTACACCGTATAAGCCATATCCTACCCCAATACCCTTTAATTTTTTCACATGTTGCTAACATATGAGAGAGTGTTCCTCTTTCTTTCTTACATCTCTGACATAATTCGGAAATGGAGGCATCCATTTTATGAAGCTTAACAGGTGTTAAATAGGTTTTATGCACTATATTAACATGAATTTGCATTAATTTGTTATTCTTAACCATAACTTTCTCAGAATTATTTATGTTATTCCATCTTTCTATTGATATGGGAGTAGCTAACTCTCTCTCTCTCTCCCCCATGCATCTCTGACCTGGTCTAATGAACATGAAAGGCCCCCCATAATAAAAAGATACATTTTGGAGATCAAATGTTTCCTTGAATCCAATTCCATACAAATGTTTTCTAATACGGAGTAAAAGATCAAAAGAAACCTATTATTTTTTTTAAACACAAAGGGCAGGATTCACAAAGAAAGCCAAAAATCCCACAGCTGCGGGAAAAAGTCCTGCAGCACTGCGGAAACACAGTTGTGTGATATTCATAAAGAAATTTTGAGCAGGTGTGGAATTTTGTAAAATCCCCACAGCTGCAGAAATTCAGCAGCTGTGGAAATTGCGCACATGCTGAAATCCTCAAATTGCAGATCCGCAGCTGCAGAAATAGCTTAGGAGGCACAGCAACAGTGGATTTAATTAGCTGGAACAGCAGACTTTAACAGGGCTGCCATAGAATGAAGCTGAAAGCACTACAAAGAGACCAGCAACCAGTCCCTCAACTGGAACCACTGCAGCACCACAGGTACTAGCAATACCATGGCACCACAGTGGACAACTGTCACTGCTGATCCTCCCTCCCTGGGGTGTTCCTGTTGCCTGCAGGGGTAGCACTCACTGCAGGCTGGCCAGGCTCTACTGCCTGTGGGGCTCCATCAAAGGCTGCACTGTGTCTGGTGGTCGTTGCCTGTTGCCATGTCATGGCAATGTGTGCTTTTGTTGCTGTTACAGCAGCCACCGTTATACTACCTGGGATGCTATTACCTGTGCCTCACCTCCACCTTAATTGATTCCAATTGCTGGGGCACTACTGCAGTTTGCTGAGGGAGAGTTACACCTCATTCCACTGTGTGTAACATTTTTTCTGCAACTGCAGAAAAAAACTGGTTGTGAATAGCCTTTCAAGGGCTGTGCCTTACTTATCTCACACCTTTTTTTCCTCAGGGACTTCCGCAGCTGTACTTTTTTCCACAGTCCTTAGTGTTGTTTTCTGCAGCTGTGGAGGGTTTTGTGAATAGCACTCAGTGCAGATTCCCCTTTGTTTCCATAGCTATGGCAGTTTTGGGGACTTAGGGAAGGTATGTATACTGTGCAATTATGAAAAATGTAAACTTTATACATAATTTAACAAGTGCCCATTTGGTTTCCATATCCGTATGTGATGCCAATTAAAGGATACTTTGGAAAAACTGCATAATGATCGGTTACAGTTTACTATTTTGCACTTTGTGGCCTGTTGTTCAGTTGTGTTCATTTAAGCATGTCTCTGGGGAAATTCTTGATGCCCTACAGGGGGCATGCCTCAGACAGCTAGTATTGGAACCCACTTGGGAGGGAGCAATCTTAGACCTGGTACTCTCAAATGGGGATGGAGAAAGAATCTCAGATTTAGAAGTGGGTAGCCATCTGGGAACAAGCGACCACCAAACAGTGTGGTTCACAATAAACACAGCTATACAATCAAGCCATACAAAAGCAAGAGTACTGGACTTTAGGAGGGCTGACTTGGGAAAATGAGAGAGTGCCTCAGAAAGCACTAGCAAACAGGCAAGAAGGAGGGGTGGAGGAACAATGGGGAGTGATCAAAACACCCATCACAGAGGCAACAAGCCTTTGTGTAAAGCAAATCAATAAAACACAATGAAGGAAAAAAACACTATGGTTCTCAAAAGAGGTGGCAGGGAAGGTTAAGGAGAAAAGGACAGCATTCAGGAAATATAAGGAAACACAGAAGGAGCAGGACAGAGAACTTTATCATTTAAAGCAGAAAGAGGCTGGGAAGGCAGTCAGAATAGCAAAGGCCCAAACCAAGGAAAGGATAGCCAATTCTGTTAAGAAGGGGGATAAGACCTTTTATAGGTACATTAGGGAGCGAAGAAAGACCAAAGGAGGGATACTGAAGCTTAATAAAGGGAGGAATGTGGGTAGAGGGTGACAGTGAAAAAGCAGGGATACTCGAATATTTCTGCTCAGTATTCACAAAGGAAGAGGAGGGGAGTTACCTAAACCAAACAAGAGAAACACTCTGAAGATGGGGGTCGATACCAGTCCATTTATAGAAGAAAGGGTTCTGAAAGAACTAATAAAATTGAAGGTGGACAAAGCAATGGGGCCTGATGGGATTCACTCAAGAATTCTAAAAGAACTAAGGGTAGAACTAGTGACACTGCTGACTACTCTCTTTAACAAATCATGGGAGGATGGGGTGGTACCCGAGGACTGGAGGAGGGCAGATGTGATTCCTCTTCACAAAAGTGGGAGCAGGACTGAGGCAGGAAACTACAGACCAGTTAGTTTGACCTCAGTGGTAGGGAAAATGATGGAATCACTTCTGAAGCAAGAATTGTTGAGTACCTAGAGGCCAGTGGGGCAGGGACCCAGGCAGCATGGATTCTCGATGGGAAGGTCATGTCAGATGAATCTAATAGATTTCTTTGACTGGGTGACCAAAGTAGTAGACCAGGGAGGGGCTGTGGACATGGCCTACCTAGATTTAGCAAGGCATTTGATACAGTACCACACAAAAGATTAATACGCAAGATAGCCAGCCTTGGAATGGGTCCTGAGGTGGTAGCCTGGATAAAATTGGCTAGACAACAGAACACAAAGGGTAGTAGTAAATGGAGTACACAGTGAAGAAAGGAGGGTTACTAGCTGGGTATCGAGAGGGTTCAGTAATGGAACGGTCCTTTAATGTCTTTATAAGTGACATTGCAGAGGAACTGAAGAAAAGTATGTCTTTGCAGATGACACAAAGATCTGCAACAGGGTTGATACACAAGATGGAGTGGAAAGGATGAGAAGGTACTTGGCAAGGTTGGAGGAATGGTCAAATGTATGGCAGCTCAGATTCAATGCAAAGAAGTGCAAGGTAATGCACATGGGAAACAAAAACCCAGGGGAAGCGTACACAATGGGGGGTGAGATACTGACAACAGTAAAAATAGAAAGGGACCTGGGGATAATTATATCAGATGACCTAAAGGTGGGAAAGCAATGTGAGAAAGCAGTAAGGAAGGCTGGGGGATACTGGGATGCATAGGAAGAGGCATCAATAGTAGAAAACAGGAAGTTGTTATCCCTCTGTACAGACAGTTGGTGAGACCCCATCTGGAGTACTGTGTGCAGTTCTGGAGACCCCATCTCCACAAAGACATAGACAGAGTGGAGGCTGTCCAGAGGAGGGCAACCAAAATGGTGCAGGGTCTGCACCAGAAGACATATGAAGAAAGACTAAAGGAGCTTAATATGTATACCCTTGAGGAAAGAAGAGAGAGAGGGGACATGATAGAAACTTTCAAGTACCTCAAGGGAATTGACAAAGTCCAAGAGGGTAGCATCTTTCAGAAAAAGAGATGTGCAAGAACAAGGGGGCACAATTTGAAGATAGAGGGGATGGCTAAGAGGTAATGTGAGGAAGTATTTTTTCACAGAGAGGGTTGTGGATGCATGGAACAGCCTCCCTGAGGAGGTCGTGGAGTCAAGAACAGTGGGGGACTTCAAGAATGCATGGGACAGGCATAAGGCAGTCCTAGTGGGGGGTAGGAGGAGGTAAGCTGTTGGTTAACTAGGATCTGCAGCTTATCTGTTAGGTAGGAAAATGGGCAGACTAGGTGGGCCAAGTGGTCCTTATCTGCCATCAAATTCTATGTTTCTATGTTTGCACCTTCAGAAAGCTTTGTGAATCCAGCCCAAAGTTTTTAACTTACGTGTATTGTCACCATGTTAGCTCAAGGGCTGAAAATTTCTCCTGAGCCTGATGAAATGGCAGAAAGGTGTCCCCCTCAAAGAAATATTTTATCAATTTTATTTGAGATGAAAGGTGCCAAATTCTGAATATAGGGTTTTCCCTAGCCGTTAGAAAAAAGGGGTCATTATACACCGGGGCAAATTTAGATAGATCCATCAGAGCATCACATATTTTAGCTACATGTATCCATGCATTAATAGTAGATAGTGTGGTTTCCAATGTTTCAAAAGAAGAAATTTGGTTCATAGAATGAAATAATGTAAAAAAAAAAAAGCAATGACAGGCCCTTCAGTCTGTCCTGCTCAATAATCAACCCTGCTAATGTCAATTTCTCCAGGGGGTGGAACCAATAATAAACAATTTTTAACTGTACAGCTAGATAATAAGCCTAAACATTTGGGCACCCCAGCCCTCCCTTATCTCTACTCAGATATAACGTACCCAGCGAAATCCTTAGTTGGGCCCCTTTCCAGATAAATTTTCTAATTATTTTTTTATAAATCCAGAAAGAACTGTCCCTTCATTATTAGAGGTATAGATTGAAAAAGAAAAAGTAGTTTTGGAAGAACATTCATCTTCAGGATGTTGATTCTCCCAATTAAAGTCAGGGGGAGAGACTGCCATTTATCCAAATCCTTCCTGATTATATGCATTAAAGGGTCATAATTTAGTTGTAGGATTCAATTCTTTTCTACAGCCAAGACAATTCCCGAATACTTAATTTTATCACAATTAATTTTAACTAATAAAGGTTCTGTTAAGCATCTAGCATCTCCCAGGTATAGCATTTCGCTTTTGTTCCAGTTTACCCAATACCCTGAGAGTAATCCAAACTTCTCCAGAACTCTTTTAGGACTAAGAATGAGTTATTAAGATCTCTCAGGACCAGCAAAATGTCATCAGCATACAACATGCTAATTATTGGTTCCTGACCCACTATGACTCCCAATCTATTTGCCATAGTTCATATTTTATTGGCCAGAGGCTCCAACAATAGTGCGAAAAGCAATGGGGAGAGGGGACAACCTTGCCTAGTCCCTCTTGACAATCTAAAAAAAGCAGATCTACTAGCATTCATTCTAATTCTTGCCAAAGGGTTAGTATAAATTAAATGAATCCTGTTTAGGAAATTGCCTATAACCCTGGAGCCTTTCAAAGTCTCCTCGAGGAACTGCCACTGCACCCTGTCAAAGGCTTTTCAGCATCTAAAGAGAGGAGTGCAGTGTCAGTTCCCCGGAAGGCCTGTATCAACCCGAAAGCTTTTCTTGTATTGTGTTGGAACCGTCTCCCCTCTATAAATCCCACTTGATCTTCCTGTACTAACTTTGAAATGCACCTTGCCAGCCTATTAGCCAATAACTTAGCAAAGATCTTATAATCACTGTTCAGGAGAGATATGGGCCTGTATGACCCACCATTTTCTGGGGGTCTATCCTTTTTGAGTAGCAGCACTATCTCTGCCTCATTAAATGAGGGGGGGAGGGTGCCGTCCCCCAGAAAGGAATGAAAGACAGTGACCATATAAGGGTCTATTTCTCCTGAAAGCTTTTTATAAAACTTGAAGGAGTATCCATCTGGGCCTGTACTTTTACCACTAGGAAGGGCTTGAATGGTGGCAATGACCTCCTCCTCTGTAATTTCTTTATTCAGAATTTGTCTGTCTTGATCCAATAGCCTGGGGAGTTCTTGGTCTGAAAGGAAATTCCGGATCTGTTCTTTCATTGCTATGTTCTCCAGGGTGTAAAACTTTCTATAAAATTCAAAAAAGGTGTTATTTATTTCTTCTTCTTCCTTCACACAAACCCCATCATCTCTACATATACTTCCTATATTATTTTTGTTTCTATCTGCCTTCAGTTGACAGGCCAACTATCTCCCTGGCAGGTCACCATAATAATAATAATATTTGGCTCTGGCCCTATACATTTCTCTATCCACTCTATCTTGTATTACTTTTTCTAAGTTTTCCTTAGCAGTCAGATATTTTATCTCTGATTGTTCAGATTGTATGTTCATATGTTCTTCCTTGGCAGAAGTCAATTGTTGTTCTAATTCCTCTAACTGTCTATTATATAATTTCTTCCTAACCCCCTGTTGTGACATAATCCACCCTCTTAAATATGCCTTAAATGCTTCCCATACTATACCATAATTGATACCTTGGTTCATATTAAGGGACATAGACCCCTGCATTTCCCTTATACATCCTTCCCATAAACCTGGAAAGGCCCAAATCGAATTATCCATTCTCTGTGATGCTCCAGCACCCATATCTCTCCTTTGAGCTGGCAAGGCATACTCCAAAGTCACCGGGACATGTTCCGAAATTCTTATAGGTTCATACCCTACCTGTTTGATTTCTCTACCTAAATTTTGAGAGACCAGAAAGAAATCTATTCGGGAAAAAATACTATGTGTCTTAGAATAAAAAGAAAACTTCCTAAAAGATGGATATAATTGTCTAAAGGATCTATCAGCCCTAAATCTCTGGTCATTTGTCATAGCATAAACCAGGAGTTTTCCTTTTTTTCCAAAGAGGCTGGGTTTCTATCTATAGAACCTAATATAAGATTAAAATCCCCGCCTATCACCATATCATCATTAAACTTGGAGATTTCTAGAAAAAAAATTTGAAAAAAAAGTCGAAACATCTAAATTAGGGCCATACACTGATGCCAATACTAATGGATGATTCTGTATCATAAGATTGACTATTACATATCGGCCCAAAATATCTGTAACTACTTTATTATATATCCAACCTATTTCCTTATGAAAATAGCAGTGCCTCTTGCTAACTGAGTATATGCTGAACAAAACCCTTCCGTCCCCAACAAATTTCCAAAGTACTTGGCATCTTTCATATCAAAATGAGGCTCTTGTAACAAGAAACAATCCACATTTCTGCTCCTGAGGGTTGGACCACCTCTCTTATTTTTAGTCTATTTTTGCACCCATTAAGATTCCATGTCAGGACTTTAATCACCCCCATATGTTTTTCTTTAAGAAGAAGAAATGGATGACTCCATATTCTGCCCACAAATCTTTGTTATCCTCAATATATACTAATAGATCCATCTGGAACCTGGCTAACCTACATTCTCCAAAAATATTTTTCATAGCTGATTGAAATTTGCACCCACGTCTTATATATATATATATATATATATATATATATATATATATACCTTTGTTGTTTTTTTCTTTCCCCCTTCCTTTTCTTCTTTTTTTTGATTTTCCTGTATTACTACATATTCCTCTCCTTTTTTAGACTTCTTAGAAAAAAGGAATCCTCCCCACTGCTCTTACTATATCATCTTTACCATCTGATCTTCTCTCCCTTAATTTATCAACTAGATACCCAAAGCTGTACACCAGAATAAAAGGGGAGAAAAAACAAGAGAGAAAGAAGAATATTTAAAAAAAAACCAGGCTTCCTAACAGAAAGCAGATGCCTATCCCCTACCCATTAAGGCTGCTGGTAACCGGTGCAACCATAGTAATTACAGGGAGAGAGACTGATATCCCCTCCAGGACACATCCCATTTAAAGTAAAATAAAAGGGAAAGTCTCCACCCCCCCGAGCATTATTCTGAGATTTGATATTGATAGAACTTAAGTTGTGGACCCTCCTGGGTCTGGTGTGTTTGACTTCTGATTAGACCTGCTTTTCAGTATCTCCTCCACTTCTTCTGGTCTAAAAAAGAAGTGTTTTTTTCCATCCATATAAACTCTTAACTTTGCAGGGAATAACATTGTGAAGCAAAACCCTTCTTTTCTCAATTTGTCCCTTATTGAATCAAAGCTTTTTCTCTTCATAAAGATAGAGGGGCACCATATCTGGGAACACCTGGAGCCGCATCCCATTGTAAAACAATCCTTTTTTCATTCTTGCCTTTTGCAGGATTTTTCCCTGTCTTGATACCTTATAGGCTTCACGTACATGAAACGTGGCCTGTTAGTACTTTCCCAGTAGCCAAAGGCCCGATGGGCTCTATCTAGCTCCTTTCTTTGGCATGGGTATTGAAGGCCCATAACTTTAGATAGCATTTCCTCACAATAACTGTGAGAGTTTCCACTCTCTATACCTTGAGGTAGATTCCCAATTTTTAGGTTAACCCTCCTTTTATTTTTATTTTTTCAACTCTGTTTATCTCCCCCGACTTCAGAATTCTCTCAGACCCCTCCACTGGCCGGTGCCGCTCTACTGCCCACTGTGAACCCCGCCATCCTCAAGGTCATTACTTTCTCACCGGGCACCCTCGGGGGAACATAGGGTCCTGAGGAGATTGAAGGGCCGGTGGCAGGGCTCCAGTGTTGGGCATGTGGCAGCAAGGCTCTGGGAGGGCTGTCGCCTATCTGGGCTAGAGGGGTATTTAGTAATATTTATGCCCCCGACGTGGGACTTGCAATGCCGCCCAGCCCGTGACATGAGTGTTCCCACTCACGTCCGGAAGGCAACCGCCTGACGTCTGTCCCAAGCCTGTAAGCCCCTGCACATAGTAATGCCACCAGTCTCCACCGGGGGCAGCTGCCACACTGGGCTACCCCTGGATCCCTCCCAGAGAGAGGAGAGCAGTCCCTTGGACGCTCAATCCTCTCTCTCCCCTGCCGACCCCCGGTGATCCGGGCTCATTCCCAAACCCGGGCCACCAGTGTGGCTCAAGGTGTGGCATCCAGCGCTTCAACCCTCAGTGCCACTGGGCTGGCTTAGGTTAGCTCTCCTTGTCCTGGACTCTAGGTCCTCCACCTTCATTTTTAGAGCCTCCAGTTCCTTATTACACAGGTTTAGAGAATTCACAAGACTGGGGATAGTATCTTCCAATTTACTCACACGCTGTTCACATTCAGTAGTTCTGATAGCCAAAGTTTCAAATTTATCCACCATTTCAGAAACTTTTTGTGTAAGCACGGAAACTGCGGTATTCAAATTACCAAACCCATGTCACATTTCATTCACTATGTCTTCAAATTGGTCTTTACCTTTTTCTTTCTCCCTCTCCACAGTTTTTCCTTCTTTTTCCCCCCATTCCATCCTCCATTTCTTTTCCTTCATCCATATTTTCTTTTTTCCTGAAAATTCTTGTTACCTCTAATTTTAACATTTGATGCCATTAAAGCTATTGTATCCTCCTTAGATCTCAACTTGTCTTTATCTAGACTTTTAAAAATATCATACACACATACTGAGGAGGCTAGGGGTGACTGGTTATCTTGTTTTCTGTAGATGTTTGACCCAGTTTACCCCAATTATTTTCAAATTTTTGTTTTTTGTGGCTTGGACTGACTCTTTTTATTACCAGTACTTCCAGTGCTTTCAATAACTCCACATGGACTCAGTGGAATTTTTCTTTTTTTTTTGTGAGAGCTTGCTCGTTTAACACAATTTAGAGTAGCAGGAGAAAAAGTTTTTAAGTTAGATGTTTCCAGCTTTAACATATCGTTCTGTTTACCATTTCTTTCTGCTTTAAATACAAAAAAGGCCCTCCATCTGGGATTCCCAGACTGGAGGGTTACCTGACAAGTCAAGCTCCGCTGTTTCTTGTCACTCAGGAGGTTTTGTGTTGTTTGCCCTCATAAAGTATATGGGAATGCCTCTGTAATGGTCAAATGGCCTTCTGTTTCCTGCTTAAAAGATGAGTCAATTACCGCTGTGTCGTCCTTCATGGGCTCTAGATCCTGTATGTCCCCATTTGCAGAACAAATGGACTGAACTAGCTCTGTTGCACCCGTAAACAACCTAGACATACCCCCGCGGCATGCACATCAACTGACAGATGACGATTACAGCTCCATCCACGCACTCATCAAAGGCGACCGCTAAACTTCCAAAACTTTTCCCCTTTCAAAACAAAGAGAAGCGGAGAGAAAAAAGAAACTCCCAAAGAAGAAGAAGAAAACAGCTCTAATTCATGTCGCTTCTCTTCCTCAAAGTTGCCATCCTGGAGTTCTGTGGGGAGAATTGCTCTCCTCACACATTACCTACATGCTCAGCTGAGCATTCTGGAAGTCCCAGAGTGCTCCTCCTCCCCTCATTTTACCATCTGAGAATATCACTTGGATAAAACACCGTGTTCCACCTGATGATCTTCCAGCATTGGTCCATGCCTTTGTGACCTCCTACCTTAATTACTGCAATGTTCTCTACCTAGGGCTTCCGGGGTGAACATCTGCTGCCTGCAGCTGGTGCAGAATGCGGCGGCCAGGTTGTTGACTGGCATATCTAGATTTAGCCATGTCTCACCTGTGCTCCACAGACTGCACTGGCTGCCAGTGCAGTGGCGGATCACCTTCAAGGTTGGTTTACTGACCTATAAGGCCCTACATGGACAGGGACCACATTGTTTGTAAGATCTCTTTTGTTCCTACCACCCCCTCCACCCAACCGATGAGGGATTGCTAGAGGTTCTCAGGGTCTGCCTAAAGACCTCAGGGGCCAGAGCATTTTCATTTGTGGCCCGACCCTGTGGACCTCTTTACCATGTCTGGTTAGAGAGTGCCTGACCACTGAGGCTTTTAAATCTGCGCTAAAAACATATTTATTTGGTCTAGCATTTCCAGATGCTTTCTAAATTTAATTGCCTGTTATTATTAATTTTATTGCTGTTTTAATTATTTTTTTGTTAATTTGTTTAATTATTTATGTACAAGTGCTTTGACATTTTGAAATGCGCTTTTTAAAAATAAATTTGACTTTGACTTATGGGAGCTGTGCAGAAATACATAAGGATAAAATATCTGGATGGATATAAATTTTTTCAAGACAATGACAATAAACACATTGCATCCACAGTGGCTATTGCAGCTGCTGGAATCAATTGGGTCAGGTCACCACCAGAGTGCAGTAAGTACTGTACTTAACTGAAGCATTAGCAAAAAAATAAGTTTTTTGTTATAATACAGTATTTTTGAGTTTCTTATTTGTCACACCAGGTCCCCAGATATGAATCCTGTGAATGCCATGAAAATGTTTATCATGAGTAAAAGAAAACCATGGACAAAGCAAGAACTCATTGATGCCATTAAACAATTTGGGAAATCATTAAAAAGAAGACACTGCATGTGATACATTGCACACTTACAAAAAGTCTTGCCTGTCATGACAAATTTGGACACACCCGGGAATGTGAACAACACACTGTAATATAGTTCACTACTCTGTACGTTATTAGTTGTTTGAATTCTGTTTTCTTGTGACAATTTGATTTGTAAGTAAGCAATAACCCACAACAGGGTGCGTGGGTATTGGGGATTAATCTACACCCCAGGTGCATCATGAAGCATGAGGGTGAAGCCCGAGTGCCCTCACAGCACCTGGGGTGTTGATTAATCCCCAATACCCACACACCCTGGAGTGGGTTATTGCTCTTATAACATGGGGTTGGTACAGTGTGAAAGAAAACACAGGGAAGTCATATAAAATGATAAAGTTACAATTTTCATTAGTATCCTTCCCCCACAAAAAAAATAGTCCCAAACTTTCAACTGAAGAGAAAGAGAGAGAGGAGGGGATACAGATGTCACTCATTTTGGTGGTTGCATTGCTGGATGATATGTGGGCACACAGAGAGAGACTAAGAGAAATCCCAGTTACCTTGCTTAATCTCTCTCTCGCTACCGTTACCCCACTGAAGTACAGCATGCACAGCTTGCATAGAAAAGCAGTCACCCTGTTACTGTCTCTCTCTCTCTCTCTCTCTCTCTCTCTCTCTCTCACACACACACACACAGACACATATATATGCACAGCAAACACCACGGAGTTTCTGTCACCAGCTTTTATTTATAAGTGAGAGATGTCACTTGCTGGCTGCAGTGCTGCATGACATATGTAGAGTGAAAGAAAGAAAGAAAGAAAGAAAGAAAGAAAGAAAGAAAGAAAGAAAGAAAGAAAGAAAGAGATGTTGCACTCCCGTTGCTCTCTGTGACAGCCATTCAAGCTATTCATTGATAGCAGCACTCGGCACACAAGACACTAAAAAGGAAGTGCTCCTTTTGCTGCTTATAATGCTGCACGACTTATCACAGAAATGTCACAATCCATTGCTGTCACAGAGACAAAAAGGACTTGCCTTTGGGATGAGCGCTTGTCTCTCTCTCTCTCTCTCTCTCTCTCTCTCACTGTTATGTGTCTCTCGATGCCTGTCCATTCTGCTTATCTGTCTCCCCGCTGCACATGGCTAAGCAACACACATAGGACCATGCTCTGACCTGCTCTTTCTCTCCCCAAATAATCTTCCATCATGGCCGCAGAGACAGAACAATGCAGCATGAATGAGCACTTTGTTGGGGATGCAGAATGCAGGAAAAGTAATTTTGTGCTTTGCTGTCACTATTTTATGTGCTAGGGAGTAAGTACTCATCACTTCACACACGATTTACCGCCCACTTATGCACATTACCGTCCACTTAGGCACATTGACAAAAATGGCTGCTTCCACATTTTCTTCGTTGGATCATACAGCAGAGATCCAGTAGGTTCAGTGACATATCTCTCCCCTTCTCATAACACTTACAAAAATATTGTACAGTAATGCATGCTGTCATGACATGATTCAGCCAGTCACATTCTATTTCTAAGTAACCCCATGTTATAATTTATAATGTCTACTATACTGTGTAAATATGCTTATGATGTTTTCGTCCATATGGAAATGTTGCCTTGATAAAATGTAGTGGACACTTTATTGCACTGTGAAATGTATTACATTCTGAAATACTGTATTTCAATAAAAACACCCCCAATAACATACAGTACCCAGTGATGAGTATAAAACACAAGATGGATGATACACTTCATTAAGTGTTCCTCAGAGGAAGGGGGGGCACATTCAAGGCCATGATTTCTTTGAGATTTCAACCACTGGTGTTTTTTTTCTCTCCTGAGAGTCTGGATGTTGTGAAATGATACTGTTTAGCAAAACTAAGCAACACTATTCTAATGCAATAATGCAAGTGCTGATACAACAGTATAGGTAAAGCACAATGTTCAATAAGTGCACTGTGCACACTACCATGTACGTGTCACAAACTGTACAAGTAAGCACAAGCATCAAACTAAAGTATACTACTGTGCATGACACACAGTGATCCCTATACACTAAATAGATGTTAAAAATGCACTCTGTGCACATTTTACTAAATGTTCCAGGGAGGGGGACACATCTGAGACTATGGTTTCCCAAAGACTAAAGCCAATGTCATTTTTTTTCTCTGTTGAGAATCTGGATGTTGTAAAATGATATGGTATGCCAAAAATAAGCAGCACTTTTATAAGACACAAATGCAAGTGCTGATACTACAGTATATAAAAAAGCACCAAAATAAAGCACACCACTTGACATACACTGTCCCCCACATGCTAAACATATATTAAAAAGATGCTCTGTGAATATTTCATTAAGTCCTCACTGGAGGAATGGGGACACCTCTAAGGTCATGGTATTCAAGAGATTGTAGCCACTGGCACTATAGCACCATGCGGACATAACTTTTGAAGTTCCTGTTGTACTAATTATCAAAGGCACTCTGGCCAGAAATTAAGTTCACAGGTCTGTGGGCTAGAAATAATGTTCCATTTCTACTTGTTGACATTGACTAGGATGATTTCTACTTTACATTGGCCTGCACCTGATCACCATGACAACTGCGCTCAACTCGAAACAAAGTAGTTGGCAATATTTCAGATGTTAATACCTGACCCACAGACCTGTGAACTGTAAAAATGGTGGAAGGGAGATCACAGGCATGACATGATTAGAGTGTTGAGGATAACTTACAGATTTGATTTCAACAGGGTCACAGAGAAATACTTGTTTGGTACAGAGACTGTAGCTTTTATAAAAAATGTCCAACCCAAAGTACAATAATACATCACAACACAGACTGGAATATCAGTGGGGAGGGGGGATTGCTAATGGTATGAGTAGAATAAACAGTGTTCAGGTACTCTTAAAATTTATGCCAAAAATCACAAAAGTAATTTTAATATTATTTATCCAAATGCACAAGATTGTCAAAGACTGAAGGTCAGAGCTATTAATATCAGCAACGCTTCGCTGAATAGCTGACTATCCACCATGCTAGGAAAGGTATGTCCCAGAAATGAAGATAATAAAAACCAGCACAGTACATACTGTACAGTAGAATGGGCATTTGAAAGTGTGAGTGATTGATGAATGTAACTACAATGAGTACAGCGTAATGCAGTACAGTACATGCAACATGCAGTACTGATACTGTATTATGTAGTGAATGCAGACTAAAACAGCTATGTTCAGTATTGTATCATTACAGGTTGTTCAAGGAATGACTGTGGTCCTAAGGTAGGTCACTAGAGGAGGGAGGGAGGAGAGTTGATGGTGCATGGCACTGGCCAGTGCTGCCAGATGGCATACCATTGCCACCAGCACTGTCACTTGAAAGTGACCACTATATTGATGCATACGACAGGGAGCGGCATGTCATGTACCACCAAGTGAGTAGTGGCAATAATAGTATTTGGGGAGGATAATGAAATTTTACTGTCTATTCCCAATATACTAAAAAGACATCTTCAAATTGTGTAGTGCAGATTGGCGATAATAGAAAAGAATCATTGACCTTGAGAACCACATTTTAGAAAACTGCAGTACAGTACCGTATTATAACAATAAAGCCTCAGAGAAAATGGCTGATAAGTTGGATATGTTGGTAATTTCTGCATACTTTCACCTGAAACTTCAGAATTTTGTTCCCGAAGATGTCCCCATACCATCTCTGGAAGCACAAGTCTGTACGTCAAGTGAAACTTGATTTTTATGGGGTAGGTTCCTGTGATCCCTGAGAAACAGCTACTTTCCATGGCACTAACGCAGTTATAGTATCACAGAAAAAAGGCTGATACATTTGGCATTTCTGCATGCATTCACCTAAAATCTCACAATGATGTTCTCCAAGGTGTCCCCTAATGACCCCTGGAAGCATAAGTGTGTACTCCAAGCCAAAGTTGATTTTCAGGGTGAGGGTTCATGTGATCTCTGAGAAACAGCTTCTTTCCAGAGACACTAATGCAATTATAGTGTCACAGAAAATGGCTGATACGTTTGCCATATTTTGCATACTTTTGTTTGAAACTGCAGAATCATGTTCTCCAAGGGGTTCCCTAACCAGTCCTGGAATCACAAGTCTGTATGACAAGTGAAAGTTGATTATTCGGGGGTTATGCAATCTCTCAGAAACAGCTTTCAGGCCCTACAGTGGACATTAATGCATTTATGGACTCACAGAAAATGGTTGAAATGTTTGGCATTGCTGCATACTTTTACCTGTAATTTCAGAATCATGTTCCCAAGATGTCCCATAACCACCTCAAGAGGCACAGGTCTGTACTCCAAGCGAAAGTTGATTTTTGGGGAGGTTGGTTGTGTGATTTCTGAGAAACAGGTTCTTTCCTTTTTTTGTAAATATTTTTTTGTTAAGAATACCTTTTTTTTGCACACAATACAGACAATAAGGCACAGAAGAATCATAAGTAACAGCTGGTACAGTATATTATTTACAACTTTGCAAGTGTTTAAGGTGTCTCCTGCCATCTGGTACAGCAGGGGATGGAGAGTCCATATTATTATTGCCTATAGTATTTCTGTATCCTCTGATCAAGTAGCTAAATGTAAGAGGGGTCTGGGGGTACCAGGGAGCATCTATCAGATAGGGGTATGCTGCCGCCACAGCGAAAACTTTACAGCGATGTCATCAACAGCGACAATAATGACAGATCACTATAAAGTCCGTTCGGAACCCCGGCACAGCTTCCTTGGATCTTGCACCCCCTCCCCGAATCAGCTTCAACTCGGAATTAATTATAATAAAATATGTGGGGTGTGTGGTACAGAGCCTCCCACATGGGGGGAGCGGGGAGCAAAGTCCACCGCAAAAAACAACCTTTTTTGCCTGATGGCTTTATGCCAACCGTGATTGTGGTTGGCATAAACCTGTCAGAGAATCACAGAAATCTGACAGCAGAAATGGACCTCACTGGCCTATCAAGCCCCTTTCCCCATCCCCTACTCATCTCCTATTTTACGGGTCCTCCCCTCTCCCTCCTTACCAACCCCATATGTCTGTCCCATGCCCTCTTGAATCCCTCTACTATTCCAGGCCTCCACCACCCTCTCCATGAGGAAGCTCCCCCTCACATTGCCTTTATATCTTCCCCTTCCAGTCTTAGGCTATGCCCTCTAGTTTTAGCTCCCTCTTTCCTTTTGAATAAGCTCCCTTCCTTCACCTTATTGATCCCCTTCACATACTTAAATGTTTCAATCATGTCCCCCTCTCCCTTCTAGTCTCCAGTGTGTACACATCCAATTCCCTACACCTCTGCTCGTATGTTTTCCTATGCATGCCATGCACTATCTCAGTTTCCCTTCTCTGCACCCTCTCCATTGCATCTATAGTATATCCTTGTGTAAGTGTGGTCTACAGAACTGGACCCCATACTCTAGGTGCGGCCTCATCATGGCCTTGTACAGAGGCATATGCACCTCTCTCCTACTGCTAGTTATGCCTCTCCCAATGCATGCCAACATTCCATTTGCCTTCCCTACTGCTTTGCTGCACTGGCTACCTACGTTAAGGTTGCTCAATACAATAATCTCCAGATCCCTCTCCTGCTCTGTTTTTTTGATTACCTCCCCCCCAGAGTGTAAGCTGTTCATGGGTTTTTATGCCCCAAGTGCATCACCACACACTTTTTTGGCATTAAATTTCAGCTGTCAAGTTTCCAATCACCCCTCCAGAATCCTCAGGTCCTGCTTCATGGCCTCCACACCCCCTGGGGTGTCCACCCTATTGCGGATTTTTGTATTATCTGCAAATAGGCACGCCCTTCCCTCCAGACATTCTGCTATGTCACTGATGTAGATATTAAAAAGGAAGGGTCCCAGAACTGACCCCTGGGGCACCCAGATCATCACCAGTCACCTTAGAATGCACCCCATACACCACCACTCTCTGGCTTCTGTCCTCCAATGAGTTTTCCACCCACCTAATTATTTTCTGCCTCACCCCTAAGCTTTTTAGCTTATTTACTACACTTCTGTGAGGGACGGTGTCGAATGCCTTGCTGAAGTCCAGATAGGCTATGTCCATCGCCCCTCCCTGGTCAACCACCTGTGTCACCCAATTAAAGAACTCTATCAGGTTTGTCTGGCATGACCTCCCATTCATGAAGCCATGTTCTTTATCATCCTACAGGCCGCTGTCCACCAGATAGTATACCACCCTTTCCTTTATTCATGCCTCCATCACCTTACCCACCACTGAGGTAAGGCTGACCGGGAGATAATTCTCCGCCACCTCCTTACTGCCCCCTTGCGCAGTGGCACCACATTTACCCTCCTCCAGTCCTCTGGCACACATCCTGTATTGAGGGACAAGTTAAACAGTCCCAGGATCGCAGGAGCAGCTGCACAGGGAGGGAGCTGGATGTCATTGTCCACCTAGGGACAAATGACCTGGCTAAGAAAGGGATCAGAGCAGTGCAAGAAGCATTTGTGGAGATGGGGAGGGGCCTTAGACAAATAGCACACACGGTAACCTTCTCTGAGGTGCTGCCTGTCTATGGCATGGGTGAGGCTAGGGTGCTCCACACCATGGGATTCCATCAGTGGTTGAAAAACTGGTGCAGAGCTCAGGGATTTGGCTTCCCTGGGAACTGGGGGTCCACCTGGACAGATGCAGGCCTATACTGGCGTGATGGTCTGCATCTGTCCAGGAGGGGAACCAGGATCCTAGGTGATAGGTTTAAATGCTTCATTGGCGAGCATTTAAACTAGTCAAGGGAGGAGGCACTTGGGAGGAGCAGGGAAATCCTAGGCCCCCCCAAAAAAATCAGGGTACTAAGTGAGGTAGACACCAACATAGAGATGTCAATAGGGAGAAGCACAGGGGTAAATGGAGAAAGTGACAAACGCAATAAGGACAGGGATGGGGCAAAAAGGGGTAAGGCCGTCAAGAAATGGAGGGTAATGAGTACCAATGCCCATAGTCTGGGCAACAAGCTCCCTGAACTGGTGGCCTTGATGGAAGAGGGATGCCTGGATATTGCAGCAGTCACAGAAACATGGTACACAGAGAACCATGACTGGGATGTTAACATACCAGGGTACACAACCTACAGGAGAGACAGGGAGGAGAGAAGGGGGGGCGGAGTAGCTCTCTATGTAAGGGAAGGGATAAAAGCAACTGAACAGAAGAGTAAACAGGAGGAGAGGAGGCACTGTTGGTCACCTTAGAGACTGGAAATGGCACATAATCTGCACAGGGTTGTATACAGACCCCATGTCAGGGAGGGAATGGACAAGAATATGATAGAAGGCATACTTAGGATGGCAGAGAAAGGGGAGATACTGTTGATGGGGGACCTTAATATGCCAGATGTTAACTGGAGCACCTTTGCTGCAGCCACATCTAAAAGCAGGGCCATTCTCGATGCCCTTCAGGTGGCATGCCTCAGACAGCTAGTTTTGGAACCTACCCATGAGGGAGCAATCTTAGACCTCATACTCTCAAATGGGGACAGTGAGAGGATCTCAGATCTAGAAGTGGGTAGCCATTTGGGAACAATTGACCACCAAACAGTGTGGTTCACGATAAACTCAGCTACTGTACAGAGTCAAGCCATACAAAAGTGAGGGTTCTGGACTTCGGGAGGGCTGACTTTGGCAAGATGGGAGAGTGCCTTAGAAAAGCACTAACAAACAGGCTAGAAGAACGGGTGGAGCAACAATAGGGAAATATCAAAACTGCCATCACAGAGGCAACAAGCCTTTGTGAGAAGCAAATAAACAAATCAAAAAGAAAGAAAAAGTCACTAAGGTTCTCAAAAGAGGTGGCGGTGAAGGTTAGGGAGAAAAAGATAGCATTTAGGAAGTATAAGGAAACACAGAAGGAGCAGAACAGAGAACTGTACCAGTTAAGGCAGAAGGAAGCTGGGAGGGTAGTCAGAATAGCAAAGGCCCAAACTGAGGAAAAGATAGCCAACTTGGTAAAGAAGGGGGAGAAAACCTTTTATAGGTATATCAGGGAGCATAGAAAGATAAAGGGAGAGATAGTGAGGCTGAATAGAATGGATGGTGGGTGGACAGAGAGGGACAGTGAAAAAGCAGGGATACTGAATGAATACTTCTGTTCAGTATTCACAAAAGAGGAGGTGGGGGAGGTGCCTAATCCAATTAACAGAAGCACTCTGGATAGGGGTCTGATCCCAGTCCTTTCACAGAAGAAAGGGTTCTGAAAGAACTCCTAAAACTGAAGGTGGACAAAGTAATGGGGCCAGATGGAATTCACCCCAGAATTCTAAAAGAATTAAGCAGAGAACTAGTGGCACCACTGACTACCCTTTTAACAAATTGTGGGAGGATGGTGTGGTTGAGATGTGATTCCCTTCACAAAAGTGGGACCAAGATAGAGGCAGGAAACTGCAGACCTGTCAGTTTGACCTCTGTGGTAGAGAAAGTGATGGAATCACTTCTGAAGGAAATAATTGTTGAGTACCTAGAGGCCAGTGGGGCACAGGTCCCAAGGCAGCATGGGCTCACAGTAGGAAGGTCATGTCAGATGAATCGAATTGATTTATTTGACTGGGTGACCAAAGTAGTAGACCAGGGAGGGGCTGTGGACATGGCCTACCTAGACTTTAACAAGGCATTTGACACAGCCCCACACAAAAGATTAATAGTCAAATTAACCAGTCTGGGAGTGGGTCCCAGGGTGGTAGCCTGGGTAAAACATTGGCTGGACAACAGGACACAGAAGGTAATTGTAAATGGAGTCCACTCTGAAGAAAGAGGGGTTACTAGTGGTGTACCGCAGGGTTCAGTACTGGGTCCAGTCCTTTTTAATGTCTTTATAAGTGACATTGCAGAGGGAATGGAAGGAAAAGTATGCCTCTTTGCAGATGACACAAAGATCTGCAATAGGGTTGATACACAAGGAGCAGTAGAAAGGATGAGAAGGGACTTGGCAAGGTTAGAGGAATGGTTGGAAGTATGGCAGATTGGATTCAATGCAAAGAAGTGCAAAATAATGCACCTGGGAAACAAAAACCCAGGGGAAGATTACACAATGGGTGGGGGGAGGTAGTAACAACAACAAAAATGGAAAGGGACTTGGGGGTAATCATATCAGATGACCTTAAGGTTGGCAGGCAATGTGAGAAGGTGGTAGGGAGGGCTTGGGGGATACCTCAGTGGAATCAACAAAGTCCAAGAGGGTAGCATCTTTCAGAAAAAGAGATGTGCAAGAACAAGGGGACACAATTTGAAGATAGAAGGGGGACGGCTCAGGGGCAATGTGAGGAAGTATTTTTTCACAGAGAGGGTGGTGGACGCATGTGGTGGGGGCTGAAACAATCACAGGATTTAAGAATGCATGGGATAGACATAAAGGAGTTCTGGAGGTCAGGGGTAAGGGGCAACAGACTTCTTGGAAAACATAAACTGAACTTACAAGCTCAAATGGGCAGACTGGGTGGGCCATAGGCCCTTATCTGCCGACACTGTCTATGTATCTATGTATGTATGTATCTATGGAACAGTCTTCCTGAGGAGGTTGTGGGGTCTAAAACTGTGGGAGAATTCAAGAATGCATGGGACAGACATAAGACTATTTTTGTGGGGAGGGGGGTAGGAAGAAGTAGGCTGTTGGTTAAATAGGATCTGCAGCTTATCCTCTAGGTAGGGAAATGGGCAGACTAGGTGGGCCAAATGGTCCTTATCTGCCGTCAAAGTCTATGTTTCTATGTCCATGTTTCATCAGTGGGGCTCCCTCAGTTCCCGGATTACCCATGGGTGCAAGTCGTCCAGCCCCATTGCCTTGTCTACTTTTAACCTGCCCAGGTCCTCCCTTACCCTGTCCATGCTGAACTGGCTAGTATCCACCTGTTTGCCTACCTGCCCCTCCCACTCAGCTCTGGTTTCCTACCTCCCCTCCTCCATGAAGACCAAGCAGAAATAGCTATTCAACTCCTCTGCTTTCTCAAAGTCCCTCTCCAGTTGCATTCCTCCCTTCCCCCACAACTGTACTATTCCTTGCCTCATCCTCTTTCCCCCACATACCTAAAAAAAGTTTTATCCCTCCTCTTGACCTGCCTAGCTAGTTTCTCCTCAGTGTCCACTTTAGCCCTCCTTATCTTCTGCCCTGCTACCCTCCACTTCTCCCTGTAAGCCTCCCTGTCCTCCTTCCTTTCTGTCAGCTTATATTTTCTGAATGCCCTTTCCCTGACCACCCCTGCTACATCCCTTGTAAATCAGAGTGGTCTCCTTCTTCTCCTGTTCTTCCTCACCTTCTTAACACAAATTTCAGTGGCTTTCAGTACCCCCCCCCTTGATGGTTTTCCATAACTCCTCCACATCCCCTGTATTCCCCTTCCCTGCCATTTCTTCCCTAAGTATCCTCCTCATCCTGTCAAAGTCCATCTTCCCGAAATCCATAACCCTCGTGCTGATCCAATTTACCTCTCTCCTCATCTTTACCCTAAAATGTACAGCCCTGTGATCACTTGTACCCAGTCCGTCACGTACCACCACCTCTTTCACACTGTCCCCGTTTGTGAGGACCATGTCCAGCAGGTTACCATCCCTAGTGAGCTCCCTAACCAGCTGTTGCATGAATTCCCCCTGTAGCACCTCTAGGATCCCCCTGCACCTAACTGATACTACATCTGGAATCTCCCAGTCCACATTGGGAAGGTTTAGGTCCCCCCACTAGTAGAAGCTTCCACTTGAGAGCCATCCGTGTGACAGCCTGCATCAGCTGTCTAACCCCTTCCTACCCTTCCTCCCCTTCCGTAGGAGATCTGTAAGCCACCCCCAGCCTCAGTGATTCCACAGTCTGTTTGTCCAGTGTGACTCACATGACCTCTGTCTCCCCTTCTCCTCCTGCCCTTCCATAGCACTGTCTTCTTTGCTGTATAATGCCACCCCCGTCTTTCCAGTCCTGTCTCTCCTAAACAATCTGTAACTTGGAATAACCATCTCCCAGGCATGATGCTCTGTCCACCATGTCTCAGTTACTGCTACTATGTCTACATGGAAACATAGAATTTGACGGCATATAAGGCCTGCTTGGCCCACCTAGTCTGCCCATTCCCCTACCTAACAGATAAGCTGCAGATCCTAGTTAACCAACAGCCTACTTCCTCCTACCCCCACTAGAATTGCCTTATGCCTGTCCCATGCATTCTTGAATTCCACTACTGTTTTTGACTTTATGACCTATTCAAGAAAGCTGTTCCATGCATCTACAACCCTCTCTGTGAAGAAATACTTCCTCACATTACCTCTGAGCCATCCCCCCTCTATCTTCAAAATGTGCCCCCTTGTACTTGCACATCTCTTTTTCTGAATGATGCTACCCTCTTGGACATTGTTGATTCCCTTGAGGTATCTGAAAGTTTCTATCATGTCCTCCCTCTCCCTCCTTTCCTCGAGGTTATTCATCTTAAGCTCCTTTAGTCTTTCTTCATATGTCTTCTGGCGCAGACCCTGCACCATTTTGGTTGCCTTCCTCTGGATAGCCTCCACCCTGTCTATGTATTTGCGGAGATGGGGTCTCCAGAACTGTACACAGTACTCCACATGAGATCTTACCAACTGTCTGAACAGAGGGCCAACAACTTCCTGTTTTCTACTGGTGATGCCTCTCCCTATGCATCCCAGTATCCCCCCAGCCCTCCTTAATGCCTTCTCACATTGCTGGCCCACCTTCTGGTCATCTAATATGACTACCCCCGGGTCCCTTTCCATTTTTCTTGTTGTCAGTATCTCACCCCCCATTGTGTACTCTTGCCCTGGGTTTTTGTTTCCCAGGTGCATTACTTTGCACTTCTTTGCATTGAATCTAAGCTGCCATACATTTGACCATTCCTCCAACCTTGCCAAGCCCCTTTTCATTCTTTCCACCCCACCTTGTGTATCAACCCTGTTGCAGATCTTTGTGTCATCTGCAAAGAGACATACTTTCTCTTCCAGTCCCTCTGCAATGTCACTTATAAAGACATTAAAAAGGACTGGCCCCAGTACTGAACCCTGTGGTACCCCACTAGTAACCCTCCTTTCTTCACTGCGGACTCTATTTATTACTACCTGCTCTGTCCTGTTGTCCAGCCAGTGTTTTACCCAGGCTACCACCCTGGGACCCACTTCCAGGCTGGCTAATTTGTTTATTAATCTTTTGTGTGGGACTGTGTCAAATGCCTTGATAAAGTCTAGGTAGGCCATGTCCACAGCCCCTCCCTAGTCTACTACTACTTTGGTCACCCTGTCAAAGAAATCAATTAGATTTGTTTGACATGACCTTCCTGCTGTGAATCCATGCTTCCTTGGGTCCTGCACCCCACTGGCCTCTAGGTACTCAACAATTCTCTAGATCCTCATCTGCCATGATGGCCTCCAAGTCTGCTATGTTGTTCCCCAAACTCCTGGCATTGGCTGATAATCCCTTTCACCATATTCTGCACTCCATCACCACCCTCCACTTCTAACCTTCCCTTGTTCTTGCTGTTTTCCAGCATTTTATTGCCATCCTGGGGGGAAGGCTGGTAGCATCCCATCTCTCCTGTCTCCTTGACTGGTCTTTTACCTCCCCCCCCAAATTCAGTTTAAATTATAAGATCTTCCCTTGTCAGTCTTCACCATTCATTACTGCTGGGTGTAAGCCGGAGGTGTGCACCTGTATGAGAGCTTTTTCTTTTTTCTTTTCAGTGGAGGAGTCGGCAACAACGGTGCCACCCACAAGGTCAACGCATTGCATGGCACAAGCGAGTTGGTTGTTAGGCACCTCAGACTCCTCCTCTACCCCAGTTCTGTTTCTCCCGCTGTCGAGGTCGCACCTGCTGTGTGAGTTGCCGAAAATTCTTCTGCATCACTAGGCCTTTGCCATTTGATGCAGTTTTCCTGCCTCTCCATCTCCATCCCAGTTCTGAATTCACCCTACGCTGTTGAAATCCGGTAAGCCTGTTCCTTTTATTTCTGCTGCTGGTACTGGGTCCTTTTTCTGTGAAGTTTATTGAATTTCTTTCACGTCATATCTTGTTTGGGGGCTAAGAGAAAATCCAAAGTGGGCCATGCCCCCATGCATTGGTGCTCCTGTGGCCAACACTTTTCCATTACGGACCGACATAATATTTGTTTGCGTGGGTTCCCAACCACGATATGGACAACTGCGATGCCTGTTTCTCCATGGACTGCCGTGTTCTTGAGATTCATGCATTTAAAGTCGGCAGGGTCCACTGACTTTTGGAGGATGGCGATGTTCTAGGGATGTCATGGCAAGATCTCTTGATCCTGCCTCCGGGTCCCCTCTCGGGTCTATACGGCCTGGTGAGGAGAAAACCTCCTCTGATTCCAGCCTTGCCACTGAGGAGGTTTCTTCTGCGGTGCTGGAGGATCATCTGGGTTCCCTGTTGAGCAGGGTTGAGGGCACTGCCACGGCAGTCACCTCCTTGGAGGTACAGGCTCTCCCAGTGTTGCGGTCCACGGCTGCTGGAACCGGCACCATGGGACCCTCGGGACTGCATCCCAGCGCCATTCACGATGCTGGTGATTGAGGCAGCACTGCGGGCAGTGCCATGTCCCGTGATGGTGCCATTCACAGCACCATTGGTAGGAGAGCTCCCGGGGTTGCTAGTCTAGCAGTATGTGTGGTCTCATCCTCTTCAGAGGCAGATGATTTGCTGGCCAATTTGGACTGGTGCCCTGACTCCTTGGGGTCAGGAAATCCTCTTGGATGCGGCACAGGCGGCCCAGTGTTCACCTCCTGGACTCCATGGAGTCTGTGGTCCTTGCGGTCCCCACGACACCCCATGCTTGAGGGGCTGGTGGGTAGCAGTCTCGGGGGGGCATGGTGTAGTGGTCTCGACAGTGGCAGCTGTCATTCTGTGAGGTTCCCTTCCCCAATCCCTCTTCAGACACCTCCCCCCCAGGCCATCTGGGTCCTATGGGTCCTTTAACTTGGGAGACATTCAGGGCCACTGCGGCAGCCTTCCCTAGATATGTTAGAGCTATGGAAGAGCAGGTCTTTCACCTGTCTCCACTGTTGCAGGAGGACTCCGAACACCCAAGCTCCTCGACTTCCTCATCTGAGGGGGAGGAACATTCTGTCCACCTTTCCTCCGACACTGATTTCACTGAATACCAGTAGTTCCTCTTGAGGTTAGCTCAGGAGCCCCATATCTCCCATGTGGTAAGATGCAATACCAAGTGGGAGATGTGCTAGTTTCTGAGCAAATTCAGTGATAACCTCCTAGTGGTGCCTTCCTGGCCTATTCCCTTCCAGGAAGCATCTATCCTCACCTGGCAGTCACCAGCCACCTTATCTCCAGCCCCAGCAGACTGCAGGAGGAGGTATTGTGCTCCCCAGGAGTCTCTTGGTTCTCTGCCTCACCCACTCTCAGAGCTGATGGCTTTAGACACTCCTTCCGGCTTCAACACCCAGAACATGACCGACCACTGGATCTGGATTCCACTGAGTTCGACTGGTGGGGAAGAAGAGTTTTCTCATCAGCTCGTGTGTTACTCTGCATCAGCTCGCATCAGGCTCACCACACTGCCTACAACAGGCACCTGTGGTTGATGCTGGTGCAGGTTTCAGCATCTTTGCCTGATTCGGAGGAATCTAGGCAAGCCATTGCCCTCTCTGCACAGGGTCTGGATCTTGCAAGGCACCAAGCAAGGGCATCATATGATGCCAACGAGGTGGCTTGCAGACTGGCAGGGACAACGATCTGCATTAGGTGGATGGCATGGCTTTGTCTGTCTAGATTGTCACCCATTGCCTGGTGTAGGGTGATTTTCTCCTCTTTCTGCGGGACCCGTCTTTTCTCCAGCAGGGTGAGGAGGAATCTTCTGTCCCCCGGCAATGGGGGACACCTCCTCAGCCTAACCAGCCTTAGGGCATATTGACCTAGTATGGCAGAAGGGTCTCTCCCTCCTGCTTCTCCCCGCAGGAGGCTGAGGGAGTCTGTTCCCTCAGGTAGAGCCAGGTCCCCTCTGGGGGGGCTTGGTACTCACCTAGCAGTAATGAATGACGAAGATTGACAGTGGAAGATATGAAAATTATGTACCCACCGTAATTTTTGATCTTCTCTTGTATCTTCACCATTCATTACTGATTCTCACCCACCTTCCCCTCTTGGGCCTAAGCTCTTGGGTGCCACTGTCACCCTGCTTGCCCTCCCCCTCTTCGAGGCCAATTGGGGGTAGACCCCCCCCGGTACCTCAGGGCACTATGTTTCCTTCTCTAAAAAGTCACAGAGTGCCCATTCTAGGAGGGTGGTGAGTAGGGTCTTCGCCCAGGCCTCAGAGTGAACTCCTTGGGATTCTCACTGGGGTGCACTGTGGTATCCTCCTTAATTTGTAAGTAGGGACTGCGTCAGTGCATCTCGTGGGAGAACACTTAGGGATTGTCCTCCCCCTTTTTCTTTTCACTTTCCCTCTACCTTAGAGATCATTCCTGACAGAGTCCTCTCCTGTTTAAAGGGTTTCTGGCCCCCTGACTGAGCCGGTAGGTGTTAACTTGTAGAGGGCCATGTTCCTGGACTTTCATCCCAATTGTGGGTTTAGGGGTGAGAAGCGGGAGGCTGGCTCTGCCATGTTTTTATATTCTCCAAGACCATTTCAAATACTTTTGTTCTGGACCTCCGTCCAATGGTCCATGAAGCTGATGGGATCCTTGCACCAGTGTCTTCATACCTTAAGGTTTTTGAGGCTAAAATTAGCCAAGGTCTTCCAACTCAGCATGGTGGAGGGCTCCCCTTCTCCCCCTACAAATGCTATGCTTTCTCTTTTCTCTTTCTCTCCTTCTTCTCCCTTTTCCTGTGCCACCACCCAAGGGTTGGGGCCATATGGCATCTTATGGTAAAAAATTCCAATCCCTCTGTCCTCTGGTTGGATTCTTCCTTTTTCAGTTTATATCCTTTCCTTTTCCTATCCCTCAGCTCTCTTGCCTCACCTTGGTTTTCTCTGTCCCTCTTTGTTTCATCCTGTCCAGCAGAACAAAACTGAAGTGGAGGAGGAGTCTGAGGCACCTAACAGCCAACTCTTGTGTGCCACACAATGCGTCGGCCTTGTGGGTAGTGCCATCGGTGCCAAGCCCTCCCCTGAAAAAAAAAACTCCCGTATAGGTGCACTCCTCCGACTTACACTCAGCAGTAATGAATGGTGAAGATACAAGAGAATATCAAGAATTACGGTAGGTACATAATTTTCATTTCTCTCTATAAACTCCCCTAACTTACTATTTAGAGCTGCTGATCCCTCCTTGTTCAGGTGCAGCCTGCCTGGGGCAAATAGGCTCTCATCCTCCCACATTGATCCCTGGTCCCCCACTAACCCAAACCCCATCTGCTTACAACATCCCATCAGCCATTGATTGAATTATTTAATCTGCTGCTTCCTTGATGTGCTTGCTCTTGGCACAGGCAGTACCTCTGAGAAAGCAAAAGAATGGAACCCCATACTGCTACAGAACCTAGCAAGCTACCTGAACCTTGCCTGCACCTCCTTTAGACTATTCCCCTCCAGATCAATTTTGTCCAGGTGAAACACCAAGTGTGTCCTCCCATCTTGCCATTTGCCCCATGAGGGTATATTGTATCTCACCTCTAGTGCTGTCATTCCTGGCATGCAGTCAACCCAACTTGCTCTACTCCTGTTTCCCTTTCTCCCCCACCTGATTCCCTTTAGTATTGAGTCTCCTATGAGCACAACCCTGCTACACCTTTCCTTTTGCTTGTACATTTGGTTTTCCAGCTTGCCCCCCTTCCCTGGCATCCCATTTACCTCCCTGTTCCCACTTTCCTCCTTGTCCATCTCTGTACCCCAAGTTCTGCTTTCCCCCTGGGCTACCTCCCCTTTTCCCCCCCCCTCAGGTGTCACCTCCAGTCCCACCCATCCTTGTCTCACGATTTGCGAGCTCTGTCTAATCCCTTTGCTGTTGTCCCATCTTTCTACAGCCTGATTTCCTCCATGAATGGTTTCCCTCCTTCATCCCCCCTCTGTTTATCCCCTCCCATCTTGAGCTTAGTGTAGGCTCCCTCACTGTCTTTTCGGTGTGGTGTGCCCCCCGAAGGGTGTTTTCCTTACCACCTCTTGCTCCTTTTGGTTATCTCTCTCTAGGTTCCCTCTCAAAGGTGCATCCCAATTGGCCTTCCTCCAGAACATTCTATTACCTTGCCCCCTTCTTCATCCCCTACAGTCGCCTCACAGCTGCTTTCCATTCTCTCACCCTCCTCATGTAACCCCAGTGGTGTGAATCTATTTTCCTGCTCTGCACCCTTGTTTCGCAGCCTGCTGATGTGCCCCCTCCTAGTTTTTGCCTCTTCCTTTTGTGTGCTTGCTTTGCCCTTCTTGATCCTACAACCTGCCACTCATCCTTGACCCCTCTTTTTTCCTCTTCACCTGTTTGTAAATCACCTGTGGCTCCCCTTATGTTCTCTTTATCTCCTCTCACCCTGCTGGTTCATCCTTTGGACCCCTTCCAGTCCTTTCCCCATTGTCTCACACCTTTTTCTACACCTGTTCCTAATACCCCTGCCACCCCACCTATGTTCCCACTCCATTTCTTCACCCAGCTTGTGCCCCCTTTGGACCTCCTCCAATATGCTCCCCTACCCCTCACCCCCACCCTGGTTAGTGCCCCAAACCACCCCACCTCCTCTCTTAGCTGTGTAAGCTGTCTGCACACCATGCAGCCCCCCAGCTTCCATGCTATATCCAACACCATGGCTGTCCCACAACCATTGCACCCTACCACCCTCCCAAGGTTGCCCCATTTTCTAGTGTCCCACAGACCATACTCAAGACCTGCCTGAACCCATTTTGGGCTGCCCCTCCAACCTCGCTGTCCATCCATTAGTTCACCTTAGTCTTCAAATGAGAGAATACCCCGTACCTTCAGACAACTAAACTCCTCAATCAACTTTGTACTTCCTCTTCTGCCCTAACCTTGATTAAGTACAACTGGTATTGATTCAGGCAAAAACTAATGTCCTTATTGATTGGGCAGATCAGACAATTTTATATTCCCTATGTTCTGCATAGCTCAGACAACTCTAGATTCCCACAGTCTGCAGACCATGTACAGAGTTAACCAACCCTTTCTAGCATTCCTAGCATTTGTTAAAATTCAAGTTTAAACATTTTGACCCCCCATTTCTACACCTCTTATGCTGCTCAATTTCAGAAATTCTACTTAATTCCCATTCCCACCCTAAATTCACTGTTTAACCCTTCTTATTATGCACAAGATCAAAATTCAATTGAAACCTAACTTCCCACCCTAGATTCAATTTTCTCCCAGTGTCCCTGCCTCCTTTCCTACTGGGTAGGTACTGGGTGGTCCTGCTAGGTAACCTCCCCGGTGGGAGCCCAGTGAGAGTATTTAATTAATGGAGGAGGAGGAGAAGGCGGAAGGGGTGGGGGTTGGGAATTTTCTCCTTGTGAGAGCAGCTTCTTTTGAAGCCTGTCCTCCAACTTTCAAGGCTGAGCCTTTGGTCCTGATTGGCTCCCAGAAGGTGCAGGAGCCAATCCTTCAACACTCCTTTGTGTCTCTGGCTTCTGTGCAGCAACTGCCACTGATTCCCTTTTCATGGCTATAGCCGCTGATCTTGACCCTGTGGCAATGACCGCTGGGATCCCCTTCTGCGGCTCTGGACTGCAGCTGCCGGTCTTCTCTTCTGTGGCTGCAGCCACTGGTCTCCTCTTCTGTGGTTACGCCCACCAAAACCATGTCTACCCTTGTGAGAGCAACTCCTTTTAAAGGTTGTCCTCCCACTTTCAAGTCTGGCACCTTTGATCCTGATTGGCTCTCAGAAGGTGCAGGAGCCAATCCTTCAACAGTACTTTGTGTCTCTGGCTTCTATGCGGCAACTGCCACCGATTCTCTTTTTGCAGCTACGGCCGCCACTCCCGACCCTGCAGCAATGATCACCAGGGTCCTCCTCTGTGGCTACGGCCACCGACCTGCTCTTCATGGCTACGACCACCGGTCTTCTCTTCCATGGCTATGGCTGCTGGTCTTCTCTTCCATGGCTATGGCCACCTAAAGAGTCGATGTAACATCCGTTGGCAAATTTTTTGGTGACCGACTGTCGTCGAACCTCAGACAGGTAATAGCATGGGTAGTTATACACGGTCTTCAAATGCTGGGATCGCATGAAGCCTACAGTTATCTGAGATTCCAACAATGCATAAATTGCCCCCTTGGAGCCTGCCTAGCTGTGGGTGGCTAGAGTGTCTTTAAGGAAGGGAAGGTGTTATCATGAAGGATAACATATAAGACTGATGAGTTCCACCTGGAGGAGAATATGTCCACTTTCTCATTCAAGCTAAATGTAATCTTTCCCATTTTATAGATGTCGTTAACCGTGGCCCTCCACTGGTCTAGGGTAATTTGTTGGAGTGTCAACCATTTCCTAGTTATACACTGCTTAGCTGCTAATATCATAATTCTTAGCATATACTTACATATGAACATACGAAAATGCCAGCAGATACAGGCTACAGTGGTCTGTTGAGTCTGCTCAAGTGTGCAGCTCCCAGTCTAATCTGCTGCAGCTGCCCCCCCAATGCAACTGTGTTATCCCCCCAGACCACCTCCATCCCTCCCCTGTTTCCCCCTAGTTATGACCTTACCTCTGACCCTCTCCCATCCCCTCTTAAAACTGCCCATAGTTGCCAGTGTAATCACCTCCTCTGGCAGTTGGTTCCACTTTGCAACCACCCTTTCTGTGAAATAGTACTTCCTCATTTCCCTCTTGAATCTACCCTCCCTCCAATTTCAGACTATGCCCCCTTATATTTCTCCCCCCTTTAGTCTGAATATGTCTGTAGAATTCACCCTATTTATGCCCTTTAAATGTTTATAGGTCTCAATCGTATTACCTCTCTCTCTCTCTCCTATCCTCTAGGGAATACATGTTGAGTTCCCTCAGTCTTTCCTCATATGGCATGTCCCCTAGGCCTAGGATAATTTCTGTCAAGCCTACCCTGTACCCCCTCCAGTAGATTGATGTCTTTCTTTAAGTATGGATGCCAGAACTGCACACTACTCTAAGTGCAGTCTCACCAATGACCTGTACAATGGCAGGACTTCCTTCCTTCCTTTGAAACGTGATCCCTCTGATATGTATGCTTGATATGTCTTTTGTTAACACCCCTAGGATAAATATAAAACAAATATAACTGGGGTGCCAGGCATGTTGGAGTGTGTAGCACTTCTGAAATAGCCTTCTCCAACTCTTGAAAAAAGTTCCCAAGTGCAGGTAAGACCACAATATATGTGCGTGGGTGGCTGAAGTAGTATCACATTCCCTCCAGCATGCTGCATTGCCTCCCCTCACATACTTTGCAGTGACTGTTGGCATAAGGAAAAACCGTATAAGATGCTTCCAGGCATATTCACACCACACATGTGAGGATCTGATCCTGCCTGCACATAGCATTCCTGCTTCCATTTTGCTGCATCTGTTTGCATGCCAAACTTCTCCCCCACCTATTGGCCACATATACAGTGTTATGCTGGTGTGTTTCTAGAAGCACCTTGTATATAACTGAGATAAGGTGTCTGGAGTTCTGTGTCCTAATGTGCTTTAACAAAACTGCGATGAGTGCAAAATACTTGGTGTGATCTCTAATGTCAATGGGCTGGGAGGCATGGAAGTGTCACACCTGAAGGTATTGAAGGAAGTTCCTCCATTTCTAGGCCAAACTACTGTTGCAGCTTGATGAAGGAGATCAATCCTGCGGACAAACAAAGTTGACTAAAGTAGATTATGTTTTTCCCTTGCCAGTCACTAAATGTGTTATCAGTGTGGGCTGGTGCAAACTCATCCAGCTGCACAATAGAGCTGGGGTGCTAGTTTCATGGTGGCCACAACTCCCTGCCACACCTCCCTGACCCTATGGATTCAGGGATTTGTATCAGGCCTGTACCCCACTTTCACACACACTCCAAATATTTAGTGGGTAATTTCTTGAAAGGGTAGACAGTCCCTCTCCATATCTAACCACTGGGGACCTGGCTCATAAGTGTGTCAATAAAAAAGTATGCAGAGCTGTGCCACTGTGTAATACATCTTAAGGTATGGCAGTCCCAACCTCCCCCCAAACTCTTAGGTAGCATCAAGGTGGCAAACCTTATTCAGGGCCGTTGACCATACCAAATGTATCTAGAGATGGCCATCTGCCATTTCCTCCAGTCCTGCTGTGGGACAGGCAGAGGAACATTATGGAAGACATATAGAAAGTGGGGTAGGACCACCATGCGAACTGAGTCTATCCGTCTTATGAGTGTTAGGGGTAAAGTGTGCCATCTCTGTAGGTCAGCCATCAATTGACTGGTGAGGGGTCCATAGTTAACCTCATATAGCATTTCTGGCTTAAGAGGGAGCTTAATGACCAGATATTTTATTTACCTGATGTGCCAGCAAAATGGGTTCTGCTGTCTCAGTACAGGGCTCAGAACATAGTAGAATGGTACCATTGTCTCAGCACAGGGCTCAGAACATAGTAGAATGGTACCATTGTCTCAGCACAGGGCTCAGAACATAGTAGAATGGTACCACTGTCTCAGCACAGGGCTCAGAACATAGTAGAATGGTACCACTGTCTCAGCACAGGGCTCAGAACATAGTAGAATGGTACCACTGTCTCAGCACAGGGCTCAGAACATAGTAGAATGGTACCACTGTCTCAGTACAGGGCTCAGAACATAGTAGAATGGTACCACTGTCTCAGCACAGGCCTCAGCACATATTAGAATGGTACCACTGTCACAGCATAGAGCTCAGAACATAGCAGAATGGTACCACTGTCTCAGCACAGGGCTCAGAACATAATAGAATAGGAGGACCTCCGTTTTAGTGGTGTTCAGTTTATATGCCAAAATTGTGTTAAAGTGGGCAAGTATATGGAAGACCACAGGTGTCATTGCCTGTACTATAGTTCTGAGACATGGAGGAAGACATCATCAGCATATAGCACCAAACGATGTTCTCTGTCCCCAATTTGGATTCCCCTGAAGGGGGTGCTTTCTCTTATTGCTTGAGTGAGAGGCTCAATATACAGCATGAACAGAAGCAGGAATGTGGGCATCCCTGCTGAGTACCCCAAACTAGGTCAAAAGCTAGAGAGATAAGGAGGTTTACCTTAATAAAGGCCTGTGGGGAAACATAGATTCTCTTGAGAAAAACAAAGTCACTTGAGAATCCCAGGCTAGTTAGTGTCATGAATAGATAGGGCCAAGACACCCCATTGAATGCTTTTTCTGCATCTAAACTAACTAGGAGTGATGGAATTTTATGGGTATGTATGTGGTGGAGAATATGCAAAGCACACTGGGCATTATCACCCATTTGCCTGGCTCGAACAAAGTCGGTCTGGATGTATCAGATTAAGCAGTAAGGGGTCCAGGTGCTGAGCCATAATTGGCATGAAAAATGTATAATCTGCATTTAATACAGATATTGGTCGGTATGCAGTATAATCTGTGAAGTTCTTCTCTGGTTTAGGGATTACCGACATTGTGGCATATTGCCATGTGCTCGGTATCTCACATTCTGTAAATGCCTTGTTATAAACTTTTAGCAGTGGTAGCAAAAGGAGCTCTCTCTGAAACTTTCACAGCTTTGCTATATAGCCATTCTGTCCTGGTGCTTTCTGTTTTTTGGCCATGTGAACCATTCACTTTCATTCCAGACTCTGAATTGGGGTAGTGAATGCTGCAGCTTGCTCCAGCAAAAGAGCCAGAAGGGTCAATGGGGCAAGAAAAGCATCCATTGCCTCTGAGTTATGTTGGCCTTCTGGGTTATATGGTTCAGTATAAAAGGTACATAATGCTTTGGCTAGCAGGGGGTCTTGTGGAGAGTCTGGGCAATGAGAGGATGTGAAAGACTTACTAGTGTGGCTCTGGTCTTCTGTTTCCTTACTTGATGGGCCATAAGTCTAGTGGGCCTGGGGCCAACCTTGCAATATTTATGCCCTAAGCACATTTGAGCCATCTTGGTTTTATGCAGGTAAATACTATCAACTTTCTGCTTCATTTGATCCATTTGACCTTTCACTGATCTGTCTCCCTGTTTATGGGCATCCTGCAGAAAATTGTATGTAGCCTGTAGGTCACTAAGATGCTGCTGCATTTTTCTCTGTGTTTTCTACTTGTGACTGCAATAATACAGCATTATAGAACTGTTTTAAGTGTGTCCCAAAGTATAGCCTCTGTGTGGTTGCCCCCCGATTAAGCTGCAGAATCTCTGGAATCCTGTCAGCAAGAAAGGTTTGAAATTCTAAGACCTAAGATGGAAGGCGTTTAGTCTCCACTGTGTCTTTGGCCTGTTCTGAATGAGACAGGTATATCTGAATCACTGGGTGTGGTCTGAAAGTAGTATGTCACCTATATAGCAATTTGTTACTCTGTGCATGTAATCCTCCTGCAAATAGCTATAGTCAAGGCCCCTACAATTCTGCGGCCGCAGAATTTTGTGCAGAACTTGCAATCTACCGCAGAACTTCTGCGGTGCCGAGAATTCACTCTTTCTGGTGATTTTTATTAATTTTTCTGTTTTTCCATAGAATCTGGTTCCCTTCCCCTCTTTTTATATCCTAAACCCCATATGCTCAGATTGTGATGTTATCATTGCTATAACATCATACATTAGCTAATGAAATGACTGCATTCTGCAACAGAAATGAACAGTCACTTATCTACCACAGCTCCCACTGTCAGAGACGGTGGCACTGCACATCAGGCATGGTGATATTTGCTCAACCTGCACTACAGCCTAATACAATTTTCAGTCTTACATTGTTGCACTAGGGCAACTTAAACAAAACCTTGTCAATAGCACAGACCTGTTAAGCCCATACCTCACTTTGTACAAACCTATTTGTGCCTTTAAGGTATAGATATGCCATCTGAAATGAATAACTGGTAAAATGAATTTAACTGTCATTTTTAAGAAAAATAAAGTAATTATGCCCAGAAAAGTGGAATATAATAATGTGTAGACCTTTTGAAAGAATATACCTGTTAAATAAATAATTGCACTGTACGCATTTTTGCCAGAGTTATTGATTACATATTGTCATTGGTTGATAGAATCACCTAAAAATTATGGAGAAATGTTGTGTGCAGGGACAGCTGTTTTTTGCCAGAGGGTAGCATGCTATGTTTCCATGCCGGTAACTCATGTTCAGAGATTAGCTCTGGGAGCTGGCTGGGCAGCACAAGGATTGGTGGAACACATCACTGCTCAGAGCCTGGGAAGGTATGGTGCAGTGTTCTGTCACATGGTGGACATATTGTGATGGGCTGGAGAGCTCTATCTCACAATCGATTCACATGCATGTCATGGCCTGATGGTGTTACGCAGTGTGTCAGGGAATGCAGGTTGACATGAAAAATGAGTTTTGTGATAACTCCTCTATTCCATTTCTAATGGGACCTGTATGAATGAGGATGCAAGTTCATAGAAATAAAAAAAATATATATATATATATATACACATATACATACGTATACACACACACACACACACACACACATGCATACAGTATCTCTGTCTCTCTTACCACACACACACACATATTTGTACGTATGTTACAGATTGCATATAAATATATAAGTGATACACAGTGGGAACCTCAAGAGTGGTGTAGAAAGCACATACAACTATATAAGTGATAGACAGTGGAAACCTCATTAGTGGGATAGATAGCATGCATATAGAATTACCTTATTTATCACATAAGATCCCCTCTGCATATATCATTTATGCAACAAGCTAGGACCTTAAGGGAGAGACATTTGTTTTGCTTTTTTAGGCACAAAATTATTTTTATAAGTCTGTTATTTTTGAACTAGTGTTACTGTGCTTTCCACCATCCTGATTGCTATAACCACTGCCATGAAAGTGAAGTCCGGATGACAAGCTGACACTGTGATGTGGTAGTTTTAGTGGCGCAGAACTTCTGCAGAAATTACAAACCACTGCAGCAGAAGTTCTGTGGCAATTGGTAGTCTTGTCGCAGAACTTGGTCCCACTGTGCCGCAGAAAAGTAGGGGCCCTGGCTATAGTCTGCCCTGGTGTACTCTCCATGCACTGCCAAATAATGAGTATAGTTCTTGTCTTTGGGGTGCAGTTTCCGCCAAATGTCTGACCACCTCAAGTCTTGCAGTGTTGATACACAGAGTTTATGTGCAATGGGCTGCATGGGGGGCAAGTGTTGGAGGTTTGCATTGTGCTAGAGTGGAACATATAGAAATCTCCTGCCAACAACAGCATACCTGAGGTGTTTACAATAATGAAGTCTGAGTTTCCTAATTTTGGGGTTTTAGGTCCCTGGGGGAGTATAGATAGAAGTCAGTGTGACTTTCACACTTTGCAAAGTGCGTTGTGCAAGAACAAGTCTGCCCTCTTTGATGTTCCCCAATATGTCATCAAACCACCCCTGGAAGCACAATTCTATTCCAAGCAAAATTTGATTTTCAGGAGGTGCATGTGATCTCTGAGAAATGGCTTCTTTCTATAGACACTAATGGTAATTATAGTGTCACAAAAAATGGCTGATATGTTTGACATTTCTGCATATTGTTACCAGAAATGTCAGAATCATGTTTTCCAGGGTGTCCCCTAACTGCCAGTGGAAGCCCACATCTGTACTCCAAGTGAAAGTTGATTTTAGGGGGGGTCATGTGATCTCTGAGAAACAGTTTCTTTCCATATACACTAATGCAATTATAGTGTCACAGAATATGGCTAATATATTTGGCATTTCTGCAAACTTTCACCTGAAATTTCAGAATCATATTCTCCAAAGTGTTCCTTAACCACTTCTAGAAGCACAAGCCTGTGCACTGTTGTGCAGTGCTAGATCTGTCTGGAACAAGACCACTGTGATTTGTGATCTTGTTGGTTCGGCAGATCTGGCTTGCATCACCAAGACCTGGCTGGACGATAATGCAGGCCCAATATTGGAGGCTGCAATTCCAGCCGGGTATACGGTGGGGTTGCAGTCTGTTTTAAGACTGAATTGGCACTCACTAGTGTTCCAGTTGTGAAGACCATCTCCTTCAAATGTGCTGTTGTAGCAGGTGTGTGCTCTCATCTACCGTCCATCCGGAGATGGGAAGCAATTCCTTAAGGAAGTAGCGGACTTCATCATCGACCTGGCTTTTGAATCTGCCAGACTGATGGTTCTGGGTGATTTTAATGCCTGGATCAATGATGAACTCTCGCAATTTGGACAATACCTCCACCAGTTGATGGATTCACTGGGCCTAACACAGATGGTTACCACTGCTACTCATAAAGGTGGCCATTCCCTTGACCTGGTCTTTCTTCTGGGGATTGAGGCTTCTGACATGGGGGTGGAACCAGTCAGATGGTCTGACCATTACACTGTGAGATTCAATTTTGGCATCCCACCTTGTAGGCCGATCCCTGTGGAGATGGTCAAGTACTGCCCTTTGTGGAATATTACTTCCGATGGCCTTGCTGCAGTCCTTGACCTATCACAATTTCCTGTGCATTGCAATGATCCAGAGGCTTTGGTTTTGGCCTATAATAACACCATCACCTCTGCCCTGGATTCTGTTGCTCCAGTTCGTGTGCGCCCTCTCTCCCTTCGACATCGCGCACCCTGGTTTGATGGGGCCTTGAGGGAGTTGCGGTGACTAGGATGCAAGTTAGAACATTGTTGGCAGAAATCTGGCCTTGATGCCAATCATCTTAGGCTGCTAGAACATTATCAATTCTATCAGTCAGAAATTTCTCGTAAGAAGGCAGAATTCCTGACCAGGGAAATTTCTGTCACCTAGAATCGAATAGCTCAGCTCTTTTCAAAACTGTAGACAGATTGTGCAACCCAACCTGTCTGCAGCTCTGAAGAGCATTTTCGCAATTACAGTGTGATGAGCTTGCTCAGTTCTTCACTGATAAGGTGATGGACATCAGGTCAGAGATCCTCTTGACACATTCTACACGAGTTGTTAATGATCAGGACTTGGTCGCTTCCCCTTCGTTTTCCTGGAGTACCTTTGACTGCCTGGAAATTGTAGAGGTTATGCGGATTGTCCAAGGGATGCACCCCACATGCTGTAGTTTAGATCCAGGTCCTACATCCCTTATTTTGGGTTGTGGGGAGGTCATTTTCCCGGTTCTAGCACAGATAGTCTGGTGATCCCTTGACTTGGGTGAATATCCCTCCCTGTTCCTTGAAAGAGGTGGTGGTGACACCCTTGTTGAAGAAAGCTTCATTGGACCCAGACTGTCTAGCAAACTACAGGCCTATCTCGAATCTCCCCTTTGTGGGGAAGGTGATTGAGAAAGTAGTGATGGCCCAGTTGGAGAACCATTTGATCATCCATAGCATCTATGAACCACTTCAATCAGGTTTTTGAAAGAGGTACAGTACTGAGACAGCACTGGTTCGGGTGCTCAATGATCTCCTGATGGTGAGAGACCAGAGAAAACAGTCCATTTTGGTACTATTAGATCTGTCCTCAGCATTTGACACCGTTGATCATGGGGTCCTTCTTGAGCGCTTAAGATATATTTGTGGGCTTTCTGGGGTGGTCCTCAGATGGTTCACCTTATACCTCACCGGAAGAACTCAGAGGGTGATTTTGGGTTTTTTTCCTTCCGATCCCACCTCTCTGCCTTGTGGGGTTCCTCAGGGCTCTATTTTGTCCCCCATGTTTGCGATGTATATGCTTCCTCTCAGAGACATTGTGAGATGGTATGGTCTGAGGTTTCATTGCTATGCCAATGATACCCAGCTATACCTGTCTTTTGCCCCCGACCAGGAAGGAGCCATCTCGGTATTTAATAGCTGTCTCAATGAAATCCAGGATTGGATGAGGTCCAGTTGGTTGAAGTTGAATTCAGGGAAGACCGAGGTGTTGGTTTTGGATCTGGATCACCAGATAAGGGGTCCAGTGGCCAGCTCCCCATCTGGATTGTGTCTTGGGGCAGCTGAGCTGCAGGTTTCTGAACAGGTGCGAGACCTGGGGGTGATATTGGATGCTGGGCTGACACTTCAGCTTCAGGTGTCAGCTGTAGTTAAGACATCTTTCTACCACCTAAGAAACATCACCAGGATCAAGCACCTTGTTCCGTCCGGTGAACTGCCAACTTTTTTTTTTTTGCACTATGTGTTTATACCCTCCTCCCGTGCTTCACTGTCCCCCACTCCTTCAGGCTCTACAAGTTCCCTTCATTCCCACTGACCTTAGCCAGCCCTCCTCAGGTCCTCAGATTACAGCTGATCCCCGGGATATCCCGGTGTATCCCTATCACCGGGCGGGTCCCCCTCCTCCGAGGGGGAAGGGCACCGGGGAGAGGGGAAGGACCCCATCACACACTCCATTAGGGCTCGGTGATGCTGCTGAGGAACAGGAGGCCCTGGCCAGGCACTGGGGCGCTCTGGGAATGGAGAGCCGTCATCTTGGCAGGCAGCGAGCAGATTTTCCGCTTCCTGTGGGGAGTGACGTCTGACATCAAGGCGTATGCCGACGCCTGCCACCGCCTCTTGAACACCGTGCGTTCTGCCTGTGTGCTGCACCGGCCTCCGCCAGGGTCAGCCTACACGGAATGCATCCTGCCCACCCTCGAGAAGGAGAGCTGTCCCCAGACGCTCTATCCTTCTCCCCTGGCTGGCCCTCCGGCAACCCAAGTCCATTCCTGACCCCGGGTTGCCGGCATCGCAAGCGGAAATCCAACCGCTGCCCTGACGGGCCGGTGATCTGCCAACTTTAATCCATGCCTTTGTGACCTCGCGCCTTGACTACTGCAACTCGCTTTAGCTTGGACTTCCGGGGGTTGATATCCACTGCTTGCAGCTGGTGCAGAATTCCGTAGCATGGTTGTTGGTGAGAATTTCTAGATCTTCTCACATCACACCGCTGCTGTGGGAACTGCACTGGCTGCCAGTTCAGTGGTGGATCACCTTCAAAGTCGGTTTACTGACTTTTAAAGCCCTGCATGATCTGGGCCCTGATTACCTGAAAGAACTCCTGATTCCTTACCACCCTGTGAGACCACTCCGCTCTGCTGACAAGGGGTTGCTAGAGATTCCAAGGGTGACTTTAAAATCTGCTGGGGCCTGTACATTTATGTTTGTGGACCCTTCTCTTTGGAATTCTCTACCCTGTCAGATTAGGGAGTGCACGACCATGGGGAGTTTTAAACAGGCTCTTAAATCTTTCCTTTGGGAAAAAGCTTATGGATGTACTATTTATTGAATTGTATTTATTATGTGGCTGAATCTGTTGGATTTTATTTTTTATTGTACTGCACCTTGGTGCCTGAAAGATGCATAACACATAAAATATTATTATTATTATTACAAGAAGCAAAAGCTGACTTTCTGGGGGGGCAGGTGGGGGTATATGATCTCTAGAAACAGCTTTTGGGCCCTACAATAGATGCTAACACATTTATAATAGGGGTGTGCATATACATAAATTGTGTATTTGTTGAGTAGTCCACAAATACACCTGGGGTATTCAGGTATTAACTATGCTGATCTTCAGCCATAATGTAGTGCCTTCATAAAAAATGCTGTAGACATGAAAAAGAAAAACACCCCAAAATAGACAAATGAGATGTTTTCTGCTCAGCATGGGTGGTGGGTAATACTAGGTTGTGAAAACATTCTATATTGATGCAGAGTCAGACAGTGTAAATGTAGTTTAAATGAAAACACCAGTTACCTTCATGCACTCTCCTGCTGTTGCATATTTATGGGCTGGCAGTGTAGCCTTGAGGTTAGGGTAATGAGCTGTGAATGAGCTTAGTACATCCAGCAGACAAACCTGGAGTTGACTCCCACAACCTCCATTTGTATACTGTGTGACTCTGAGCAAGTCACGTAACCCCCCCCAGTGCTCCCAGATTGCCCCTGAAAACAGGCACTTGTGCTTAATGGGCCTTACCCAGTTACCAAAGACTAAATAAAAATAAAGTTATGCCTCCAGTTAGCTTTTCTGTGTAAAAAAGATATATATTCTAACTGCATTTTGGTATTAGAACTTCAGTGTAAAAAGTGCTCGAAAACTTCCATTTAGCTAAGTTGCTGCCTGCCAGCAGCCTTCTCATGGGACCTGCTTGCTCCCTCACCCGGGATATCCTAATATTCCCCACTGGCAATGCACTGAGTTGACAGGGGCACATTACTATCCAGGTGTATGGAAGTGAATGTTCCTTGAGAGATGGCTGCCAGCAGCCTTGCTAAATGGAAGTTTGCATGCACTTTTTAAAATGTGAGTTTTAATGCTAAAATGGCAAAAATGCAGTCAGAAAAAAATATTTTGTTACACAGAAATGCTGATAGGGGCATATGCACTGACAGGAGAGTGCACAAAGGTAACCGTGTTTTCCTTTTTTTTTCTTTTTTTCCATCTTGTGTTTATCTCCCTCATCTCCAGCTGCCCCTTCTGTCCGACCCCCCTCAGCCCCATCACCCCGGTATCACCAGGACTTACCTTCAGCCCAGTCACTGGGTGCGGAGCCTGCAGAGGGTGGGACGTCATCCTGCCACCAAGGTTTTTCCTCCATTTTTTCCCTTTTCCCCATTGCTGGGGTGCACACAGCCAGACGTGCATGCATGGAGGTGCGCACACATCAGCAGAAGTCCCACAGCACCCTCCCCTTCTAGGCACTCAACAGACCCATACCGCCCACAAGCCTCCACCTGGGGGCGGTCATTTGGTGGGAGCATCAGTCCTCCCTCCCCGGGATAGAAGAGCTGCCCTCCAGATGCTCAATCCTCTCCCTCCCGAGCTGACCCCCAGCGGCCCACTCACACTGCGAACATGGGTCGCTGGTGTGGCAGTAGGTAAGGCATTGCTGCCTCAGCACTCCACGCCATTGGGCCAGTTACCAAGTGTTTTCTTTTAACAGATTGGCATTTTCTTTTCATGTTCTCTTCTGTCTGATGGGGTACTGAAAAAACTGAAGAGAACATCTGTTTTGGAGACCATGAGGGAAGCACCGAAACAAACAGTTGCAGAGCATGCAAAGGAAGGCATTAAAAACAAAAGATTATGTTTGTTTTGGAGACAGAAAAGCAAAGTTCAGTTGCACAGTGGAGCAAATATTCAGGCTTTCATATTTTTTTCTTTTAAATAAAATTGTTTTTAATTTTTTTTGTCTTATTTTATTTTTATTTTTATGCTATTATTTTGATCACTGTCTGACCTGAAAGTTAATGGCATAATAAGAAGTACATTTTGAAACCCAGTGCCTTGCTATGCCAAGACATGAGAAGTCACATTGCCAAACAAAACATAAGAGAAACAGATAATTTCCCAAATCTTTGTCATTTTAACAGCAGCTGTGGTCATAAAGCCATAAGGTCAGTCAAAATGTCAAGCCGCAAGCGCAACCACATCCAACATTGTTATTCCAGAATCTTTGTCAGTAAAATCAAGAGCAGAGATCAGAAAGCCGTGGGTATAACAGTCAGTTCAATATTCAAAGTTGGCAGGCAGTGACAGCACCTTGTCAGGTTGTGATTAGTGCATCCTTAAAATCTACTTAAAAGAATCAAGCAGATGCATACTGAGCTTAATAAAAAGAAGGTGCTGCACATGTTCAGGCTACAAACGGGAGCGATGTGACTGCACAGTATCTCCTGTGGTGCTGAAGAAGTGCTCCAAGGGTACGTAAGGGGGCACACAAGATATTTACATACTAACAGGGACAAAGCAGGACATGATTTCTTTTTTTGTGTTCCAGTAGGCAAGAGGGCCAACATTAAAGTCCACAATCAGCTCATCCAAATAATAAGTGAGCATCTGCTCAGCAGAATGTGTCAACAAATGTGTTCTCTACCACTGCTTGTTCAGCAGAGAACTTGTGAGCAGCGACCATCATAATGATGTGCTTATGTAACTTGAGGCACCGTGTCATGGTCCTGTGTTGCAGATTCACCCTGTCTTCCTGCACCAGCAGGCAACCTTATTGCCAGTGGCATGCCACCACTCATACCACTGTCACTCAATTTGCCAGTGGCATCACTGCAGTTGTTCCAGAACTGTCTGACTCACCAGCTTCCACTGACCAGAATAGATTCTTTCTTTTTTACAATTTAGTATTTAGTATGCTTTTTGTGTGCTGCACCTCCCAGGCTCAGTCCCGCCACCACAAACTCTGACCATCCCCTAGACTTACCTGCGGCAATTGATCCCAGGCTTGCCCCCACTCAGTGGGACTGTCGGTCAACCCAGGACCCATGGACCTTAAGTGGGGACTCCAACAGGAATCCCCCACCAGAGGAGCCCCCTGGCTTTCCCCACAGGGTGGGGGCCATGGGACCAGGACATGCTGGAAGACACATGTCTGCCGGTTGCTGACAGGGTCAGAAAAAGGTTGGCGAGGAGTGCAGAGCATCATAGAGGGAGACAGCAGCAGTATTGACGTGTAGATCCCCGGGGGTGGGACATGCAATGACGTCCAGCATCTGCCCCACCACCCTTAGATGATGGTGCTGGCTGGGATGGTACCCCCAACCTCTGCCAGGGGTCTACAAAGCACCACTCTTTCTCCCTCCCCCAAGAGAAGGAGAGTGGTCTCCAGGATGTTTAATCCTCCTCCCCCGGCCAGCCCTCCAACTCATGAGTCCATCACCAAAACCAGGATGTCGGCACTGCAAGTGGCTGCCTTACCACTGTGTTGGTGGGCCGGCATGACCAGAATAGATTCTTCTCCCTCATGAATCCCTCAGGTTCACTACACAGTTGCTGCTGGTACTCACTCACTCTTTGACTCTGCATGGCCAGACACTGGGCATCACATTTGAATCTTGGGTCTAACATGGTTGCAACCATGTAACTAGTATTGTCATGTATTGTTGCAAACCATTATCTTAACTCCCTAGTAAGTCCTTCAATGAGTTCTTTGATTCTGGAAACAGGTTTATAGTGCTGCACTCCTGGAACCTCTGCATGGTTGACATGAGGAGATGGACAGCTGGAATGACTTGACTCAGTGAGGCTGTATTGGAGATTAGATCACAGGTGCATTTTCCAGAGGGACACAAAACCTGAAACATGCCCTCATCAATGCTCCAATCGTAGAGTAGCAGAACCCCACCGATATCCTGCTTGATGGATAACTCATGAGGAACATGCTTCTGTTCAGGCAAGCATTGCAACATATAAAATGTGCTGTTCCATCTTGTACTGACATCTTGGATTAGCCAGTGGTTTGGTATACCAAGCCAGTCCTGAACAGTTTGCAGGTCTCTGGCTGGTTGCCTTAACAGAACAATGGAAATGGCTACAGATGTCTCTTGAAATATTACTAAAATGAGAAGCACCCACACTACTTGGAGAGCACCACTGAGCACCAGATTCAATATATGATCAAAGCAATGAATTCTCTGAAAGTGGCTATCACAAACTGCTTTTGCCATGTTCTTCCCATTATCTGTAATAAAGAACCCAACATGTAAACCTGTTGTGCTAATCCAGGAGTCAAACATTTCTTGCAAAGATGTAAGAATGTTAACACTGGTGTTCACATGGAAGGACTGCAACACTAAGGAGACCACGCATCCAGTGGGATGGGGTATTGCTACAGCCAAGGCCAGAAGAAGAGGAAAAGGGCCAACAGCAGTAATGCCACCATGTTCTGCTGGTATAGGTGAATACCAGTATGCTGTAAGTGAGAAGTATGCATGTAGTGAGTTTGTACTGGTTTGTAAATCAGATGTGCAGTGGAGAACCTTGCCCACAGCCTGGTTCAGCAATTTCTCCACCTGGCTGTGGCATGCCTCACAGATATTTGGCATGACTGTATGTGAAAAAGTAGTTTGCATTGAGGTTGCAAAAAATCTAGAAGTCTAAGGAATCCAGTATCTTCAACAATAGAATAACGTTGCAAATCCAGTGCAGCCATCTCTCCTATAATCTGTGTAATCTGAACAGCTGTGGAGTGAGTTGGCAAGAATTTTGTGTGGGCCTGAAATGCTTCCTTTACTGAGAGAGTAGGCTTTTGAAAAGGCATAGCCTTGCTCCCAGCCATGGCTCCTGAGTGGACAAATGCAGGTGATTTAGGCTGTTGGAGGAGGGGGGGCACCAGGAACTGCACATCTACTGTTTCACCATCTGACTGGAAACAAGATTTTACTGGTGTTCAGTCACTTGCTGACTGTCTGTGCCACCATCAGCACCAATAGCACCATCAACAGAGGCAGGAACTGTTTTCTCTTTTTTGAAATACAGTGTGCAGTGATGTGAAGAGACAAGACCAGCAGGGCCTTATCTAAGTTAGCCACCTCAGGATGCTTTTTCAGAACATGGTTCCAAAGACATGCTGTGCTCAGTTTATCAACATTTTTACCATGGCTGAGACTCTGGGCACATTGTGAATAGTTCCACTAAGTCTTGTCAACAAATAATTTTTCAATGGATTTTACAGTGATGCTAATTTGTCAATGGCAGTCACATTGCCCAGCAAATGTGTCAACCGACCACCATGGCGCAGGGCACATTTAGACTGTTTGCAGTGGTCTTCACCCCTCGCACCCCACAAGACTTAAAGATAATCAACTTCTGGGCGGGGGGGGTGGATCAACAGGGAGAGTGGCCAACACTGGGAGTTGCTGTATCTGTACAGTGCTCCGACTACCCGTTCAACATTGTGGATGTCAAATGGGTTGTGTCGCTATTACGGATTAACTGTAGGGGTTTCAATCAAACAACGGTATACGGTATGAACACACAACTCTTCTTTTAGCATCCTCCTGCTCAGAAAAATATGTCCATATATCACTGGAACCTGAACATGTAACCGTACCTGACCTCAACACTCTTGTACACTGTTTGTGCCGGTGACCACCAGATTCTGTTTGGAGTGGTGTAGCAGATTGTTGTGGACTGACACCAGATGCAGTATCAGAACCACTTGGACAAGCAAAAGTTAGGATGGACTGCTTAGTCTTGTAGCAGGAGGTTGACATGATGGATGAGGGGAAATAGTGGTAGATGTTTTGTGCCTGGCTTCAGCAGCTGATTTTTTGAAGAAAGACTAAAGGAGCTTAAGATGTATAGCCCCAAGGAAAGGAGGTAGGGGGGGACATAATAGAAACTTTCAAATACCTCAAGGGAATCACCAAAGTCCAAGAGGGTAGCATCTTTCTGAAAAAGAGATGTGCAAGAACAAGGGGGCACAATTTGAAGATAGAGGGGGGACGGCTCAGAGGTAATGTGAGGAAGTATTTCTTCATAGAGAGGGTTGTAGATGCATGGAACGGCCTTCCTGAGGAGGTCATAGAGTCAAAAACAGTGGGGGAATTCAAGAATGCATGGGACAGACATAAGGCAATTTTGGGGGGGTAGGAGGAAGTAAGCTGTTGGTTAACTAGTATCTGCAGCTTATTCATTAGGTAGGGAAATGGGCAGACTAGGTGGGCCAAATGGTCCTTATCTTCCATCAAATTCTATGTTTCTATTCTATGTTTTGACCTAAGTCACTCTCATATTTTGCTGTAATTTAGTGCTACTATTGTCTGGCTGTGATTCTCTTGCTCAGCTCAGATGTAAATACTACCTTTGTGCCTGTATATACTGCATCATTTATACTTAATGCTCATATGCCTTGTATATGTACCATTCTTCGTTGCAATGCTTTGGCTATCTGTAGTTAACTAGAAGTTGTAACTTTCTTATGTATGATTTTTTGTAAAAGTGTCATTGTACACTTACCAGATGTTGTTATTTATTATACAATTTCAAGAAAATTTCCTGGACTCTGATTGGTCAATGTGTGCCTGAGACAGTGATGTTATTACATGATAACATCACTGTATAAAGGCCAGGCACACACATGACCACATAACATACAAATCACACCTCCCTGCCACAACTTACTGCCACTATGAGCCCACGCTGAATGCTGAACCCCCCATGTTACACCCCAGAAACATCAACTCTTTCCACAAGATCAGTCACAACAAATACTGGCTTCAACAATAAAAACAGAGCTCGCTTTTTTTCTTTTTCTCTCGACGGCAGCGGTTTCACTAAACAGCATAAACCTAAACGAATCTATAATGGATTTCCATGCCCAAACTGCAACCAGCCACAAGCATTGTTTCATTCATTTTAAAATCGCTATACATTCACCCTCCTTCCAAAATAAACCGCACAAGCATTTATTTTTAATTTCAAGCATGACACACAGAGCTGCTTCTTGGGCGATGCTCATGGTCCTATCTCGCCGCCTCTGTCTTTTCACTGCTCCACCTTCATCATTTTCCTGAAGTGTTCTCCCGGTACAAACAAGAAATACTAGAAAGTACAATAGGAAACCTCAAATACAGTTTCCGGTCCAACAGGCTAATATGAAACCAAGAACATCAAGTACATTGAGGGGATAGAGGTCAAAAGACTGGGCAGAGCACACTGATGCGGGTAACAGTTCCCTCTAGTGGCAGAAACATATACTGGACTTTTTTTTTAAAACATGCTCCTCCACCCACAAAAAATTAAATAAAAATGCATAAAAAATTGTTTTTTTTCTTTTTTCTCTCTATACTTAAATGAGCCATTGTATAATAGCAATAAGGCACTCCAGGGATGTGTGTTATCGTGTAATAACGTCACTCCTGGGGTGGTGGAAGCACTCGGCTTCACCTCGTGCTTCAATCCACCCCAGGAGTGACGTTATTACACGATAACACACACCCTGTCGTGCCTTATTGCTTAATCATATCTTTGTACCTCCCTATGTACCCTACCCTGGGTAGCCCCTGAAAAAGGGGACATTCTGTCTTAGTAGGCTTACCTGGCTACCAAAATTCAAATAAATAGATAAACAAACAAGTGTTTCCTTGAAGAATGAGGTGAGGACTCAGCTTCAGCAGCCTCAGTGTCACTCAGGTCATTGTTCTCAGTGGATGTGTCATGGAACACATCTTGAAGCCTTTTTAAATCTTCTGAGGTAGGAGCATATTCTGAGCCAGAAGACATGGCCTCACTGTCCTCATTGTACTCAGATGAACTGCTTGAATTTAATTGCCAAGGACATAGAAACGTAGAAGTTGATGGCAGAAGGAGGCTGCTAAGTCCATCTAGTCTGCCCATTTGTTTTAGACCTATTTTGACACTCCAGTTGCCCTTTGTAGTAAGAGCTACCTTGTGTCTATCCCATGCATTCTTGAATCCTCCCACAGTGTTGACCCCCACAACCTCTTGGGGCAGGCTGTTCCAGGCATCCATCTGTGAAGAAAAACTTTCTGGTGTTGGTAGAGAACCTCCCTCCTTGCAGTCTGAGTTCATGTCCCCTGGTCCTGGAGCCCTTCTTGACTTGGCTGAATACTTCTGTCGTGAACTGGGGTCATGGTAGTGCTGGTGGATTTGTTGTTGGTGGCAATGGTGTTAGCAGCAGTACTAGTGGAGGTGGTGGTGGTGGTAGTAATAACAATATTAGAGGTAGTGCTGATGACACTAGCAGCAGCAGTGGAGGTGGAGGTGGTGGTAATGGTAGTAATAACAGTATTAGAGGTAGTGCTGATGGCACTAGCAGCAGCACTAGTGGAAGTGGTGGTGGTGGTAGTAATAACAGAATTAGAGGTAGTGCTGATGGCACTGGCAGCAGCACCAGTGGAGGTGGTAGTTATGGTAGTAATAACAGTATTAGAGGTAGTGCTGATGACACTAGCAGCAGCAGTGGAGGTGGAGGTGGTGGTAATGGTAGTAATAACAGTATTAGAGGTAGTGCTGATGACACTAGCAACAGCAGTGGAGGTGGTGGTGGTGGTAGTAATAACAGTATTAGAGGTAGTGCTGATGGCACTAGCAGCAGCACACGTGGAGGTGGTGGTGGTGGTAGTAATAACAGTATTAGAGGTAGTGCTGATGGCACTAGCAGCAGCACTAGTGGAAGTGGTGGTGGTAGTAATAACAGTATTAGAGGTAGTGCTGATGACACTAGTAGCAGCAGTGGAAGTGGAGGTGGTGGTAATGGTAGTAATAACAGTATTAGAGGTAGTACTAATGACACTAGCAACAGCAGTGGAGGTGGTGGTGGTGGTAGTAATAACAGTATTAGAGGTACTGCTGATGGCACTAGCAACAGCAGTGGAGGTGGTGGTGGTGGTAGTAATAACACTATTAGAGGTAGTGCTGATGACACTAGCAACAGCAGTGGAGGTGGTGGTGGTAGTAATAACAGTATTAGAGGTAGTGCTGATGGCACTAGCAGCAGCACCAGTGGAGGTGGTGGTGGTAGTAATAACAGTATTAGAGGTAGTGCTGATGACACTAGCAGCAGCAGTGGAGGTGGTGGTGATGGTACTAATAACAGTATTAGAGGTAGTGCTGATGGCACTAGCAGCAGCATCAGTGGAGGTGGTGGTGGTAGTAATAACAGTATTAGAAGTAGTGCTGATGACACTAGCAGCAGCAGTGGAGGTGGTGGTGATGGTAGTAATAACAGAATTAGAGGTAGTGCTGATGGCACTGGCAGCAGCACCAGTGGAGGTGGTGGTTATGGTAGTAATAACAGTATTAGAGGTAGTGCTGATGACACTAGCAGCAGCAGTGGAGGTGGTGGTGATGGTAGTAATAACAGAATTAGAGGTAGTGCTGATGGCACTAGCAGCAGCACCAGTGGAGGTGGTGGTGATGGTAGTAATAACAGAATTAGAGGTAGTGCTGATGGCACTAGCAGCAGCACCAGTGGAGGTGGTGGTTATGGTAATAATAATAGTATTAGAGGTAGTGCTGATGACACTAGCTGCAGCAGTGGAGGTGGAGGTGGTGGTGGTAGTAATAACAGTATTAGAGGTAGTGCTGATGACACTAGCAGCAGCAGTGGAGGTGGAGGTGGTGGTGGTAGTAGTAATAACAGTATTAGAGGTAGTGCTGATGACACTAGCAGCAGCAGTGGAGGTGGAGGTGGTGGTAATGGTAGTAATAACAGTATTAGAAGTACTGCTGATGACACTAGCAGCAGCAGTGGAGGTGGTGGTTATGGTAGTAATAACAGTATTAGAGGTAGTGCTGATGACACTAGCAGCAGCAGTGGAGGTGGAGGTGGAGGTGGAGGTGGTGGTAATGGTAGTAATAACTGTATTAGAAGTAGTGCTGATGACACTAGCAGCAGCAGTGGAGGTGGAGGTGGTGGTAATGGTAGTAATAACAGTATTAGAGGTAGTGCTGATGACACTAGCAGCAGCAGTGGAGGTGGAGGTGGTGGTAATGGTAGTAATAACAGTATTAGAGGTAGTGCTGATGACACTAGCAGCAGCAGTGGAGGTGGAGGTGGTGGTAGTAGTAATAACAGTATTAGAGGTAGTGCTGATGACACTAGCAGCAGCAGTGGAGGTGGTGGTTATGGTAGTAATAACAGTATTAGAGGTAGTGCTGATGACACTAGCAGCAGCAGTGGAGGTGGAGGTAGTGGTAATGGTAGTAATAACAGTATTAGAGGTAGTGCTGATGACACTAGCAGCAGCAGTGGAGGTGGAGGTGGTGGTAGTAGTAATAACAGTATTAGAGGTAGTGCTGATGACACTAGCAGCAGCAGTGGAGGTGGTGGTTATGGTAGTAATAACAGTATTAGAGGTAGTGCTGATGACACTAGCAGCAGCAGTAGAGGTGGAGGTAGTGGTAATGGTAGTAATAACAGTATTAGAGGTAGTGCTGATGACACTAGCAGCAGCAGTGGAGGTGGAGGTGGTGGTAGTAATAACAGTATTAGAGGTAGTGCTGATGACACTAGCAGCAGCAGTGGAGGTGGAGGTGGTGGTAATGGTAGTAATAACAGTATTAGAGGTAGTGCTGAAGGCACCAGCAGCAGCAGCAGTGGCGGTGGTGGTTATGGTGGCAGCTGACGTGGCAACAACAGTGGTCACTACAAAGGCTGAGACTTGCACTGGAAGAGTGGTGGTGTCAATGGTACTAGCAGTGCTAGCACTGGTTGAAGTAGCAATTGGTCCGTTTGGTGTAAAGGGCACCACAGGATGGTGAATACATGTTGAAAATTGACCCCTGTCTGAATCAGTTTTGGAGGGTCTGATCCATAGATGTGTTTTGACTGTAGTTTGTGTGACACTTTTTGCTTGTCAGATAAATTGCAAAAAAAAGCGGAATAATGGTTTCAAATATTTATTTATATTTTATTTTTCTGACACTATAATTAGATTTTCTAATCAATTATGCAAAAAAAGAAGTTTTTATTTCATCAGCAGGAACCAGAAACAGAAAGAAATGCTATCTTTTGCTTATCCAGCGGTGGCAGTCGGCAAGTGTAACTGATGGCTGAGACAACATCTGTAGCGTCGGAACTCTGGAAACAAAAAGACATCAAAAATGTTTTATATTTCTGTTTTTCAACTTTTTACTGTTTTAACAACAGTCAGAAAGCTAAGTCTAGGCTACAAATGTGCCCTAAGCCCTGCCTACCTTGGGGCATAGATAACATCTTGGGCATCCAGAGACAAAAAGAGTGAAGACTTCAACAACTTTTTTGTATTCTTGCCTGTAATGTTTTACTTTAACAACAGTCAGAAAGCTAAATCTAGGCCACACACAAACGTGCCCCTCTGACCCCTGCCTCCTCTATAGCACAGATAGTCTGTGGTGTGCAGTCCACAGACCAAAAGACTTCAATAATTTTTATGGCTCCAGTAGTCCTGCAGACGTCTTGTGATCTCTTTAGAGAAAAAAGAGCTCACCAGATACTGAATGGACGTTTTAAATAGTGGAGGTGAATGGCAATCACTGTGTGCTCACCACATTATTTTGTCTGTCAGTATTGGCAAAGCATGGCATTGTCCGCCGTGTTCAAGACGGCAGTGTGGAATTTTCCAGGCATGTGCCATGACTCGCACATGTACAGTGAACTCCGGCGCCATGGTGGCACAGTCCACTGTATCCAGTATGGCTGCTGGGGCCCATTGTGCATGTGTAAGTTATCGTGGATGCGCAGAGAACTCCGGCAACCATCTTGGATATAGAAGACTATGCCGCCATGCCACTGGAGTTCACTATATATGCACGGAAAACAAATCCAAAAGTAGACTGCTGCACTCAGAACCAGGAGATGGCCGCATACACAGGGTGACAAACCCTCAAAAAAAGAACAAAAACTTCCAGAATGTATGCGCTCATAAAGGAGAAACTTAAAGCTGTTTAGTACAACTGCATAGTTGATTTATTAGCATCACTGTGGAAGTCCCTAACGCCTCAGCAAAGTGCCTTCAAGGGGGCTTGATGAGATGGTCCAGAGGAGGACTACAAAGATGACTGCAGTGCAGCAGGGTACATTGTATGAGGAGAGACTGAGGGCCCTAAACATGTACTCCCTGGAAGACAGAATGGTAAAGGGAGACATGATTGAGACCTTAAAGTATTTGAAAGGGATTAATAAGGTGAACAGGGAGGGTCTCTTCAGGATAAGCTGCAGCAAAACCAAGAGGGGGCGCAGCATAACGTTGGGGGGGGGGTGTTTAAGAGGGAGGTTAGAAGACATTTCTTCAAAGAACAGATGGTGAGCAAATGGAATGCACTGCCAGAAGAGGTCATGTCATCGAGAATGGTGGGTAGCTTCAAGAGAGGCTGTGGCAGATATAGGGGGAAGATAAAGGTCATGGAAGGGGGAGGAAAGGGATGGAAAGGTAGAGGGGGGGGAGCAGGGACAACAGCCTGAGCTGACAACCCTGCATAACAAGCAGACTAGATAGACCAAAAGGTCTCATTCTGCTGGCTTCTTTGTATGTTCATATGTCCATATAGATAAAGTCTGTGGCATGTGATCTGGAGAAAATAAACTTCAATAATTTTTTTATATTGTTGTTTCAACTTTTTATGGTTTTAACAACAGTCAGAAGCTAAGGCTAGGCCACAAACATGCCCCCCTTGGCCCCTGCTATGCCTACCATAAGGCACAGATAAACAATGTATGTGGTGTTCAGAGACAAAAAATGTAAAGACTACAACAATTTTTTTATATTGTTGTTTGTAGTGAAGCCACAGTGCAAAGTCAGTGGTGCTCCCCTCTTGCTTTCAATATATAATGGACTTGCCGCAGTGGTGTCAGGCAGGCAGCAAATGCCTACGTGACTGCCAAAACAAACACTGCAGCATCAGGAGAAAAAGAATAAGATTTGTTTAATAACAATAACTAAAACAGCTACAGAAAAGGAAGCCAAGCTAGCACTGCTCTTGCACACTGGCATCAGCTTCAGAACACAGTAAACACACACTAAAGTTTTTGCACAAACAGATAAAGTAGTATTTTTTTAATGCAAAATGAAAAAATTCAGCTCTTAAGTCTAAGTTTGATGAACTCATAGAACAGGCCCTTTTTACCGCTGTTGGTGGAGCCTGTAGCCATCTTACTGTAGCTGGGAAAATGGAATACCGAAGCACACATTTTTTGAGTTTTCATTGTATCCTTCCACAACTGCAAATCACTATGCCAGTTGAATGAAATATTCTTCTCCCTGTTGAGTAGACCATTTACAGCACTATTTTTCCAGCTTGTCTCTCTAGTCATGCCTGCTTTTAGTGACCTGACAGATAGTGTCTTGGAGTAGGCACTCATCATTTTAAGCGCATATAAGATAAATAGCTTTGGAACAGCTAGCTAACTTCCATAAACAATGAAAAGATGATTTTCTTTCAAGGGCCCTTCTCAGTCTGCGAACTGTCCTGCATTCCACTGCTGCCTGCTGTCAGACTACTTTGCAACACATTTGAGTCTTAACCCTTGATTATCTTGGTAGTTAGTCTTCTGCCTTCTTGTGTTAGATATATAAAAGTTGACATTTTATTTTAGTTGTATGTCCTTTAGTGAATTTCCCTGTTCAGACCCATCAAGACATTGGGCAGGATTATCAAAAGGGATGCACCCAGCACATCCGAGATGCGCTGGTGCATCCCTGACTTGCGCACTAGCGTGATTCTGTCAGGGGGTCAATGTGCTGGTGCATCCCCGATGTGCCAGTGCATCACAGATACACCACATACTGCCCATAATGATATGCAGCACATCTGGAGGGGCTGTGAAGGGGACGTGCTCATGCATATGGAGCACAGCCCCATTCACAGCCCAACTTGGAGGTGCATCCTTGGGGCAAGTCCAGAGATGTGCCTCCCAAAGATAAGTCTACTTCAAGTAGACTTAAGTAGGTGGCCACCCATAGGTAGGCTGCCGTACTGCAGACAGCAGCATGGCTGCCTGCACACCCTGACAGTCCAGTGTGCCCCCCCTTCCCGCTCGCATCTCCAGAATACTGCCACTCCCTGTGGTGATATAGTGATAATGAGAGACCCCCCAACTGCACCTCCATTATGATGCCACCCCGTGGTGATAAAGTGATAAACAGAGACCCCCGCCCACACCTCCATTAGATGCTGCCCCTGTGGCGAGTAAGGAAATGTACAGAGCCCCTCCCCATCCTGAGTTGAATGCACCAGCTCTGGCAGTCCAGGACCCCCCCATAGCTCAGCAGACCACCCATCCCCACCCACTCAGGCACCCCTACCCACCTCGCTCCCCCCACCTCAGCATATTCCCATTGTCGGCTGGCAGCACAACCCACCTTCATACCACCATGGCTGCCTGCTGACAGAGCTGTCTGCGAATGACAGCTTCTGTACATCCTGCAGCCCATTGGTGGACCCTGTTGACCAATGACTTGCAGTGTGTACTGTACACAGTATGCTGTCATTCACAACTTTGTGAATGACAGCATGATCAATGGGCTTGCAGTGTGTACTGTACACTGTCATTCACAACTTTGTGAATGACAGTGTGATCAATGGGCTTGCAGTGTACAGTACACACTGCAATCCCATTGGTCGACAGGGTCCACCAATGGGCTGCAGGATGTCTAGTAGCTGTCATTTGCAGACAGCTCTGTTGGTGGGCAGCCATGGTGATAGGAGGGTGGGTTGTGCTGCCAGCCGATGATGGGAATATGCTGGGTGGGGGAGGGGGTGGGTAGGGGGTGCCTGAGTGGGTGTGGGAGTGGTCTGCTGAGCTATGGGGTCTTTTGGACTGCCGCACTGGTTGCATTTGGCTCAGGATGGGTGGGGATTCTGTACATTCCACTTACTTGTCAAGAGGAAGCGGCATCGTAACAGAGGTGTGGGTGGGGGGTCTCTGTTTATTGCTTTATTGCCGTAGGGAGGGGCACTACAACGGAGGGTGCAGGCGGGGGGGTCTCTGTTTATTGCTTTATCACTTCAGGGAGTGGCATTGTAACAGAGGTGCAGGTGGGGGGTCTCTCATTATCGCTTTATTGCCACAGGGCATGGCATTAATATGGTGATGCGGGTGGGTAGGGGGGACACTGGACTGCCAGGGATTTGGCCAGGTGTGAGCAGGACATGGTCACCCAGGGAGGGCAGGGGTATGTCTGGACTGGCTGGGGCTCTCAGTGTGGACCTCAGCCCTAGCTGGGCACTTGGCACATTCAGCTGGGCGCATCCCTGCACACTGCATGCAAATGAGGCCAAAATGACATGCAAATGGCCCCATTGCGCCATGCATGCCTAATGGACCCATTTGCATGTTGTTGGCTCTGAATGATGATTTTAGGTGCAGCACATCATGAGATGTGCTGCTCCATTGGAATCCTGGCACAACAAGGGGGTTGCGCTGGCACATCCAGGGCTGGACGCAACTGTGATATTCACAGAGGGGATGCACTGGGGGCATTCCCCAGTGCATCTTCTGTGAATACCACTTTTGGCACTCGGTGCATCTCATTTGTGCTGGGGCATCCGAGATGTGCTGAATGCAAGCCCTTTGTGAATCCTGCCCTCTGTGTTTTTACAGTTTTTAATTTCACCACCTCAATCATTTTATTTTGCTGTACAATGTCCACCTCCACATTTACATTTTTATTTCTATTTTATCAAGCTTCATAGCATGTGAGGCTAGCAAGGTGGAAGATTCACAGCTGTAGCTATAGCAGTCAGTACATTGAGGGCACACCAATCCTCAAACAGTTCACTGCCCTCCATGCATGCAGAGGTCCTGCAAAAGCTTGTAAGGGACTCTAGTCCATCATATCCAACCCCTTACTGTAACACAGTAATTTAATGTTGTAAGGGACTCTGTGTCCATCATGTCCAATCCCTCAATGTAACATAGTAATTTAATGTTGTAAGGGACTCTGTGTCCATCATGTCCAACCCCTCAATGTAACATAGTAATTTAATGTTGTAAGGGACTCTGTGTCCATCATGCCCAACCCCTCAATGTAACATAGTAATTTAATGTTGTAAGGGACTGTGGGTCTATCATGTCCAACCCCTCACTGTAACATAGTAATTTAATGTTGTAAGGGACTCTGGGTCCATCATGTCCAAACCCTCACTGTAACATAGTAATTTAATATTGTAAGGGACTCTGGGTCTATCATGCCCAACCCCTCACTGTGACATAATAATTTAACGTTGTAAGAGATTCTGGCTCCATCACGTCCAACACCTCATAGTAACATAGTAATTTAATGTTATAAGGGTCACTGGGTCCATCATGTCCAATCCCTCACTGTAACTTAGTAAATTTTTTTTTTCATTTGATCTTTGCTAATCAAGGAGAATACATTCAGGTGAAAATGCATGATAGATAACAAAACAGCAGTATAAAATAAGGTTAATTCTTGTATACATGGTAAGGACAGTTACCATTTGTCTATTAAGGGTGCTTTTCACACCGTTCCCATATTTTAAAAAGGAATAGTTGTAACTTATTAAATTATCATTTCACAGAACAACACTTTAACCTTGAAATTAAAATTCAAACATAAAAATTCAATGGATCCACCTATGTGGACCCACCTCTCTAAAGGACAACTGAATAACTGGTGAAATATGACATAGTTCATTACTCGTTCCCCTTGCCCCCTTGATCCCCCCTCAAGGTACAAATTCTGGATCTACATCAGATTAAAAGAGCATCCATCTCCACCATTTTATTTGGCAGGATGGAAATCGATCTTGCATTACTTGTAACATAATAATTTAATGTTATATGGGACTCTGGGTCTATCATGTCTAACCCCTCAATGTAACACAGTAATTTAATGTTGTAAGGGGCACTGGGTCTATCATGTCCAACCCCTCACAGTAACATAATAATTTAATGTTATATGGGACTCTGGGTCCATCATGTCCAATCCCTCACTGTAACATAGTAATTTAAAGTTGTAAGGGATTCAAAGTCCATCATGTCCAACCCCTCACTGTAATATAGAATTGTAATTATGTAAGGGACTCTGGGTCCATCATGTCCACCCCCTGACTGTAACCTAGTTATTTAAGATTTTCAGGGACTTGAGGTCCATCATGTCCAACCCCTCACTGTAACATAGTAATTTAATGTTGTCAGACACTCTGGGTTCATCATGTCCAGCACCTCACAGTAATATAGTAATTCGATGTTATAAGGGTCACTTGGTCCATCATATTCAACCCCTCACTGTAACTTAATATTTTTTTTCATTTGATCTTTATTAATCAAGGAGAATACACTCAGGTGAAAATGCATGCTAGATAACAAAACAGCAGTGTAAAATAAGGTTAATTCTTGTATACATGGTCAGGATAGTTACCATTTGTCTATTAAGGGTGCTTTTCACACCCCATATTTTAAAAAGGAATAGTTGTAACTTATTAAAATATCATTTCACAGAACAACACTTTAACCTTAAAATGAAAATTCAAATATAAAAATTCAATGGATCCACCTATGTGGACCCACTTCTCTAAAGCACAACTGAATAACTGGTGAAATATGACATAGTTCATTACTGGTTCCCCTTGCCCCCTGATCCCCCCTCAAGGTACAAATTCTGGATCTACCTCATATTGATAGAGCATCCATCTCTGTCATTTTATCTGGCAGGATGGAGATCGAGCTTGCATTACTTGTAACATAATACTTTAATGTTATATGGGACTCTGGGTCCATCATGTCCAACCCCTCAATGTAACACAGTAATTTAATGTTGTAAGGGGCACTGGGTCCCCCATGTCCAACCCCTCACTGTAACATAATAATTTAATGTTATATGGGACTCTGGGTCCATCATGTCCAACCACTCAATGTAACACAGTAATTTAATGTTGTAAAGGGCACTGGGTCTATCATGTTCAACCCTTCACTGTAACATAATAATTTAATGTTATATGGGACTCTGGGTCCATCATGTCAAATCCCTCACTGTAACATAGTAATTTAAAGTTGTAAGGGATTTGAGGTCCATCATGTCCACCCCCTGACTGTAACATAGTTATTAAGGTTTTCAGGGACTCAAAAGGTCCATCATGTCTACCCCCTGACTGTAACATAGTTATTTAAGGTTTTCAGGGACTCAAAAGGTCATCATGTCTAACCCCTCACTCTAACATAGTAATTAAATGTTGTAATGGACTCAAGGTCCATCATGTCCAACCCCTCAATGTAACACAGTAATTTAATGTTGTAAGGGGCACTGGGTCCATCATGTCCAATTCCTCACTGTAACATAGAAATTTAAAGTTGTAAGGGATTTGAGGTCCATCATGTCTAACCCCTCACTGTAATGTAGAATTTTAATTATGTAAGGGACTCTGGGTCCATCCTGTCCACCCCCTGATTGTAACATAGTTATTTAAGTTTTTCAGGGACTCGAGGTCCATCATGTCCAACCCCTCACTGTAACATAGTAATTTAATGTTGTAAGGGACTCTGGGTCCATCATGTCTAACCCCTCACTACAATATAGTATTTTAATGTTGCAACGGACTCTGGGTGCTTAAAATATAACCCCTAACTGTAACATAGTAATTTAATGTTGTAAGGGAATCAAGGTCCATAATGTCCAACCCCTCATTGTAACATAGTAATTTAATGTTGTAAGGGACTCTGGGTCCATCATGTCTAACCCCTCACTACAATATAGTATTTTAATGTTGCAAGGGACTCTGGGTGCTTAAAATACAACCCCTAACTGTAACATAGTAATTTAATGTTGTAAGGGAATCGAGGTTCATCATTTCTAACCCCTCACTGTAATTTAGTAATTTATTTTTGTAAGGGACACTAGATCAATCATGTCTAGCCCCTCACTATAATATGGTAATTTAATGTTGTAAGGGACTTGAGGTCCATCATGTCCAACCCCTCACTGTAACATATTCATTTAAAGTTGTAAAAGACTCTAGGTCAATCATGTCCAACCCCTCACTGTAACATAGTAATTTAATGTTGTAAGGCATTCTAGGTCCGTCATGTGCTGCCCCTCACTGTAATATAGTAATTAAATGTTGTAAGGGACTCAAGGTCCAATATGTCCAACCTCTCAATGTAACACAGTAATTTAATGTTGTCAGGGATTTGAGGTCCATCATGTACAAACCCTCACTGCAACATAGTAATTTAATGTTGTAAGGGACACTAGGTCTATCATGTCCAACCCCTCACTGTAACATAGTACGTTAATGCTATAAGGGAGTGTAGGTCCATCATGTCCAACCCCTCACTGTAACATAGTACTTTAAGGTTGTTAGGGACTTGAGGTCAATCATGTTCAACCCCTCGCTGCAACATAGTAATTTAATGTTGTAAGTGAGACTAGAACCATCATGTCTAACCACTCACTGTAACATAGTAATTTAATGTTATGAGGGACTTGAGGTCCATCATGTCCAGCCCCTCACTGTAATATAGTAATTTAATTTTGCAAGGGACTCTAGGTCCATCATGTCCAACCCCTCACTGTAACATGTTAATTTAATGTTGTAAAGTACTCTAGGTCCATCATGTCCAGCCCCTCATTGTAACATAGTTATTTAATGTTGTATGGGACTCAAGGTCCATCATGTTCAGCCCCCCCCACTGTACTATAGTAATTTAATGCTGTAAGGGACTCGAGGTCCATCATGTCTAACCCCTCACTGTAACATATTACTTTAATGTTGTAAAGGACTCTAGGCCCATCATGTTCAACCCCTCACTGTAATATAGTAGTTTATTGTTACAAGGGACTCTAGGTCCATCCTGTCCAACCCCTCACTGAAATACAGTAATTTAATGTTGTAAGGGACTCTACGTTCATCATGTCCAACCCCACACTGTAACACAGTAATTTAATGTTGCAAGGGACTGTAGGTCCATAATGTCCAGCGACTCACTGTATTATGGTAATTTAATGTTGTAAGGGACTCTAGGTCCATCATATCCAACCCCTCACTGTAACATGTTAATGTAATGTTGTAAGGGATTCTAGGTCCATTGTGTCCAGCCCCTCACTGTAATATAGTAATTTAATGTTGTAAGGGACTCAAGGATCATCATGTCCAGCCCCTCACTATAATATACTGCATTAATTTAATGTTGTAAAGGACTCTAGGTCCATCATGTTCAATCCCTCATTGTAACATAGTAATTTAATGTTGTCAGGGACTTGAGGTCCATCTTGTCCAGCCCCTCACTGTAACATAGTAATTTAATGTTGTAAGTGACATCAGGTCCATCTTGTCAGCCCCTCACTGTAACATAGAGGATAATGTATGGGCATGCATCAGTAACCTGTTTGTTAACCAGTGAGAGGTTGCCATGGTGACCATGTAAACCTCGAGAGTGAAGCTCAAGAGGTTTATGTCGCCATGGCAACCTCGAGACGGTTATTCAAACTGGTTGCCGATGCATGTCCATACATATTTTATAGTGTATGGTCATGCATTTCTAATGGAAATAATTATCAGGATCCTTACCTTTTACATTTTAGTCACCGCCACAGCCATTCTGGGTCATGCTTTCACCACCGCCGGGCCGCTTCTGAAAGGACGCTGGTCGCAGTGCACATATGCAGCGATCCTCACACAATATACCATGGACATAGCATCGATAGGTCAACAACAGTCCTACATCACAATGATAGTATAACAACCTTAGGAAATGATGATTTCCTAAGGTTAACAACATTCTACCATGCACTATATAGTAATTTAGTGTTATAACTGACACCAGGTCCATCATGTCCAGCCCCTCACTGTAATATAGTAATTTGATGTTATAAGGGACTCTAGGTCCATCATGTGCAGTCCCTCCCTGTAATATAGTAATTTAATGTTGTAAGAGTCTCTAGGTCCATCATATCCAACCCCTCACTGTAACATATTAATTTAATGTTGTAAGGGATTCTAAGTTCATCATGTCCAGCCCTTCTCTGTAACATAGTAATTTAATGTTGCAAGTGACACTAGGCTTGATGCAGGGGACTGATGACTGGGCTTCAACTACCCAGGAGTCCAGGCCATGCCATTTCTGTTGAGAGGGCTGGGTGTGGGCACAGGAAAGGGTGAGGGGTACACACAGAGAAGGGTCTGTGGCAGCTGAGAGGGCTGGGTGTAAGCACACAAAAGGGTGAAGAGCAAACAGAGAGACATGCAGGTTAAGGCATGTGTGGGGGATTTGTGACAGAAACACACTGCACATGCACGAGTATCATGCATACATAGTCATGTCAGCACTGCCATATTGCACATGGTTGACTCTGGGGCAAACTGCGCAAGTGCGAGTGTCACGCATGTACAGTACTGTAATCACTGCAGTATTAGTTATGGCTGTCTCTGGTGTGGTGAGAGCACTGCATATTCTTTTCAATGCTAATGCTGCTCCTACTGTAAAAGCTTTCCACAGCCGTATCAGCTCTGAACAAATCTTGTTCAGCCAGCTTTCCAGCAAGCAAGAGCTAGCCTAAAGCCTAGCCTCCAACAACAGGCAGACAGACTCTGGCCTGAAGATTACAACACAATTTGTTCTGTTGTAACAAAAAAAAACCCAAAAAACTACTTAGCAATCATTTAGTCAGTCAAGTGGAGTGACACAGTCTCCAGTAAGGTTCAGTAAACTGAGGAGTGGAAAAAAAAGTCTGCAAAGACTAATGTTTTCCTAAATCAGATTCAGAAAAGTTCGACTCCTTCACATAGAAAAACAGCTTCTTCTGAGTTTGAGCATCTCTCTGCACTAAGTTTATTTATTTTTTTATTTGAAAAGATTCACCAGGAAGGACATACAGAGCTGTAATAGCTCATTTTAAGATGTGTTCTGGGAGGGAGGGGGATACATGTGTGTGTGTGCAAGAAAACATAATATTTACATAGAGAGTACAGCAAAACAGTATACGTCAACCAGATAGTAACTGAGAGCATATACAGACAAAAAAAAATACATAAACTTGGAAACAAAATAGTAGTTATACAGAGAGCCAAAAACTCGCATGCACACACACATTTTACAATTCCCGATATACAGTACAGTGTAAGTCATACTAAGCATAGACACTTTGAATAAAAATAAGAACAGGACACCATATACACAAAGTGCATATTATACATTTCCAAGATAAAAATGAGATAGAGCAGGTAAAGTGCAGATAGCCAGCCCATGATGTGTCTGGTACAGGCACAAAGGTATGAGTGTAGGTCAGCAATAGGAACAAGGGGTGGGGGGGAAGAGGATAGCCAAAGGATATCACCCCTTTGAGATGCTAAGAACCCTGTAAGTGGACAGAAAATTGGCATGGGGAAGGGATAGAACATTTGTTGGGATTTGGGGCAGGGTGGAATGTATAACTAGAGGAGAAGGGTAAAGGATTAGGTGCAATTGTGAGAGGGGGCTATGTGCCGTCAGAGGACGGATTGGGAGCAGGGAGACTAAGTGGAGCAGATTTCTAGTGGGAGGGAGTTCCAGATACTTGGGAAATGATAGAAGAAGGCAGCTCACACTGAGGTGGTGCACCGTGGGGGGGGGGAGTGAGAGCTCGGTGGGCAGAGTTATGGAGGGAGTAAAGGGGTGGAAAGGACAGAGATGAGGGATTGTAAGCAGGGTGGCATAGAACCAAACCGGTATTTTCCAATTAAAGTAGTGCTATGTGCAAGGTGTTGGGCACCGAGGGAAGGGAATGAGAGTGAAGTGTAAAGGTTGCAATGGTGAGTGCGAGGCAGGCAGCTGAGAGTGAAGTGGCTGAAGGAGTTGAAGAGAGTGTCCAGTCTGGATAGGGTGGATTTTGGGGAAGAGTGGTAGACTATGTCTCCAAAGTCGAAGATAAGGAGAATCATCTTCTGGACGATCATTCTCTGGGCTTGCGGTGGAAGGCAGCTGCGGTGTCTGTACAGAGCACTGAGTTTGGGAAATAGTTTTTTGTGGATGGAATTTACATGCACCACAAATTCAAGGTTCTTGTTGTGCCATAGCCTGAGGTATTTGAAAGAGGAGACATTTTCCAGTACTGAACCATTGAGGGTATGGATGGAGAGAGTGGCATTAAGACTGATGATCTTTTACCCGGAGCCAAAGGTCATGGAGACCATTTGTTTGGCATTTAGGGAAAAATGGTTAGAGTGAAACCAGCGCTGGATGTTGTTGAAGTCTAACTGGAGGCTGGTCACCAGCTCCAATGGTGAAGTACCGGAGGGAAATCAAATGATATCATCTGCATACATGTGGATATTTGCAGTTGAGCAGGTGTTAGGTAGGTCATTCAGCAAAATGAAAAATAGTATAGGACCAAGTACAGAGTCTTGGGGGACTCCAGTGCTGATTGGGAGTGGGGAGAAGAGGGAGTTGCTGACCTTGACAGACTGGGACCTGCCTGTGAGGTAGAACTAGAACCAGAATCAGCTGGTGGTGGATTTGGAGAGTCCAGCTGTGGTCAGCTTGGAGAAGGGAGTGAGCAACAGTGTCGAAGGTTTTGGCCAGCTCAACAAAGATGGCAGAGGTGATGCACCCCTGATCCATGCCTGAGAGAATGGAGTCAGTGAGCTTAAGTTAGGAGGTGGTGGTGGAGTGGGCCTTGTGGAATCCAGACTGGAAGGGGTTAAAAAAGTAAAAAAAGTAAAGGAAAGAGGAGAGCTGTGCCAGAGTCAGGTGCCCTTGAAGTTTGGCCAGGACTGGGAGCAGAGATATAGGGTGATAGTTGCCAGGGTTGGAGGGGTTGTCATCCATTGGAAGGGGACAACAGTGATGACCTTCCAGGCATTCAGGATGGAGGTGAGAGAAAAGGATAGATTTAAAAGAGTTGTGATAGGGTGGGATACAGCGTAAGCCGAGAGGTAAAGCAGCTTTGGGTCGAGCCTATCAGGGCTTTTCCCCTTTTGAGGATTTAGGGCTAGTAGTTCTCATAGGCTGTCATCAGGGGAGATAGGCTTGAAGGAAAAGCATGATGAAGGAGGGATATGTGTGGAGGAGGCTGGAGTGGGGTCAATGAGGGGTAGGGAAGCAAGAAGGGAAGAGACACAGGTGGTGAAAAAGATGTTGAATTCAGCCACTATGGAGTGGGGGGGGGTCTGAGACAGTAATGTCACCTCCCTTGAGGACAGGAGGGAGGTTGGGCAAGTGGAGAGAATTACGCATGAACAACCTTCCAGAATTTGAAGGGGTTGCTGAAATTGTCATGAAAGGAGAAGGTGAAATACTTGCCCTTGACAAGGCGGATAGCCCTGGTGCAGGCATTGTGAAGGGAGCAATACTTCTGTAGGTCTGTAAGAGCCCCATAGGTTTTAAACGTTGCCCATGCCTGGTTGCAAGCATGCTAACATACTAGCAGCTCATCAGAGACCCAGGGGAGGTGATTTCCATGGACTCTTGTTTTCCTAAGTGGGGCATGATGGTTCCAGACCTTCAGGGATTGTGATCTAAAGTAGCTCAGGGCTGAGTCCACTGAGGAAGTGGTGGCAATGGGCATCCAGTTGGTACTGGTAAGGTCATTATGGGAGGAGATCAGGTCAAGGGAATGTAAGAAGCATAGGTTTAGAGTAGAAGGACGTGATTTTACTCGATGGATTTTTTTCACACAGAATACCATATGGTGGTCGCTGACCACATTTGGTAGTATACCTGAGTTGATGACTCGGTGTGGGTGAGATGACAGTACCCAGTCTAACAGTGTGTGTTTGCCTGATTTGTGAGGCATGTAGGAGCTTTTATAAGTTGTTTTAGATTTACGGATAACATTTGGCTGCAGATTTTGGTCTGGGATCTGGACAACCAACTGATGTTGAAATCCCCTAAGATGTAAAGTTCTCCGGGGTGGTTAGGGTGATAACAGAGGAAAGAAGGTCAGTGACAGAGGAAGGGGAAGAGGCAGGAAAGCTGGGGCAACAGTAGACTCTGCCCACAAAAATGGGGCAGAAGCAGGGTAGGGATAGTTTGAGTAACAAAAGTTCATAGCCAGAGGGAGAAGCAGAGGAGAGGCTGACTGAGAATTGGAGAGAGGTGGACACATACATAGCCACTCCCCTACCCTAGGATTATCTGTTCTGATGGACGATGGAGTAGCCAGGGATGGAGATGACAGAGTCAGGGATTTTTAAGCTGAGCCAGGTCTCCGTGATGATGAGGACAGAGGGTTTTAAATTGGACATAAGGGATTGAAGAAGGTCAGTTTTGGGGAGAAGGCTTCTAATATTTAGGTGAACTATGCATAGCCCTTTAGGCAGATCAGTAGGGGAAGTGTGGAGAGGACAGGATTTGATTCGATGTCACCTGCTGTAAGGAGCAGTACTATTAAAAGCAGTTTGATGAGAATGGATACCTACCTCCTAGGCAGGGATACCAGGCAAGTGGGAGCAGAGGTGGCCAGGTTAGAGGTGCCCTTATAGGGAGATATAGATGCTCGGAGGGCCGCTAAGTCGATACCTGGTGAGTGGAGGAAGGAAGCACCTGGGCACCAGGGATAGTAGGGAAGGTTAGGGAGGCTGGAGGATGGGAGAGTGGGGGAGGAGGAGGGAGGGCAGAGGATTGAGGTTGCCTGAAGGGAGGGGGAGGGAGGTAAGGCATAGGAGGGGGAAGTAAACAAGGATAAGGAAAATCATGGTGTGGGTGACCGATAAAATGGTAGTTGGCTATCACTAAGATTTACAATAATGCAGAGGGGGGCACAAAGTGACAGATTCAGCATGCAGAGAACTACTCAAGATATGTAGAGGGAGACAAAAATGTTAGTCAGCAGGTTGGACACAGCTGCTGGAGAGAGCCAATGGCAGATGAATCAGGGTGGGGGGGGCATGGATGTTGATGGGAAACAAAAAGCTAGACTAATCATTATCACTAGGATGGCCAAGTGGTTAGGGTTATCAGCTTTGCTGTAGAAGGTCAGTGGTTGGAATCTAAGGGAAGCAAAGAGACAGAGGAGACAGAAAGTACAATAGATACTGAGAGGGACAAGTTGGGTTGTGGCAGGGATGGAGAGACTACTATCACATTAGAGGTACTTTAAAATAGGTATGAATGTGGTGAGTGAATGGTGAAACAGCGGCTCCTAGTGGCTGCTGGGTATAACTTGTGGTAGGAAAATTGGGGAGATAGAACTAGAAGACAAGGGGCACATGACTAGTCACGTGACCTGCTGCACCAATAAATATAGGGTCCACAAAGGGTGGGAGGCACAATCACTGCAGTAGCAGTGATAGGCTAACATAGTCCAGTAGAACCAGCACCACAAATCACGAGGGAGACTCTACCTGTAGTTTTCCGCAGAGAGGAGGGCCACTTCACAGCCATGGAGCTCCTGCTGGTGAGGGGAGGGGAGTGAGGTGGATACCTGTAGTTTTCCATGGAGAAGAATGCCCCTTGGTAAAGCTCAGGAAAGCTCTCTCTGTAGCCTGGGAATTGACTGAGGAGATCTCATGAATCTCAAAGTCTCCTTGAATATGTGCCATTGAATACCTCAAATATACCTCAGTATTCAGATATCTGGGTATTCATCAGATACACCTGGAATTCATGGTATTCAACTGCACATATGAATTCAACCCCCCCAATTTATAGTGTCAAAAAAATGGCCAATATATTTGGCATTTCTGCATATTTTCACCTGAAATTTCAAATATCATGTTCTCCAATGCATCCCCTAACCACCCCTGGAAGCACAAGTTAGTACTCCAAGCGAAAGTTGGTTTTTGAAGGGGGAAGATGCATGTGATCTCAGAAACATCTTCTTTCCAAAGACACTAATGCAATTACAGTGTCACAGAAAATGGCTGATATCTTTTGCATTTCTGCATACTTTCGCCTGAAATTTCAGAATCCTATTTGGAAGCACAAGTCTGTACTCTAAGCTAAAGCTGATTTTCAGGGGTAGGATGTGGATTCATGTGATCTCTGAGAAACAGCTTATTTCCACAGACTCTAATACAATTACAATGTCACAGCAAATGGTTGATATAGTTGGCATTTTCTGCATACTTTCGCCTGAAATTTCAGAATCATACTCCCCAAGGGGGTGCTGTGGAGCCAGAGCACAATGGCTGTCAGGATTTAATACTCTGTAAATTTGACATCTTTATTAATTTTAAATTTGCTTTTTTGGGCACATTGACAGGTGCAATAGCAATTTTCTCTAATCAGAAGACTTCCTGATTTGATATGGGCAACCCAAAGAAAGAGAAAGTTCTGCCCAATGGAAATAAAGGCAGAAATGCTCCTGGTCCTCCAGTGACATGGTCTACTCAAGGCCGCAATCTTCCTGAGCTTGCTGATGATGGAGAAGAAACTTTACAGACTCAGACAGAAAATGAATCATATGCTTACCTCAATGACAGGACTGTCGGAGAAATTTGATTCATTAACCAACAGAATCAATAATTTGGAAACCAATGTGACCCTTCTTAAAACAGAATCAGTAGAGACTTGAAAGCATTCTGAAGCTGCCCTGGGTACTGCCACCACTCTAGCAAAACAGAACATGCACTTATGGTCCTGGTCAGTGACTTTAGAAAATCAAGCCAGGGCCACTAATTTAAGGGTCACCGAAATGCAGGAGTGGAGTGAAAAGGATTATTTGAGCCTTTCTACAGGAATGGCTTGAATAGCACTTGGGACATCCACTAATTGATCAGCATATTATCATTCAAAAAGGATACAGAGTAGCTTTTCAAGGGAGGTCCGATAACCCTGATGCTCCTAGGGCTATTGTATTGGTTTTTGATGGTATTGGGACCCAAGACTTTATTTTAGCCCTTGCAAGATAAAAATGGACTTTACTAAAGGCTGATCAACAGGTATCAACAGGTATTTCTCTATCCAGATCTCAGCTATGCTATGCCTCAAAAAAAGCAGAAATTCTAGAGTACGGGTTATGCTCCATGAAGCAGGAGTTCCCCATGGTATGCTATTTACAGCCCATCTGCCCCTCATTCATGAGGGTAAGGTGTTCATTTTCTCAGACCCTACAGAAGATTTAAAATAGGTTTAAAAGCACACTATGCCACAAAGAAGGTGGAATGAACACTCCCAGACTGATTCGGAGAGAGATGACGATGGTGACACCTGATTTTCCTACAGCAGCTTTGAGTTCAGGTTTGCTTATTATAGTGACTGAATCTAGCCACTTTTACTTGCTTGGGACATTTCACTTGCTTCATTGTTTAAAGTGGGGGTTCTTTAGGCATTCTCTAGTATCAGCTAGTCTCATAAGTTTTGTTTCTGTAGCTGTACCGCATGGGAGTTTGAGGTGTTGTTTTCATCTTTAATACCCTCTATGCTTCATTTACAGTTTTAATATTTGTATGTTTCCAGTTAAAAGAGCTCTTTTAAGTATTTACATTGCAGAGCTATGATCCTACTTTGTTGGTACCTTCATGGAACTCTACTTTGGGTTAAGGATGACTCTTTCATTTCCTTTCTAGGAAACAGAGATTATATATATATATATATATATATATATATATATATGACAAAGAACCTCTGTGCGTAAACACTGAGGCAATGGTTACCCCAAAGGGCATTTGGCTGGAAGCCAAGTTTCAAGGAAATAAATCAACATGTCCAACAATGCAAGCATTATGGTTGCATATGCAAATCACCACAGAATATATATTTTTTGTGGTGCTTTGCATATGCAGCCCATGATGCTTTGCATTGTGTGGGTATGTGTGGTTTTATATATACATACATATATATATATATATATATATATATATATATATATATATATAAACTTTACTTATATGGTTATTTTTTTCATGCCACATTTGGACACTGTATTGCAGCATATCCTTAATTACTGCTTATTCGTATTTTGAATGATTTACCCCCATAAATGTATCAAATTGATGCAGTACGATATTTTAATGGCATGTATTAAACGGGATGGTGCCCTCATCTGTTCTGTGGTGTCACTCCTCATGTACTACATCCGGAATATAGTTTATATGTTTCATTGTTAACCAAATAAACATTACATTTAAAAAAAAGATCATGTTCCCCAATGTGTCCCCTAGCTACCCAAGGAAGCCCAAGTCTGTACTCCAAGTGAAAGTTCATTTGGGTGGGGGCATGTGATCTCTGGCAAATGGATTCAGGCCATAGACACACACACACAGGAAAAAGAGTATTAACTGCTAGGGTCACCTATGGGATGGAAAAGAGGCAGCATATTGGATTGGCATTGCCGCAGCACAAAACATGTGTTGCATCACTGGCTGCCACAAAATACATGATAATCACATGCTGCGTGAAATGGCAAAAAACAACATGATGCAGGGTACAACTGTAATGTATAAAGTACATTCATATAGCAGCGTTCATCTTTTAAACCAGTCCTTTTCAGTGTGGTGAGAAGCGCCATTTTCCTATGTCGCCTTGAAATGATGTTATTGGCAGCACCACCAGCACCTTTGTTATGGCCTTGCTTGTTTTCCTGCCATTAATTTATCTCCTGGCCCTACAACTGCTAAAAACATGCTCCCCACTTTGGGCCCTGGACGGTAGTCCCACTGTGCTCCATCTCTACCAACAGGCTGTATGCTTCTGCAAATGACTTCCTCTTGACATATTAAAATTGCACTAAATTGTATTTGCACAAACAGTCATTGTACTCTCTCTGTGTTGCTGTCCGTATGTACCAACAGTACTACAGTCATTTCTCTGCACCCAATGTTTCAATAATATCTTTTACTATTATCTGTAACTAAATCTGGGTCACCCCTGAAAATGGAACTTGCATTCTAGTGGGCCTACCTGGTCACCAAAAACCAATAAGTTAGTTAAAACTTTATTTTTTGATGGGATAAGAACTTTAGGCACAAAGGACCTGTTATAAACAAAGAATCATTCATACAGGGCATTCGTTACAAAATAAACAAGTAGTAGATCACACTAACAATATACAAATATATTTTATATGTTGTAAAGAGATTTTCTTGTAAAGAGTAAAAGTACTATTATTAGTTACAAATTAATCTAAGTACAAGTGCAGACTTCCAAATGGGTTTTGTTAACAGCTACTTTAAAGAACCAAACCTTGGCAGATTTCTCAATGGGGGGGATTTCATTCCATAATCTATTAGCGTTATACTGAAAAGTCATTTGACCATATTTAGTTTGTATTTTTAAGATTTTAAGGTCCCTATGTAGTACATCCCTAAGGTGATATCTTTGACCATCTGTCTCATAATGAAATGATAGGTTTCGCCTGATCAAACTATTTTTCACTTTACATGCTTGGGCCCGGATATTCAAACTGTGCCAGGCTGTGGCGCAAGCCCAGGCGCAGCTCAACTTTGTTGCACAGGGGAGTGGCCTGGGCGATATTCAACGGAGCTGTGCTATGGCGCAGCAACTTTGAATATTGCACCCTGGCCACCCCCACTGTGCATGGCGCAGCGGTACCGCGCCAGCTAAGGCCAGAGTGGAGCATGGAGATGCACTAGTGCAAGTGCCATTGCACCATGCACAGCACCTTCGATATTCAAAAAGAGACATGCAAATGGGGCCATAATTTATGTAAGGTGTACAGGGGGCCATTTGCTTCTCATCATGGCCCCATTTGCATGCCATTAGCATGCAGGTGCGCCGATCCCCCAGGACTTGTGCCTGGCGCCCTGCCAGGCAGCAGCCGTCAGGGACCAATGCCCCCTGCAGCCTGATCGCGGGCATTCATGTAAAAAAGAAAACCCCTCCTATATCCCTGGTGGTCCAGTGGACCTCTATGTGCCTGATCGCAGGCATCTGTCCTGATGATTACGCCCCCCAAGTCCAATATCCCTGGTGGTCCAGTGGACTGCACTGAGCCCGATCGCGGGCATCAGTAATAGAACCTCCCCCCAAGTCCAATATCCTTGGTGGTCCAGTGTAAAGGGAAAATAAAAAGTACCTCAGATATAAAAGGTAATGGTTGGCTGCTTTTAAAATCTAATATTAGTTTTAGGCAGTCCACTAGCTCTTTAAGTAACCCAGATCAGATAAATGTTCATCTATTGCCACTTGCTGGTTCCTTTGACGCTAATAAGATTTGAACCAGTCAATCAAATAGGAAGCTATTCAATCTTTTCTACTATAGCAATCAAAATGTCATGGACCCCTAAATCAAATGCTTTGGACAAACTGACGAACACCACACCCGTGGATTCTCCATCGTCTAGTGCACGTGCCACCTTGTCGATGAAATCCACGAGTGCAGTGCCTGTTGAGTGTCTAGCCCCGAAACCATGTTGAAACTGAGTCAGTTTAAGGTATTTCTCCATAAATAAATTGTAGATAATTACCTTCAAATGGGCCATTCACACTGGTATAACAATGTTACCCAACTGGCCTTATCTTTACCTCTCTCTCTTCCTCCCAACCCCACCCACAAGTCATAATGACCCCACAGGATAAATCTCAAATTTTCAAGCAACATGCACCTTTTTTGAACAAATGTGTCAACTGACTCCTTAACTCATTCTGAAGCTTCATGGTTTGTCCAACCAGGCTAACCCTTCCCCATCTTCCCTGTGGCAACCCCTGGCTGCTCAACACTTCACTACACCTCTTCTGGTGATGTGGTAGTGGCAACCCTTGTCTAAATCATATGCTGCCCTTCTTGAAACTTCAACCCAAAAGGTTGTCAAGTCCTCCTCTGTTTTCTTTCTTGAAATCTTGTATCCTGAGCTTCATAAGCTTGGTCCTCTGACCCTTCCTCCAAAGCTCAGCCCTCTCCTGCCTTTTCTTACTTTCTTTTGCTCTGCTGCCACATTATGTGGGTATTCATTTGTAAACTGGTGCCCTAAGGTGTCTGAGGGCACGTGGCGGTATCATTTACATTTCAACCCTTCCCCCAACCATACAGTCAAGAGTGATACATACCTCAACAGTTTCCTCTGTGGTGGGTTGCAATCAGTATTTATTCAAAATCCCTGCCACCCCAAATGCCCTAATATTAAAGATTCTCTCCCAGGGCCACTAAAGGCCTGATCCAGGACATCTAGGCATTGACAGAGCTATTTAGGGTAATTCAGAATACAATTAAAGTATTTAGCATGTTTAGCATTCTTCATACAAGCTGTTTATGCAACCTGTTCATGCAAGGGTTTGTTTAAAAAAGCTAGTCAGTCCAAAACAAGCAGACAGGAAAATAACACAACTTCTAAGAAGCAGTCAGTTGGAAGTTTTTATTTCTGATGTATTTTCTGATTTTTTTTCCTTTTGCCCATTAGAAAGTCTTCTATTTGATAATATTGTGGTGGATGTGTGGAACAGCTGACAAATACTATCTCTATCCTTCCCCCTCTACATCATCAGCATTGTGATCTCAATGATAATGTCATGACAGGTGTGGTGACATGACCTGGCAGCCACTGAGTGGCTGTTTCTAAGCAGCAGTGATGTCATAGTCAGTGAGGTCACAATGCTGATGATGATGTAATGGGGGGGCAAGATACTGTATAGCAGTTTATATTCACGCCCTTTATATTTAGCACTCCAAGCACACTCCCACATATTCATTTCCTCTTAGTTTCACTGGTGGAACACTAGTGCTGCTATATATAGTGATCTACCTAATATTCACTGTCTTTTTATTTTCACTCTAATATGGAACCAACGAATATAGCGAAAATAAAATGACAGTGAATATTTCCTGTAATACAGTATATCAGCTGCCAGGTAGAGTGCTGTCCCATACATCACACCTACTAACATCAGGTAAGCAATCTTCTAATTAACCAAATGAAAAAGAAAAAGTACCATGGATAGAAAAGGTAATGGTTGACTGCTTTTTGTATTCTTTTTATTGATTTTCAATAGTTGCATACAAACATTCGACATGGTCACACAGCTGACATTTTAAAGGAAACATTTAATGTTCACATTCAGTACTCTGCTTCAGTCACTGTAATTCATACCAGAACATGTTACTCTCTGCCTAGAGCTGTTGTCCTAGACAAACAATACTAACCATACAACAGTAACTTACAACAATCAAATTAAATATCTTATGCTCCTAAATATACTGACCATAAGATCATTACCAACTCCAGAAATATCCCAATGATCAGAGAGTGCAAACTCATATGTCCAGTTAAAAAATCATAATATCTAGCTAAAAAACTGACAGAACAAACACAAATCCGTAAAACCTGTACTACACACATGTAAAAAAATCACTTGTCAGCAGTTCATAAATAGAAGAAATGGTGTACTTATCTATTCCCTAGACAATATTTCATGTAAAATGTTTAGAGTCACTAGCACCAGAGGCTAAAAAGCTGTACTTGCCAACCCCAAACGGCTGGCCCACAACCTACTCAGAGCTCACCCTGAGGGTTCTTGCTGCCTATCCTGCTAGCCTGATCAAAGCAGCATCCACTGGGGACAGTGTGTTCAAGTATGGACCCCACTGTCCCTCAAATCTGTCATCCCACCCTCTTAACCCATATGTGATATGCTCCAAGGGGAGAACCCTCTTCAAAAGTTTCTGCCACATGCCCTTAGTAGGCAAAGCATGGGAAACCCACATGTTTAAAATACATTTGCATACCAAGTGGAGCATAATGAGCACCACCTTGGGATATAAGTCCCAGTTCTTCCCTTCCTGAGCTCCTGAACTTCCACTCCAAGTAACATGGATACGGGGTCATCCCTAACCCTTATTCCCTGTATAGTTGTGATTTCTTAAGCAATCTCCATCCAGAAGCTAGGAGCTTAGGAGGAGTAGCTCTCTACATAAGGGAAGGGATCAAAGCAACAGAACTAAAGGGTAAATGGGAAGGAGAGAAGGCACTGTGGGTCACCCTGGAGACAGGAAATGGCACCATAATCTGCATTGGTGTTGTGTACAAACCCGTCTCATGGGAAGGAAATGGACAAGGAAATGATAGAAGGCATCCTTAGGATGGCAGAAAAAGGGCAGCTATTGTTGATGGGGGACCTGAATATGCCAGATGTTAACTGGAGCACCTTTGCTGCAGCCACATCCAAGAGCAGGGTCATTCTTGATGCCCTACAGGGGGCATGCCTCAGACAGCTAGTGTTGGAACCCACTCGGAAGGGAGCACTCTTAGACATGGTACTCTCAAACAGGGACGGAGAGAGGATCTCAGATTTAGAAATGGGTAGCTAGCTGGGAACAAGTGACCACCAAACAGTGTGGTTCACGATAAACACAGTCATGGAGTCAAGCCATACACAAGTGAGGGTACTGGACTTTAGGAGGGCTGACTTTGGCAAAATGGGAGAGTGCCTCAGAAAAGCACTAGCAAATGGGCAAGAAGGAGGGGTGGAGGAACAATGAGGAAACATCAAAACTGCAATCACAGAGGCAAGCCTTTGCATGAAGCAAATCAAAATGAAGTAAAAAACCACTATGGTTCTCAAAATAGGTGGCAGGGAAGGTTAGGGAGAAAAAGATAGCATTCAGGAAGTATAAGGAAACACAGAAGGAACAGGACAGAAAACTGTACCAGTTAAAGCAGAAGGAAGCAGGGAAGGCAGTCAGACTAGCAAAGGCCCAAACCGAGGAAAAGATAGCCAACTCAGTTAAGAAGGGGGATAAAACCTTTTATAGATACATTAGGAAGCGAAGAAAGTCCAAGGGATGGATAGTGAGGCTTAATAAAGGGGAGGGTGGCTGGGCAGAGGGTGACAGAAAAAGCAGGGATATTGAATGAATACTTCTGCTCAGTGTCCCTGGAAAAGTGTCCTGGAATGTTTGGTTGGGAGGATGGACAGAAGACAAAGGTGACGAAAGCCGAGATTTCTTCTCAGCCAGTGGAACTGCTATGATGCAACTAACCAAGACATCCCAAGGTCAAACAATGCAGTTGAAGGATGGCACAACAGTTTTGTGAGCCTCCTAAGTGCTGATCACCCCACAAAATGGAAACTTATCGCTGCTATGAAAAAAAAAAAACAGAGCCTGACATAAACTATAATGGAGCAGTACATTGCTGGCTGCCCACCACAAGAACCTAAGTGTATAAGTACTCTGCTAAAAGAATTCAGTGCATTGTCACAGAATACCATGCAAGGGAAACAGTGGAGTCCCCTGAGAGGACTTGCACACAATTTCATGTTTTAACTTAATGGATGCTTACAATTCTCTCAATACGTTTTAATGCTCCACTCTTCAGCCTTTCCTCGTTTTCTTACACAGGACATTTGTCTGTTGGGAGAGTACTCCGCCCTTAGCACCGTTGGAAAAAAACAAATGGCAGTAATATCCTTGGTTACTGTCCATTCTAGTATTCACACCAGGAGCTGTTGGAATGTGCACATGAGGGTCGGGGTGGGTTAGTTGGGGTGGTTTGTGTGTTGTGTGGGTTAGAAGGTTATTTTGAGGCTTATTAGTGTTCTGTTCTTTTGTTTTTCTGTCTGGTGTATGTGGTTGGTGTTTGCTGGTGTACTGTATGTGCAAATTAACATTTTCAATAAAGAGTACTTAATTGCAAAAAAATATGTTTTAAAGCTTTTAATAAAGCTTAAATATGTTTACATATGTTGTTAGTTATGTTTATTCTAGTGCAAAACCAAAAGGAGCTGAATCTACATAAGGGCAGAATTGACACGGGATGAACTGACATGAGACTGAATTGACATACGAGCTTAAATGACTCGGGCTGAATTGACTGGGAGCTGAACTGACTGGGGCTGAATTGACATAGGAGCTGAACTGACATGGAGCTGAATTGACTAAGGCTGAATTGGCATAGGAGCTGAACTGACTTAGGCTGAATTGCCATGGGGCCGAATTCACTGGGCTGAATTGACTCAGACTGAATTTACTGGGCTGAATTGACAGGACACCCTTGAGGTGGCATATAGAGCCTATAAAGGAATTCGTATTGTGCCTCTTTAAATTTATAACAGACTAGAAGACCCATATGCGACTCACATATAGTAGTCCAGACCTTTTCTGGAACATGGAGGTTCAGGCCCATCTCCCACTGCTATCTAACCATATCTGAAAAATCCTATGTGTGGTTATGTAATGTCCTATATATTCTTGATAGAGCTGCTTTAGGGTTCACTCTATTATGAAATATGCACAGTTCTATGTCATAAAGTGGGGAGAAATCAGGAGACAATCTGTCCATCCTATGTGCCCAGTCCCAGACCAGCAAGTATCTGAATCTGTGACTGTACAGAACTCCCAATTGGGTCCGTATTGTGTCAGAATCTATAGACCCTCCTCACTGGTAGAGATCTCCCAGACAAGTAACTCCTCCCTTCTCCCACTGTGAAAAGCCTGGGTCCTGGTTGACTGCTTTTAAAAATAAATAGTTTTAGGCAGTACACTAGCTCTTTAAACTTTTACGAATAGCACATGCAACATAAGTATCTCCATGTGGAGTCTACCCTTCCTTAATTAATGGACCCCTACCCTCACATCCCCAGACAACCTGATGGTAATAATTTGCCACCATTTCTATTAAGAAACCAAACCCATAACATGCAAGCAATGACTTAACTTTTTCAACATGTCTTTTAACATGCCAGATGTTCATGAAGGGGGCCGTATCTGTGTCTGTAGCCCTGTGATGTTACTAGCTGCCTATTTGACGTTTGACACAAGTGTCTGTCTTGGAGGAAGCATTGCATTTGTTATTTTTGAACCGCCTCTACAATCTCCTTGCCTCCACCACAATATATACCACAGTTCTTAAGAGTTTTAAGGTGCTAAGGAGGATCACTCGCAAGTGACATCAAAACATATAGTCCCTTCCCTTGTTGCAGCTCCCCCGTCTTCTTAGTGTTTCTCCCCTTCTTGCCCAGGCCAAAGTCTGTTATATTATGCAAATAAACATAATGTCTGGCCTGAAAGGGGACAGGAATAGAAATGTAGACTTTGACAGTAGATAAGGACCACTTGGCCCACTCAGTCTGCCCATTTCCCTACCAATTGGATAAGCTGCAGATCCTATGAGCCACCAAGCCTGCCAAATTGGTATAAAACAGTGTTATATACTGTAGACCCACCTCTGATTAACTGTTCTTACTGGTCTGCAGAAGCATAAACTTTTACGTTATCATGCTGGGTCCTCTTCTGAGTCCTGGTCCACCCTGCTGTACCTCGTACTCTCATGTGTGTTATCCCAGGTAAGAAGTAGAACAAAAGAGAAGAAGAGGGATGAAAACACAGAAAGTCCAAACTTTTTATACAAGAATGGGAAAGTCAAATTTACTAATAATTCCCCAGGGTTTTCCTCTTCTGCAGTGTGTGCTTAGCCTGTACAGATGGAGGGTGTTGTCATCTGCTTCCTAGCACCAGTGTGATGCTGTCAGATTTTCCCTCATGGTGCCATCTCTTCCCCAATTACCTTTTTATGCATTTCCCCTCTGCCAGGGTCTTGAACTGATTAAACCTTTTTTGCCATCTCTTTCTCTATATTCAAGGTCTCCATCCCTGGTCTTGTGTCCACCCTTCCTCCAACTGCTGAAGTGTACAGTAGCTGTACCTTCCTCGAATGATCTGAAGGATTTGGGCCTTTCTATCAGGAATATCTTGATCTGTGTGGGAGGGATGAGGTGATATTTCAGACCTTTTCTTTTAGCTCATGTGGGACTGCAAGAATTCTCCTTTGCTCTATCGTTCCTGAAGTGAAATCATGGTCCATAAATGTTAATGCCAGTTCCTTCTTTACCAATGTAGCACACATGACCTTCATTTTATGTAGTTCAAAAATTGAAGGATGAAAGATCATGGTAGGGCAGTCTTCTCTATGGGTTTTATTGTTAGGTCTGTGTGGTCATGCTCAGTGCCACCTGCATGTCCCTGGGAGACCCAGCAGCTCTCACAGGAAAGATTCAATAAATTTTACAGGGTCCCCTGTGACAGTGTTTTCTGGCAGGCTGGCAGCTCATATATTAAGTTATTTCTTCTAGATTGGGCCTCTAAATAATCCAGTTTGGCTGTGATCTCTTTCTTGCCTGTAGAGGGTACAGTATGGTAGTGTTGTGTGTGTCGGTCTGCACTGTAGTCTCCATCAGGCCTCACTCCAGATCCGCCTTTCTGGTCTTAAGATGTTTTTTTTTAATCTCTGCATGCGCAGCTTTTAAATTTGTTGACCTTAAGCTGATGTTTTTGAGTTTTTGGATCAAAGACATTGATGTAGTCATGAAAGTCACATTGTCCTGGACATCAGCCAGTTTGGGGAACTCCCTGGTACAGTCCATGAACAAGTCATGCTACTTGCCTTGGAGTTTCTTAACTTGTGAGGGCTGTAGGCTGTAGAATCTTTCAAACGTCCCCTTGCTGCTATATTAATCCTCTGTATTTTTGCTTCATTTGACAGGATGACAGGTTTCTGAAGGAGGATTTTGTCAGATTCAGGGATCAGATGGAGAGAGTCAAGGCCCCAGGCCTCTATCTTGGGTGATTGAGTCACTAGAAGCCCTCAGGTTCATGCTTTCCTGTTCAGGAGGGTGGTCTTTACTAGTTGGTTCCATAATACCTTCATTGGTGTGATTTAACACCTCATGCCCAGCTGACAAGGCAGCTGCTGAGACCAGAGGTATGTAAAATAAACTTTTCTCTCATAGTTTTTTTATATGCATTATGTAAGTCCACATAGCTTGTTTTATGCTTAACTTTTCAGTCATGGACACAGCTGGTGACCTGAGAGAGTCATTTTAGTTATCCACTAACTTTACATTTTTTTAAGTTTGCCTTCACTTTTTTTTTTTGCTAATGGCTTTTTTGGTTTCACACAAAAAGGAACTGAGGTAGCTGTGGCAGTTGACACCTATGCTCAATGCCATGAAGGTGTTGGTATGCAGTGGCACTGTGTGTCATTACCCAAGGAGTTCAGTCACCTCCAGCTCTAAGACTAAAGAGTATGGTTCTGCAGAGACGATATCCTTACAGATCTAGACTTGCAATAAGTATCTTTTTTATCTTATGTAAGCCTTCCTCCCATGTCTAGGGGTATCCAGATGGTAAAAAAAAGTGGAAGCGGGCACTTCACAACCTAAGCAACCACAGTCCAAAGGATTAGAACAGAAGTAGCTCATTACCTGGTTCAACGATGGTAGCGACTGGGAGTCACTGAACTAAGGGAGCAAAGTCTGCTGTTGGGTGTTCTGGAGGCTGCAGGGGGAAAGTAGTTTGCAGGCAAGTGTGCACAGTCACATTGATTCAGTTCATTGTCCACTCCAGAATCAAAGTGCAGAATGATTTAATTACATTTCGAAACAGTAACAAGCACTCCATGGACCGGGGGGCATAGCATATGGTGGGTTTCCTTCACACACACATAGCTGGAAAATCTACTGCAACAGTCTCTTGAGCTAACAGACTACTTCATTTCCTGCAGGTCTCCATTAAGCTATGAGGGCTAAATTCCTGGCAGCATTATAGGGGCCAAAAAGGTCATCAAATGAGGTAGCTTGGTACTGATACACTCTACTGACTCATATCTCATTCCTTAGCTTTCTTTCCCCAGCAATTACAGTTCTTTTCCATCAGGTTCTCTTCTGATAATTCCATTCCTATACTTTACTCTGGGCTCCCGACAGCACAAGACATTTCCACTGTCCCAAATCCTTTTACTCTTTCCAAATCTTTCCCACCTGCCTAGTTTCACACCTTCTCCACCCAGGGTCTGATACACATGGAGCAAACCTTTTGCCTTTCAATTGGTCTTATTTCAATACTTCCCATTTGATGTTCCCTTAGCAAAAACTGAACCACCAGAACCCTTTCTGACATCCAATTGCTGAAGCCTCGGCTGGCAGCTGGGCCTTATTCTGGGTGGTTTTGGGTGCCCCCAGCCTTGATCCCAGTAACTCTCAGCATGCTCTGCTCCTGCAGCAATTCCAACCTCTGAACTGACTTACCAGGGGGACCTTAGCAAGTGCCATACCAGAGCACCCGATGGACTGCCACCCTGCCGGGGTCCCAAACATCACTCTTTCAAATGGAATTTTTTTGCCTCCACAGGTGGCACACACAGGGTGTCCCAACTCTGCAGTGGCCACCAGCCTGGGGATAAGGGGTAACACTGCCACCGTTACACCCTCAGCTGCTCGGGCTGCCACTTCTGAGCCATGCCCCAGGCCCCACTGCCATAGTGTGCTGGCCCACAGCAAACACTTCGACCCACTGCTGAACTCATCCATGGGCAAAGTTTTTCTGGGCCAAGGCCCCATCAGTGCTTACCCTACTAAGGTGCCGAAGTTTACTTGGCAGGCCTACAGTTTTCTTTCATCTCCCTTGGCTCTGGCTCCCAATGCATCCACAGGCCCCTTTCCTTTACTCCACTGCTCCCTTTTTATGGCAACAAACTGTCACTTTTCACCTTGTGGGTCTTCAAGGGTGGAGGGCCAGGGTGGTGAGTGGTCCATTCCAGCCCTGCTACAGCCCTCCGGCCGAACTTGCCTAACTGATGCGCCTCACTTTCTCTCTTCAGGTCTTCCCCTGGGTCCTCTCTCAATGGCATCAAAACCTTCCCTTTTATGCTTTCAAGTGGAGGGTTCCCCTGCTGGCAGCAAGCAGGCACTACCTCCAGACTACAGGCACCTAAGTTCCAAATTCCTCCCTAATACACTAAGCAATTAAAAAAAAATTAACTAGTAAGTACCCAGATAGTGCTTACACTTTCCCCCTACTGACAAAATTCACCTCCTTGTGAATACCTAACCAGTCCGCACTACCAACCATCCAGAGGAGAGACATGGACACTCTCTCCAAGGGTCAGAGCACTAAGCCGATGGCACTGCTAGAGTGGTGGAATACTGAAACACACAAAATCCCCAGCCTACACTTATAACTCTTCTTTACACTTTACAAGGGCTAAATTTGGCAGTCACCGTCGGGTCCCATGGTCACCTGCCAGGTACTGCAGCAGTGGTATGCTTCCTCCCCCTTTCATTGCTATACAGTTTTCTCTAAAATGCTACCATTAAAACTTAAAACTGCTGCCAGGAATGGGCATTTACTGGTTCAAATGTTCTTTTCTTCACCCAAATAAACTTATGGAACTTTTATAATTACTCATTAACCATTATTATAAACATGAACAGTACTATTTGAATTTCGGCATAAACATGAGCCAAGCTAATGATTACAAGTACACTAAGGTCTTATTTTATTCACCTCAAACCCATTCTTACTTGATTAAGGTTGTATACTATTAAACATGCAACTTTCTCACTCTGTCACATTCACACCACTATCTCTAAAACAAATTTTAATTTGGTCTTTTCTTTTTCCTTCTCTTTTTTTTCATTTTTTCTATTTTTTTCATAACATTCCCAAAACACGTTTAAGATCATGGCAATCAAACAGTAAAATCAAGGTGTCCAGAAGAGTCAGACCTTCAAACATTTTAAACACAAACAATAACTATGTGTGGTTGATATTAATGATCCACCAACGTAGAGGATTCTCAGTGGACATTTTCTTTTTCTTTCTTTCTTTCGGTAAAAGACATTGAAACTTCGAGGGATGGGTAGAAATGTTTGCTGCTCTAAGTTATTAGGTTTTAATATTCAGAGGCATGGCATCTTTGTTCAAGTCTCAAGGAAATACAGCTAAGGGTCCAGTTTGGTACATTCTTCCCCTTCAGAATTCTCACAAAAAATGTAATACTTGGTTCATTTCCCTTCCAAGTCCTGAACCATGGCAAAGGTCTTGAATAAGGTTATGCCAGCCCATACTGTTGATAAGAACATTTGATGAGCTTTCTTAATGGCTGTCTGCTCATGGCCTCCCAGCTCCATGGAGCTTCCTCAGGTTTTGGTCTTTACTTTGTCTAATGCAGCCTGAAGCACCCAGTCCTCATGCTTCTCCTTGATGAAATCCCAATGGCACTCAGTCAAGTAGGGATAATTCTCCCCAGGGTACTTCTTACAGATGCAGCACTGGACCCAGCATTCAACCTATGACCAGTCAGGAATGCTGTGGGCACTGGTTCTGGGTGATGTGCCTTTTAGCAACCAACTCCCTGAAGTGTAGTGCAGGTAGTGAGGGCCAGATCACAGAGAGTCCATATCTGTTCTCTTTTTAAGACACATTTGTTGCAGCCGGGGAATGGTATCAGAGAATTTCTGGCTGGAAAAGCTATATGGCTTTGGAATATCCCTTTCCAACAACTGGTTGTCAAAAGTATGATTTATATGGCAAATCTGGAAGAGGAGGCACAGGATATTCTTGTTCATCCTGACTGGAGTCCCCCTCCAAAATAATGTCTTCCATGATCACATCAGGCTTTTGGTTGTGTGGAGCCTCCCCAGCCACAGAGGGTAGTCTTCGAGATTTCTTCACGGTACCCATTGGTCTGGGGTATGGGCCCAGTGCAGGGTACACTCTTGGCTTGATCCTACCTGCCACCCCATGGCCTCTTCCTCTGCCACGGGGAGGATCAGGCACTGCCAGAGGAGAAGGGCTGGGCAGATATCTATTGCCCCTCTCTCTGCATTGTATCTCACCCGTTACCCTCTCCAAATACTCCGAGTTGTCCGGGCTCGATGATGCAGCACTCGCTAAAACAGGGGTGGTCATCAAACTCCAGGCAGGCTGGTAAGCAATAGCAGGCCTTGGTGGAATAACTGTGCCACTACCCACTCAATCCAGACACACCGGGAGGACCTCCACCACTCCTCCATTCTGATGATAGATCACACACTTTTGTTGAGTGCCCCACACTGAGCTGTTTCTCAAAGCCAAGACAGCAAGTATGAGGGCACCAGGACCATTCAATTCTCCTGAGCTTCCACCATTCTAACTACTAGATGACCACTTCACACAAAGCCGCAATAAGTTGGTGGCTCCAAACAGTTGTGGCACAGTTTATAAAAGTCAGTCACAATGGCGCTGCCAACTACCTGCACATGACTACCTCAATCCCAGCACTAGAGTCTCAGCAAATCCAGTACAGACCTCAATGTTCGACATACATTAACAGTATTCTAAACAGTTTATGTTACCAAATGGCTCTGCTTCAAGGTGTGAGGTTGCACAAGCTCAAGATGGCGCCTTGTAACAACCATGCCATGTAGCGTGGGGGCATAGCATACAGTGGACTTCCTTCACAGACATAGTTGGAAAATCTACTGCAACAGTTTCTTGAGCTAACAGATTACTTCTTTTTATGCTGGTCTCCCTTAAGCCATGAGGGCTAAATTCTTGGCATTTTAGGTTCTGAAAAGGCCACCAAATGAGGTAGCTTGGTTGATACACTCTACTGACACATATCTAATTCCTTAGCTTTCTTTCCCCAGCAATAAGAGTTCTCTTCCATCAGGCTCTTCTGATAATTCCATTCCTATACCTTCACTCTGGGCTCCCGACAGCATGAGGCATTTCTACTGTCGCAAACCCTTTTACTCTTTTTAAATCCTTCCCACCTGCCTGGTCTCACGCTTTCTCCACCCGGAGGCTGATACACATGAAGCAAACCCTTTGCCTTTCAATTGGTTTTATTTCAGTACTTCACATTTGATGTTCCCTTAGCAAGAACCAAGCCACTAGAACTGTTTCAGACATCCAGTTGCTGAGGCCTCGACCGGCAGCTGGGCCTTATTCTGGATGATTTTGGGTACCTCAGCCTTGATCCCAGTAACTCCTGGCATGCTCTGCTTCTTCAGCAATTTCAACCTCTAAACTGACTCATCAGGGGAACCTCAGCCAGTGCCACACCAGAGCACCCAATGGACTGCCACCCCACTGGGATCCCAAACATCACTCCCCCAATGGACTTTCCCTGCCTCCACAGGTGGCACACACAGGGGGTTTCAACTCTACAGCAGCCACCAGCCTGGGGATAAGGGGTAACACTGCCACCGTCACACCTGCAACTGCTCGGGGCTGCTACTTCCGAGCCATGCCCCAGGCCCCACTGCCATAGCGTGCTTGCCCACAGCAGACACTCCGACCCACTGCTGAACTCACCTATGGGCATTCTTTCTCTGGGCCTAGGCCCTATTCATGCTTACCCTATTAAGGTGCCGAAGTTCACTTGGCAGGCCTACATTTTCCTTTCTTCTCCCCAGGCTTCAGGCAACTGAGCCATCGCTTTTCACCTCATGGGTCTTCAAGGGTGGAGGGCTGGGGTGGCGAGCAGCCTACCCTGGCCCTGCCATGGCCTCTGGCTGAACTTGCAGGCTGATGCCCCTCGCCTTCCCTATTTGGGTCTCCCCAGGGTCTCTCTCAATGGCGTCAAGACCTTCCCTTTTATACCTTCAAGTGGCAGCATGCAGATACTGCCTCCAGACTTACAGGCACCAAAGTTCCAAATTCCTCCCTAATACACCAAGTACTCACAAAAAATTAACTAAGCAGTACCCAGAGGGTGCTTACACTTTCCTCCCACTGAAAACTTTAATGCCCCCCAACATCCCAGATTGGTAAAGAGAAAATACCCCAGTTCCTAATTGGTCCTAGTGGACCTCCCACCCACCCCAGTCAGGGATCGACCCACCATCCCTGCCCCAATGCGATCTTGGGCTGGAAACCAGCCCCTCCTCTCACCTCCATGGCTGGCCACCGATTGAGCTCTCAATGAGCCCGTGCACTCATTGAGTACTCAGTCAGTAGCAAGCCAATGGAGGGGAGAGGAGGGCTGTGCTGGTTTCCAGCTGGGGATTGGGTAAGGGGGGAGAATGGGGTGGTGGGTCAATCCCTGATTGGGTGGAGTCTCCATTAGACCACCAGGGAACTGGGGATTTTCCTTTTACCAGGAACTGAGATGTTGGGGGGAGGCCACTGAACATCAGTGCTAATATTTTCAATACTGGATGGGAGATCGGGCAGGGGGAGGAACCACTGAATACCAATGCTAATAGTGTTTACATATTGCACCAGTGATCGGGTGGAGGAGGGACTGCTAACCACCAAGATCTAGTCATTTTTACTTGGATCAGTGATCTGGGGAGGGCACTAGCCACCAGGGATACATATTACTTAAGTATTCGAGCCGGTGATTGGGGGGGGGACCACTAGCACTAGGGAAGTATTTATTTTTCAGTTCTCGGGCCAATGATCAGTGGTGGGTGGGACCACTAGAATATCAGGGAAACACTTTCTGAATATGGGCCGGTGATAGGTGAAAGGGGGAGCAGGAGAGACCACTGGACTACCAGGGAAATACTTATTTCATTACTGGACAGCGATTAGTGAATCGGGAAGGGGTGGAACCACTAGACTGTCAGGGAAATACTTTTTCAATATGGGCCAGTGATCGGTGAATGTGGGGGGGGGACCACTGGACTATCGGGGAAACACTTATTGCAATACAGGATGGCAATCAGTGAATAGGGGAATGGTCAGGGACCACTAGACTACTGGGGAATTCAATCTTTAAACTACTAGCCAGCGATCAGTGATCAGGGTAGGGTAGGGGCCTCTCTACCATCATAGTTCCTTGCTACTGTTTTGATGGGGTGGTGATTGATGATCAGGGATGAGGAAGGACCACTAGACCACCAGAGAGATGTTTTCATTAATGGGGATGGCGATCGGGGATGGTGAGGGACCACTACACCATCAGAGAGATGTTTTCATTAATAAGGGGACAGCGATCAGTGATCAGGGCTGGAGATGGATCACTAGACTACCAGGGAGATTTTTGTCTTAATACGGAAATGGCAGCCCATGTTGGGGGGTGGGTCACAAAACTCTCATGCAGCCCATGTAAATGGGCACACAAATGCCCACATAGCACCTTGCATGCCCAATGGGCTCATTTATATGAGTGCTTTGGTGAATAGAAACATAGTAACATAGACTTTGATGGCAGATAAGGACTGCTTGGCCCACCCAGTCTGCCCATTTCCCTACCTATTGGATAAGCAGCAGATTCTAGTTAACCAACAGCCTACTTTCTTCTACCCCCCCACTAGAATTGCTTTATGTCTGTCCCATGCATTCTTGAATTCCCCCACTGTTTCTGACCCCACAGTCTCCTCCTTAAGGTCATTCCATGCATCTGCTACCCTCTCAGTGAAAAAATACTTCTTCACCTTTCCTCTCAGTCGTCCCGTCTTCAAATTGTGCCCCCTTGTTCTTGCACATCTCTTTTTCTGAAAGATGCTACCCTCTTGGACTTTATTGATTCCTTGAGGTACTTAAATGTTTCTATCATGTCCTCCCTCTCCCTCCTTTCCTCAAGGGTATACATGTTAAGCTCCTTTAGTCTCTCTTCATATGGTTTCTGGTGCAGATCCTGCACCATTTTATTTGCCCTACTCTGGACTGCCTCCATCCCATCTATGTCCTTGCAGAGATGGGGTCTCCAGAACTGCATGCAGTATTTCAGATGGGGTCTCACCAACTGTCTGTACAGAGGGATAACAACTTCCTGTTTTCTGCTGGTGATGCCTCTCCCTATGCATCCCAGTATCACCCAGCCCTCCTTACTGCCTTCTCACATTGCTTGCCTACATTTTAGTCATCTGATATGACTACCCCCAGGTCCCTTTCCATTTCTGTTGTTGTTAGTACCTCCCCCCACATTGTGTACTCTTCCCCTGGGTTTTTTTCCCAGGTGCATTACTTTGCATTGAAGCTAAGCTGCCATACTTTTGACCATTCCTCCAACCTTGCCAAGCCCCTTCTCACCCATTCCACCCCCCTTGTGTATCAACCAAGTTGCAGATCTTAGTGTCATTTGCAGAGGCATACTTTCCCTTCCAGTCCCTTTACAGTGTCACCTATAAAGACATTAAAGAGGGCCAGTCCCAGTACTGAACCCTGCGGTACCCCACTAGTAACCCCCCTTTCTTTGGAGTGGACTCCATTTACTATTACCCTCTGTGTCCTGTGGTCCAGCCAATGTTTTACCCAGGCTACAACCCTGGGACCCACTCCCAGGCTGGCTAACTTGTTTATTAATCTTTTGTGTGGGACTGTGTCAAATGCCTTGCTAAAGTCCAAGTAGGACAAAGCACAGCTGCGGCATTCTTTGCAGGGCCAGTCTCCTGCATGGCTTTTGGGGCAGCGCTACTGGGGTTAGTGGTGGGTTTTCTGTGTTAGCATTGTCCCATCCTGGCCATATTTAGAGTTAGATAATGCAGTGCGCTATCTGATTGTGAATAGCAACATTTCATACTGGTGCGACTGCAAAGGCAGTGCAACCTTTTGTGCCCTGCTTTGCACTTTTTTGTGAATCCTGCCCCAGATAATCAGAACTTCCTCTCGACAGTTAAAATTAATACTGCAATGGGTCTGAAAACATTTTTCTGTGCCATACCACCTCTCTGGAATAGCTTATCTGCTTACCTACACACAATGGATGGACACACACTGCTCTGTAGTGAAGTTCTAACTTACCTTAGGGAGATGAGCAATGTTCATGTCTCTGTTTTTACCATGCTCTGTAAGTAAAATGTAAACTGCACTGCTGCCTTTTTGTATACTTACTTATGTACCACTGAGTTTGGGTCATTCCTGATAAAGATCTACTATACTCAGTGTATGCACCTTGTTCACAAATTGAATTGCTTTGAAGGAATGCTGTGGTCTAACAGGAGTACCTGTGGAAAACAGGGGAAGGGAGGTTTTTCCTAGCGAGGCACTGTGGTCCCTAAATGATGCTGTAGAAGAGGTGATGTGCAACGGTTTGAAGATGAAACAGGGTTATCGTGTATTCTCATCCTTGAATCTCATTTTGTCCCAGCAAGATACCCCTAGGATGAACATGTTTTGAGTCTGGAGGAGCCTAAAGCAAGTCTGGTTAAGCCTTAAAGATGCAACAATGTGCAGTGCTGATGGAACTACCATCATTAAAATAGATATGATGTGCCTTATTTAATGAACTGCCACATGAAATTAACTGGGTTCTTGGACCTTCCTGTTCATATTCGTGGACTTTCACAGTTTAATTGCTGCACTACTGTCTCAAGTGTGATTTGTTTGGTCCCAAGATACCACTATGGCCCCACTTTTAAAGTCAGGATACCAAAATAAAAACAACTGTTTTACTAGGGAGAATGCCTCCCTCCAAGAGCAGCTCCTGGGCAGGAGGGATCCGAGAGCAATACCCAAGGATCAATGGGTGACCACCGCTTGTGTTGGTGTTCTAGTGAATGCAGCCAGGGACCAGAGGATCACAGGTGAAGGATCACATATATAGGTTTACATGTTTGATTTACTGTACTATTGTTCTCCCTAATACAGTACACTGTTATGTTATTGTGTTGCTGTATTTCGGTGCTCTGGGTTGTGGAAAGAAACATTAGTAATAAGATGCTACTATTCCTCCAACAATTTAAAATACGTGCATGGTTATTGTGCTGCTGTAGCTTTGGTTTCCAAACTTGACTGGCAGTGTGGGACTCAGATTTGCATTCAAAGCTTCTATATGTACTGCTGAAGAGCCATTGGTTGTTACACTTATGTGTTTAGAAACATAGAAATATAAAAGTTGATGGCAGATAAGGGCCTCCAGACCTACCCAGTCTGCTCTATTTCCCTACCTATAGTGACACAGCAGTCTGGGGTGTGATGCAGGGAAACATATATTTAAGTCAATAATTTGGCTTACAATTGTAAGCAGCTTTGGTCTGCAAGTTAAAGCTTATCCTTGAATTAGCGCTGAAACTGAAGGAAGAGAAAAAATAGTTCTACAGTGCATTTCAAATTAGTAAGGAGACATCAGTTGTGCAAACACAAGAGCATAACTACAAGAGTTCGTGTAAACATTTTGCTTTTTAATGCAACTTCATATTTTTTACTGAAGGTATGCACAAAACACATATTACGTTACTGTTCAGTTCCAGAAACAAAGGAGCTGGTTCTCAAAGGCTTCACAGTTTTCTGTAATGTTAAGGAGAACCAAGCCCAATAAAACTGAAGATAATGTTGTCTTCTATGACAGATTTTCTGGAACACCTGTGACTTTTCATACTTATACAATGCTGATACAAATTTTGTTACCCAAGATATCCCAAATGAGATACAAAATCTTATTTTCAGTGCATGAGAGTGAGCATGTGTGTGTGTGTCCACACATTGCTGTCCATGTGTGTTCTAGGATATCTGCGTGGTGGGTGGGCGTGAGGTGAGAGCCCTGTTTCTACCTAGTTTTACTCCTGCGTGGCCTGAAGCACAGGGTGGTAAAATAACTTGCTCAGGGTTACACAGAGAATCAGTGGCTATGGTGGGATTTGAACCTCTGATCTGTTTCACAATTTGATGGTCAAACCAGTAGACCACATTGCATTCCTTCCTTATGGAAGTTAGTAAGCAGTCCAATATAAATATGGGCCACTACTTACTGTGATTTGTTGAAGCTGCAGCTAAAAGGATAATAATATATAGAATAATTAATCCCCAAGTATAATGAATGGGCCGACTCTTAACACTAAGTGAGTTCTGTGACATTATGTAAACTCAACAGTGGAGTGCGAGAGCTCTTGATGTCATAGAACCTATGTGGTGATCAAGAATGAACCCTTTCCTAAATTGTGTTAGCAATTTGTTTTGTACAATTCAAATGTCACCTTGTTTTTGCAAATTGAAACTGGGAGGAAAAGAAGATATTGTTTCCAAGAGTGGAGAAAATCATGCAGAAAAGCTACTGAGCTGAAACACAAACAAAAACACTTTCAGCTGCTGTTTAAAATGGCAGCTGTGTGCGCTTGCGCTGTAATGAGACTTTTCATTGACAGCTTTATGGGAAAAATGTCATTTTTAACAACTTTGTTGGATTAACAGACAAATTTGGGTTCAAAAAGTCATTTTAAAAGGTGTTAAAATTAATGGCCCAGATATTCAAAGAAGATGCCCCTAGTGCATCTCCAGAAGTGCGCCCCAGGCCATATTCAAACCCTGAAGATGCACTGCACAACTCTGACTGTGCCAAAACGCATCTATAATGTATGCGGCACATCTCCAGGGGCGTGCCCATGAATATGCAGCACATTTCTATATTCAACCGAGATGTGCGGCGCATCTGCCCACACATTTCGGTGATGCACTGCATAAAGTTAGGCATGTTAAAAGCACGTCTAACTGCTAGCCACCCACAGGCAGGCTGCTGTACTTCACAGTGCAACACAGCAGCTGCCAGCCCCGGGGTGGCTAGCCCCCCCCAATCTGCGAACACAGAACAAATGAAACAATCCCTTTGTCCCCCTGGTAGTCTAGTGCCACCTCGTCCCTGAGTGTGAAATGAAATATCTCATTCCCTTTTTCCCTGGTAGTCCAGTGACCCCCTCCCATCCCTGCATCCCATCATAAATGTAGAAATGCCTCTAAAACATTCCCTGGTATTCTAGTATCCCCCCCCCGCCCTGAATCCCTGATCAATCCAGTAAATAGAAATAAATCCATCCCTGGTAGTCTAGTGCCCCCCGTCCCTTCCCCATACTCTGATGCTATAAATAAAATACTGCCCTGATCATCCCTGGTAGTCTATTGGCCCCCCTCCCAGCCACAATCATGTAACAAAATAAACCACCTGTTTAGCAGGGACAAACTACACCTTAATAGAATGGGTAGATCTTTTGGGAAGATTGTTTTTGGATGCTATTAACCTGACTTTAAACTAAAAAACAAGGGGTGTAGGAATTTAAGTGGTGGATTTTTACATGCAAAAAAGGTCAGAAAAAGACAACAGAAGAAAAGAAAAACACAACAGCCGGGTACTGTAAAAATAGTTGTGTTGATAGTGGAAATAAAATTAAAGTCATGCTAATAAACGCACGTAGTTTGAGAAATAAAATGGACAAACTAAAGCATAGGCTGATGCATGAGAAGGTATAGGTATGTGCCATTACAGAGACATGGTATAAAGAAGGGGACTGGGGAATACAAATACCAGGATACAATCTTTTCCCCAAAAATTGGCTAGACAAAAAAAGGAGGAGGTCTGGCAATATATATAGCAGAACAACTTAAGACCTACCAAGTTGAGTAACAAGTCACGGGGGTAGGAGATACTGAAATAATGTGGGTACGAATTCAAGTATCAGCAAAACAAATCTTATTAGGATTGGGGTACAGAGCTCCAAATCTGAATGCTGAGGAAAATTATAATTTTTTGACATCTACTGATAACATGGGCATGGAGGAAGACTGTATACTCATGGGTGATTTTAATATGCCAGCCATTAATTGGGCTACCCTGGAAGGGAATACATATGTAGAGAAAAGATTTATAGAAATAACAGCCTCTAAAGGGTTGGAACAGCTAGTAGATGAAAAATACAAGGGGTAAGCACATATTCAATTTGGTGTTAAGTAATATGGAAATTTGTCATATTACTACATTGCACCCTATTGGGGATAGTGACCACAATGCGGTACTTTTTGAAATTAAAACAAAATATGACATAATTAATGGGAACCACAATTTTAAAGGATTACTATAGGTAGACTATGGTCAAATGAAACAAAACTTGAATGAATGGGATTGGGAAGTGGAATTGAAAGACCTTGGTATGCATGATATTTGGACTAAGATTAAAAATAAAATAGACTATGTTAAAACTTGGGTTCCTGAGGTTAGAAAGTACAGTAAAAGAGGCAGAGTTCCTGTTTGGTGGAGTAAGGCAATAAAATACAGTGCAAATAGGAAACAGAAAAAAAATTATAAATATGAAAGACATCCAACAGTGGGAAACTGGATAAATATTAAAAAAGAGGCAAATAAATGTAAGAGATTAATTAAAACAGCAAAAGCCAAAGCAGAGATTCAGATGGTAACAACACTCCGAGATAATAAAAATAAACTTTACAGCTATGTTGGATCCCTACCGGGAAATCAGAAATGTGTGGGACCTATAGAAGGAGAGTTAGGATTACTGACTAAGGAACAGGATATAGTAAGCAAACTAAATAGTTTTTTTCAAAGTACTTACCAAAATAAAGGAAATCAGCTGAATACAAAAGAAAAAAATGGGGTTAAATCTATTGTGGATTTTATAATCACTGAAAAAATGGTTTTGGAAAAGATAATAAATTAAAACCCAATAAATCTCCGGGACCAGACTGTATAACCCTTAGGTTTCTTAAGAAACAAATACTGTACTGGTAGGACCTATAACTAAGCTTTTCAATTCCTCTATACAAGAAGGAAATACACAAATGGAATGGAGGGAGACATTAGTTACGCCAATACATAAAGCAGTTAATAGAAAGGAAGTAAGAAACTATTGGCCAATCAGTTTGACCTCCATTTTGGGAAAAATTTTTGAAGGATATATACAAGAATACATCATGACTCACATAAAGAATAAAGAGTATACAGATATTACACAACATGGTTTTAGCCCAGGTAGTTCATGTTTAACAAACTTCCCATCTTTTTTTGAGCCGGTCAGTGCAGTCCTTGATGTAGGAATGCCAGTGGATGTCATCTTTCTTGACTACGCAAAGACCTTCGATTCTGTATCACACGAGATACTAATAGAACAATTAAATAAAATAGAACTACACCCAAACATAACAGCCTGGGTGGAATCATGGCTGACGAATCGCAGGCAAAGGGTAGGAATGAGAGATTTCTACTCTGAATGGGGAACAGTGATGAGTGGTGTGCCCCAGGGGTCTGTCCTGGGGCCTACACTGTTCAATATATTAATATAATCAATGCAAACATCAGGTAGTTCATGGATGGCTAAATATGCTGATGATATTAAACTTGGAGCAATCATAAATAATATGGAAGCAGCTAAAAAATTCCAGGAAGATATAAACCAACTCAGAAAGTGGGCACATCTAAACAAGCTAAGCTTTAATATAGAAAAATGTTTAGTAATGCATTTTGGACACAAAAACATAAAATACAAGTACACGTTGGACAACATTATAATAAAGAAACAACTAGTGAAAAGGATCATGGGGCAGTAATTACCAATGATTTCTCCTTCAAAACACATACTAAAATTAAAGGTAAACAATGTAATAGAATCTTGGGACATAACTTCAGGAATATTAAGAGCAGAAAACCATTGTTGATGGTTGATTGTACCATTGTATACGTCATTGGTTAGGCCCCATTTGGAATATTGCTCGCCTATTTATTCACCACAAAACAAAAAGGGTAAGAAACTTGTAGAAAGGGTTCAAAGAAGAGCGACCAAAGGAATCAATACATTAAAATATAAGGAATATGGGGAGAAGTTAAAGGATTTGGATATATTCTCATTGGAATATAGATAATTAAGAGAAGACTTATGTCTGCTGAATACTGCAGCAAAGGATAGCTGTATATGGGAAACAACTGGATTGACAATGCAGGGCTCCATCAGAAATACGCATGGTCATAGGTATAAGCTCAGGGGTGAAGTAAAAAATCAGTAAAAAGAAACAGATGGTTTACACAAAGAGTAGTATCCATATGGAACGTGCTTCTGGATAATACAGTGATGAGTGTAAATATGGAAACATTTAAAGAATCACTTCACCTATGTATGGGTAAAACAAAATGAGTATAACCACTGAAAAGTGGTGAGTTGCTGAAAGGTCTTCGGATCTCTTAACTTGTACAATATCTATGAATCTATGAAAAAGATCCCTCCTATCCCTAGTAGTCCAGTGGTACCCCACTCCTATCTTCGAACCATGACCATGGTTAAAAAATAAACCCCAAACCCTTCCAGGTAGTCTTGTGGACCCCCCCCACCCACTGAGACCCCCACCCTCCCATCAAGCATGGCCCATCACGACGGTGAACAGCACAACCCACCTGCACACCACCACAGCTTCCTGCCTATTGAGGCTGTCACAGAATGACAGCTTACAATAAGGACTACAATACCATTGGTTAACACTGTCACCCAATGGGCTTGCAGGAGTGTACTGCAAGCTTTCATTCACAACCTTGTGAATGACACAAAGTTGTGAATGAAAGCTTATAGTACACACTGCAAGCCCATGGATTGGCAGTGTCAACCAATGGTATTGTAGTGCTTACTATAAGCTGTCATTCTGTGACAGCTCAGTTAGCAGGCAGCCATGTCGGTGTGTGGTTGGGGTTGTGCTGCCCACTGGCTTGATGGCCATGCTGGGATGGAGGCAGTGGGGTGGGTGGTGGGTCCACTAGACTACCAGGGAGGGTTCAGGGTTTATTTTGTAGCCACAGTCAGGGTTCGGGGATGGGAGGGAGGTATCACTGGACTACAAGGGATAAGAGAGATCTTTTTATTTTATTACATGACCGGGGCTGGGAGGGGGGCCACTAGACTTCTAGGGATGATTGGGGCAGTATTCTATTTACAACACTGGGGTATGGGGAGCCACTAGACTACCAGTGATGGATTTATTTCTATTTACTGGATCAACTGGGGATTTGGGGGAAGGGGAGAACACTAGACTACCAGGGAATGTTTTACTGGCATTTCTACATTTATGACGGGGTTCAGGGATGGAAGGGGGGCCACTGGACTACCAGTGAAAAAGGGAATGTGATATTTCATTTTACACTCGGGGATGGAGGGGGGCCACTAGACTACCAGGGACTATGAACTTCAATGTACATGCAAGGCACCCGGCGCATCCTGCTGGGTGCATCCCTGCACAGGACATGCAAATGGAGCCATAATGATATGTAAATGGCTCCATTTGTGCCTTGTATGACTAATGGCTCAATTTGCATGTTGCAGTCCAAATATCTGGAATTTGTGCTTAGCGCATCCCCAAGGTGTGCTGTGCATCTTCAGCAGCCCCCATTTGCACCACCCTCATCTTTAGATATATTGAGAGGGGATGCATGATTGCGCATCTCGTTTCAATATAGCACGTTTGCGCTCTGGCGCAACTCAGCTGTGCAGAGCAACCACTTGTGTCCTGGGCACAGTTTGAATATTGGGGCCCATGTGTTGAAACTACCAGCAAAATAAGTAACCATGTGCTGTATTATGATATATTTATTTCAATGGAAGGATGTACAAACCAATTGAACCAAAGCTCATTTACAATGATTTGCCAACAGGACGTCCACCATTAGTTTGGAAAATGTGACACAATATCAGACCAAATAGGAAGGCATTGTGGTCTAGTGATCACATCACTGATCAGTGAAACAGCTGAGCATAGGTTAAATTCCCTTTACTGGCACTTGCTCATAGTGTGACCTTAAGGATGTTGCTGGACCTTCCTGGGTTTCCACCCTCCCAGCTGTATTATAAATCATGGCATCATGCTTAGCCAATCAAGATTGTTTATTTCTAAACATTCCAGGCACTCTTATAACCATAAGCAGTTATTTCATGCATACAGTTCTAAAATTCTGAAGTTCTAAGTTCAGTTGGGCATGGTCCTTTCCCCCCCACAAATGGGATTCTTTTATATTCTGCAAAGTAAAACATGTTGATTTTAAATCCAAATTCCATTTCCTCCCCACCTCCTACCCCTGGTCGGCCACTCCTTCGGGTCCCCCAATGTCCCTCGGACTGCATGCTCTCCCTCTTCCCCGGCTACCACTCACCTCAAATCGTGACCCCGCAAGGTAACCCGGCGTATCCCTTCGCCAGACGGATCCCTCTCCTCCGAGGGGAAAGGCGCCGATGGGGCGGGCCAGCATGTCTGTACTGGCCCGGGGGTGTCACTGAGGCAGTGGTGTCAGTTGGGAGGCCTGGCAGCAGTCGGGGACCAGAGGGACCATCATCCAGTTGACCAAGGCAGTTTCCTGGTTTACTCCCCAGGAAGTGATGTGCCACTGACGTCAAGGTGTGCGCCGATGTCCGCCACTCCCCCAGCAATTTCACCTCTGGTGTCTGTGCTGTGCCTCTGGCCTCCACCAGGGGCCAGCATGCACCAAGGTGCATCCCAACCCTCCCCCCAGAGAAGGCAAGCCATCCTGGGATGCTCCTTTCCTTCTCCCTGGCTGGCCCTCCGATGACCCGAGTCCATTCCCGAACCCGGGTCGCCGGCATCACAAGCAGAAATCCAACTGCTGCACTGACGGGCCATCCAAATTCCATTTTTTTAAACAAATTTCTTTATATGATTTATAATAGGTTTATATGTACAGTTTCTGTGTCTGTTATGGTAATAAGAGTTTCTTCTCAAGTCCTCTGTGTGCCAGAAATACTCAGCTCCGCTTCACAGTTCTCTCACTCAAAGAACTCAAGAATGCACTTCTATAACCACAAGAGACACACTAACTGTATAAACATATAAAATAAGACAGAAACAGGACCCCACTGAAAATAAGATGTTGTGCCTCAGTCTGGCTGTCCTGGGTAAATAACTGGGAAAATAAAAACCAAAAATCATCTAAAAAACTGCTGAATCCATCATTCACAAGTGTGAACAGTCTGATCTGCAATTTGAAGCAGTTTCAAAAATAGACACCATATTACTCTGCAGTTCAAAACAATTGAAATCGTGGTGAATGCCATTTTACACACAGTTATGAAGTCTTTGAAAATCAGGTCTGAATAGGTGAAGTCATTTATATTCAAGTTTAACTTTCACAGGCTCTTGTCTTTAGTATGAAGGTAAAATATTACAAAAATACGTATACTGTTTACATGATACATCACATACTTGTTAATGTTACAAGTTCATCTCAGAAACATAATTTAGATTTGTAAGGTACAGCATCATCTTTCTTCATTGTTGATCATTTTGAGCCCCACAGCTAACAGAAGAGCTGTATTAGAAGTTTTCTTTTACTAAATTCTTCTCAGCTCATCAGAGAGTGCAGGTTTAGAACTCCTGCACAGACAATTTTATTGTCTTCCCTCCAAAGAAACAAGAAAGTTAAAGTAGATGGAGGCCCAAGAGTAGACGTTTGAGTGTATGTACTACTGTAGGAAGCCAGCTGCCGTATGAGGAACTTTGCTATGTGCACTGAGAAGACAGCACATGCTTCCCTAAAGCACAACCCCCCCCCCCCAAAAAAGTGCACTCACAAGTTTAGAGCTATGTGCTGTACATGAACAAACACTGCAGGCTGGCCCCATCAAAGCTCCTTTGAGCAAAGCGCTGGGGCAATAGGTGGGCTGAGCAGTTTTTTTTAGCTCTGTCTCTGATTTTGTTAAGTACAGTATCACAAGTTTTCTGATATACTACACATCTGCAAACTTATATTTTCTTAACTGGGCTCTCAATAAATACGTGTAATTGACATTTTAGCCCTTTTACCTGCAGTGTGTGTGTGTTTGTGCATCATAGACCACTGAGAGTGCACTATCCAATCAGCTCACAGGATTAGGGATCATGCAAAGCAAGCTTGTAAGTTCCATAAGAGCAGTTCAAATGCATCCTGTATGCCAGCTTTCCCTCGCACTTCATTCGGTTGAGCTCAGCACAGCATTTGAAACAGTAAAGATACACATTCTTCAAACCCAGGGGAGCAATATGAAAAATGAGTGATCTGTAATAAGTTTACTGCTGATGTCTGAGGGCCTCTTATTGATATGGGAGTGTCGCCTCTTGCTTTCTCAAGATGCCAGAACTGCTCACCTTCGGTTCACAGTTCTTACATCCTAAGAACATGTGAGGTGACACTCTCATATGTATAAGAGGCCCCCAAACATCAGCAGTAAACGTATATATCAATAGCTTTAAACTCTTAAGGTCACCCTTTGTGTTGTTTTTTGTTGTTGTTGATGCCAGGGTTGGCCACCACAGGGATGCACCGAGTCTCTGCAGCGCATGCACATTTTCAACTTTGTGTTTCCCCAAAGCGCTGAGGCCCTCCTTATCAAAGCAGATGCCAATATCTTTTATTGGCTCAGCTGAAAAATCAAATCTAGCATAAAACACCCTTAAGAAAGTATATGCATGCGTGAAATGTTGGAGGCTGGGGCGGTGTATGTACTAGCATGATAGAGCTTTTAACTGTGAGTAAAGATTCTGCTTACAAAATTCATCCTACAACCCAGTGTGTTTTTTTGCTAAAAATCCATTTCTTTAAGGTACTTGCAGCTGGGCACTTTGAACTGTACTGATAATTGCTTACTATGTGTCTCTGTGCTGTTTTTCTCTGCACAACCTAACTGCAACAAGCAAATCCCAGACCTTGTTTCTTTGAGTGCTTTTCACTGACAGACCCACACTCTTGCACCTTCATCCATGGCGACAATCCAGCAGACCACATTATGTTTGGAGGTTGGATAACAATGAAACATTTCACTTTGGGTGATAACTAATTATTTCAACCTGTAATTTTGGCAGTTTACTAAGGGAGGGCTATCTGAATATACAGGTGTGGAAAAGTAACTTTACATCTATTTAAATGAGACCTGTGGGGGGAAAACCAGGCAGATGGATGGATGGACTGATTCAGATAGCATTCTGACACCACCATCAGCAAGAACTGAGGTACAGTCTGGAGGACCGTCTCATATTTATAGAAAACCAGGTACAGTGATAAGGATCCAACATAAACTTTGTTTGCTCAGTTTAATGGCAACTAGAAATGAGACAGTCCATGAAAAAAGTCTGAGTGCATATCACTCTATGAACTCAGACAGGGAGTCCCATCAGTTTAGTAAGGGACATTTAAGTCACAGCATGGTATATGATTGGGTTGAAAGCTCATAAGGAACTTCGGTAAAATAGGAGCAGAGGCTAGTGAACTAGAATCTGCTCAGGAGTAATAAGCCAAATTGGTCACTAGTTGAACGTGCACAGAGGATGGCTTCAACTCAGAGGAATTCATGCATAAAAAGATAATCCAGACCCTAGTAACCTTGCAAGAAATAGGAGATGGGGATGTCCCTTTGCAACAAACAGAAGGAACAGTTACATGCTCACCATGACAGTAGATTTACAAGAGAATCTCTTTCATCAGGCCACACTTATGGAACTATAGCTGCCAGGCTCTAGGACCACACAAAACCTTTTTTGTAAGCAGTCCACTAGGGGCTGCTCACATCCTACATTGACGCCTCACTTATAAACGTATGCAGCCCCTTCCCTCCTCAGTTCCTCGCTGGAGATCATGCTCCAAGGACCTCCCTCTAGAGAACCAGGAGAGAGAATATGGTTCCAGTTACTAGGCGGAGCTGGAAACAGCAGGTAGACTGTCCTGGAGAAAGAAACAGGAGCTATAGAGCTCTATGTCTGAGGGGAACGGAGGGCAGGACGGCATGGCCGAATGAAAGATTCTTTTAAAGATCTACTGTTACGGTGAGTACATAACTGTTTTAGCTTCTTCAAGGATATCTCTTTCATCAGGCCAAACCTATGGAATGACTACAAAGCAGTACTGACAGAGAAACAGACTGGTTGGTTGGAGCCTACAGGCCTAAGTAGGCCTTGAAGTACAGCTAGGCCGAAGCCAGACCTTTTTCTTGAGGCAATGTCCATACTGTAATGTTTAGTGAAGGTGTGAACAGCACTCCAGGTGGCAGCTGCACAAATCTCAGCAGCAGACACATTCTTTAAACAGGCAACTGAAGTGGCCATGCCTCTAGCTCAGGGTTTCTCAAATGGTGAGGCCAGCCTCCTTGGGGAGGCCCCAACCTGTTCCAGGGGAGGCTCAACCAAGTCTGAAAAAGAACTTTATTTAAATTTTGAGTTTTAGGTATTTTGTGTGAAGGAATGAGGCAATCTGAAAAAGGATAATATTAGGTGAATGTATGTATTTATTTACAAATTGGTGACCAGGAAAGACACTCTGAGCCAAGGCTCATTTCAAGTGAACCTTGGGAAGTGTGGGGAGTGAATAAAATTAAAAAGACAACTACAAAACAAAGCAATACAAAATGAATAATAGTGCAAACAAATAGGAACAATGAACAAATAATGAGCAGTAACAATTGACCAGTTAGACTGGTGGCAGAACAACCCAAATATAGGGCTTAAGAAGAGATGTTGTAGGAGCAAGAGCAGGGGGAAGCAAAAGGATCTTTGAGAGGACACTTAACAGCAGGGGAAGAGGTGGGTAGGAATGTTATTCCAAATAGAGGGGAAACGAACAGAGAAAGCAATCTGACCAATGCAGGCACTACAGCAAGAAGTAACAATGGTTTGAGAGTCAAAACAGTGAAGCAAGTAGGCTGGACTGGGGAGGAGGGTACAAGGAGGGGTACAAAAAGCTGTATAAAATGGTAAGTATTCAAAGGAGCTTCACTTTATTCCTGAGGTACTGTGCTAAGATGTATTTTTTTTATGGGGAGGCCCCAGACTATTGCAATGTTTGGGGGAGGCTCAAGATCTTTTCCATGGCTTTGGGGAGGCTTACCATGCCAAAGTTTGAGAACTAATGCTCTAGCTGAATAACCATGAACAACTCTAGGAAGTTCCTTACCGTAATTCCTGTAACAAAAAGTAATACAGTTAGCCAACCATCTGGACAGGCACTGTTAGAAACAGGAGTGTCTTTCTTTCCCAGGGGTAAATGAAAGAAAATGCAGCGAGGACTTCCTGCAATCCTTCGTATGCTGTATATAGTACCTGAGTGTTCTATGTACATCTAAAGTATGGAGCAATGCTTCCACTGGATTGGCATGCTCAGGAAGATAAACCAGCAGGTGGATGGTTTGATTCAAAGTAAACTCAGACACTACCTTTGGTAGAAACTTTGGATTAGTTGATAAAGACACCCTGGGCTTAACTGGGCTTGCAATAAATATGTGTCATTGACATTTTAGCTCTTTTACCTGCAGTGTGTGTGTTTGTGCATCATAGGCCACTGAGAGTGCACTGTCCAATCAGCTCACAGGATTAGGGATCATACAAAGCATGCTTACAAGTTCCATAAGAGCAGTTCACATGCATCCTGTTTGTCAGCTTTCCCTCGCACTTCATCCGGTCGAGCGCAGCGCAGCATTTGAAACAGTAAAGATGCACAATCTTCAAACCCAGGGGAGCAATATGAAAAATGAGTAATCTGTAATAAGTTTACTGCTGATGTCTGAGGGCCTCTTATTGATATGAGAGTGTCACCTCTTGCGTTTTCAAGATGCCAGAACTACTCACCTTCAGTTCACAGTTCTTACATCCTAAGAACATGTGAGGTGACACTTTCATATCTATAAGAGGCCCCCAAACATCAGCAGTAAATGTATATATAAATGGCTTTAAACTCTTGAGGTCACTCTTTGTGTTTTTTTTTTGTTGTTGATGCTAGGGGTGACCACCACAGGGATGCACCGAGTCTCTGCATCACATGCACATTTTTAACTTTGTGTTTCCCCAAAGCACTGAGGCCCTCCTTATCAAAGCAGATGCCAATATCTTTTATTGGCTCCGCTAAAAAATCAAAACTAGCATAAAAAATCCTTGAGAAAGTATATGCATGCATGAAATGCTGGGGCGGTGCATGTACTGGCATGACAGAGCTTTTAACTGTGAGTAAAGATTCTGCTTACAAAATTAATCCTACGACCCAGTGCATTTTTTTTAAGGTACTTGCAACTGGGCACTTTGAACTGTACTGATAATTGGTTACGATGTGTCTCTGTGCTGTTTTTCTCTGCTCAACCTTCCTGCAACAAGCAAATCCAAGACCTTGTTTCTTCGAGTACTTTTCACTGACAGACCCACACTCTTGCACCTTCATCCATGGCGACAATCCAGCAGACCACATTATGTTTGGAGGTTGGATAACAATGAAACATTTCACTTTGGGTGATAACTAATTGTTTCAGCCTGTAATTTTGGCAGTTTACTAAGGGAGAAAATCAGGGCTACCTGAATATACAGGTGCGGTAAGGTAGCTTTACATCTATTTAAATGAGACCTGTGGGGGGGGGGGGAACCGGGCAGATGGATGGATGGACTGATTCAGATAGCATTCTGACACCACTGTCAGCAAGAACTGAGGTACAGTCTGGAGGACCATCTTGTATTTATAGAAAACCAGGTACAGTGATAAGGATCCAACATAAACTTTGTTTGCACAGTATAATGGTAACTAGAAATGAGACAGTCCATGAAAAAAGTCTGGCTGCATATCACTCTATGAACTCAGATAGGGAGCCCCATCAGTTTAGTAAGGGATATTTAAGTCACAGCATGGTATATGATTGGGCTGAAAGCTCATAAGGAGCCTTGGTAAAATAGGAGCAGAGGCTAGTGAACTAGAATCTGCTCAGGAGTACTAAACCAAATTGGTCACTAATTAAACGTGCACAGAGGATGGCTTCAACTCAGAGGAATTCAGGCATAAAAAGATAATCCAGACCCTAGTAACCTTGCAAGAAACAGGAGATGGGGATGTCCCTTTGCAACAAACTGAAGGAACAGTTACATGCTCACCATAACAGTAAATCTACAAGAGAATCTCTTTCATCAGGCCACACTTATGGAACTATAGCTGCCAGGCTCTAGGACCACACAGAAACATTTTTGTAAGCAGTCCGCTAGTTGCTGCCCATGTCCTACATTGACACTTCACATATAAACGTAGGCAGCCCCTTCCCTCCTCAGTTCCCCGCTGGAGATCATGCTCCAAGGACCTCCCTCTAGAGAACCAGGAGAGAGAGTATGGTTCCAGTTACTAGGCGAGGCTGGAAACAGCAAGTAGACTGTCATGGAGAAAGAGGCAGGAGCTACAGTGCTCTATGTCTGAGGGGAACAGAGGGCAGGACGGCATGGCCGAATGAAAGATTCTTTCGAAGATCTACTGCTACGGTGAGTACGTAACTGTTTTAGCTTCTTCAAGGATATCTCTTTCATCAGCTTACACCTATGGAATGACTACCAAGCAGTACTGACAGAGAAACAGTCTGGTTGGTTGGAGCCTACAGGCCTAAGTAGGCCTTGAAGTACAGCTAGGCAGAAGCCAGCCCTTTTTCTTGAGGCAATGTCCAGACTGTAATGTTTAGTGAAGGTGTGAACAGTACTCCACGTGGCAGCTGCACAAATCTCAGCAGCAGACACATTCTTTAAACAGGCAACAGAAGTGGCCATGCCTCTAGCTGAATAACCATGAACAACTCTAGGAAGTTCCTTACTGTACTCCCTGTAACAGAAAGTAATACAGTTAGCCAACCATCTGGACAGGCACTGTTTAGAAACAGGAGTGCCTTCTTTCCCAGGGTAAATGAAAATAAATGCAGCGAGGACTTCCTGCAATCCTTCGTATGGTGTATATAGTACCTGAGTGTTCTATGTACATCTAAAGCATGGAGCAATGCTTCCCCTGGATTGGCATGCTCAGGAAAATAAACCGGCAGGTGGATGGTTTGATTCAAAGAAAACTCAGACACCACCTTTGGTAGAAACTTAGGGTTACTACATAATGACACCCTGTCTTTATGGAAAATCAAATAAGGAGGCTCACACAATGGAGTCTGAAGCTCTGAAATTTTTCGAGCAGAAGTAATAGCAACTACAAATAATTCTTTCTAAGACAGAAAGCGGAGGCCGCAAGTCACAGCTGGCTCAAAAAGTGCCAAAGTAAGCTTCTAACACGAGTTGACTGGATTGAGGACAGCAGGCTTCAAGTGCAGAAAGCCTCTAAAAATACATGGGACACCTCCAGTTGAGCAACCGTACGACCATCAATAGGCACCTAGAAAGCTTGAATTAGCAGCCAAGTGCACTTCAATAAAAGAGTACTGCAATCCTTGTTTGTTTGTTTGTCTATTAAAAGGTTAAGACCATAGAGCAAAACTAATTTTACAATGGTGACCTTGGTATTACAAAAGACACACATATAAACAATATTCCAATAAAATACAAACAATGCAGTACATGAAAAATAAATAATAAGCAGAAAAACTGTTAAAAACAGTTACAAAGCCTAGGCAAAGAAGTAAGATATATTTTCAATGCACGCACTGAATGTGGCTTACTATTTTTATATCAAAACTGTTTGGGAAGATCATTCCAGTACTTTGGAACCAATCGAATATTGACTAAAAACTTTGTCACAGTGAATAGTTCTTGTATTGGGTACATGCATCACCTTAAGATCACTATTTCTTAATGAAACATCTGCATCTCGAAATTTTAATCTATCAATCCTGCATCTGTTACAGACAACAAACACTCTACAACCTGGTTTACTGGACATGTAAAAGGATCTAGTTGATGAGAAGTGGCCCACAAAGCAAACTGCTTCCACTTAATGGAATAAGTGGCTCTGGTGGAAGATTTTCTTGCAGCCACCAGAACATCAGCCACCTTTTGAGATACCCCCAAAAGTAGCAAAGGCTATGTCCTCAGGAGCCATGCATGGAGATGGAGTTACTTGAAATCTGGATGGACCAGGGTTCCCTGTTCCTCTGACAGCAAGCCCTTGCACAGGGGCAGAGGTACTGGGGGTTCCACTGCAAACTACTGCACTACGGGGAACCAGATCTGACGAGACCAAAGGGGAGCAAGGAGTAGCAATGTTGCTCCTTCCATTTGGCGCTTGATTAACATCCTCTGGATTAGACGGAAGTGAGGAAAAGTGTAAAGGAACCTCCTCTTCCAAGAGAGGAACAACGTGTCTCATCAGAAAACTCCAGGCCCTGGAGCAAGTGAGTAGAGAAGTGGCAGTTTTGCATTGTGTGGAGATGCAAAAAGGTCCAGCTCTGGATGGCCCCACCTGTCGAACAGGTCTTCTGCCACTGAGGTCAGCAGTCCCCACTTGAGCATCCTGGACTGTGACCTGCTTAGCCTGTCTGCCAAGACATTTTGGATGCCTGGAACATGAACTGCCGATAGTTCTAGACTGTTCCGGAGCCCAAGACAGAACCCTCATCGCTTCCCTGCTTAGGGGGTAAGAGTGAGTTCCCCCTTGCTTGTTTATGTAGTGCACCATGCTGATGTTGTCTGCACCAGCAGATGTCCCAGGCACAGATGACTCTGGAAGGCTTGTAAACCATACAGAACAGCCCTCATTTCTAGGATGTTTATGTGAAGGGTGACCAAGAACATACCAGGGAGAATTTCTCCTTATTCCTTTCTCTCTCCCAGTGTTTGTGCTTTTGTTGCCTGGTGCCTTTATCCTAGGACTTTAATAATCTAGAGCTCGAGAAGCAGTCTGTCGACATGGTGGAACTCTTCTCCTGGAGCTCTTTCTCAATCCTGGCTACCTGCTGTTATAAAAGGTGGGTTTCCAAGGCATTCTTTCTGCATCACTGTGTAGCAGTGTTAAACTTAAGGCAGAGTTTGCAGGCCTTAACATTATGGGCCGCACTGAGGCAGCACATGCAGACGTCATGCAGGTCACCCAAATAAATCTTTTCACCGCACTTGCAGTATCTAAAGAGCTTAGCAGGTTCTTTAGGTGACATACACAACAATCACTTTTAAAAAGCGATCTTGAACTAGGGAGAGAAATTTCAAAAAGGTTAAGTAGCAATCGACTGATGCGGCATTGTCTCCGTGGAAGGTCCAGCGAGTATGGGCGATGGTGGGAAAAGAACTGAGGAGGAAAAAGGGCCACCCATGTTTATATGGGAAGTATCGATGTAGGATGTCATCGTGGGCAGCTCCTAGCGGACTACTTGCAAAAATGTTTCCATGTGGTCCTTGTGCCTGGCGACTATAGTTCCATAGGTGTGGTCCGATGAAAGAGATCCTTGAACAAGCTACACATTTGCAAGTTTTCTTAGTAGGCTTAATGGCAGTCTAACCACTTGGAAACTGAGATTCACTGTAGGGACTTAGCTGCATAGGCTTCTTTCCTTTGGACCTCATTAGAATGCCCAGCTTGAGGAACAAGGTTAGGTGATGATGAGCACTCAGCCAGAAAAGGTTTACATACCAATCTCACCTTACAAAGTTAAAATAAATTAAAATGACACTGGCTTATTCTTTGTCAATTATATAAGTACCATGTGGATCTGAAGTAAGAAGAGAGAGCATAGAGTCAGTCCTACCAGGGGCATCAACCTGTACTGGATCTGTCACTTTTTCTAGCAGACAGGTGCTGAATAAACAGAGCTATCGTTTTTTATGAGGAAGTCAATAAGTCTAAGTGTATGGCTCCCGCTGAGATGAAGGTTGCCTGCTAAACTGTTCTGTATGCTGCAGTAGCTCAGTGAGTGGCTGTTATGTGGAAACAAGTGAAGAATGCCATACCTTCCATGACCTGGCAAAGTACATTTGTTGAGTTGAAAAATAATAGTGATGCTATGTTTGCCTAAACTGCTGAGTCAGTAATTTATTGGATCAAGACTTTAGGAGCTCAGCTATTTTCTCTGAGCTCCAACAAATCAGTGTAAAGCTTGGACTCCTGTTGGAGTCTATAGGCCATGCAAAGTCCCCAAGTGTGCTCCTGGCAGTTGCATTGAGAAGGTGTCTGGAGTTGGTACTGAAAGGGAATGAAAGGGAGGGCAGCAGGATTCAGCTGGTACAGTGGAAGTAATTTGCATAAGGGCAGTTAGGAATAGGAGGTGCCCTGGGTTTAGACGGAGCCTGGAGAGTGGCCTGACGTGTTTGGTTTTCGTCCCCAGGGTTCCCACCAGACCGCATGGGCAGGTAGCTAGAAGGCCTGCAGCCTCTGCTAGTCCCCTTCAGGCAGTGCTGTGCAATGCCAGGTCAATGAGGAACAAGACCACTATTATGGCAGACTTCAGTTCCTCAATTGACCTGGCATGCATTACAGAGACTTAGTTGGGGGATGATGCTGGTCCAGTTTTGGAGACATTGGTCCCAGCCAGGTATTTGGTGGTGCACTGCCTGAGGGAGGAATGCAGTGGCAGGGGAGTGGCTATCTGTTTTAGATCCAGCTTGAACTTCTCCGTTCATACAGTGGGTTCTACCTTGTTTGAATGTGTAGCAGTGCGTGGGGGGTCCAGGTGCAGGATACTCCTAATTTACCATCCTCCGGGATGAAGGTGAGAATTCCTGCAGGAAGTAGCAGACTTCATCACTGACAGGGTGTTAAAGTCTCCCAGATGGTTAATTCTGGGTGACTTCCAATGTCTGGATAGACAATGAATCCTCGCTTTTCGGTTACAACCTCCTCCAGACTATAACATCTCTGGGCCTGTCACAGGTGGTTACCCCTGTGACCCACCAACATGGCCACACCTTGGACTTGGTATTCTCACTAGGACTTGACATCACTGACCTCATGATTGATCATGTCATTTGGTTTGATCATTGCACGGTGGAGTTCTTGTTTGGGGCCCCCCCTCATTGAGATGGTACGCTGTTGTCCTTTAAGGGGGCTGTCCCCAGAGGGACTCCTGGTGGCAGTAGACTTTTCTGGTGTGGGTACTGCATGTGTGATTGGCATGAGTGAGGCAGTGATGGCCAATAATGAGGCCATCTCCAAGGCAATTGATTCAATAGCACCAGTCCATATATGACCCAGGTCTTCTCGCTTGAGACCTCCATGGTTTGATGGGGCTCTCAAGGAGATGAAGACCAGGGGTCAGAAGTTGGAACATTGTTGACAGAGGACTCGATCCATGGAGGACATACTGGCCTTGAGAAACATTATAATGATTATCAAGAGGCAATCAACTGTAAGAAGGCAGAGTTCCTGTCCAGGGAGATTGCTGCTAGGAAGAATAGACCAGCTCAGCTCTTTCGGACTGTGGCTAGACTGATTCATCCAGTCTGTCTACAACCGAAAAGAGCTTTTTCAACCGCATTGTGTAAAGAGTTTGCTCTGTTCTTCTCAGACAGGGTGCCCTCCATTCAAACGAGTATCTCCCCAGTGGGACATGATCTGTCCTGCAGTGGTTGGCATGGTGGCCACAGAAACACTCCTATTGTCTGGGCTGAGTTTTGGCCGGTGGAGGTGGCTGAGGTCATTAAGGTGATTTTGAAGTTGCGGCCCACCTGTTGTGAACTGGAACCTGGCCCGATCCATCTCCTAGTGGGAGGGGCTGAGGCCATTGGTCCTGTGTTCATCAAGACTGTTCGATGCGTACACTCAGAGTGGTGCTTTCCCAACGCCTTGAAGGAGGTGCTGCTAAAGCCCCTTCTGAAGAAACCACCACTTGATCCTGACAGCTTGGCGAATTATAGACCTACCTCTAGCCTCCCATTTTTAGGGAAGGTTATTGAGAAAATGGTGGCTCCACAGCTCGAGGCACACCTCTCGGCCTTTGACATCTACAAGCTGATCCAGTCTGGTTTCAGAGCCAAGCATAGTGATGGCACTAGTTCGAGTGCAAAATGACCTCCTCAGGGCGAGGGATAGAGCAGAACAATCAATTCTCATTCTCCTCGATCTCTCCTCAGTATTTGACACCGTGGACCACACTGTGCTGCTGGATCGCATTAGAGTGTATGTTAGACTCACCGGGATAGCTCTTAAATGGTTTGAGTCCTATCTTTCTGACAGGAGGCAACGAGTGGTGATGGGAAATTTTTCCTCATCCTCGAAGCCCCTGTCACGTGGAGTTCCTTTAGGGGTTGATCCTTTTGGCGATGCTGTTCGCGGTGTACATGCTGCCCCTGGGGGAGCTCATTAGACAGAACAATCTGGGTTTCCACTGCTATGCAGATGACACCAAGTTGTACATGTCGTTTGCCCCTGGAACTAATGGTGTCACTGAAGTGCTAAACAAATGCCTGGCCAAGATTCAGGACTGGATGTCCTCTAACTGGCAGAGGCTGAACCCAGACATGATGGAGTTACTGGTGATTGAGGCTGGTCGCTGGCATGATGGGGATGCCTCTGGAGTGGTTACAGGTTTGGTCCTGGGGTCCACTCCATTATTGGCATCCCCAAGGTGAAAAATCTGAGCGTCATCCTCGATGACAGGTTGACACTTGAGGCCCAGGTGTCATCTGGATCCATCCTGCCTGTACCAGCTTGTTTGTATCTATGTCTTAATTTTACTGTTATACTTATGTGTTGTACTGCTATACTGTGTATTTTGGTTTGTCTTACTGTGACAAGGTACCTTTGTAAATGAGCCTATGGCTCAAAGGTTTTCCAAACTGCTGTTTAAATAAATAAATAAATCTGTTGTCAGAAGTGGTTTCTACCACTTGAGGAATGTCACCTGAATTAGATCTTTGATTCCGCCAGAAGACTTGCCATCACTGGTACATGACTTTGTGACCTCCAGGCTGGACTACTGTAATGCTGTATACTTCGGGGTCAACGGAGGGATCCTCTACAGACTGCAGCTGGTGTAGAATGTGGCAGCGAGGTTGCTGACAGGTCTTCCTAGGTCTTGTCATGTGACCTCAGTCCTGCGGGATCTGCACTGGCTGTTTGTCAGGTGGAGGATTATCTTCAAGGTGGGCTTGCTCACCTATAAGGCCCTATACAGCCTAGGCCCTGGCTACCTGTCTGATCTCCTTACTTCAGCCATTCCTGTGTGCTCCCTCCACTCAGGGCCTCCTGGTGGTTCTGAGGGCCAGACTGAAAACCTTGGGAGATCACACTCTTTTGAGGTGTCCGGCCCAGCCCTCTGGAACTCACTGCCAAAGTCCTTCAGGGAGGCCCCATCGATGGAGGCATTCAAAAGCAGCCTGAAGACCTACCTTTTTAATAAGGCATTTTTAGAGATTTAAAATCTGTTGCTGTATTTATTGTATTAGATTTACTATTGTTTTACTGTTGAATATACTGCCATGCCCTTGCTTATGTAATAGCACCCAGAGCCTCCAAGATTGGGTGCCACATACAAATAAACTCTTACTTATTTACTTACTATGAGGGGAGCAGCCATAGTTTATTAGAGAGAGTAGGAGGGAGAAAAAGAACACCTCACTGCCCTAGTTCCTACTGCTCAAAGAAAGCTTCCAGTGGAATATAAGGATCAGCTTTTGGTTGAGGAGACACTTTTCTAAGGCCACCAGCATTGTGACAGTGACAGAAAGAACTTAAGGTCCATTTGTTGTGACAATGTCCTAGTTGGACTGTGGTTTTTGTGATCATACTGTGGCTGTGGTACTGTACAGAGGGAAGGAAAAGCCACAAATAGCAGAAGCCTCTTGAAATTACATCTTCACATAAATTACAGGCCAATCTGAATAATATATCAAAATGGGCTAATCTAAATAACTTAACCTTTAATATTTCTAAATGCAAAGTAATGCATTTTGGAAAAAATACAAGATGTTTTGAGTATTTTATAAATAATGTACTTTTAAGTGAGGTTACCTCGGAAAAAGATTTGGGAGTCCATATTATAAATAATTTAAAATTCTCTGAACATATAAATAAAACAGTTAAAAAAAGCCGACGACTACTTAATTGTAATTTTAAGAATATTAAAAGCAGGGAGCAAGAGGTATTAATACCAATATATAGCAGTATAGTCAGGTCTAATTTTGATTACTACCCATCCTTCGGTGCTCCAACATTAGTGAAGGACAGGAAATCTATAGAAAAAGTTCAGAGGAGATTTACATGAAATATAAAGAATTTAAATACCTTTTCATATGAGGACAGATTAAAAAAATTTAATCTTTACTCCCTAGACTATCGCTCAATAAGAGGAGATCTATGTCTAACTTATAAAACAACCAAAGATGAGGATTATTTGAAACAATATGTTTGGATTGGCAACATTCTGTAAGCAATACTCGATCCCATAAATTAAAGTTGAAGTTAAATATAAATAAGACTGCTAAAAGAAATTTCTTCTTTACACAGAGATTAGTTCCGATATGGAATTCTCTACCACAGAAAGTAGTAACCTGCAGCAGTTTAAATATAACCTGGATCTATATATGGGGGATTCAAAATATTATTTCCACCCAAGTTAAGGGTGGCGAGGTCAAAATGGGCAAGTCCCCTGATCTTGTACTCACCTATGCACCTATGAAATCCACACCCACAAACATTTCTATTCCTCCCAGGCAGGCTGCACTATAGACTGTATAATTAACCTAGTTGTTAAACTTTATAGCAATTAATACCTTTCTCTACAAGAATCCTGGTAAGGCCAACCTCAAAAGGAAAGTCCCCTCAGCTTTTTATTCTACTTCTCTGTGCAGTTTGAAGGCATGCACAATGATTGCCTCTAGTGTACCCTCCTACTTTCATTAGGATTTAATTGGAAATGAAGGTTCTTAAGTCTCGTGAAAAGCTGCTTGACTCCATTGCAAAAGTCACGACCTGACTCATATAAGGCATCCTGGAATTTTATGATGTCTTGGTGCTAAAGCCTGCAGTGTTTACGCTGCATAAATCAGTACTGTTGGTGTTCTCTGCACTCCCTATATTCTTGTCTTATATTGGTCATGGCATTTTTCAAGACATAGTAAGTGCCCTGTTGTTTTCTGTAGTTTAAAGTGTATCTCAGAAAAATGCTTTTAGAGAATACAGGGACTTCACAAGACATGTGACAGAACTGAATGAGAGTATAACTTTTGCTGGCTTGTGCATGTATGGTATGCATCATCAACTGCCATGATGCCTTGCATGAGTACGGTCATGACCACTGGAATGGAGACAAACAGGTTTTCACACCAGTGCAAAACAGCGTGAAGCAGCCTCATTTATATTTAAATTAGGATGACATTAGTGGCATGCAAGAGAGGGAATCAGGTCATGCCTACAGACTACAGAGGCATACAGAAAATAGTCTGAGGGGTCTTTCCCTTTAAAACAGCTGCACTGTGGCTGCCTCCACCATGTCCTTACAGAGCCTCTTCCAAATATTCACTGCTCTCTGCATGAACTAGTGCTTCCTAATGTTCCTGTTTATCTCTCCCTCGTTTCAAAATGTGCCCCTAGTCCTTCTAGACTTCATTAGCTTGAATAGCCCTGAGTGTCCTACTGCATCAAAATCCTTAAGAATTCTCAAAACCATACTCATGCCCCCTTAATCTGTTTTCCAACCTGAACAAACTAAGTTTAGCCAGTCTCTTCTCACAATGTTTGCCCTCCATCCCCTTTGTTAATTTGGTGGCCCTGAGCAGCCCCTTTTTTATTTGCTCAATATCCATTTGTACTGGGGATCCACACAGGGAGTGATCCAAGTGGGGCTTAACAAGGGCCCTTGTTAAAGCCGATGTACAGTATACCTTCCCTTTACTGTCTTGAGATGCCACTGAGCAAATATCATGATGTCAAGCCCTGTGGCTTATTCAAAGCAGAAGGCATCTTGTCAACTACCTTGCTCACAGACTGGTTCAGTAGCAGTGGTGCTGCAGGAATGAAAAGCCTAATGCTGACAGGAAGAACTTTGGTCTGTTCCTAGATTCAAGTACTCCCATTTCACAGACTGGAGTAATGACATACTTCTCAGAAATTAAGTTCCCATGACTAGAACAGACAAATTCCAATTTTTTTTTACATAGTTCCTGACTAAAGATCATTTACCCATTTGCCAAAAACAGAATAACTGTCTATGCTATATATAGTGCCGTTTGTTCTTACACTGTATGTAACAGTATTATTGTGGCAATAATATGTGAAGCTGAATGTTGCTGCTATTTCATGTTGACTGAATTCCTTCTGCTGTATTGCATGCTGTGACAGACTGCTGCTTTTCTGATTACATTCCCACAACAAAAGAAGAAAGAGCCACAGCTCCTTTTATTTTTTCTTTAGGCTTCACTTGTGAATGAGTGCATCGATCTGTAGGATGATGCCCAGTCAAAAAGGGCAGTATAAGTAACAGGTATAAGGTCTGTTGTAAGTAAGGAATAAGACACAGGAGAGTGTGCATTGGACATTCCAAATGCATAGTCAGGGGCATAGTGAGGCATGGGACCGCAGGCCAGGTGCCTTCAGCAGAACTTACCAATGGTTGCACTCAGCAGAAAGAAAAGATCAACACATAGTACATCCAAAATCCAGCATTTATTACAGCACAGTAAGCGAACTGGCACTAGACCCCAGTGCTTCACCTCATATGCGTGAGGCTTCATCAGGGGTGTGGCTACACAGCAGTAGTTGCTTTCTTTTTAAGTTTATTTCCTTAATGGCACAGTTATCCTAAAAGCAACAATTTCTGTGATAGCAAATAGGTTACGCATCCAATTTAAAAATACAAGCTCCAAAAAAATACAAATACATGTGAAATGAAATAAACCCAATAATTTCTCCCCCAAATCATTATATATATATATATATATATATATATATATATATATAAAACAACCAGTGCTAGGAGTTTCTAATAAGAAAAGTTTCAGAGCAGCTACTAGATGAAATAATAGAAAAGAAGGAAAGAAGAAGGGGGGGTGGAAAAGGAAGCCACAACAGTATCATTACCTGATAGAGTAAATCTAATCATAATAGTTGATACAATCATTGTGGCTTAAGAAAAGGGAGGGGTAAACTAACAAAGTGGAAAAAAGGGGATGGGAGGTATGGAAAAGACCAGAATTAGCACATCTAATAAAGTAGTCTTTGCTATAAAAATGCTCATTGATATCATTAAAATAAGTGATTATATATATACACAAAGCATAACATTGCATTTAAGCTGGTCTACAAACACCAAGGGAAAAGGAAAAAAGAATAAGAAAAAGGAGAGACAGGAAAAGTAGAATGTGAGTGGAGACCAGCCTGTGTCATTTAAAAAGGTTATTCTATTTCATGAAGGAAACATTACACAAATCCTGAAAAAAAAAAAAACATATTTATAAACAATGGTAGGATAGCAATAGCATCATTCAGGTAACATGGAATCAGTGCTTTTAAAGTGTAAATCCTTTTTGATTCTTTCTGTAAAAGTAATAACTTCCTACTTCCTCCCCTAGGGTTCCTTGGAACATGTTCAATGCCCATAAATTTATTTAAAACCACCAATGTCACTGTTATGATATTCTGTAAAGTGTGTTCCTAATGGTGTAGCTGGAGTAGTTTTCAAGACAGAGCTAACATTTTCTTGAATTTGCTTCTTAAGAGCCCTAATGGTCTGACCAACATAAATGTTTGGACAAGGACAAACTAAAACATAAGCATTGGAGTGTGGCAATTAATAAATTATCTAATGTCTATTTTTCTGATGGCTGAGGGATGTTGAGAAACTTTATCCTGAATACAAAAATTACAGATGTTACAACAGCCATATTTATAGCAATCCACAGGTTTAGGGGGAAGCCAATTTGGTTTATTCTCAACCTCAAGTTTTTTATACAGACTGTGTGTCACCATATCACCAATATTATTTCCATGTTTGTGTGAAATTCTTAGGTTTTTTTTCCTACTGCTTGTTTCAAAGAAGGGTCACCATCAAGATCATACCAGTGTCTATGTATAATCACTGAAATATGTTGTGTTTGATATGATTATATTCAGTAACCATAGTTATTGGACTCTCCTTAGATTCCATTTTGTGCTTTGGAACCAATAGAGTCTGTCTGGGCATAGATCTAGCTTTTGCCATAGCTTCATCAAGAAGTTGCACAGACTATCCCCTTTACAAAAATATTTTCTTCAAATCATCTGCATAAAAATCAAATGTTTCCAGACTAGAACAATTCCATCTAAGATGAATGAATTGTCCAAGGGGGTTCCTTTCATTAAGTGTTGTGGATGTGCATGGCGCATGTAGGAGTGTGGTACCAGAAATGGATTTTCTAAAGACTTCTGATTTGATGAATTCCCCCTCAATAGAGGAAAAACAAATATCTAGAAATGTAATTCTATTCAGATGATAATCATATGTAAATTCCAATCCTACTTTATTTCCATTCAGAAAACTGACAAACGCTGTGGCTGATTGAACATCTCCCTCTCATACAATTAATATGTCATCAGCAAACCTGCCCCAGCATTTAATGTGGGGCAGGTAAGGATTCCTGTCATGGCTGAACATGACAGCCTCCTCCCACCAAGCCAAAAACAGGTTTGTGTAGGAAGGTGCCAACATGGGCCCCATGGCAGTGTCACATACTTGCAAATAGAATTTGTGGTCAAAGATACAGTAATTGCTAGTTAGGATCCACAGCCTGCAGAATAAATTCTTTGGGAAAGTTGGCTGCTTTTGGGTTGTTGGTAGATGATGTTCTAGGGCCAACAGACCCAAATCATGGTGGATACTAGTATACAGGCTTACAATATCAACAGAAAGTCACATGTATTTAGAGGACCAGACCAACCCCTCAAGCTTAGTCAAAATGTCCATGGAGTCCCTGACATATGACGGCTACAAAATAACCAGTTGATTTAAAAAATAGTCTACAAACAAACATAGACATCTTCTCAGTCAGATACCCCAGCCCAGAACTAATAAGTCTGCCTGAGGGGTTGGTCTGGTCCTTATGTACTTCCAACACAATGCAAATGGCAGGAATCCATGGGGATTCTACCTGCATTAATTCATATTCATTTTTCAAAATGTGCCCCACTACAAAATTTTCTTCTAAGCAAATGTCAATTCTAGTTTTCAACTTAGAGGTAGGGTCCTCTGGAAATCTTTTTAGCTATGTCTGTCTTCCAACTGATGAAAAATCTCTGCTTCATATTGATCTGTAATGACACTTTTACCACCTTTATCCACAGCTTTAATTTCCAAATGTTTCAAGTCATAATGACCATACCATCAAAGAAACATGAGAAGTGAGCAAAGTCAGGCACTCCAGGAACTACAAAATATGACACATCTGGAAATCAAAGTTGCGGATGGAAGAAAATTTTGTAGCGGGACATATTTCAAAAAATGAATATGAATTAATGCAGGTAGAATCCCCATGGATTCCTACCATTTACGTTTTGCCGAAAGTACATAAGGACCAGACCAATCCCTCAGGCAGACTTATAACTTCTGGGCAGGGGTCTCTGACAGAGAAAATGTATATGTTTGTAGATTACTTTTTAAAACAACTGGTTATTTTGTAGCCGTCATATGTCAGGGACTCCATGGACATTTTGTCTAAGCTTGAGGGGTTGGTCGGGTCCTCTAAATACATATGGCTTTCTGTTGATATTGTAAGCCTGTATATTAGTATCCACCATGATTTGGGTCTGTTGGCCCTAGAACATCATCTACCAACAACCCAAAAGCAGCCAACTTTCCTAAAGAATTTATTCTGCAGGCTGTGGAAATCATCTGCACTAGCAATTACTTTATCTTTGATCACAGGTTCTATTTGCAAGTACAGTATGTGGCACTGCCATGGGGACTATGATGGCGCCCTCCTATGCGAATATGTTTTTGGCTAGGTAGGAGGGTGCAGTCATGTTCAGCCATGATAAGAATCCTTACCTGTCCCAGATTAAATACTGGGGCAGGTTTAGTGATGACATAATAATTGTATGGGAGGGAGATGTTCAATCAGCCACAGCGTTTGTCAGTTTTCTGAATGGAAATGATGCAGGATTGGAATTTACATAAGATTATCATCTGAGTAGAATTATATTTATAGATATTTGTTTTTCTTCTAATGAAGGTGAAGTCATCAAATCAGAAGTCTTTAGAAAATCCATCTCTGGTAACACACTCCTACATGCTTCCAGTACACATCCACAACAATTAACTAAAGGAATCCCCCTTGGACAGTTCATTCATCTTAGATGGAATTTGTTCTAGTCTGGAAACATCTGATTTTCATGCCGATGATTTAAAGAAAATATTTTTGGAGCGGGGATACTCTGTGCAGCTTCTTGATAAAGCTATTGCAAAAGCAAGATCTGTGCCCAAACAGACCCTATGGGTTCCGAAGCCCAAAATGGAATCTAAGGAGAGCCAGTAACCATGGTTACTGAATATAATTGTATCACACAACAGATTTCAGGGATTACACATAGAAATTGGTACGTGCTTGATGGTGGCCCTTCCTTGAAGCAAGCAGTAGGAAATAAAGCAAGAATTTCAAACAGACGTGGGAGTAATATTGGTGATATGGTGACATAGTCTGCATAAAAACTTGGGTTGAGAACAGACCAACTTGTCTTCTCCCAAAACCTGTTGGTTACTATAAATGTGGCCATTGTAACGTGTTATTTTTGTATTCAGGAGATGCTTTTCAACATCCCTCAGCCATCAGAAAAGTAGACATTGGACAATTCATTAACTGCCACACTCCCTTTGTTGCCTATATTTTAGTTTGTCCATATCCTAAAATTTATGTTAATCAGACCATTACGGCTCTTAAGGAACAAATTCAGTAAGAGTTCACTCAGACTTAACAGCTACTCCAGATACATCGCTAGGAACACGCTTTGCAGAATTATCATAACAGCGACACTAGTGGTTTTAAATTTATGGGCATTGAACATGTTCCAAGGAACCCTAGGGGAGGAAATAGGAAGTTATTACTTTTACAGAAAGAATTAAAAAGGATTTGCACTTTAAAAGCACTGATTCCATGTCACCTGAATGATACTACTGATATCCTACTATTTTTATAAATATAGTTTTTGTTTTCAGGATCCATGTAACATTTCTTTCATGAAATGAAATAATCTTTTGAAATGACAGACTGTTCTCCATTCTCATTCTACTCTTTCTTTCTCTCTTATTCTTTTTCCCCCTTTTTCCTTGGTGTTTTGAAACCAGCTTTTTTTTAAATTTGCAATACTTTTCCTCCTTGAGGACCAGTTTAAAAGCAACTTTATGTTCAGTATATATGTAATCACTTATTTTAATGTGATCAGCGAGCGTTTTTTTATAGCAAACGCTACTTTATTTGAAGTGTTACTGCTGGTCTTTTCCCTACCTGTTCCTCTCCCTTTGTTCTCTTTTTTAGTTTACCCCCTTTTTTAGCCACAATGATTGTATCAAATAATATGATGATTAGATATATTATATTAAGTAATGCTCCTGTTGTGGCTGCCCTTTGTCCCCTCCTTTCCTTTCCACCCTATTCTTTCTTTTTTTCTTTTCTGTTTTTTTTTCAGCTAGTAGCTGGTCTGAAACTTTTCTTATTACAAGCTTCTAGCACTGGTTGTCATATATAAAGATTTGGGGAGAAATTATTGGGTGTATTTAATTTCCCATGTATCTGTATTTTCTGGAGCTTGTATTTTTAAATTGGATGTTTAACTGATGTGCTATCACAGGAATTGTTGCTTTTAGGGTAACTATGCCTTTAAGGAGATTAACTTAAAGAGCAGTGGACACCTTCAGGAAAACTTTAACAAAACGTAACATTTAGACATAGTTCAGCTTGTATTTCACATTAGTTTTGTATTATTACTGAGGTAATTTGCATGAAAACAGGATCTTTGTTCTTGAAGAGTTCATCTATCCCTGTTGCTTTCTCCTTGCCTGAGGTCACACTGCCCTACTTGTGACATCACAATTACTCCCATGGCAACAGATTATGATGTCACAACAGATGGTTATGACTTGAAGCAGGCAGTAAGCTACAGAGGCAGATAAACTCTAAGGGAAATCTAAGGGATAAAATCACATACTCATGCAAATTTACTCAGTAATAAATAATGAGGAAGAGAAATATACAGAATACACATGGACTGCAAGCTAAATTGTACCTAATTATTATGTTTTTCAAAGTTTTCTTTGAGGCGTCAGTAGCTGTTTAGAAAGAAAGCAACTGCCATTGTGTGGTCACACCCCTTGATGAAGCCTCATGCATATGAGGTGAAATACTGGGGTCTCGTGCTGTGCTGTAATAAATGCTGGATTTTGGAATTACTGTTGACCTTTTTGTTCTACTGTGTGCAACCGTTGCTAAGTTCTCCGGTCAGTTTATGGTGATGCACCCCTTCCGCTCCAGAAGTGTGTGTGGTGTTAGTGCTTCGAGAACCTTCAGCCCCTGGCCATGCATTAGAAATGTCTAATGCATACAACTGGAGTTTTTTATTGCACTTTTAAAATGGGTCATGTATTTAACATCCTTGAAAACATTAAAACTACATTTAAACATTAAAATAATATACTCATTCACTTATTTTTACATAAAGTAGTTCTTCTGCCTACAGGAGCTTGATGGCTTTTTGAGTTGAACTTAGGACATTGGTCTAAGTGGGGTTTCCATAGTTGTAGTCTTTATGTTACTCTGGGCCTGTAGTTCTGCACCTCCCCGAGACACAGACAACTGTTTTATTAATCAGTTCATAATAAATAATTGTACTGCTTAAAAAATACTTTTTCATATTTTTTTCTTTTGCATCAACAGTGCTGTGCAGGAGAACATTGTAGCATAAGACAGGAGGAAAGAACAGTTACATAAGAACTCACCTTAACAGTAGATCTTCGAGGGGATCTCAGTCATCAGGTTACAGCATTGGAACTTCACCATTGGTGAAGCAGGATCCACACAGAAGATTTTCAGCAGTACAACCCACGCCCATGTCAAGTGATGACATCACCAACCTTATAAAGGCATGAGCAGCACTGCTCCCTCCTCAGTTCTTTCCCCCGGAGGCAAAGGGAGCATAGCTCTAGCCATGGGGAACCGAGGCGAGAGACAGAGAGGTGCCCAGGCCTATAAGAAAGGCTGGATACACCAGATAGCCAGTTCCAGAAAGGAGCCCCCCCAAAAAGGGGAGATACTGGGAGAGAAGTCAGACCTGATGACTGAGATCCCCTTAAAGATATTATGCTAAGTTCTTATGTAACTGTTCTACCTTCTTCAGGGGTATCTCAGTCATCAGGTCACACTGTATGAACGAGTCCCAAGCAGTTACAGGTGCAAAGACACAGTCTGGGAGGAAGGCCAATCTTAAGCTTAAGACAGGAGGCCCTGCAGCACAGCCCTGCCAAATCCTGAATGGGCTCTAGAGGCAATGTCCAGAGTGTAGTGCTTGGTAAAAGTGTAGACAGTACTTCAGGTGGCTGCTGCACAAATGTCAGCAGCTAAGACCCCTCGGAAACAAGCAACAGAGGTAGCCATGCCTCTTGTGGAATAAGCTTTGACAATTCCAGGCAATTCTTTGCCGTACTTTCTGTAGCAGAACACAATGCGGTTAGCCAACCATTTGGACAAACATTGTCTGGAAATCTAAATACCCTCTCTACCTGTGGCAAAAGAAACAAACAAACTGCTTTGACTTTCTACAGTCCTTGGTTTGGAGCAGATAATATTTCAAAGTTCTGTGCACATCTAACGTATGGAGCAGTACTTCCTTTGGACTGGCACACTCTAGGAAGTAAACAGGAAGGTGGCTAGATTGGTTCAATGTAAACTCAGATACCACCTTGGGAAGAAACTTATAATTCATGTGCAAAGACATCCTGTCTTTGTGAAAAATCAAATAAGGATTCTGGCCCCAGAGGGCCTGAAGCTTTGAGATTCTTCAAGCAGAAGTAATAGCAAATAAAAATAACCCTTCCAGGAAAGGAAGCATAGCTTGCAAATTGTTGTTGGCTCAAAGGGAGACAGGGTCAACTTCTCCAGCTGGGACAGGGGAACGGATTGGAGGTTTCAGTTGCAAGATGCCCCTCAAAAAGGTATGGGAAACATCCAACTGAGCTATGGTACTGTCACCCATGGGCTCATGAAAGGCTGAAATAGCCAAAAGGTGCACCTTGCAGAAGGAGTACTGGAGACCTGAGTCAGACAGAGAGATTGGGTAGTCCAGAATCTGGTTCACTGAACAGGTGAAAGGGTCCAGAATATGTTTGGCAGCCCATATGGCAAACCACTTCCACTTCATGGTATAAGTGGCTCAGGTGGAAGGCTTCCAGGTGGTCACTAGGACGTCTGCCACTCTATCAGAGACCTCAAATTTGGTGATGGCTACATCCTCGGGAGCCAGGCATGCAGATGAAGGGACCTGAGTGTGAGATGGAACAGGGTCCTCTGATCCTGGGTCAGTAGATTCCTGCAGCGGGGAGAGGGACCAGAGGTTCCTCTGCCAGCTGCTGTAGAAGAGGAAGCCATATCTGGTGAGGCCAGAATGGGGCTACCAGTATCATGCTGGCCCCTTCCATCTGCAGCTGCATAAAGAAACTTCCCACTCCAGGGGAGGGACAATGCGTCTCACCATAAAACTCCAGGCCCTGGATCTAGTGAGATGAAATTGGGCAGTTTTGCCTTGAGTGGAGATGCAGAAAGGTCCAACTCTAGATGGCACCATCTGTCAAATAGATCTTCTGTGATGGATGAGAGAAACTCCCACTCATGCATGCTGGAATGAGTCTGGCTGAGCCTGTCAGCCAGAGTGTTTAGCACTCCTGGGATGTGGACTGCCAAGAGAGTCAGGCTGTGGTCCAATGCCCAATACCACACTTCTCATGGCCTTCCTGTATAGGAGGTATGACTATGTTCCCCCTGCTTGTTGATGTAGTACACTACACTGAGGTTGTCTGATTGAATCAGCAACTGGCTCGGAAGAAGGTGGCTCTGAAAAGCCTGCATGGCATACAGAACCACCCGCATCTCCAGGACATTGATATGCAGGGAGGTTTTGATCTGGGACCAAGAGCCCTGAGCTTGAAAAAGACCCAGATGAGTCCCCCAGCCCAAACAGGAGGCATCTGTGGTGAGGATTTGATGTGGAGAGGTCTGGAATGGAAATCCTTGCAGTAGGTTCAGGGGATCCATCCACTACTGAAGCACTTTGTGGACTGGGGAAGAGACCAGCACTAACTGGTCTAAATTGTCAGTTCACTGGTCCCACTGTACCCAGAGAGTGCACCGGACAGTGTGTATGTGGAGCCTGTCCAGTGGAACAGTGGGGATTACAGCCACCATCAGACACAACAGTCTCAGGTACACCCTGGCTGGGATGTAACGGCTCTGGGCCACCTCCTGAGCCTAAGCAATAAAGCACTCCACCCTGGCTTGAGGCAGAAAGGCCTTCCACTGCACTGAGTCTAGAACTGCTCTGATGTATTACAGCCTCTGGGATGGAACCAGGACTGACTTGAGCAGGCCGACAGTAATGACCAGGGAGAGAAACAGCTGGAGAGTCCTCTCTAAGGTCCCCAGGCCAGGTCTCTGGAAGAGGCATTTAGGAGCCAATCATCCAGATAATGGAAAATGTACAATCCCTCCCTTCTGAGGGCTGCAGCTACTGCTGCTAAGCACTTGGTAAAGACCCACAGCACAGAGGACAAGCCAAAAGGCAACACCTTGAACTGGTAATGCTCTCCCTGAAAAAGAAATTGGAGGAATCTCCTGTGAGGAGGAAATACCAAGATGTGCAGGTAATGCATGGAATGTCCAGAGAACACAGCCCGTCACCTTTCTTAAGAAAGGGCATCAGATCTGGCAAAGTTACCATTCAAGACTTTTAGTACTGGACATACAGATTGAGGTCCTTTAAGTATAGATGGGCCTCAGATCTCCAGTCTTTTTGGGAACCAGGAAACACCTAGAATAAAACCCTTGTTTCTCTGGTGACCGGGCACTGGCTCTATGGCCTGTTTGTGCAGAAGGGACTGTCCTCCTCCCAGAGAACCGACAGATCAGCTGGGGGTAGTTGGAGGGCAGAGGGAGAGTCTCTGGGGTTGCTTGGTGAGCTCCAGAGTGTGACCCCTTCTATGTTTTGTAGAATCCAGGCATCTGATGTAATGGTTCTCCACTGATTGAGATGGAGGGAGAACTGAATTCGACCACCACCTCTTAGTCAGGGACTGGAAGAGGGTGGTCTGGCAAACAGTTAAACAGAGGCAGATCCAGCCACTGGGGGCTGGTCCATCACCTCTGGGATGCTTGGCCATGGCTCCAGCAGTGGAGGGGGCGGGGGGCGGGGCTCTGTGTTTGCTTTGAGGCCAAGAGGCTGCTCCTGGCCTACTGGATGCCTTACGAAAGGAAAGGCACTGTCTGCTCTTAGGTTGTGTGTGGTAGCATGAGTGGATAGATTTGAGAGCCCTGCCAGATGCCTGCAGGTCATAAATGATGTCCAGGACATCTGGGCCAGAAGCTTAGAGCCACCGAAGGGGCATTAGGCACCTTCTGTGGAACATCAGTAGCCAGAGATCCTTAGTCAGGAGTGCCTATGGAGGCAAATGCTAGTGGCAGCAGCAGCTCTGGCAATAGTGTCTGAAATATCACAGAGGGCCCACAGTAGGTGGTTGCTAACATTTTCAGTGGCCTGCAAGCATTTGACAATCTCCTGCTTCTGTGTACCTTCTGGAAAGGCTTGGGCAGTGGCTTTGCCTCTTTCAGTTGGTATTCTGGTACTTTTCCATATGGACAGGTAATTGGCAATCCTCATCCCAAGGGTGGAGGAAGCATAAACCCTCTTACCCCAAAGGTCAATCCTGCATGACTCCTTGTCAGGGGGGACAGAGCTAAGGTGCTTGGGTGCCTTAGACCTGTCATGAGCTGCCTTTATGACCACTGAACCAGTTTCAAGCTGGGCAGCATAATGTGGAAATCTCTGAGGGGCGTAATAAAGTTTATCTGCCCTATGGGGCATCGCTGGCACCATGTCAAGCCTGTGTCAGGCTGCAGTAGTGGCATTCCTCACAGCAGGTAAAACAGGAGGAATGATTTTGGGAGGAGACTCTGAGATCTCCAGGAAATCCACTAAATCCTTCCTGGTGACATCCTCTTCCTCCTCAGTGTGAAACACAATGGCTGAGGACAGCTGCTTCATAATATTGAAGAAGGTAGGGTCCTCCGGAGGAGACCTAGGGGTGTGCTTGACAGGGCCCTTGCTTACTGAGGAAGCAGTGGACCTGTCAGAAGAGAGGGGGTCTTCCTCCTCTTCTTCTATATCAGGAAGAATAAGATCAGGGTGGTATTCCTCCTCCTCGACCTCTTCCAGATCCAGGTCTGATGTGTGAGGCACCGACGATGGCCCATGTGGGCAGCCTGTGGCCGTCTAGGAGGAGTCAACAATGAAGCTGCCGTCGACGTTGCTGGCGATGAAGGCCTAAAAGCACTAAGCTGGTGAACAATCACCGAGGTAAATTTAGTCAAAATCTCACTGAGGTCGATGACTGCATCAAAGGAGGGGGATAGACAGTGCAGGGGAGTGACATCCCACCAGAGGGGCCCTGAGGACCTGAAGAGCCTGTTGACTGAGGGCCTGGGGCAGGATCAGGCCTCATCGGGAGAGCCATCAATGACAAGCCCATCACTGATGAGGAAGAGGCGATGACCTGGAGGCTAATGACTGTCCACCCTATCAGGGGGAGGCACTGTCGTTATGGGTCTGGTGGGCAAAGAGACCTGGACAGTAGACTTATGCCTTGGCGCAGCCACAGCCAATGAAAAAACCCCAAAGGAAGAGGGGCCATCAGGGAGCGGTCCCGATCTCAATCCTTCTTGTGACTTTTCCCTGAGGACTTGTCTCATGTCTTAGAGGCCTGGGAGCTCAATGACCCTGCCAGCGACTGTGAGGCTGGGACCTCAGAGGACCCCTGCTCTGAACTGGCTACTTGTTATTATTAGGAAATTTTTAAGAGCCTTTTTGTGTCATCTGAGGGTTGTTTGATTAAACTTCTGGCAGAGCTGACAGTCAAAGACTTCGTGGTCAGACCCAAGACAGCAGACACGGAGAGAGTATTCATCTGTGTTGGCAATATTCTTTCCACAGTGGCAGCAACAGAAGAGAGAAGTCAAAGGATTAACTCTTGACATAAACAAAAGAAAGGGATCTCTTTGAAAAAAGAGATTTTAAAGTAATATAATGAAAAAAAATTGCAGGTGAATAAAAGTGCGAAACTGTGTCAGAGCTTCTGTGGAGACCTGTGCGAGCAAGTTATGGTGGGAAAGAACTGGGCGTGGGGTGCAGTGGGGCTGCTCATGCCTTTATAGGGTTGGTGACATCATCACAGGACACCGCCGTGGGCGGATCCAGCTGTACTGATAAAACTCTTCCGTGTGGATCCTGCTTCACTGACAGTGAAGTTCCTATGGTGTACCTTGATGACTGAGATACCCCCGAAGAAGATCTGTAATTGAGTGACAGTTAGAAGAAGCAGACTGCAGAGCTTTGTAGTGTGAGGTGGGAGTACATGCAGTTGTGTGAGACAGATAACACAGGCTGCGGTTGTTAACTGGGATAGTTACTGTGAAAGAATTTACAGTAAAACTGCCACGCAATTGTACAGGTGGGTGCTGTTTGTAAGGACTGAAAAGTATATGAATGAGTGAGCAGCAGCGGTGGGGGAGTGGAAGGGGTGGAGATCAGGCATACCTTTTTTTTTACCTGTTGAGACTGTGAGACAAAATGACATATGACATGTGAGACAAAATTTAGTGAATACAGATAAGTGTGGTTCACTGTGTGTGTGACTATTCAGCTGTTCCTGGGGTTGTTCACATCTGAGAAAAAAAAGGCTGCCTTTGAGATTCGGAGAAAACTTGAAAGTTCTACCATGTGCTGTTTGATCTTCTGTTTCTACTGTGTCCAGGTTGTCAGCTCATATTTTTACCTGTGCATTATACAGATCTAATGCACAGGTAACAGTCAATCAGCTTGCATGAATTTCACCACCCACTTTATAAGTCCTCATTTTCATTTTCCCCTATCAGGTGGGGGCATAAAGAGCCCTGATGGAGAATGGTAGGCACAGTCTTAAGAAGTGTTTGTTTTTGAAAGTATGGAGATGGTGGTGCATGAAGTTGGAGCCATAAATAAATAGCTACTGTAGTTGACTGCAACAAAAAAAAAAAAACAATTATTCCAAGTGCAGAAAATACCAGAGGTATCCAACAAGTTTAAATGCAAAAAAAAGATCTGATAACTAGGTGGCACTGTCTGATGGTGAGACATGGCGTATGAGGCCCTTTTTTGTATGTAAAATGTTTCCTTGGATCAGTATGTGCACATTCAATGATCTAAGTGCGAGAGCGTGGTGCTGCAGAGAAATCCATGCTGACTAGAAGCTTTTGTACAATTGTTTTTTCAATTGTCAAATAGGAGATACTACTTTCAACTTTGCTTTCTGGATCAGTCCTTCACAAACATGGTAACTCACATCAGCAGCCAAAGGCCTTCAGCAAAATGAGGAAAAAATACCCTCTCATTCCTCTCATAAAACGTCACTGTATTCTAACAAAATCAATATTCCTCAAACTTTGCACAAGGCAGAGCATTCTAAAAATTAACAATGTGAACAACTTTACACTGTGATGTGGAAGAATGCTTTTATCCATACAGTGCAATTTACATTAAGCTTACGGTGCAGCCAGTTAACATTTGAGCTTTTAAGGCTCTCACAGGAAATCTCAGTCACTGATATCTGGTTGTTAGCTGGTTTCACCTGAGCTCTGAACAAGTTGCCTAAAAGTTTCTTATAAACCACTCTCTACAGTTGAAGGGGAAAAGAAACAACTAGTTGTCAAACTCATTGCTGTCTCATACAAAGACTGGGTTGCAAACCGACTGCACAGTGAGTTTAATATGTACTGTTCTATACACTGTGACAACATATGAAGATCCACAGTTGAGGCTGATTGCTTTTTCTCCCAGTTAGGCACTTGTGATACTGGTATCAGCAAGCTGCAGCAGAAGCACTGGATTGCCGGAACTTGTTTTCTATTGCTGGATTAATTATCTGTCTGCTACTGTATTTTACACACCACAATTATCACAATCTGTATTAGAAACCATAGGCAATCTTAAATACTCATCATAGCTAATACTGGTTCAGTATACTGGTGGAGTCTGCACAAATAGTTCATTGCAAAAGACAACACTGTAGCTTTACACATGATGATTTAAGACACTGTACAGCAATATAAAATTCAGTTATTTAAAGCACTGTACTGTAGAAAATGTTGACATGCTGTAACCTGTCAAAAACTCGAGAAGGCTGTCTTGTTTTCAGGAACAACTTAAATTGGCCAAGTGTCTATTGTTTTAGATTCTAATACGTGGATATTAAAGAATGTAGTCATACTGAAAGGTGATGTATGGTATATGTGGGTCACCCGACTGAATGTAGTATCTGTCGCTTGCTTTTGGCTTTAACAGTTTCTAAGTTATATTAGTCATGTTTCATTTGCTGTGTTGCTATTGTTTTTTTAATATACATTTATTGTTTTACCTGATCAAGGTCTCGTTAGGAAACATATCACACATGGGATCAGGTTTGCCATGTTCAAATTCCATTTGTAAATCTGTAGGTGGCATTTAGTTACAAATGCATATCTACTTCATTATTATTCAACCAGTAACCCTGCTGCTACCAAACATTTGATGCTGATGCTTAAGCTTCTGTTGCCCACTTGAAACATCTACATCCCTGAGTACAGCCTGATCTATGTATAAATGTACTGACTGTGCTATCAAATAACCAAGGTATAAATCAGCCCTATAGAGTATAGAATGGAGTGCTATACTGCCCAACACTGTGCTGGATTTTACTATTCCAGTAAAGTCTTCTTACAATTGCACTCTTAACGTTATAGTAGTTTTACTTAAGTTGATGCTTTCATATACATTAAAACACACTGGATCTAAACTGATATTCAACACTGTGTATCAGCTGTATGTTTCAAGCGGTGACATGGTGAGAACCAATCAGATGTCAGAATGCCTTCTTCTAGCCATACCCACACAGGCACAGGCGAGATCAGTGGGTAGGTGACGACTGAATTCTGGGAGACTTGAGTCCTTCAGGTTCTTTCCGTCAGCAGCTTTACCTTGAACAGGAATATACAGAATAATGTTTGGTACTTCAAGAAACAACAAAATATACAACTGCCTTCCTCCTTCCCTTCTGACTGTCAACACCTTGACTGCATTGATCCAACTGCTAGATGGGTGAGTCAAGTATCTGCCCACATAGCTGAGAGTAGTGTCACTTATTTTTCAGTTATACAATCACATGGGTGCAGTGTGTATATATTGTGGAACACATGCAAACAATGGAGAGAAAGACATAAATGCCTCAGTTGGGACTTGAACCCAGGCCACCTGGCATACCATTCTGATTGCGCTACAAGCTGTGCCACCGAGGCAACTGGAAACTGGGCTGTCCCCAAGAACATTACTCTTTCTCCAAATGCACAACCCGGTGGCTGCACAGATAATTACATTTATACAATCACATGGGTGTGGTGTGCGTACATTGTGGAACACATACAAACAATGGAGAGAAAGAAGTAAGTGCCTCAGCTGAGACTTGAACCCAGACCACCTGGAATATTGTTCTGATTTTGCTACAAGCTGCGCCATTGAGGCAACTGGAAACTGGGCTGTCCCTGAGCACATTACTCTTTCTCCAAACGTACAACCTGATGGCTGCACAGATAATTACATTTAAACAATCACATGGGTGCAGTGTGCATATATCGTGGAACACACAAACAATGCAGAGAAAGAAGTAAGTGCCTCAGCTGGGACTTGAACACGGGCCGCTCGGAATACCATTCCAATTATGCTACCAGCAGAACCACTGAAGCAACTGGAAACTGGGCTGTCCCTGAGCACATTACTCTCTCCAAATGCACAACCCGGTGGCTAGACAGATAATGACATTTCTACAATCACATGGGTGTGGTGCCTCAGCTGAGGCACTTACTTCTTTCTCTCCATTGTTTGGATGTGTTCCACTTCTTTTTCAGCCAGACTACCATGCTCATACTGCAACTCTCTTTTCCACCCTTGCTCATATGTATCAGTTTCTCTTCCTAGCAGGCTGCATAATGTCCAGGTTGCATGTAGAGTATAACTAAGATAGTGCAGGTTAATTATAAAGGAACAGTCACCACCAAGTGCCCCCACACTCAAGAGAGGGGCTGGCCCCAATGTGCTCTTTGTGTGCAAAAACATTTTGGTTTACTTACTGTTAACTGTAGTATAGTAGATTGTGTCAGACTAATATTGCATAGGGGTAGACTGGCATCTTCTGTTACTGCAAATCCCAGAATCCCCTGCAGATGACATCAGAGCAGTAGGCAGCAGTGTATGTAGCTCATGGAGAAAAGCAGTCCCAGAAAACATCTGACTGCGGATTATAAAAGATATAGCATGCACTGCAGGCTAGTGAATCTCTGAATGCTGCCTACTGCTCTGGTGTGAATTGCAGGGGATTCTGGGATCTGTAGTAAAAGAAGATGTCAGCCTACAACTAAGCAAAATATCGGTCTGATACAATCTATTTGATTTCAGAAGGAATGGAGGTCTCTTAGTATTCACCTCAGGGCTCTGCTGTGAAGTCACCCAGCTACCAATGTTGAGGTAGACCACCCATCAGCTGAGTCCCTACTCTAAAGTGCAACTGCCTCAAATGGCTTACCTTTACAGGGTGCATCAGCCCAAAATTGGCTTAATTAAGGTGTGGGCGCAGCCAATGTGCAGGCAGCTGATGGGGAGCTAGTAAAATGTCAGCTTACAACTAAGCAAAATCAGTCTGATGCAATCTGCTATACTACAGTGAACAGTGAGTAAAAGTGCACCTTGGGACCAGCCCGGCACTTGAGTGTGGGGCATTTTGTGCGGACTGGTTCCTTTCAATACTGCACTGTAAATGTTTGTTAGATTACTTCCTGAATTTACCATGGGTAATGGGGATTTAATCCATACTTGGTACTAAATACTAAGTTTGTTACACTGTTCCATATATTCATATTTAGGAATTAAAAAGTCGCTATTCTTCCCAAAGAGGTCAGGGCTAGTCCTATGACACCCTCATCCCCATACAATTGAATTATATAGAAAACATCCTTCTGGTGCCATGCCAGCTCTACATAATTCATCTACTAAGCTCTACTGGCCCTGGTGCAGCTACCCATAGCAACAAAGGGTCATATAATTTAAGTAGTTCCCCAATCCATGATGGAGAGGGGCCAAAAGGAGGTGGAATCCTCAGTAGTCAGAGGTCTCCCCATACCAAAAAATTGTATGAAATCCCTTCTCAAGTTCTGGCAGTCTACTAGCTAAGAGTAGCATCTTTTACTAAGCTCCCAAAGCCCAACTATCTCTTGGCCTCAGAGGGTCATATAATAGAAGTAGTTCCCTCCTCCTGACCCCTGATTTATTGGGGGCAACAGTAGGCTAAAACCATGCTAGTCAGCAGTCCCCCCCCCAATCCTTAAGCTGCAGCTCACACTGACTTCCTCATGGTGTGAACTGACAGGCTTGTACAGTGCATGTGCCTGGAAGGGGGAGTTGAAGGTAGTTTGGGCACATGGACTAACCAATGAAAAAATTCAAATGAAATCCTTTTATTGTCTTAAGTTTGAAGGAGGCTTATGTCATTAAGGCATATTCACAGCAGAATAAACAAATAGTACATGGGCTTCTTGTCATTAGGGTTGACAGTAGTGACTATAGCATACTGAACACTAGACATTTAACCATTCCTGGAATGAAAATTGTTTCCACGATTTTGAAATGTTTTTCAATGTAAGATGGAATATCCTAAGTTTCTGACATTTAGTGCTGTCATTGCAAAAAATATACACAATTCAGCATGTTCAATGTTAAGATAACAGAAAATGTTGAAGATCACTGAGAATGTTTCAGTCCAGACATGGCAAGTGCCTGAGAGCCCTATTCACAATTGTAAGTTATATTACTGTAACTTGTAAACCTTGTAAAGTCTGTTACTCTGATCCTTCTACAGTGTTATTTGTACTTGTTTTATTATTGCTGTTTGTTTCCGAGCTGTGATAATTGCTTGTTACATGCACTCCTGTAAATTCCTGTGCACCCCGGTCACCACTGGAAATGAACCTGTGCTTGCTAATCTGGTAACCTGTGTTTCAATAAATAAATATTAACTTGGTGCTAAGTGATCACCGTGAACAGTTAGTGCCATGGCCAGCTCTCTGACCCAAGTGAACTGTACCGATTCACAGGTATGATCCCTTCCTTCACTTTTTAAAAAAATCCTTTATTTTTCAGATTGCAAAAGTGTTTGCGATCATGTAGGCAAGAGAATTACACAGACAATGAGCTGTAGGGTCATGCTCAGAACAGTGGTGCCACTGCGTTGCAGTGCTGGTTGCAGCCTCCTGTGACCCCATTGTCTGTAGAACTTTCACAGGCAAGCAGTAAGGGGGACTGCAGTGCTGCAACCACAACAACGGGACCAGCAAGGAACCCTTGATGGGTGGGTGGGGTCTGAGAAGCTGCTACAGAAGAGTGCCCATCTCTGAGGTCTGGAGATAGTAAAGGAGGTACCACCTGACAACAAGGGCAAGATGGTGATGTAGGACTTTGGGCAGGGGACTGGGCTGGGAACAATAGGCCATGTACATTAGAAACCTAAGGGTCTGTGGGGGGGCGGATTAACAGGATTAAGAATTTCATATGATTTGTCTGACACAGTAATTGAGAAAAAGAATATTTTTAAGAACTAGTACTACTGCTTTAAGGCCACATCTACAGTTCCTTAGTGTGTGTGTGTGTGTGTGTGTTTGTTTTCATAAAATAATCTGTTTGTATTTTGACTGGAGGCTTATTAAACTTTATAAGTCTAACTGTAACTTGTTTCTGCTGATGTACCCAATTCTGCAGTTTTTGTCATGTACTGTAAAAGATAATTGTCTTCTTTCATGCTCTGGATCACTGTGTTCATGGAGTAATCTGGACTGGTGTCTTCAGTCCCCAGAGACTGTATGAATCTGTAGGGATATCGTACAAACACAGAACGTGATGGCTGAAAAATGTCTGCTGGCCCATCCCTTCTGTCCAACCCTATTACTTGTGCAATGGCCCTAGGACCGTCTTCCTTTTCCTTCCCCCTTTACACTCCCTCCTGCCCTTACCAGGCCCTTGTACCTCTCTCACCCATGTTGGAGTCCACTCACTGTCCTGACACAGACCACCTCCTCCAGCAGGCCATTCCACATGTACACCACTCTTGCTGAGAAAAAGTACTTGCAGACATCTCTCCTGAACCTGTTCCCAGCCAGCTGTATTGGATTCTCCCTCGGGTTTACATTTGTACTCATGGTGAATAATCCACAGGATTTCACCTTGTCAATACCATGGAGATATTTGTACGTGTCTATCATGTCCTCCCCTACCCCTCCTTGTTTCCAGGGTGTATATGTTAAGGTCCCTCAATCTTTCCTCATATGATTTCTCCCCCAGCCAGTGGACCATTTCTCTCCCAGCCCATGAACCATATTGGACTGCTCAATGGTAAAGCACTGTGTTACCATGCAAGCGGCAGGGGTTCTCTTTCTTATTTTATAATTTTTTGAATAAACAAGAAACAATATTTTAGATGAAAATACATGTGCTTCAGTGAATATGGGATGACTGCCTTAAAATAGGCTAAGATAAAGAATCTATCTACCAAATATTTTGAAGTATCTTACAAGAATCTATGTGCGTGCGTGTGTATATATATATTTATACAACATGTGTCTTAGTATAAAAGTACTGATAAAAAGTTGTATCTCAGGCAGGTAGTGGAGATATAACTAATATCTCCATGTTCCTATATGTCATAGTAATGTCTCCATGTTCCCATATATAATATAGATATCTCTATGTTCCCATACGTCATTCTTAACAAAATGAAAGCATTTTCCTTTCTATACCGTGCGACTCTCTGCCTAAAACTGACCCACTACTTGCACAACCTCCCCACTACACAGATTTGATATCTGTTATTATTTTTTAATAACTATTATTTCTCTTCGCCATGCCGCCACTGTCACATTCACGTTACTGAGCCATTTTCGCCCCACGATAGCGGGCGATCGGCGTGGTGTCTGTAACTGGCCAGCTGAGTACCACACGCCTACTACCGAGCTTGAGCAATGACTTGGTCCGGGCATTTACATCTTTCAGGTTAAGCCCCGATTTTAGGACAGGTGCTTATCTCGCAGCTCGAACGGGTGGTGCAGCGCGCAGTGTTGCCATAGCAACACTCGCTAACGCTTACTCTCTCATCCTGAAGCTGCAGGGTGGTCTCTTTGCTGTCCTGTCTCTAGAGTCGGAGCTTATTTTCAGAAAAGAGATTGAAAGTGTACAAATGCACACAATTTTTCAGGAGTTCACACAGAATGCAGTAGAGACTCAATGTGAGGACCCATAACAGTGCAATTTACAGACCGCCGGTCACGCTTATATGTTAGCAGAAAGTGAAAGTTCAGTAGCTGCTATTGAATATGACAGTGGTGGTATGAACGAGATAGTTTTTTAAATAATTACTTATTGTAAAATAATGGCAGGATCAACCAGATAACCTTTTTAAATACATTTTAAATGACAGAATGAAGCACACAATTTCTTTAGCATGTGCCATCTCTTATACAGGTGCACAATATGTGAAGTTATGTGTATATGGGGGAGGGGGGGGGAGTTGTCTTTCAATGGCCCAAAACATGTTGTATACACAGAACATGACATGGCCTAAGTGAAGATATCATATTTATCTTCATGAGAGGCCAACGAGATCAAGATATCATTGGCCTCTCGTGAAGACAAATATGACATCTTCACTCAGGCCATGTCATAGCCTATATATACATATATATATATATATATATATATATATATATATATATATATATATATGTATATAACCTGCCCGTAGGGCAGGTATAATTAGGGTTGCATGGCCACTTCTATGTTAAACCCCAAATTTTGCACTTTAATAACTCTACAACTGTTTGTTATATTTGACTGAAATTTGGCATGTGCATTGTTGTACCATAGATCTCTGGATCTGGAAATTGTCGTTTTGGTCGGATTTGTGGTTGCGGAGCTGTGGAGCATTAAAAAGTGTGAAAAATCCTCAACTTTTGCAAATTCCTTGCTCATCTCCACAGCCTGAACAGTTTGTCCGTCTGGCCTGAAATTGTCAAGGTATATGGGGATTGGGTTAGGGAAGTGCCTTTTGAAAGTTTGGTGAAAAAATATTAATCCATTCAAAAGTTATTAAAGTTTAAAGGTTCCCATTATATCCTATGGGGGAAAAAATATATAACCCTAACGTCGAATTTCCACATGTTTGTCGGCATGGCATCAACCTTAACTGATGCATTAAAGGAGTTTGTTGCAATGGAAAAAATTAAAAAATAAAATATATATATATATCTCACAAATTGCAGATACCCCAATAATGCAAAGCATCATGGGAAGCATATGCAAATGCCCATGAATTAATTTGGACTAGCTCAACTTTAAGCAGAACTGCATGGTGCGAAAGGCCTCACAATACAATCAGCAAAGGCTGAGAACAGTAGACACAGACACGTGTTTCGTCCTCATTTGGACTCATCAGCGTGCAATATCTGTATTTCAACCCAGGGACAGTGAGCCAGCCACCCTATAGGGGATCTTATTTGATTGGGTCATGGGCAGCCCAAAGCAGAGAGAGAAAAGAACTACAAAAGTACCCCAGAGTAAATGCAATGGGGTATGGGTTATCCCAGAGCATATTGGCCATACAGCCAAATTTTAAAGAAAACACACATTGCAGATACCTCAATAATGCAAAGCATCATGGGAAGCATATGCAATGAGGACAAAACACGTGTCTGTGTCTGCTGTTCTCAGCCTTTGCTGATTGTATTGTGAGGCCTTTTGGCACCATGGAATTCTGCTTAAAGTTGAGCCAGTCCAAATTAATTTATGGGCATTTGCATATGCTTCCCATGATGCTTTGCATTACTGGGGTATCTGCAATTTGTGTTTTCTTTAAAATTTGGCTGTATGGCCAATATCCTCAGTAACCCATACCCCACTACATTTGCTCTGGGGTTCTTTTGTAGTGTATATGTGTGTGTGTGTATATATATATATATATATATATATATATGCAATAGATAACCCACTCTGAGGTGTGCGGTCATGCTCTGATATACACACGCCTTGGTGTGCGTCAACCACCCAAGGCATGTGTATATCAGAGTGCATCAAACACCTCAGAGTGTGTTATCTATCTTATCAAATGGCAAAATTGTTTTGAAGGGGGGTAAATGTGCAGGTGTGTGTCCGTGCTCTGATATACGCATGGCCATGTGATGCTCATCATCAAATAAAAGAGCAACATTTTCCTTACCCATTATATATATATTTATTTCTCAGATATATATTAGAATACTTGGTTTGAATATTTAACAATATTATTACAATATGTCTAAACTATATTTTAGGTTAAAATCACACCTTAAGCTGTTGAACTAAATTCTGTAGTTATCAGTGCTTGCTTAAAAAAGGATTCTGTAGAACTAATAATTCAAAACAGTTGCCTTAGTTACCATTTGTTCCATCTCTCTAAAGATACTAAGATCTGAGTGTTTAAATGCCCTGGTTGCTAATGTCATGAGGTTATAACTCTCTGTTTAGCTCTGGTATTGTTATTTTTATCATGCCTACTTAGGTTGTGAATTTCTACTTTTCTGAAAGTTATATAGCTTAGGCACATGGTTTGCCAGTTTGCCCATATACTGAATCCATTCAGGAAAGGCAGGACTTAATCAGTTTTCCTGTTTGACAAAATGAGGTGTTTCAATCCCAGGGATGAGTGTAATAGCCACAACTGGAGACATTTCAGAAGATTTGGGACCAGGGAGGTGTAGGTGACCTGGGGTCAGGAGTGAGCTCAGGCTCTCTTCTCTTCTCTTCGGCAGCCTACAATCAGCAAGTACTGTTGACAGCCAGGGGAGGCTGGCAACTCATTCTGCTGCTATAGTTACCCATGGGGGATGGAGCTGTCTCCTTCATAGGGATACTGTGTAAGTTGCAATATCATGCAATGCTGGTTGGAGGACAGGGAGTAAATGGGGAACAAATACCAACTGTGACACTAGTGCTCTCGGGTCCTGCATCACAAGTGGAGTTGTGTTATGGTGTCTAAACTGGGAGGTTGCCTCTGTGGCCAATGAGGATGTATGGGGGGAGAAAAACAGAATCTGTAGTTCTAGCCCAGTGATCACATGAAGGTTATTCCCAGAGCTGGATCACTGAATATAACTAAAGTTGCATTTACATTTGTAAAATGATTTAGTTTCAGTGGGGTTTGGAAGGATTGTGATCTGTAACACCATGTTTGCCTTGCTAGAAATAATCTGCTGGCCTTTTTCCTCTATGCAAAGGAACGCAGTGGTGCATTATGGGGCTTGTCAATTCAGACCATAGCAGAATAGTGCAGTGCATTTACACTACTGCTTAAAATTTCTGAATCATTTCAGCTGCCTAATCAGACAGAGAAGCAGAGGAACCAAAACAATTTACAGGCTAAACCTAATGTACCAGTGTAAAATGGTGTCAACATCCAAACCTCCCAAAATTGTTAATCACTGTTCTGACTGCTCCAAGACCCTCCTGCATTTTTGAAAATGTTTACCATTACACTGGTGTGCTTTTCTTTTTAAACCTGTTAGGCAGCCCAACGTCCAATGTGCTACAAATATTGTATAATTTAAGGGCTTTGTCATACAGTCAGTATGCAGTGTTCAGGGGCACCACCCCTAATCAGCAGGTTCTGCCATGGTTCTAAATATTCTGATGCCTAGTTTACTTGACATCTTTTATTCTGTGGACACTCTGATCAGAGTGTGTGCTGCGCAACTGTTACCTATAATCCACAATTCTTACAATTCCACTGCAATGCTGATATCACAGTGCAATCTGTCTGCAGGGAGTGCTGCAACTGGAATTGGACAAAATCAGATTACAGAGACTTTGACAGAGTTGTGCCCCCTGACAAAGCTTTGCAGCAAAGTGCTGGGGTAGTGTTTTCCACTTGTTTTGGAATGTGTGTTTATTTGCAGGGATACTGGCTGTTTTAAAGTTTTTACATTTGGCAATAAAAGATTCATACAGTGTAAATAATTTCACACACTCCTCTTGAGTGCAGCTGGGTTTTGGGTTTGTTGCGCCCTGCATGAGAGGTTAGAAAAGGACATATATCTGCCACATTCTACCTTCACACAATTACTTTTCCTGTTTGGCAGAGTCAGGCATATTGCACATTTCTCTGTTACCTACTACAGCACTCAGTGCAGACAGACTGCACTGTGACATCAGCACTGCAGTGGGACTGTGGGTAGCACAGTGGATTATGGGTAACTATGGTGCAGCATGCTGTCTGTCTGATCACAGAATCCACAAAATAAAGGATATCAAGAAAACTACATATAGGCACCAGACTATTTGGAACCATGTCAGAAAAGTTTTTGGGGGTTGACTCATATGGAGGCTAAACACTGCAGGAATTAGCACTTCCTTTTAACTAGCCTGTTCTCCTCTCCACAGGATTCTCAAAAAAACTAGACTGTTTTTCTTGTAGTCAGCTGAGGGCTAAAGCAGAATCAGGTTTCTAGTAGGCAGGGTGTAAAACAGACTTCGCTGGTTCCTTGTTAGCTACTGTGTTAAAGGGAAATGTCCACGTCTGAGGGGCACCCACCTCCGTGTGAAGCAGGGCCCGATTAGCTGTTTAGTAAATAGCATCAATATTTTGACTTACTGTGACATTTTATATTTAAAATTGTATCTGGTTGATCCTGTGCCCATCCTGCCGGCATTTTACAATTGCAGTTCCCACCAGGCGCGTCCACAACCACCAGCGGCTGTCCCCAGCATGATGTGTTGTGCGGGGAACAGCCTAGGTGCCTCCATAGGACTACTGTAGTCCAATAGTTTCTATTAGCTTCAGTTTGGAGCCGACAGCTGTCTGTGCTATTCCAACACCAGTTACATACTGGCAGGGTGCCAGCCAGTCTGTACCTGGTCTTGGTATAGCACGGACACATGCAGGCTCCAAACCAGAGCTATTTGAAGGTACAGCAATACATTAATCTCAAAAAATTGATACTATTTATTAAACAGCTAATCAGGCCCTGCTTCACACGGAGGTGGGGCTCTTCCAGATGTGGACATTTCCCTTTAAGCAGACAGTTGACGACTGAGATAAGGATCAATACAGGGCTGTTAATTGCTTTTAATTTGCTGCAATATAGCCTGCTGAAAAGTGTTGTGGGGACTGGAGTTAAGTGAGCTCAAGAGGAAAAAGGGAATTGTAGAGAGCTGAGGGGAGGTATGTGCTAGAGACAGAGTCAGGTTTCCAGCAGTCCACTATTTAATTGCCACCAGTCCTAGCAAACACTTGTGTGAGTGTCCATGTAGCATGTGAACCACGAAGAAGGAGGACAGCATCTGCAGGGCTGTCTGCAGGTAGTCCTCAGATCTACAAAGGACTTTGCTTAATTACTGAAAGGTACTCCAAGACTAAGGTGGTACAAAACCAGCCTATTCTGTTGAGTGGTGATTGCTTGGTATCCAGCCTGAAATCGTTCTTTGTTAAGGCAGCACTGTAATTTACAGAAGATTATCTGTTAGCAAGGTGACTGTTGGAAAAGCAGCCTAAACCTGTTCTAGGGTAAGGCCAAAAAGGCAATTCATATACAACTTCTACTGCACACAGACATATGGGGGGACACTGCTGGGGATTCTGAATGGAGCACAGGGGGCTTGAGGGACAGTGGTGACTAGAGGGGGCTCCGGAAACATGACTGCTGTCTAAGTTATAGGAGGATCCATGCCCTGACAACTGAGCTTCGCAAGTGCTGAGATACGCTACTGGAAACCCAAAGCTAGTGGGCCAACAGGGCTACAAACATACGAAAATGCCAGCAGAAACAGGCCATTTTGGTCTATTTAGTCTACTTGAATGTACAAGTCACAGACGAATTTACTGGAGCTGCCCCTCTACATTTTCCACATGGAGTCTTCCTCCCTCCCTCCCCCATCCCTCATACCCATCCTCCCACCTGTTATAACTCTCCCTTTTACTCTGTCCCAACCTGTTTTAAAGCTGTCCACTGTTTTCAATGATACCATCTCCTCCTCGTTCCACTTGGACACCACTCTTTCTGAGAAGAAGTGTCTTCTCATTTCCCTTTTGAATCTTTCCCAAACTAATTTTACACTGTGCTACCAAGTGGACCCATTCCCCCTGAGATTGAAAATGACATCCGTTCTAACCTTGTTTAAACCTTTAAGGTACTTGAAGGTTTCAGTCATGTCCCCCCTCTCTCTCTTCTGTCTTCCAGGGAATACATATTGAGCTCCTGCTGCCTCTCCTCATAGGGTTTGTCCTGCAGACCCTGGATCATCTTAGTTGCCCTATGCTGTACCCCCTCCAGTAATTTGATGTCCATTTTCATATATGGGTTCCAGAACTGCACATAGTACTTCAAGTACGGTCTCACCAAGGACCTGTACAATGGTAGAATGACTTCCCATTTCCTGAAGGTGATTCCTCTGGTGATGCATTCCAGCATTCTGTTGGCTTTGGCTGCTGCTTTACAGTAATGCACAGAGTGCCTCAAGTCCCTTGTGATGATTACCCCAAGGTCCTTTTCCTACTCAGAACTGGATACCTGTACCCCTCCCAACCAGTAACTGCCCCTGGGTTCTTAGCTCCCAAGTACATGACCTTGTGCTTCGTGGCATTGAACGCCAGCTGCCAGATACCCAACCACTTCTCATGTCTAGCCAGGTCATCCCTGAGCTCCTGTCTCCCCTCCTGTGTGTCCACTCTTCCACAGAGCTTAGTGTCATCTGTGAATAGGCAGATTTTACCTTTGATCCCATCCACTATGTTACCAATAAAGATATTGAACAACACTGGTCCAAGCACTGAACCCTGTGGGACTCCATTGGTTACAGGCCTAGGCTTTGAGAGTCCCCCCACCACTAACACCCTTTGGTTTCTGTCTCGTAACCAGCTCTTGACTCATCCTGTCAGCTTCTCCCCAACTCCCAGGTCCTTCAGCTTACCGAGCAGTCTCCCATGTGGCACAGAGTCAAAGGCCTTGCTGAAGTCCGGATACAGGACAGCAACTGCCTGGCCCTTGTCCACAGACCCTGTGACCCAATCAAAAAAGTCTGTCAGGTTGGTCTGGCAGAATCTCACCAAGACACACCCATGTTGCCTTTCATCCTGGAGACCATTAAAATACAGAAAGTCCACTAGTCTCTCATTTAGTATGGACTTTATTAATTTGCCTACAATAGAGGTAAGGCTGACTGGTCTGTAATTACCTGGTTCATCCCTGGGTCCACTCATGTGGAGAGACACCACATGTGCCATTCTCCAGTCCTGAGGCATGCACCCTGTCTCTAGTGAGGTGTTAAACAGGTCCACTAGGGGACTAGCTAGGACTTCTGCCAATTCCCTCAGAACTCTTGGGTGTACACCATCCACTCCAGGAGCTTTGTTCACCCTAAGAGCCCTAAGACCCTCTATAACCTTGTCCTCCTGAATTGCTCCATCTGTTTCACTCCCCCCCTCCCAAACCCCTATTTTCCCTGTGGCATAGATCCATCCTTGTCCCTAGTGAAACCAAGCTGAAGTATTCATTCAGTGCCTCCACCTGTTCCTCACTACTTTCCACCCATCCCCCTCCCCCTCCCTCTTTAATTTAATAATCCCATCCTTGCTACCCCTTTTATCCCTTATGCATTCCAAAAATCCTTTTCCCCTACCCTTATTCCCTGCACGAGCTTTAGTTCCTTCATGGCCTTTGCTACCCTGACTGCTCTGCTTGCCTCTCTTGACTTCACTGAGTAATCCTCCCTGTGTGCATCTCTCAGAGTACGTTTGTACTTATGAAAGGCTGCTCTCGTTTCCTCACTTTTGCTGCCACCTGTTTGCTGAACTAGCTTGGTTTTTTTGATCCTGGCTTTCTTGCTCTGGGCCTTTGTACACGAATTAGTGGCCTCAATCATACCCATCTTTATAATGGACCATTTCTATTCCACTTCCATCTCCGAACTCATTTTGGCAAGGTGCCTCTAGGAATTCACCCATCTTTCCAAAGTCTGCCTTCCTAAAGTCCAAGACCCTTGTCTTAGTCTTGGTTATTTCCTTGCCCATATTTAGGTAGAACCACACTGTGCGGTGGTTGCTGTCTGAAAGAGGGTCTTCCACTTCTATTTCCCGGACATGCTCACCATTGAACAGTACTAGGTTAAGTATGGCTCCATCCCTGGTAGGTTCTGTGACTCCCTGCACCAGGAAACTATCCTGGAAAGCCTCTAGGAGGACCTGTTACCTGGAGCAGGAGGTAGCTGGGGTCCTCCAGTCAACTCCAGGTAGGTTGAAATCACCTGTTATGACTATGTTTCCTCTACTACATAGTGTTTTAATCTGCTCCCCCCATGCTCTGTCCAACTCCTCATCCTATGAAGGTGGCCTGTAAACTACCCCCACTCTAACGTTTTTCCCTTTGGTGGTCTGAAGCTATACCCACAAGGCTTCAGTCTTATTCTTAGCCTCCTCCTCCCTGGTACATGTGACCCCTTCCTTCATGAATAAAGCTACTCCTCCCCCTCTCCCCACCTCTCTGTCCTTCCGGTAAATTCTATACCTAGGGATCATGAGGTCCCAGTCATGGTATTGGGTGGCCAACATCTCTGTGATGGCTACTATGTCCACCTCGCCTTCAGCCATCGGTGCCCGAAGGTCCGCATCTTGTTTGCCAGGCTCCTTGCATTTAATGACACCACCTTCCACCGTGACCCCTGTACACCTTTACCACAGACCAGCCCTTTCTGTCTCACCCTCCCCCATCCCCTCTCCCTCACCTCTGCTCTTCACGCTTACTTCCATCTGATGACTTAATTGGGAGGAGGCCTGTCAGTCTCCCGCACCTGATGACTACGGCTGCAGCACACACTATCGACCTCCTTCTCCTTCACTTTAAATTAAAGTTTGTTGACAAGTAATCCTCCAGCTTATCCTTTAAGACCCTGGTGTCCTCTCTACTTAAATGCAGTCTATCCGTTGCATATAGGTCCTTATTATTCAAAGTCACCCTCCCCATCAGCCCGTACCCATTTGCCTTGCACCACCCTGCTAACCAACTGTTAAATTCTTCAATTCTCTGTTTCCTGACAGTACTAGCCCTAGGGACCGGGAGTACTTGAGAGAAGGTAACTGACCTTTTTTGCCTCGCTGCAGATTTTCCCTACCTCCCTAAATCTCTCCTGCACCACCTCTTCCCCACACTCTGCAAGGACATTTGTACCCAGGTGTACTATATTGTAAATTTTCTCCTGCTCCTGCGTTACACACTTAGTTATAAAAGGCTCCACCTTCCCCGCCATCATTCCTGGCATACATTCCACCCACCTGTGGCTAGACTTTGCCCCTATATCTCCTCATCTCACACCCTTCACTACTGAATCTCCCAGGATAACGACCCTTCCTCCTTTCTAACTCCCCACATTTTCATTCTCCATTCCCTGCTGCACTAGTCCCCGAGACCCCTCTCTTCCAAGTCCAGCTTCCCCTGTCCCCCTGCATCTCCCCTGTGCGGCACCTCCCTTTGGCCCTCCTTCCTCCAACCCTCCAGACTCCACACTTGGACTATCCCTCTCAACCCCCATATAGCCACCCTTCTGCTCACTCCTGCTCTCCACTCTCATTGCCTCCCCCTCTACTTCCCCTCTCACCACTTTGCCACGATTTTTGGCCTCTATATTTTCTCAATTCTCTACCTCCCCACCTGCCCCCTGATCCTCCAAACCAGCCAGTACTGTGAACCTGTTCGAAGAGGCCCTTCCCCCCATGTCAGGACATACCTCTGTTCTCCCTCCCTGTGCTTTTCCCCCTTCCTCCTTGTCCTGTTTCCTTTACCCACCTACCCTTTATCCTTACTGCCTGCCAAATCCCTACTCCAGTTTCCCAGGGTCCTTGAGGGAGGATGTCCCTGGTCCCTTTGGCTTCCTCCCTGTTTCCATCCTGTGCCTACCACTCATGTGGCCCAGAGCAGCCCTTATCTGCCCCTTCAGTCACTGTACTTCCCCCAGCCTCGGCCCACCCCCCCTTTCCAGCTGCATAATCTCTTCCCTAAGTTGCCCAAGATATCTGCACACTAGACAGCCCCCTACTCTCCACACTATTCCTAGAAAGAATATGGCCCCACACACATTGCAGCTGACCACCCTCCCTTCCCCCGTGCCTTGTCTCTTCCATCTCCCCTCCTTTTCCATGCCTCCCAGCTGTCCCGTTGTCTGCGCCAGCTCCTAGGATCCCACATCCTCCATTTAGCATTTACCCACCTTGCTGTATTACTGAGTTACTTCCTGTTATTATTTCCTCAAATAGACTGGCCCTAGACAGGGTTTTGCCACAATCCCCTTTTTTCTGCTGGCTCCCTCCTCTGTGCTAGATAGACTTAGTCCCTTGTGATAGCTACACATACATAACATGTGTTGTGCACTCACCTACTGTGTCCTGACCAGCATGGCCTGCGATTCTCCCTGCAGATGCCCTGCAGAGCTACTACAGGCCCCACTACCACAAAGGACCCCTTAGACCAGTAAAGGTGGATGAATGGTTGTAGGGGGGAGAGGGAGGAAGGGGAAGGAGGAAGGGATACCAGTGGAATATGGTGCGTGCACCTTAACCAGGTACGTACCTCTGTTAGAGGAAAGTCCTCAGAGGTCCCACACAGACATGAAGTGACTAGCATGCCAGAAAAGGAGGCACTATCCACTAGTGATTAGCCAAGAAGGGGAGGGGGCCCCAAAGGTGTACAAAGGAAGGCACTGGTTATTGTGGATGCCACAGTCCAGGGATAGGGATGATGGCAGGTCCCACTTTGGATGGTCAGGGGTCAGTCGGCTGTTACTCTAGGACCACAGTTGATGAACTCAAGCAAGAGTGATGGAACACATTGGAAGGAGGGTGCAAGCCAGACATGGTCATGCATGCAGACATGAATGATATCGACAGGAGGGGCATAGAGAAAGTAAAGGAGAGCTTCTACACTGTAGGTAGGATACTCAGGGAAAGAAAATGAGTGGTAGCATTCTCTGAGGTCCTGCTATGGTCACACTATAACTCAAGGGAGCAAGTTTGGTTATGCCATTTCAATGTGCGGCAAAAGGTGGGACTGCGTAGAGGCCAGTAAGGAGGGCAGCAGGGAGTTGGGGCAAAGGTTTGCAGAGCACATAAAGGCACATTTAAACTAGAAGAAAGGGAGGAAGTACAGCTGGAGATCTGTACCCCTACATGACTGAGGAAGCCAAACAGGCCTCCCACAGCACTCTTAGATGACAAACACTTGCAGATGAGTGGACAGCAAGGAGGGTGTAAGAATCATGAGGGAAGATCTGAGTAGAGTACAAAAATGGCCAAGGCCAAGGACGTGGTAGCTGAGATTTAACTCAAAGAAGTGTTAAGGTAATGCACATAGGGGACAGGAACCTGAAATCAGAAGACAGGACTGGAGGGAGAGGGTAGAGAGAGAACATCTGAGGAGAAGGACCCAAGGGTGATGATTATGGACAATTTGCAAACATCAGTGCAGTACAATAAGGCATTGGGAAGGGTGAACATGATGCTGGGATGCATAGAAGGGCTGGGGTATCATCAGCGGAAGGAAATTATCCTGCCTCTGTACAGATCCCTGGTTCGAACTCACCTGGAGCACTGTGCACAGTTCTGGAACCTACACTTGAGGAAGGACAGGGACAGGGTGGAGGTGATGCAGAGGAGGGTAACCCCAATGATCCAGTGACTGCAAGGGAAATCCTTCTTGGAAAGGTAGGATGAGCTCAACATATACACATTGGAGGCAGGAAGGGAGAGTGGGGATATGACAGAGCTACAAACAAGGTAGACAGCAAGGAGTTTCTCATACGGAGTGGCAACACAGGCCCTGGGGGAACTCAATGAAATGGGGGGAGGGGGGATTCAGGAAAGACCTCAGGAAATATTTCTTCATGGAAGGAGCTGTAGGTTGGTGGAAAAAAATGCCAAAGGAAGTTGTCTGTGCAAACTCCGTGAAGAGTTTCAAACATGGAAGAGACAGACACATGGGACTGGTAGCAACATTAGGAAAAATGGTGAGGGGGGAACGAATGGTCACTAAGGCCATCACAACCAATCATAGGCAGGGCTGAGCAGACTGGATGGGCCACAAGATCTTGTTCTGCTGATAACTTCTATGCTAATAAGTTTTCCGGCCTGTAACATTCTAAATAAATCATTTTATAGCTCAACAGCCCCTGAAAGCAAATGGGTTGTCAATTAACTAAAACTAGGAGTATACTGCACATAAAAGGCACTTCTTTCTTATTAAATCTATCCTCTGTCAACCCTTTTAGGACATACTTTAAAAAACTTAAGACAACTGATTTACTAGCCCTTTTGGGGGGTCTGGCTGAAGTGTGCTTAGGAACCAACATTGTTGATACTTTATTAGTTATCAACTTTTTCATGCAATTATGTAGTTTGCACCAGCACAATAAAAGTCTATAGCTGTGAAGTTTAACATGGGTTCACCTGCCAGGGTAATCATCTCTAGCTGTCATTTTTGCACCTGTAAATCAGTGAGTAGGTTTTAACTAGGCATGTGTGAGAAGGTTCATAAGTGTATGCAGATTATAGAGTGAGCAGGTTCTAAAAACTAAGAACAAATATATCTACTTTATAACTTGGGGAAATGAGCAAAACCTATCTGGGGTTTATTTGACTAGGTTTGTGTGAGTAGGCTCATACGTGTGGGTCAGTTCTAGAATGGGAGTAAGTTAGCAAACTAGGAACAAACATGTAACAACCCCTCCCTATTACTATCAGTGCCCATCAGAACCTTGACACCCCTGCTCTGTCATTAGTGGGAGAGGAGGAAACTAGGGAAAGGGATATACATATATATGTATTATAGCTGCACAGTAGTGCAGCTATAGCTAGGGTTGGTGGGCCACTTCTATGTTAAACCTCAAAGTTTGCACTTTAATAACTTTGCAACTGTTTGTCCGATTTGCCTGAAATTTTGCATGCATGGTGTCCAACCATAGATCTCAGGATCTGGAAAGATTTATTTTGGTCGGATGTATGGTTGCGGGAACTGCAGAGTGTCAAATATGTGAAAAATCCTCAACTTTTGTGCATTTTTTTTCGTCAGGCTTAACAGACTGAAAGGTGCATCTGTTTGGATTCAGATGTGCATGTGTATATGTGGCCTGGGTCAAAGTGGTGCCTTTTGAAGATTTGGTGACAAAATATTAATCCGTTCAAAAGTTATGGAAGTTTTTCATGTTCCATTTTAGCCTATGGGAAAATTTATATGTGTATCGCGAAAACTTTCGTGAAAACATTTTTTTTGTGCATGAAAATATTTCATTATAAGTAGGGATGTAAGTTTGTCATGGATGAGGTTTTAATGACTCATTGTTTCTTCATGAAATCATTAGTAAACAGTAGTAAATGTTGTGGCACTGTCATCATTGCTACATTCTGATGACACTAGTGAAAGTCATGGAAGTCCTGAATAAAGATCAAACGTCATGGAATCAATGACGTGTATGACCGCCATGACAAACTTACATCCATAATCATAAGATAGAGGGGTGTCGCGAAAAATTTGTTTTCACAAAAACAATGCTTAAAAAGATTGTCCCATGTGTTGTTTTCTTTGTTACTTCATCATGCCAAGGTGGATTGTGCTTTTGGGCTGAAATTTGCAGGGTGGCATGCCCTGGTCCCACAGATGCGCCTTTTGGTGGCTTGGTCCCCAAACATTCAGCGGGCCCATAGTTACAGCATTCCGAAGTTGAGAAATTTCTCTTAGGATAACATTGTGGCGCCCGTATCTCAGAAACAATTCGAGATACGGATTTTTCGCTACCTGCAGCTGAAGTACGTGTGGAAGTTTTGAAGTTATGATTACAACTGCAGTGGAATTTTTTTCATAGTTGCTATGGTTACTGAGATATTGCCAAATAAGTGCTACGAGGGTTCCTTTTCAGTACTATGGGGCTGCTGTATGGCTCTGTACTTATGTGTAAGTGGGAGCACAGGGACCAGAGGACCGCAATCCCACAGACGCATACCATTACGCAAAAAATGGGCAACATGAAGGGAGTGCAGGGCCCGGAAGGCCTGCGGTCCCACAAACACATGCCAGTTGCCAGTTACATTACACTTTCTCAAAAAGAAGGGAACTTTATTGCAAAAAACATTGTTAATGCACCAGTTAGGGTTGATAGTACAGCAACGAAAGTATGGAAATGTGATGTTAGGGTTACCCTCCACCACCCCACCCTCCATACACCAACAGATATCGGGGTGTGCTATGGGGTCATCAGGCCTAACTCTCACCCCATTCTCCTATACTGCAGCATGTCAGCTTGCTTACACATGGAATGGGGTGAGAGTTGGGCTTGATGACCCCATGGCACACCCCGTCTGTTGGTGTGAGGAGGGTGGTGGTGGTGGGGTATCACTAACGCAAGTTTTTCTTGTCCCATTTTAGCCTATGGCAAAATTTATATGTGCACTGTGAAAACTTTCACAAAAACATTTTTATTTTCGTGCTCCGGATTTTTGTTTTCATGCTGCTGCCATCTTCTTTTCAGTTAGCGAGAGACAAAAAATGTAAATCAAAAAATAGTGCCTCTTGCTAAATACCAACACTTGTGTTTACCCATTTGGACCTTGAGGAACTTCCCCCTGACATCAGGTTTTGTGCAGGTAGTCTGGAAATATGTTTTTAAAAATATTTTCACCATTTTGGCGTTTAGCTTTCGCAAAATGATTTTTTTTGTGTGCGTGATAAATACCACGCATAAAAAAAAACGGTAGGGCAACACATTTGTGCATGAAAATATTTCATTATAAGGTATAGGGTGTCACAAAAACAGGTTACTCACCTGTAACAGTAGTTCTAGGAGTGGTATATGTTGTTTATCCACACTTGTTGGCATGGCCCTTTCCCCTTTAAATCTTGCCGGAAGGTCTTCAAGCTGGCTCCTCCCACCCACCTGGGTGGTATAACCTTCGGCTCTGCCCCATGACGCCAGATCTTAGCCCACTGGAAGCCAGGTTGTGCGTCACAGCCGGGGAGGTCGGGTGGGTCAGTGTGGGTGAACAACACATACCACTCCTAGAACTACTGTTACAGGTGAGTAATCCTGTTTTTCTAGGGATGTGGATATATTGTTCTTATCCACACTTGTTGGCAGACTTCTAGCAGTTCTCCAGGAAGAGGGAGGCAAGGTGCACACCCCCTACTTAGGAAACAGAGACTGGAGAATTGAGGTCCCAAAACCAGCACCCCGGCATGACTCAAGGTCGATGTGGTAATGGGTGATGAAGGTGTTTACTGTCTTCCAAGTAGCAGCCCTGCAGATTTCCTGGATAGGGATGTTCCTGGAAGCAGCCACCGACACAGCGGTATGGTGGGTAGAATGAGCTCTTATCCCTCTGGGATGCTCCTTGCCAGCCAACCTATAGCAGAGATCAATGCATGATGTAATCCATCTGCCAATCATCCGCTTTGCTACAGGCCTGCCAGGTGTGGCTTCAGCGTAGGTGACAAACAGCTGGCGAACCTCTCCCCGAATTTCCGCCATCCCGAGAGAGCACGTCTCAGGTCCAGAGTATGCAGCCTGAACTTGGCATCCGAGGTGTAGTTCAGGAAGAACACAGGCAGAGTCAACACCTGATTTAGGTGGAACTCTGATACCACCTTCGGAAGGAATTTTGGGTGGGGACGCAGGACAACCTTGTCCCTGTGGAAGACCAGATAAGGAGACTCCACCGAGAATGCCTGGAGCTCCCCAGTCCTTCTGGCGGATGTGATGCCCACCAGAATGGGCATCTTCCACAACAAGCGTGACATCTCACACTTGTGTATTGGTTTGAATGGCTTGCCCATGAGCTTTACCAAAACCAGCAGTAAATCCCACGGAGGTGGAGGATCATGCACTGGAAGGGATATGTGATTGAGGCCTTTGAAAAAGTGCCAGACCACCTTCTTCTGTGCCACCGTCTGCTGAATGGCCTGCGCCTGGTTGGCAGAGATGGCTGCCAGGTGCACCTTAAGGGTCGAAGACCGAAGACCCCCTTTGGACAGAGACCAAAGGTAGTCTAAAATGCTCACCACAGGACAGGACAGAGGGCCCAGGCTCTTGCCCTGGCACCAAATGGAAAACCTTTTCCATTTGAAGGTGTAGCACTTTCTGTTTGACTCCTTTCTGGATGCTTCCACTACTGTGAGTACATCCTCAGAGAGACCCAAAGCCTGTAACTCTAGCCGCTCAGGTACCAGGCTGTCAGGTGCAGGGATTGAAGGTCCGGATGGAATACCTTCCCCTGATTGACTGATATCTGGTCCGGGTGTGCTGGAAGATGCCTCGGGATCCTGTTGCTGAGGCTGAGGAGATCTGAATACCAGAACTGGTGGGGCCAGTCTGGGGCTACCAGGATCACCTGTGCCTTGTCCCTCCTCACCTTAAGAGGCATCCTGTGGATCAAGGGAAATGGAGGGAAGGTGTAGAAGAGGCCTGGGGTTCACGGCCTGGAGAAGGCAACCCCCTGCACTGATCCCCACTAAGGGGGGCAGGCGTGAAACAGCCTCAGCTTGGTGTTTTCCCTGGAAGCAAACAGGTCCACCATTGGTTTGCCCCATTGGGAGAACAGGCTGTGAGCTACCTCTGGATAGAGAGCCCACTTGTGGGATGTCTTGCCAATGCGACTGAGAGCATCCACCAGTTGAGTTGAGGCTCCTGCCACATGGATGGCTAGGAGATCCACCTCCAGTCGGCTTACGAGTGTCCAGATGTGGAGCGCTTCCCTGTACAACAACCGGGAGTGCATGCTGCCCTGCTTGTTGAGGTGGTACATGGTCGTGGTATTGTCCATCTATATTTGAACCACTTGACCACGCAGCTGCCGAGTGAATGCTGACAACAACAGGCTGACCGCTCTGAGCTCCAACAGGTTGGTATGGTATCAGGATTCCTCGAGGGTCCAGAACCCATGGGCCCTGTTGTTCCCCATGTGGGCTCCCCAGCATGTGAGAGAGGCATCGGTCATGAGGACGACCATTGGCTCGGGGCGGACAAACGGGATCCCTTCCTGCAACCGGTCTAGGATGGTCCACCACTGGAGAGTGTCCCACATCTTCTAGGTCACAGTGATCAGCTAGTCGAAATGACCTAGGCACTCAGTCCACTGGGCGGTCAGCTCCCATTGAAGGGGGCGTATATGCCACCGGGCCCATTGGACCACGGTGCTGTAGGCCGCCATGTAACCCAGAAGGTGCAGAAAGTCCGAGGCAGGGTGCAAGTGCCCAGCCAGAAATGATTGGGCAAAGGAAGGGAGACTCTTCGCCCTGTCCACCGGGAGCTGTGCTCTGGCTCAGCAAGAGTCGAGCTCTGCCCTGATGAAGCATATCACCTGAGAAGGCACGAGCTCTGACTTGGCCTCGTTGATCAGGAGGCCAAGTTGAGAGCAGGTCTGGAGGGCAAGGTCTCTGGACCTCTTCACCTCTTGCTGGGTGGAACCTGCCAAGAGCCAATCATCGAGTTAAGGGTACACTCTGACCCCTTGATGCCTGAGATGGGCTGCCACCACTGCCATGCATTTGGTGAAGACCTGTGGCACCGATGACAGGCCGAATGACATGGCTCAGAACTCGTATAGGGTTCCCTCTGCCCTGAAGTGGAGGAACCGCTGGTGGGAGTAGGAGTAACCCCTCTTTTGAGAATATCAGTAAGAGGGTACTCCGCCCATTTCTGGACAGGTACCGGGGCATCCCCTTGGATTCGGAGATAAGACAGAGAATCCCTTGAAAAGACGAAGGGCCCTCTCCATCGACAAACTACCGATGGACTCATCATCCAGCGGGTGAGAGTGAAGGTCAGTGTCGTCAGAATCCGAGGTATCCAGATAAATCGGTTGACCACCAAGGTCCCCCTGAACGTGCCTGGGATGATCAGGCATAAGAGTGACTGATATCCTATGAGGAAGACCCGGGACCGTTCAGGAATCCTTCATAGGAGCCCCTCCCGAGGGCTGTTTTGGTAGCGGCTTCACCACTATTAGTGGAGAGATCAGTTTTGGCCAAACCGGGGCAGGTTTTACCAGCTCCTCGGGTGGGGGAACTGGTTTTATTGGTTCCAAGGTAGTTGGTGTGATGTAGACAGCCAGCTCTGATTGCTGTATCAATTTTTTTATTACATATAAAATTTGTGATGGGAAGGTCAGTTTGAGGAAACTACTGTCTTACTGGAACTGACACCTCAAGACCCCCAGGGATAAGTTCAAAGGACAGGACATAGCTGCAGATATCTGGGGTGCAATTACCTTGTCAATTTGCTTTCATCCCAGAAAATAAGATTAGCTATTCATAATTCCCTCAGGGAAAATCCTTTGACTTACAATAGTTGTCAGGAAGTACTTGAGAGGGAGGGGTGTCAGAGAGAAGCCAGAATGGACATTGAAGAGAGGTTGATGTCTGGGCCAGGGAGGACCCAGACGAATTTGGAAGGTCCAATATACTTTCCCGGGGAACCCTTGAATTACATCAGAGAGACCTTTGAGGTGTAGATTCCAAGGCCCAGATGGGATTAAAAAGGCAAATACACTTTTGCTTTGAATACAGTGACTTAGATCAAAGAAACTTTTGAGATGAATGTGTAGCAGAGCACAAACCGGTTTGGTCTGGTTAACCTGAGGGAGGAAAGACAGTGAGGTCACCTATTATGTTTTTTTAAATATTTTATTTGGACATCCTGTATTGTAAAGTATAGATTTTGATACACCAAGGCGGGGTTTAGTGACCTCAGAAAGGGCCGGCTCAGAACTGTGTTTAATTGCTGAAAGAACCTTGACAGAGACACAATAGACAATATTTCTGACTGAGAGAAGAGAGATCCTCAAAGCACTGAAAGAAAGTAAGCATTAGATTAGACCAGTCTGAATGTATGTATTGTAGGAACTGCACTTTTACCTGTTTGTTTTAAGGCTGTATTGTTGGGATATATATTTGTTCTGTAGTTATTGTTCTGTTTTGATATTTTAAAGTAAAGAGATATTTTTTCAACGGAAACTGTCTGGAGTGCCTTGACATTTCTTTTTATTTTAAGTGGAGCTTTTAAAGGTTATAAGTAACACTGTGTATGAGCTTATTGTATACCAAACTGGGAAATGGATAGAGTTCTCTAAAGTCTTGCATAGAATTCTAAGGGTTCATTTGAAAGACCTGGTTGAGTGCCCGTATGCAAAGATATCTGGCCCCCTGAAGACAGAATTATCTGAGCCTGATAATTGGGTAAGCTAACAAGAGGTTATCAGTTTGAATCCCTCCAGAGCTTGAGGCTAAGGTGACTTGAACCCACAAAACAGACAAGAGGGTTACCTTGTTCTGTTCACTGTACACAAATCATACGCTCAGAGGTTGGCACTTTGAGAGGCAAGAGCCACGTAATGGCTGGGGTAGAAACTGAGGAAGGCTTCTGCCTGGACAGAATGAGCAGTTGCCACATTAAATCTTTGTAGCATCGACAGAGTTTCCGTCGAAGCCTCCCCTCATCTGAGGAGGACAAAGATGAGTGGTGACATCGCCTCTTTTTGGCATGCTTATGCGCCTTCTGAGTCTGAGATCTCAAACCTCGATCAGGCTGGCCGACTGGGTCGCTCAGGAGACACTGGTGGAACCGGTGATTTTCCTGGATCTGGGACTGGTTCCTCAATAGGATTCCCAGCAAGCTGGGTCTCCTCATCAGGGATAAACAAGACCAGAGTCTTGTTAAGACAGTTGTCGACCTCTTTGGCCGACAACCAATTGACAGAATCGAAAATTAACTCAACTACGTCTTCGATCAAGACTTCGGCCAGCTGGCCCGACGGCAGGACTGAGAAGACAGCGGCTGAAGCCGCAATCTTGACTGAGGTCAAAGGTGGAGATTCCTGGGACCGAGACTGCTCTCGATCCCAAGAACATCTTTGCCAAGACAAAGAATCTCTCAGTTCCTTGTCCTTTTTATGGGACTGGGAGGAATGTGAGCCTGCAGGTCCCTCGCCCTTAGTGGGAAGAGAAAGGCACATCTCCAGAACGGAGCCTGAGAAAGTGGAGCCCAGGTTGAGCAGAACGAATATTGGCCGAGAGGAATGCTCCACGGCACGCGCTGCCTCTTCCTCGAAGGCCTGTATCTGTTCCAATTGCTCGGTGGACCCTGCAACCACGGAGACCGCCCACCGAGCCTCTTTGGATTTCACCGGTGGATTCCTTTTTTCGGGCCTGCCCAGCTTCAAGTGTGCGAGGGCGATCATCGAGGACATTTGGTTGAAGCTGCGAGGCAAACTACATGAAGCCTGGTGTGGCACGTACACCCAAGCAGTAAATGCACTGAGAGTATGGATCTGTGCACAACATTTTCTCTCTGCACAGGCATTGGTGAAAACCAGGGGAAGATTTATCTTCCATTATCAAGAAGCAGCTACTACAATTGCTAACCTAAAGGAGAGTAATCTTCAGAGGGTCTGAAGTTTTTTGAGTCAGGGCCTACAACATGCGGTAGCAGAGAGGAGACAACCTGTATCTTCCAGCAGAAAGGAAGATCTGGCATCATGGGGCGGAGCCGAGGGTTATACCACCCAGGTGGGTGGGAGGAGCCAGCTTGAAGACCTTCTGGCAAGATTTAAAGGGGAAAGGGACATGCCAACAAGCGTGGATAAGAACAACATATCCACATCCCTAGAAGGATTTTTGTTTTCGTGAAAACAATGCTCAAAAACATTGTCCCATGTGTTGTTTGCTTTGTCACTTCATTGTGCCACAGTGGATTGTGCTTTTGGACCGAAATTTGCAGGGTGGCAAGCCCTGGTCCCAGAGATGTGCCTTTTGGTAGTTTGGTCCCAAAACATTCAATGGGCCCAATAGTTCAATACTTACAACATTCTGAATTTGAAAAATTTACCTTAGGATAACATTGTGATACCTGTGGCACCTTTCGTATCTCAAAAATGATTAGAGATATGGATTTTTCACTACCCGCAGCTGGACTAAGCATGAGTGGAGGTTTTGAAGTCATGATTACAACTGTTGTGGAATTTTTTCCATGGTTGCTTCGGTTGCTGAGATATTGCCAAATAGGTGTTATGAGGGTTCCTTTTCAGTACTATGGGGCTGCTGTATGGCTCCATACTTATGTGTATGTGGGAGCACAGGGCCCAGAGGGCCTGCACTCCTACAAACACATGCCAGTTATGTTACACTTTCTCAAAAAGAAGGGAAATTCATTGCAAAAAACTTCATTAATGTATCAGTTAGGGTTGAAAGCATAGCGACAAAAGTATGGAAATGTGATGTTAGGTTACCCTCCTACCACCCAACCCTCCACACATCAACTGACATCGGGGTGTGCCATGGGGTTGTCAGACCTAACTCTCACCCCATTCTCCTATACTGTAGCAGGTCAGCATGCTTACGCATGGAATGGGGTGAGAGTTGGGTCTGATGACCCCATGACACATTCGATGTCAGTTGGTGTGTGGAGGGTGGGGTGGTAACCCTAACATCACATTTCCATACTTTTGTCACTGAGCTATGAGTTCTAACTGCTACATTAACAAAGTTTTTTGCAATGTGTATGTATATGTGTATATATATATATATATATATAGGCTGGACTCATTGAGTCTCAGTGCACTCGAGGGCTCAGAGTGTAGAAAGGGAATCATCCCAGTAGGAGGCATAGAAGTTGCTGCTAGATCCATCAGGGACAGCTGAAGAGGGCCTGCCAGGCCTGAGATGGTGGCAAAGCCCAGGTGTGGGGTGGCACAGGAACCCTCCAACCCCTATTCTGTCTGCAACATTGGGAGAGACAGTGCCTGAATCTTCACTGTATAGAGCCCGCTTGGTGCTGGTTGAGGGGGGGGGAGCTTGGTTGCCATGCCATGTTTTGGGCCAGGTCTATTTGTGGCTTCATGGAGAAGGGACTGTGACGGGGTGTCCCAGTGCAGGTACTGCCATTCCCTGCAGGTGGTATAAAGGGAGTGTTCCCTGGATTCCTCGCATGCTGGGTTGAGGCCCTTGGAGCAAGCCTGTGAGTTCTAGGTGGTTGGGATTGGTTACTGTTTCCCTAGGGCAGACCAGATGAGAGAGAATGAAGGGGCCACAATGAGTGAGGTTGGTTTTACATGTAGGCACCCTCTCAAGGAGTGCTCACTGATGGCTTTTAGGCTAGTGGGATTCTCTGAAGACTGGGCTCCTGAAAACAGCTGTTGGGGCTCAGATGATCATGACTCAGAACATCTAGTGTGAATAGCAATGTTAATGTAAAAGGAGGGCCAGCTGGCTGCACCATCAGTCCAGGTGGGAGATCCTGGGGGACAGGTCACTGGGGCTGGCACCCAACTCATTAGATAATTTGGTGGAGGTGCTTTTCCTTAACGGTGAAAGCCCCGATCTCGAATGTGCTCAAGCTGGGCAGATACACTCTAGTTCTTTGAAGGTAATCCAGTTACACCGACGAGTGACTGAAAGTGGCTCAAGCCCAAGATGAATCTGAAAAAAAGGAATTAAGAAGTGGTAAAAATGGTACAAGACATAACCTCAAGGGTTGGTTAGTAAGCCATGGATCCAGGCTATAAGAACAGAAGAGTCCATGAGCATGACTGGGTGGCCCCGAAGGCAACTAGCATGTTATCATAATGAGTGAGGTACTGTTGTGATGAACTGTTTGAACCTTGAGCTCCTATTCAAAGCAAAATTGATTAACTGCTATGATGAACTTTTTTTTTTTAACTTTATGTTTATTTTGTTTACTACAAAGGTACATATTCTTTCATACATTTCATGGCTTACAGTGGTAAGAATCTGAATCTTTCTGACAGTCAGGTAGTAACAGTGCATTAAAAATATAAAAAGTACTTTCCCCTTCTTATGTATTCTTTGTCCAATACATTTATATAATACCCAAGCATAAACTATCTGCCCCATTTCATTTTTCTTCATCCTGACTATTCCCCATAAACACCAGATACATGTCTTAGGTAAATCATTATCTTGTGACTTTATAAGTGCCATCATGGAACAAAAGTGGGGTCTCTTGCTGAATTATAAAAGACCCAAGACCGCCACTTTAATTCAAACTTTGCTGTCTGTCCCTGAGCCCCCGCAATCATCCTTTCTAGTAGCTAATGTTCTACGATCATATCATGCCAACTCTCTATTGTAGGGGATCTGACCTGTTTCCATAATCTGGTGATTGCCTTCTTAGCAGTGATAAAGGTTGGTATAAGAGACCCTTTTAACATTTTATACCCAGTGGGAGGGATTGATAGTAGTACCCACTGTGGATTTAACCTTAAGTCTGGAGAGTAAATTTCCTGAAGGGCTTCCTCAATCTGCTGCTAATAATGATATAATTTAAGAGAGCTCCAAAAAATATGAACCTGGTCAGCTAATGGCTCCCCACATTGTCTCCAGTACTCCGCACTGGTTAAGGAGGAGATCTTGGATATTTTAGCTGGGGTATTAAAGTATCTATTTTGAGACTTCCAGACAAACTCCTGCCAATAAGGTGCCAGGGAGACTCCCAGAGAGGGGCGAGCATATTGTATCCAAAGCTGGTATGTTACTACCTCTGGCCATTCCTTATTCCATGCATCTAATACTGACTGAGATGAGTCAGTCACCAGCTCCCTTATTGCTCTATATAGCAACCCTATCATATGGGCCTGGTCAGATCCCCCAATATTTTTAACAATCAGACTCAAAAGGAGAGGCACAGGAGTTGGGAGACAACTTCTTTGTTGACCCTTATTTAAAAGAAGCTCTCTAACCTGTAAATATCTGAAATGGTCTCTATTTTCTAATGTAAATTCTTTTTGCATCTGAGCAAATGAAATCACCCCCTGAACATCCATAAATTGAAAAAGGAATGTTAAACCTTTCCTATGCCAAATCCGGAAAGTTAAGTCAAATTGTTTTGTTAAGAATTCAGTCTCCACAGTTAGCAACCCCAAAAAATAAAACACTGATTCCAAAGCCAGGTTAGCTCTAAATCTATACCAGCTTTGTAGAATCTGTCTTGTCCCCCATGCAAACTCTGCTAATTTTGGGAGATTGGCCAGTGGGGCAAAAACTATTCTCTGTGGATCAAGGGAATCAACAAAGTCCAAGAGGGTAGCATCTTTCAAAAAAAGAGGTGTGCAAGAACAAGGGGGCACAATTTGAAGATGGGGGGGCGGCTCACAGGTAATTTAAGGAAGTATTTTTCACAGAGAGGGTTGTGGATGCATGGAATGGTCTTCCGGAGGAGTTTGTGGAGTCAGAAACAGTGGTGGAATTCAAGCATGCATGGGACAGTCATAAGGCAATTCTGTGGGGTGGGGGTAGGAAGAAGTAGGCTGCTGGTTAACTAGGATCTGCAGCTTATCAATTAGGTAGGGAAATGGGCAGACTGAGCGGGCCAAGCGGTCCTTATCTGCCGTCAAATTCTATGTTTCTATGATCTTGAATGTCATTAAGCATACATTCAATTGTCTTCCAAGGCAAATGGACCTTAGGGTTTACCCATGCTAGGATACAGGTTATTCCCACTGACATTGCATATTGTTTCAAATCTAGAACATTTTGGCCTCCCCTATCCTTTGGCAGTTGGAGTAGAGACCATCTAATCCGTGGTTCTCGGCCCTCCCACACAAATCTAGATAGTATTTTATTCCAAGTATCAAAGTATTCCTTGGGGGGGGGGGGTTAAAGGGAATCGTTTGAAATAAATATAATAATCTAGGCAAGATATTGGGCCGAATAATTTCTATTCTAGTGTACAGGGGAAACCTCATCTGAGCCCACTTGTGCAGATCTGATTCCAATGTTTGTGTCACTGGCTCATAGTTTAGTAAGATTACATTAGACACCTCTAGGGGGATATACCTAAGTATTTTAACTTTGTGGCTCTCCACCTAAATGAGATTGATTGTTTTAGCTGAGGAGAAGGGGAAAAATTTAGAGCAAGGGCCTCGGTCTTTAATGAATTAATAACATATCCAGAGACAAGCAACATTCGTCAGAACCCACCAGGCACCTCTTAATGATATTCCTGGGTCTGTTAGTGTTAGAAGCACATCATCTGCATACAGTGACATAGTATATATGCCTCCTCCCACTTCTACCCCCCCCCGGATATCCCTTGCCTCCCTGATTGCCAGTGCTAATGGCTCTATATAAAGAGCAAATAAAGGCGAAAGGACGCAGCCTTGTCTGGTTCCCCTTTCCAATGCCAATGGGGAGGTCAAGGACCCATTTACCTTTATATAAGTGTAACTCCTAGGTGTCACTATCCCAAGGACTACTACCCCTGCCTGCTTGGGTAGTAGCAGGTTAAGGGGCCTGAGTTCTGAAATGGGTGCCTCCACCCAGAGAGCACGGTTGGTAGTGGTCAAGCTAACCTGGGCACAGCCCTCCAGGACACTGTAACCCCCCTCTTTCCCCTCTAGTGGCCTGAACACTGTACAATAATCACTTTCACAATACCCCTGGTACACCACACAAGTACCCACACTGTTTGCACTTACCACCAGGATGGTTCCTCTGGCTCGACCCTGGGGACCCCTGTAAAACAAGGTTATGCACAGCAAATAGCAACAGTACAGTACTTTGAGCACAAACTGGAACCACAGTCAGATTACATGCAGAAAAAGTTAGATCTGATTTATTCAGGGGACTTAAACAAGGGATGGGCAAAATCAGGTTAATTAGCTTAAAGGTTATATCAATCAAGCAGTTATGCATGCGCTTTGAGTCCCCCCACACAGTCACACCTCTGGGTACCCAGGTGGAGAAGAGATGTGCTAGCCAGGACTGTTGCCTGGGGTTGGCCAGCATCGCAGCTGGTTGGGGCCCTGTGATGGAAAACACAACATGCACAGTACACAATATTTGTAATCCGGAGCCAGAGGGCTCAGTTCATAGAAGAAACGAAACAACAGGACAATCACATGACACACTCAGATTAAGCTGTTGTTGCAGGAAGCTACCCTGGTATTTACTCACGATACCCAAGACTGGACACAGGCTGGATGAAAATCGAGACTGCAGGTGGTTGATCTGGAATGCCAGCAGAAGCAGGGCCCACACAAGTTGCAGAGGCGTCATTCCTATTCAGGCTTGGAGCAGGGGGCTGATCCCCAGGCAGGTCTCTCGTCGATGGCTTCTCTGTGCAGTGGGTAGTCTGGCTGGGCCAGTCTGGCAAGGCCCAGATCGCATGGAGACAAATTTGGATGCAGTCCGTTTTGGGCTGGATACAGCTTCCAGCAAGCAGAACACAGTTCACACAGTGGGGAACTAACTCACGACCCACTAGCAGCTCATAGCACATTTACGTGTAAGGGAATTTTACCGTACCAGACAAAGCGCTCCTCGGTCACAATCGCAAAGTCTCTGCACACACCGGGAGCTCAGGGGTAGCTTGAACTCCTGACAGGCTGATCGCATTCAGCAAAATCTTTGGTCTTCTTCAGGTTGAGCCTGGCCCACTTCAGTAGTTTACTTTAGTCACACAAACTTGGATTTAGTCCAAAATAATTCTCTTCTCTCCCTCTCAGGAGCAGCAGGCAGACATGCAGGCCAAAAACGTAGCCTTTTCACAGTTCTCCCATGCAAATCCACTCAGGATTGCTGCTCAGAATCACTTCAGCTCCTTCTTCTTTAGCTTCCAGCTTAGATCTAACTGAAAACTGCAAGCAGCCCGGGACTTCCCCAAGATCCAAAAGGTTTGGTTGCCTGATTTGGCTGTCAGTCAAGGCAAGAGCTCCCCCTTCAGTTGCAAAAAAGGCACAAAAAGTTCAAAACTACAATTCCTACAGATTTTGACTTCAGACAGCTCCTGTAGTCCGGCTACATTTTAGGTCCCACCAGAACTGATTGGTCCAATTTGCAGTCCAGGACCAAGACAGTGGAGACAAAAAAAACAGTCCTTGCTGCAAAGAAAGCATGTTAGACAAACTACATTATCATTATCACTCTAAATGATTTTCAGCAAATAGTTACATCTTTCAACAGAGCTCCTCTCAGATTACTTATGCTGCAATCAGGCAGCTCTTAAAGAGACAGTACACAGAGGCTATACAGGCTCTGGTAATCAAATTTAAACTGCTAAAACGCAGAACACCAGTCTGGCAGTGAGCATTTAGGCAAGCTCAAGGAAGACTTTTTTGGGAACCCCCATTTGTAGGGGGGTTACACCCTTCCCTGCCTGGGAAAACTTGGCGTCCGCATCAAGTCTGTACCATCATAACATTGAAAATGCAACATATACAAGACATTTATACCATTAGTATGCTATACAAGTACTATCTGATTCATCAATTGGCATAATTTGTCACTTTACTCTACATTTCAATGTACTCCACTATATCATTTCCATTCTGACAATACATTATGCATATTTCACAAAGGTAAACTGAACATCACTATACTGAATCATGTAATAACTTCTTGTACTCTAAACAATGCAAGAGGGGGACCCTTCCCTATCAGCTAACTTGGGGCTGGATGGGGCAGGGCCACCATGGTGAGAGGGCAAAACAAGTAACCTGGAATGGGCCATCGAGCTCAATTTGGGCAGTGAGCATTGAGAGATATAAACACCATTGTGGACTGCATTGAGAGGCATATCCACTGGCCTCCCGGGGGAATCGTAACTGAAGCACATCACTGGCTTGACAGCTCAGCCAGTCTTTCTGGGGTGAACAACCACAGTCTCTGTACTTTCAGCAATGGTCTTGGAGCTTTCATCACTTGTGAGGGGTGCCTCTGCATGAAGGGGAATGTCCAAGCTGGGAGCACTGTCAGACCCTTGCTCTGTAGTCTCTGTTTCTACAACACTTGGCTCATTTTGAAGACACTCTGGCACTGAAGGGGGGGGTTGTCAGCACTCTCATAGTGTTTCTCAAGTTCTGGCATGTCACCAGAAAGACTCATATCATCAGCCTCTCCTTCAGGCAAATCATACAGTTCCACGATACACAAAAACTCAGCATCCTCAGATGTGATACTTTGCACTTCACCTTCAGGGAACATTGGCTCCAAGGATGATGCCGGGGCATTAGGCAGTCCAGAAGGCCCAGCCTCATCCTCATAATTCAACATAGGATTTCCACAAAACAACTGACTCAGTTCATATGAGGGGTAATAGGCAATATCACACTCACTGTCACCCAAGTTAGACTGGCAGTCACTATCATTCTGCGTCTGCTGCAGGGGAAGTCTTAAATCGGCAACCACGGTGGCAGGCTGACTCTGTTTCTTTCTTGCAGCAGCACGAGTCACTGGTCCAGGGGAATCAATCTTGGCAGGTTCAGCCTCAATTATAACTTGACCAATAGGTAGCAAGTGGTTATGGTGCATGGTCTTGACAGCTTTGAAGTTATTCTCTGGGCGCACTTTGTACACTGGCAAATCATCCAACTTTCCAACTATGACATGGGGAAGATGGTGCCATCAATCAGCAATTTTGTGTTTACCATGCAATCTTAAATTTCGCAACAACACATGGTCTCCAGGCCTAAGCTCTTGAGCCTTTACTTTTCTATCATGTCTCTCTTTGTTGGCTAGATTTCTTTTGGCGGCCATTGTCTGGGCCAGTTGATAGGCATGGTTCAATTGAGCTTTCAGTTTTTGTACATATTGCAGGTAATCTTTGGTTTGGACCCCATCGGGAGAAACCCCAAAACAGACATCAACAGGCAGCCGGGCCTCTCTCCCGAACATGAGCCAGTAGGGAGAGAACCCGGTAGCATCATTCTTTGTGCAATTGTATGCATGTACCAAGGTGCTAATCTGCTGGCTCCATTTATGCTTATCTTTTGGGTGGAGGGTGCCTAGCGTGTCTAGCAGGGTGCGGTTAAAGCATTCTGGTTGAGGATCCCCCTGCGGGTGATAAGGGGTGGCTCTTGACTTTTGCACCCCCCCACAGCATTTCTTTGATTAGCCGGCTCTCAAAGTCCTGGTCCTGATCAGAGTGGATTCACTGGGGGGCACCATAGTGGACGAAGAAATTTTCCACTAGCACCTTGGCCACGGTAGATGCTTTTTGATCTTTGGTGGGAAAAGCTTGTGCATACCATGTGAAATGGTCCGTAACCACTAACACATTGCCAATGTTTCGCTGATCAGGCTCTAAACTCAAGAAGTCTATGCAGACTAGTTCCACTGGGGTGCTGGTAGTAATGTTGACAAGGAGGGGCAGCCCTCTGAGGCAGGGCTTTTCTCTGCAGGCAGCGACTGCAAGTCCTTACATGGTGCTCAACATCGGCCCCCATCTTGGGCCAGTAGAATCGAGATTGTACTAGGTCATGGGTTCGGTCAATACTGAGATGGCCCATATGATTGTGGAGGGACCTCAGTACCAAATCTTTGAAGGCTGTGGGAAGGACCAGTTGTTGCTTGTCTATTTGGCTACCCCGATCTACTGTCTCTCTATATAACAACTGATTAAGCAGCTTTAAACTGGGGCCTTCTTTAAACAATAAAGTGGTTCGCAGATCAGAGGAACGCAACTTGGACACATCTTTTCCTGCACGAAGGGCGTCAAGTGCTGGCTGAATCATAGGACCTCAGGATTGAGCCCATTTAATGCTGTCATTGTCAAACTGATGTAGTGTACTAATATCTAGAGCAGAAAAGTGGCAATACGCAGCCGGTATGCAGATGTCAGAGGGGCCCAAGCAATCTACTAAGCAGTCCACTGTGTACGTAGACATCTGTTCATTTCTATCAAACTTCTGGCCAATGCTCGGATGTCAGGTTCAGACAGCCTGACCCAGTCACTCTTGGAAATGGGCCTCCGGGATAGGGCGTCAGCATCAATATGATTCAGGCCCAGTCTGTATTCGACAGCATAATCATATGTTGACAATGCAGAAAGCCACTGGTGCCCCGTGGCGTCTTACTTAGCTGAAGTCTGTTCATAGGTCAATGGGTTATTGTCAGTCTTCACCAATATTTTAGCCCATAGAGGTAATCATGAAACTGGTTGACAATGGCCCATTTAATACAGAAACTCAACTTGTGCACGGTGAAGTTTCGCTCTGGCCAGAGTCAAGTTCCTACTGGCGAATGCCACTGGTCTCAAACCATCCTCATGGTCTTGATACAGTACAGCTCCCAGACCCTGCAGACTGGCATCAGTATGCAGCACATACGGTTTGGTGGGATCAGCATAAGCGAGGATGGGGCATGGGTGAACTGGTATATGACTTTGTGGAAAGCTGCTTCACAGTCAGGCATCCAACGGGACCCATAAAGTTCACCTGGGAGGAAATATGCTTTGTCTGGTTCTTTGACGGCCCCTTTTTTGTATTTTTGATTGGTAGGAGGGTAACCCTGGGTAAGATTCAAGAGTGGCCGAATCACTTTGGAATAGTCGTTTTTGAACTGGCGGTAGTAGCCACAGAATCCAAGGAAATGTTGTAATCCTTTCAAATTGTGGGGCTGGGGCCAAGTAGTCAAGACTTCAACTTTACTAGGATCAGTCTCTATCCCCTCTGTAGACACTATGTGCCCCACATACTTCACAGAGGTTTGGAAAAACTGGCACTTGTCAATGGACAGCTTGAGGCTGAAATCTTCCAGTCGGTCTAGTACTTTGAACAGTCGACTCTCATGTTCCTCTAGGGAGCTCCCAAACACAATGACATCGTCCAAGTACACCAGGCATTCCAGCAAATTCATGTCTCCCACCACTCATTCCATCAGTCGCTGGAAGGTGGCTGGGGCACCTGATATCCCCTGTGACATTCTCAAGAATTCGTAGAACCCCAAAGGACAGATAAAGGCTGTCTTCTCATGGTCCTCTGGAGCCATCGGAATCTGGTAATATCCACTGCAAAGATCCAACGCCGAGAACCATTTGCTCCCGTTCAAACAATCCAGAGCATCTTGTATACAGGGCATGGTGTATTGATCAGGGATGGTCCACCTGTTGAGGGTCCGATAATCCACACACATTCGTACTGTTCCATTCTTCTTATGCACAACCACAATGAGAGAAGCATATGGGCTCCTGGATTCTTGTATAACACCAGCCGGGAGCATTTCCTGCAAGTGTCTTCTCACATCGTCAATGTCTGCAGGGGCTAGGCGTCGAGACTTCTCTCGAAATGGCCGTTGATCGTGCAGGCATATGTGATGCTCCGCAACCTGAACACATCCCACATCCCATTCCTTCAATGAAACACTTGATCTCTCTGGGCAAGTTTCTGGTTAATTTTAGTCTTCCATTCAGCTGGCAACGGGGAGCACCAAAATCAAACAAGTCGGGAGTCACTCTATCTGTCTTGCCAGGGGGCTTGTTGCTGGGCAACACTGCAGTGTCTGTGCAGTGTACCGTAGCTACGGTGCATTCTCTGTTCGCCCGGATCTCCCGATCTGACACATTATGAATCTGGACCATCACTCGTCGTGCACAGGCATGAGCACGAGCTGGCAAGATGCTGGGCTTAACCAATAATCCGTCCAGTAATTTTCCATCGCCTGGCACATCCAACATCAGTATTTTGTTCTTGACATCTTTGCAGAGGCAGACCTCCCCTTGAACGGTACACTGCGCGTTAGGGGCCAGTACCATTGAATCGGGATCCTTCTTCCACATGACCCCTACCGGTTCATCCTGGTCCACTCCCTTGGAGTTCTGTTGCAAACCATAGGCCCTCTTGATCAGAGCAGGAATTCTTAGGGCCCTCCCAGTCCGTCGCCTTTGTTTCTCATGACAGAGTTGTGCCAGTCTCCCAAACATATGGGCATTGGTCCCAATTAATAGGGGAACCCCATCATACAGTCCAGTAGGGGGACACATTAAGGCCAGTGTCTCGACTTGCTCCTCCACATCAGTTACAGCTGCAGGAAATGACAACCAGAGGCGGACAAATCCTAGGTAGGGATAAGACTTGTTGCTCAGCCCCCACACATGTAGGCCTTCCAGGGATTGTAAGGGCACAGCAGATAAGTGTTTGTCATACTAGTCCTTAAATACAATGGTCACTAGCGACCCACTGTCCAACACAGGAGGCATACCATTCACAGCCACAGTAGTCTCCATTGAAGGGTCCACTATTTTGGACCAGTCTGAAGGGTCAGCAGCAGGGGCCTGGACAGATGATTTAGCCACATAGGGATTTGAGTTACTACTTCTTGAACCCTCACTACGGTCATTTTGGGCACTCCTCAACCGCTGATTCGTTCTCTGAAGCTCGCCTTGAAGCCTATATACAACTTTATCTAGGTCTTTTGTGGACCGGTATTCTCTCTTCATGTGCCCATCCTTCCCACAATTATGGAAAATATGTTTTCTGGGATTTGGGGTGGCCGAGGCATCACACTGGGAGATGGGGCGGTGGTACTACCAACTGAAAACCTTAGTGCCATCTCTGTCTGCTGTGTGGTGAGCATTTGGAGACATTTCATCAATTCTCTTACTTCCATAGTCAAGACATTGAGTTTCGAGCTGCTGTCAGCAGAAGATGCCTGGGTGGACACCCCAACCCCCATAGCAGATGCAGTTGGATAAGGGTCGGTGCCTGTACTTGTAGGAGTTGCCTTCATAAAGAGACTGTTTTTTGTTTCCCTGAACACCCTCAGCAGTTCATCCCATGGCGGTACACCCTCATTGGTCCCCACTTTGGAAGGGCTCTCCGATGCTGTGATCACTTGGGCTGCACTCACCCTAGAATTACAATCCCCCTCTTCATCTTCAACCTCCCGGAGTTCTTTTATCAAGTCACAATAGTCCGGTGGGTTACTCCTTCTATCTGGGAGCCTTAATTGAAGGAGCTGCAATTTAGAATGCTTCGCAATTTGCAGTACATGCCCCAATCTCACATGGTTTAAGTCACTGGCAGCTACTCCACCTTTTCGGTAAGCCTTCTGCAGTGCTCTTTCCAGACAAGTAACATATGCAGATAAACTTTCCCCTGGCCATTGTTTTGTACCTTGAAATTTCCACATCAAGTTCTCCCCTGACTCAATGCTCCCAAAACTGCCTTCAAGTGCAGATGGGTACTTCTGGGCAGATGCATCAGAGTTTGTGGACCTCAGAAATGTAATGGCCTCTAGGGTGGAACCCCTCAAAGTTTCTATGATCCTTTTCCATTTCTCAGCCTCCGCACACTGCCATTCAGGTACCAAAGGGGCAACACAATATATCCAGGTCTCCCAATCATCCTCCCCTTGGGGGGTGGGGAGGGTGCCGGAGAAGATTCTCAACCCCGGTAAGAGTCGTGACTAATGGCAGGTACAGACATAGGAGCCAGCATTGGCACGACAGAAGGAGGGGCAATACAAGGTGTGCTGGAGTGGGAGGGTGTTGGGGAGAACACCCCAGGTGGCAGGAATAGTTTCTTTAAGTCCTCCTAGTTTTCCCTTCCTCCAGCAACAACTTAGCAAATTCTCCTCAAAAGTCTCAGATAGTAAGGGGGGGGCTTATTCTCCCTGGGGTCTTTACTGTCTTTAGTTATCACTCTCCAGGCAGTGAGGGCTCCTTTGGGGGTGATAGTCCATGGCACGTTGGAACTGTCTACTGGGTCCTTACACTCTACTAACGCCATGAAACTTTGGGCGAGCAGATTAGCCTGTTGACCCACCACTACAGGATTTTGTAAACATTCAACCTTGGAAAGTTCTCCCTCTATAGTGTCCTTATTGGTACCCAGGGGAATATCCAGGATAAGTATAGCATTTTGGGGGTTAATCTCCTGCCCAATACACCACCCCACCAACTGGTGTACAGCCACTTCTGTTGGGGTAGCCATTTATTTTTAACAGCAATTCGCAAATTTGGCCACTAGGGACTCTAACCTCAGCGGTGAGCCTCCAAGATGTAACCCCTAGGTGGCGCTATCCCAAAGGCTACTACCCCTGCCTGCTTGGCTAGTAGCAGGTTAAGGGGTCTGAGTTCTGAAATGGGTGCCTCTACCCGGAGATCAGGGTAGGTAGTGGTAAAGCTAACCTGAGCACAGCCCTCCGGGACACTCTAACCCCCCTCTTTCCCCTCTAGTGGCCTGAACACTGTACAATAATCACTTTCACTATACCCCTGGTACACCACACAAGTACCCACACTGTTTACACTTACCACCAGGGATGGTTCCTCTGGCTTGACCCTGGGGACCCCCTATAAAACAAGGTTATGCACAGCAAATAGCAACAGTACAGTACTTTGAGCACAAACTGGAACCACAGTCAGATTACATGCAGAAAAAGTTAGATCTGATTTATTCAGGGGACTTGAACAAGGGATTGGCAAAATCAGGTTAATTAGCTTAAAGGTTATATCAGTCAAGCAGTTATGCATGCGCTTTGAGTCCCCCCACACAGTCACACCTCTGGGTACCCAGGTGGAGAAGAGATGGGCTAGCCAGGACTGTTGCCCGGGGTTGGCCGGCGTCGCAGCTGGTTGGGGCCCTGTGATGGAAAACACAACATGCACAGTGCACAATATTTGTAATCTGGAGCCAGAGGGCTCAGTTTGTAAGGGAAACGAAACAACAAGACAATCAGATGACACACTCAGATTAAGCTGTTGTTCAATCAATCAATCAAAATCTTTATTTATCCAGGCGGGCACCATTGAGCAAGGCTCATTTGCAAGGGGGACCTGGTCATGAATACATCGAAGTACAGTACAGAAGCAGGTATAGAAAAAGCAATAATATACAAGGAAGAAAAAGTATATACAGTGTATACAGTACAGTACAAGATTGAAATAAATAAAAAAAAAAACAGCATTATTTTACAATTGAAGAAGTCAGCAGATGTACAATCAACCATAGGCATACAGGGGTTATAAGCAGAGAGGTTTTGAGTGAGGCAGCCAGCAACTACACATATAGGGGAAAGAGGCCGTGTATGGGGTGGCAGGTTAGAGAGGTAAAGAAGAGGAGGGATATATTACCGATGACTGGGGGAAAAATTGAGCTAAAACCACAGAAAGTGATGAAGGCTGTCATGTACTTGTTTATTATGATAATGACGGAGGAGGGGTAGATAATTGGGACACTACTATGGATGGGGTGGGACTTTAGCCAGGCTGGAGTGGACAGGGAAGGGTGGGTGCAGCAGGAAGAGTTAATAGGGAAAGAGTGAGAGCCAGGGGTAGAAACATGGCGAGCGTCAGGATGGAAAGGGGAGTTGTGGAATTAGTGGGCTAGTGGTGAGAAAAACACTTGCAAGGTGCTTTCATGTAGCGATCGTGAGCAACTTGAAGATATTCAGGCTAACAGGGCAGCTCAGCTTCAAGTTCCTTTGTAAACCGTTCCACAATGGGTAAGAAGCTTAGAGCAGCTTTGCCGAAACGAGTTTTGACCCTTGGAACTTGGAGGGCAATTAGGAAATAGCTCCTTACAGCATAGGTGCCTAACACTCCAGGGAATATGATCTGAGACATATGAGGGGAGCTTGTTGGCCACCGCTCTGAAGGCCCATAGGGCAGCATTTCTATTCCTTCTATAGTGAAGGGAAGTCCAGCCTAACGAAGAGTACAGGGAGCAGTGGTGTGTGGAAAGTGGAAGGCCAGTAATGAACCTGATAGCTCTGTGGTAAAGGGTGTCCAACTTAGCCAGTGCAGAGGCAGTGCAGTGGCTGTAGAGCAGGTCCGTGTAATCTATTAAAGATAGGAAGGTAGCTTGAACCAGTTGAATCGTGGCCTCCTTTGTGATCAGGTGGTTAATTCTGTAGAATAGTCCTAATCTTTGCCTTAGTTTCTTCTGTAGTTCTTCGAGATGGTCGTCGAAGGAAAGTTTATGATCGAGCCAAACTCCTAGATATTTGAATTTAGCTACATACTCTAGTGTTTCTCCAAGAACAGTGGTAATTTGCGGGATAGCTCCCCCCCCCATCAGGAACTGCCGCATGCAAGGAGGGGGGGAAGAAGAGCATGGCTTTTGTCTTTTTTGCATTGAGCAAAAGCTTTTTGTTTATGAGCTGGTATTGTACAAGGTTAAATTCAGCTTGGAGGTCTTCACAAGCTGCTTCCGGCGTGGGACGACTCAAGTACAGTACAGTGTCATCCGCGAATAAGTGGATGTTGGCTTTTTTGATGGGGTCATTGATGTTGTTAATGTAGACTGCAAAGAGGAGGGGACCAAGGATAGAGCCCTGGGGCATGCCGCTCAGCATAGGTTTTAATGGAGAAAGATCACCTTCAGCTTTAACCTGCTGTTTCCGTTCTCCGGGGTAGTCTGCAAACCAGCACATAGATTTATGGTCCAGGCCTAAGGTGCTTAGGGAGGAAAGAAGTAGGCTGTGATCGACTGTGTCGAATGCCTTACTAAGATCCAAGAAAACAGCACAAACATGCTTCCTGTTGTCAAGGTCTAGGAGCCAATCACTGGTCACCTTAGCTAGGGCTGTTATGGTGCTGTGCTTTGCTCTGAATCTAGACTGAACCGGGTTTAATAGGCTTCTGGATTCTAAGTATACCCCTAGCTGGCCACACACTATTTGTTCTAGTAATTTAGACAGGATGGGGAGGAGGGAGATCGGTCTGTAATTATTTAGATCGCAGGGGTCACCTGCTTTTAATAGAGGGATGACATGGGCTATTTTCCATTGAGGGGAGGCTACCCTGGGAGAGTGACATGTTGAATAGGTGGGTGACTGGCACCTCAAGCACATGGTAGGCACATTTCAGATAGTATGGCTCTATGAAGTCGGAGCCTGCTCCCTTCCTGGTGTCCAGCTGCAGTAGTAGGTCTTCCACCTCTTTTTGAGAGACAGGCAGAAGGGAGAAGGCCTCCTCGGTAGAGGGGGATTCATGGGTTGGTGGGCCCTGAGCCGTGTGGAGGTCATTGGCAGGGGGAGTATCAAATGCTAGTCCTGCTGTTGCAAAATGGTTATTGAGGGCTTCCAATATCTTCGATCGGTTAGAGATAACGCTGCCACAAGACTTAATTTTTGCTGGAATAGAATTACCAGGTGCATGTCCAGACACGTCTTTTAATGTTTTCCAGAGCTTTGAAGGATTTCTTGAGGCAGAGGCTAGCTCCGAATGATAGTAGGCGGCCTTGGCTGCTCTGACCAACTTGTGCACTTGTTACGTGCTCTCTTAAAAAGACACCAATCTGAGTCGTTCTTGCTTCTTCTGACTTTTTTCCATAAGGTATCCCTTTTTAACAGGGAAGCTTTGAGCTCAGGTGAGAACCAACGGCAGGTGCTACTCCTGACCAGCACCTTAACCAAGGGTGCATGCTTATTTAAAGTCTCACTTAAAATATCGTAAAAAATAGTATATGCCCTGTTAACCGTTTTGGCTAGGAAGAATTCCTGCCATCGCAGTGAATGTTTCAAGTCATGGACATAAGCAAACAAATCAAAGTTGCATTTGCACCTCTTAATAGAGAACTTTGCCACAAACTGTGGGTTGCGCACGGATCTAATGGTGGTGATTATACAATAATTGCTAATGTCTGAGAAAAATGTTCCGACATGAGAGAAAAGGTGTGGCTTGCTAACCAAAATTACATCTAAGAGGGAGCTGTTGTTAAGGTTCTTTTTATTTGGACAAGTAGGCTCGCCAATGAGTTGCACCAGTCCTACAGTGTCACAAAAGGATTTCAAGGGAGCTGATGCACTTGATAGCCAATCATAGTTTAGGTAGCCAAGAATAATGGTTTCCAAGGAACTGAGCCCCAGTATGGAACTGAGGTGAGACAGGAGATGCGGCCCGGCAGAAGGGGGCCTGTAGCAGCCTATTACACAGAGTGCACTGGAAGGAGAAAGTTCGATCTTTAGGGTCAAGCACTCAGATTCTTTGGGGGAGGATGATGCGTCTATGCATGTGGCTGAGTATTTGTCCCTTACATATACTGCCACCCCACCTCCTCTTGATTGCCTATCCGCTCAGAAGAGTAAATAATTTGGGATACTGATTTCATTGTCTGGGGTGGCTGGCCTAAGCCAGGTCTCAGTGATCACTAGGATGTCAGGTAGGGTGCGGCTCACCCAAGCCTGGATAAGGGTGAACTTTTTCAGCAAACTACAGGCATTAAGATGCATAAAAGACATTCCTTTGATACCTGCCAGGTCTGATGGAGAAGCAAGGGTGTCTAATGGTCCTAGGTTGAGTTCGACATTACCTGAGCACAGTGGTAAAAGAAGCAGGATTCTTTTTAAGGCAGCGAACTGTAATTTGCAAACACTATTTTTTGGGTGATAGGGGAGGCGGTGTTGATGGGTAGGCCTGTACCCACTCCTGGTGTTATACTGGCCTAGTGTTGCAGCCACTAGTGTCCTGGCAGAAATTTGCCATGAGTAGGAAGTCTCAAGTCTGGATGGGGGAGTAATCTGCAGAGGCAGCTCGGGAGATGTCCCACTCCCCGGCAGAGACAGCTGAGAAGCCCAGTAGTCCAGAATGGCTACCTGAAAGGAGCTGTTAGATGCAGGACAAGGAGAAGCACTAGGGTCATTCCACTTTAGGGAGGAATGAGGGTTCCGAAGAATTGAGCTGAGCGCTAGTAAAGCTAGTGACACACCAAGGAACCAGCTGTAATTTCCCATGGTAGATCTAAATGCTACAACAGCCGGCAGTAAAAGCCACTAGAAGCCTAGACCAATCGGCGATCAGGTGTCATAAGATCAAAATCCTTTTGTTGCAGGGAGCTACCCTGGTATTAACTCACGATACCCAAGATTGATGCAGGGCCCACACGAGTTGCAGAGGCATCATTCCTGTTCAAGCGTGGAGCAGGGGGCTGATCCCCAGGCAGGTCTCTCGTCGATGGCTTCTCTGTGCAGTGGGTAGTCTGGCTGGGCCAGTCTGGCAAGGCCCAGATTGCATGGAGACAAATTCGGATATAGTCCGTTTTGGGCTGGATACAGCTTCCAGAAAGCAGAACACAGTTCACACAGTGGGGAACTAACTCACGACCCACTAGCAGCTCATACCACATTTACATGTAAGGGAATTCTACCGTACCAGGCAAAGCGCTCCCCGGTCACAATCTCAAAGTCTCTGCACACACCGGGAGCTATGGGGTAGCTTGAACTCCTGACAGGCCGATCGCATTCAGCAAAATCTTTGGTCTTCTTCAGGTTGAGCCTGGCCCACTTCAGTAGCTTACTTTAGTCACACAAACTTGGATTTAGTCCAAAATAATTCTCTTCTCTCCCTCTCAGGAGCAGCAGGCAGACATGCAGGCCAAAAACGTAGCCTTTTCACAGTTCTCCCTTGCAAATCCACTAAGGATTGCTGCTCAGAATCACTTCAGCTCCTTCTTCTTTAGCTTCCAGCTTAGCTCTAACTGAAAACTGCAAGCAGCTCAGGACTTCCCCAAGATCCAAAAAGTTTGGTTGGCTGATTTGGCTGTCAGTCATGGCAAGAGCCCCCCCTTCAGTTGCAAAAAAGGCGCAAAAAGTTCAAAATTACAATTCCTACAGATTTTGACTTCAGACAGCTACTGAAGTCCAGCTACATTTTAGGTCCCACCAGAACTGATTGGTCCAATTTGCAGTCCATGACCAAGATAGTGGAGATAAACAAAACAGTCCTTGCTGCAAAAAAGCATGTTAGACAAACTACATTATCATTATCACTCTAAATGATTTTCAGCAAATAGTTACAGCTTTCAACTGAGCTCCCTCTCAGACTACTTATGCTGCAATCAGGCAGCTCTTAAAGAGACAGTACACAGAGGTTATACAGGCTCTGGTAATCACATTTAAACTGCTAAAATGCAGAACACCAGCCTGGCAGTCAGCATTTAGGCAAGCTTAATGAAGACTTTTTGTGAACCCCCATTTGTAGGGTGGTTACATAAGCCTTAGGGCTAGCACATAAATTGCTTATCCAAGTGACCATTTCCATGGGGAAGTCAAAAGCTTTCAAGACTTGCCATAAATAACCCCAAAGTACCTGATCGAACACTTTATATGCATCCAGACTCACCATTACCACGGCAGGGATGTCCTAGAAACATAGAAATGCAAGTGGGTAGCTCTAATGGTATTATCTGATGTCTGCCGATCCTTTAAAAAAACAGATTGGTCCTGATGTACCAACTTTGGGAGAATATCCTCTAATCTCTTGGCCCACATTGCCATATAAAACTTATGATCACAATTTAAAATTGAAATGGGCCTGTAATGTTCTGGATGTTTATGATCTCTGCCTGGTTTGGGGATTGTTGAAATCACTGCATATGCCCAGGATGGATAAGGAGAATCCCCCGTCTGCACTTCTGTAAAAACGTGCTTCAATAGGTTAATTAATAAGGGGAGCTGTGCTTTATACCATTCCTGTGGAAACCCATCTGGGCCTGGCGATTTAAGAGTCTTTGCTTGCCTAACTGCCCACCTGATCTCTGCCTCTGTCAGTGGCATCTTAAGCTGGTCTTGCTGTGGAGGGGTTAATTTCTTGAAGGGTAGGGATGCTAGAAACCCAGCAATTTCTTGTTCAGATGGGGGAGGGCACATTGGAATATAGTTCTTTATAGTATTTGTGAAAGATTTCAAGGATTGCAGGGGTGCTGCCTTTCACGTCTCCTGAGGTTAGATCTTTAAGCTTCGTTATTGTGGCTATTTGTCTTGAGCCTCTAAATCTCTTAGCTAAGTTTCATGCTCCCCTTGGTCCACCTTCATAATAGCACCGCTTTAATTCTTGTAATTTTGCTTGTACCTGGTAATCTAATATAGACTGGAGCTCCCCCCTAAGGTGCCTCATCTCCAATTCCTTAGCCTCATCTGCTAGGTCTCCTCTCTGTTGGAGGAAGGCCAGTCGAGATTGCAGTTGTTTGTATCTTAGATCCCTCTGTTTTTGTTTTCTGGTATAGTAGGCTATCAGATCTCCCCTTATGACTACTTTTAATGTGTCCCAAATTAACCCTGCTGAGGTTTCTGTGGTAGTATTTTGTTTTATAATTTGTGGTATTCTGGTTGCCAGAATGTCTTTTAGTTCCTGATCTTTAAGTAAGGATAAACTGAGTCTCCAAAATGTCTGCTTCCGTGGCTTTCCCAAGTGTAATTTAAGGAACAAGAAAGCACAGCAGTTGGACCACAGTGGGCTCAGGGAGGGTGAGGATGGTGGAACAGGGGCACACCCAGTCAGTTGTTCCACACCACAATCCATACACCATTCTGGGGGAGCAGAGCTCCCCTATGGATGCACCCGCAGAGGAGACTAAGGAGGCTGAGGACAACTGTCACAAGGGAGGCCCACAGGAAGGAGGCAGAGGACACCACAAGGAAAGGAAGCAGCTCCTGGTGGGGGACTCAATTATTAGGGGGATAGAACTGGGGGGAGCAGGAAAACTGAAGTAAGGTGCCTGCCTGGTGCCATGGCTTGGAGAGACAGGAAGCACATCCTCAGGATCACGAGAACAGCTGCACGGGAGTCTGCGCTGGATGTCATTGTCCACCTAGGGACGAATTACTTGGCTAATCATGAGATTAGAGCACTGCAGAAGGACTTTGTAGAATTGGGGAGGGGCCTAAGACAAGTAGCACACACAATATCCTTCTCTGAGGTGCTGCCTGTCAATGGCATGAGTGAGGCGAGGGTACTTTGACCATGCAGTTTAATGAATGGTTGAAAAAATAGTGTGGAGCACAGGGGTTTGGCTTCATTGGGGACTGGGGTTCCACCTGAGGGACACCAGCCTATACTGGCAGGATGGTCTGCATCTGTCCAGGAAGGGAAACAAGTCTTTTGAGCAATCGGTTTTAAATGCTTCATTGGCAAGCTTTAAACTAGTCAAGGGAGGCACTGATAGCAGCAGGAAAATCCCAGCCTCTCCCTACAAAACAGGGTACTAAATGAGAAAAGGACCGAGGTAGACAGGTCAGTGGGGGATGCTGCAAAAGAAGGTAAAGCCATCAAAAAATGGAGAGCAATGAGTACCAATGCCCGTAGTCTGAGTAACAAGCTTTCTGAATTAGTGGCCTTGATGGAGGAGGAACATCTGGATATCGTGGCAGTCACAGAAACATGGTAAACACAAAACCATGACTGGGACGTAAACATACCAGGATACACTATCTACAGGAGGGACAGGGAGGGTAAAAGAGGAGGAGGAGGAGCTCTTTACATAAGGGAAGGAATCAAAGCAACAGAACAAAAGGGAAAACAGGGAGGTGAAGAAGCACTGTGGGTAAATTTGGAGACTGGCAATGGCACCACAATCCGCACAGGGTTGTATATACAGACCTTCTCAGGGGAGGAAATGGACAAGGAAATGATAGAAAGAATACTTAGAATGGCAGAAAAGGGGAGATATTGCTGATGGGTGATCTGAATATGCCAGATGTTAACTGGAGTGCAGTTGCAGCAGCCACTTCAAGAGTGGGGTTATTCTAGATGCCCTACAGGGGGCAGGCCTTAGACAACTAGTATTGGAGCCCACTCGAGAGGGAGCAATCTTAGACCTGGTTCTCTCAAATGGAGATGGAGATGAAGAGAGGATCACAGATGTAGAAGTGGGTAGCCATCTGGGAACTAGCGACCATCGAACAGTATGGTTCACAATAAACACAGCAATAGAGTCAAGCCATACAAAGGCAAAAGTACTGGACTTTAGGAGGGCTGACTTTGCCAAAATGGGTGAGTGCCTAAGGAATGCACTAGCAAATGGGCAGGAAGGAGGGTGGAAGGACAATGGGAAAAATAAAACTGCCATAACAGAGGTAACAAGCCTTTGTGTGAAGCAAATAAACAAAATGAAACGATGTAAGAAACCACTATGGTTCTCAAAGGAAGTGGCAGTGAAGGTTCAAGAGAAAAGAAAGCATTCAGGAAGTACAAGGAATCACAGAAGGAGCAGGACAGAGAACTGTATCAGTTAAAGCAAAAGGAAGCTGGGAAGGCAGTCAGAACAGCAAAGGCCCAAACCGAGAAAAGATAGCCAACTCAGTTAAGAAGGGGATAAAACCTTATAGGTACATCAGGGGAGCGAAGGAAGACCAAGGAGGTTAGTGAGGCTTAATAAAGAGGAGGGAGGGTGGGCAGGGGTGACTGTGAAAAGGCAGAGATACTAAACAAATATTTTTGCTCAGTATTTACAAAGGAAGTGGGGGAGGTACCTAAAACAAACAGTAGAAACACTCTGGATACAGAAGTTGATACCAGCCATTTACAGAAAAAGGGTTTTGAAAGAACTCTTAAAACTGAAGGTGGACAAAGCAATAGGGCCTGATAGGTTCATCCCAGAATTCTAAAAGAACTGAGGGTAGAACTAGTGACACCACTGACTACCCTCTTTAACAAATCATGGGAGGATAGGGTGGTACCGAGGACTGGAGAAGGGCAGATGTGATTCCCTTCACAAAAGTGGGAGCAAGGCAGAAGCAGAAAACTACAGACCTGTTGGTTTAACCTCAGTGGTAGGGAAAAGTATGGAATCACTTCTGAAGGAAAGAATTGTTGAGTATCTAGAGGCCAGAGGGCTCAGGACCTAAGGCAACATGGATTCACAAGCGGGAAGAGTCATGCCAGACAAATCTGATAGATTCTTTGACGGGTGACCAAAGTAGTAGATCAGGGAGGGCTGTGGACATGGCCTACCTAGACTTTGCAAGGCATTTGACACAGTCCCACACAAAAGATTAATATACTAAGTTAGCCAGCCTGGAATGGGTCCCAAGATGACAGCCTGGGTAAAGGTGGCTGGAGAATAGGACACAGAGGTAATAGTAAATGGAGTCCACTCTGAAGAAGGGGTTACTAGTGGGGTACCGCAGGGGTTCAATATGGACCGGTCCTACTTCAGTATCTTTATAAGCGACATTGCAGAGGACTGGAAGGAAAAATATGTCTCTTTGCAGATGACACAAAGATCTGCTTGAGTTGATGCACAAGGTGGAATTGGAAAGGATGAGAAGGGACTTGGCAAGGTTAGAGGAATGGTCAAATGTGTAGCAGCTTAGATTCAATGCTAAGAAGTGCAAGGTAATGCACCTGGGAAACAAAAGCAATGGAAGAGTACACAATGGGGTGGGATACTAACAACAACAAAATGGAAAGGGACCTGGGGTGTCATATCAGATGACCTAAGGTGGGCAAGCAATGTGAGAGGGCAGCAAGGAGGGCTGGGAGATACTGGGATGCATGGAGAGGCATCACCAGTAGAAAACAGGAAGTTATTATCCCTCTGTACAGACAGTTGGGTGAGACCCCATCTGGAGTACTGCGTGCAGTTCTGGAGACCCAGTCTCCATAAAGACATAGACAGGATGGAGGCTGTCCAGAGGAGGGAACTAAATTGGTGCAGGGTCTGCACGGAAGACATATGAAGAGACTTAGGGAGCTGAATATGTATAGCCTCGAGGAAAGGAGGGAGAGGGGACATGATAAAACTTTCAAGTACCTCAAGGGGATCAACAAAGTCCAAGAGGTAGCATCTTTCAAAAAGAGGTGTGCAAGAACAAGGGGCATAATTTGAAGATAGAGGGCGGCTCAGAGGTAATTTAAGGAAGTATTTTTCACAGAGAGGGTTGTGGATGCATGGAACGGCCTTCCGGAGGAGGTTGTGGAATCAAAAACAGTGGTGGAATTCAAGCATGCATGGGACAGTCATAAGGCAATTCTAGGGGGTGGGGGTAGGAAGAAGTAGGCTGCTGAAACATAGAAACATAGACTTTAACGGCAGATAAGGACCGCTTGGCCCATCTAGTCTGCCCATTTCCCTACCTACAGGATAGGCTGTACATCCTAGTTAATCAACAGCCTATTTCTTCCTACCCCCCACAAGAATTGCCTTATGTCTGTCCCATGCATTCTTGAATTCTCCCACAGTTTTAGACCTCACAACCTCCTCAGGAAGGCTGTTCCATGCATCCACTACCCTCTCTGTGAAATAATACTTCTCACATTGCCCCTGAACCGCCCTCCTTCTATCTTTAAATTGTGTCCCCTTGTTCTTGCAAGTCTCTTTTCTGAAAGATGCTACCCTCTTGGACTTTGTTGATTCCACTGAGGTACTTAAAAGTTTCTATCATGTCCCCCCTCCCTTCTTTCCTCAAGGGTATACATATTAAGCTCCTTTAGTCTCTCCTCATATGGCTTCTCTTGCAGACCCTGCACCATTTTAGTTGCCCTCCTCTGACCACTCTCTATCCTGTCTATGTCCTGGAGATGGGGTCTCCAGAACTGGACACAGTACTCCAGATGGGGTCTCACCAGCTGTCTGTACAGAGAGGATCACAACTTCTCTTTTCTGCTGCTGATACCTCTCCCTATACATCCCAGTATACTCCCAGCCCTCCCTACTGCCTTCTCACAGTGCTTGCTAACCTTAAGGTCATCTGATATGATTACCCCAGGTCCCTTTCCTTTTGTTGTTGTTACTACCTCCCACCCATTGTGTATTCTTCCCGGGTTCTGTTTCAGGTACATTATTTTGCACTTCTTGCATTGAATCCTAGCTCATACTTCTGACCATTCCTCCAACCTTGCCAAGTCCCTTTTCATCCTTTCCACGCCTCCTTGTGTATTAACCCTGTTGCAGATCTTTGTGTCATCTGCAAAAGGCATACTTTTCCTTCCAGTCCCTCTGCAATGTCACTGATGAAGACATTAAAAGGACTGGACCCAATATTGAACCCGCAGTACCCACTAGTAACCTCTTCTTCAGAGTGGACTCCATTTACAATTACCTTCTGTGTCCTGTTGTCCAGCCAATGTTTTACCCAGGCTACCACCCTGGGACCCACTCCCAGGCTGGTTAATTTGACTATTAATCTTTTGTGTGGGACTGTGTCAAATGCCTTGCTAAAGTCTAGGTAGGCCATGTCCACAGCCCCTCCCTGGTCTACTACTTTGGTCACCAGTCAAAGAAATCTATTAGATTCGTCTGACATGACCTTCCCGCTGTGAATCCATGCTGCCTTGGGTCCTGTGCTCCACTGGCCTCTAGGTACTCAACTATTCTTTCTTTCAGAAGTGACTCCATCACTTTCCCTACCACAGAGGTCAGACTGACAGGTCTATAGTTTCCTGCCTCTGTCTTGGTCTCACTTTTGTGAAGGGGAATCACATCCGCCTTCCTCCAGTCCTCGGGTACCACACCATCCTCCCATGATTTATTAAAAAGAGTAGCCAGTGGTTTCACTAGTTCCTCCTTAATTCTTTTAGAATTCTGGGGTGAATTCCATCAGGACCCATTGCTTTGTCCACCTTCAGTTTTAGGAGTTCTTGCAGAACCCTTTCTTCTGTGAAAGGACTGGGATCGACGCCCCTATCAAGAGTGCTTCTGTTAATTGGATTAGGCACTTCCCCTCCTCTTTTGTGAATACTGAGCAGATATTCGTTCAGTATCCCTGCTTTTTCACTGTCCCCCTCTGCCCACCCACCGTTCATTCTATTCAGCCTCACTATCCCTCCCTTTGTCTTTCTACCCTCACTGATGTACCTATAAAAGGTTTTATCCCCCTTCTTAACTGAGTTGGCTATCTTTTCCTCAGTTTGGGCCTTTGCTATTCTGACTTCCCTCCCTGCTTCCTTCTGCCTTAACTGGTACAGCTCTCTGTCCTGCTCCTTCTGTGTTTCCTTATACTTCCGGAATGCTGTCTTTTTCTTCCTGACTTTCACAGTCACCTCTTTTGCTGGTTAACTAGGATCTGCAGCTTATCCATTAGATAGGGAAATGGGCAGACTGGGTGGGCCAAGCGGTCCTTATCTGCCGTCAAAATCTATGTTTCTATGTTTCTATGTAACAATGGGGTATGATCTGACAGAAACCTTCCCAATAAAGAAAGATATCTTAAGATATCTAAGTGTTCTACCGAAGTAAAAAAAAATAATGTATTCTGTACTTTGTTCTGAACCGTGGTGATTCATAATTATATCCTTCCCCCCTGGAATAAAAATGTTTCCACACATCTAGAAACCCTAAGGCTTTGATCTGGGAGGAGAGCCATTTCTGTGCTGGAGAATGTCTATGTGCTAGAGGATTAGTAGTGTCCACATTTGGATTTAATGTGATGTTGAAATCCCCACCCATTAGTAATGTGCCTTTTTGTAGGTCTATTACTTTATTAAAAAGTTGACGTATCCTCACCTGTGGGGAGGCTGGTGGAAGATATACATTCACCAGGGTTAATGCTTAGCCATATAATGTACCCTGTACAATGACAAAGCAACCTGCAGGATCCGCATAGTCAACCTCTACCTCCATAGGTAAGGTAGCTGGAAGCCGAATATACCCTATATCTACCCCCCGTCCCCAATTTCACATGTTTGGCCTGTGTCAAATTACTATGAAGAACTTTCATGAATGAACTTCTCATCCCAGTAAAGAGAACAAATATGAACTGCCATTCACGGTGCTGAGTAATTACTTCTCCAAAGTTGTTCCAATCACTGTCTCAGAAGAGTATGTCAATGTATAGCAATTGTGCCACGTCTTTTTGTAAGGGGACTCCTGGCAGGCTGAAACATCTAATTACCCCTAGACACAGGACCCTGATCCATGCTCACCCCATCAGGGCATATGCAGGATCACTGGCAGTCCAAAGTTGGGGGTGCAAATGTTTGCTCTAAAACTTGAAATTAGTAAAATACTATTTGGGGTGACTCTGGATAAGGGTTATGACATAACAATTGGACAATAATTCAGCAATAAGTCTGTTTCTCAGCAATACACTATGAGTCTCACAAGAAAGGGATCCGTTCCACACCTTTACTAGGGTAACTTTAACCAAAGGCACTGAAGCAGGGTATATACACACATGTAAAATCTATTCATGAGAACATTAGACTGGGAGGATTTACACAAAGGACCTACAATAGCCATGCACAGTGTCAGGATGTGGAGCACATGGTAGGGAGAGTTAGCTAGTTGCAAGACCTGTGGTGCAATACTGTTTCAAGATATGCTGTGGAGGTGTGGAGGATCTCTGGTCTGCTAGAGGTTTGCGGCATGCCACTCTGAGCTGGCTGCAGCATAGGCAATGATTCATTAGCTGCACAGCAGGTCAGAGTGGGATCCAGGGAGTGTCCAGTGCTGCTCTTTTTCCTCAGCATCTCCCAAGGATTTATAATGGAGGTTGGAAGGTAGTGGACAAGTGGGAGGCCAAGGGTGGCATCTTCTGGGGAAGAAGGGGCTCTGGAATAGCAAAAAGCAACCACTTCACCAGGCTGAGTGCAGTGGTGCACACTACTCCCCTGTCAGGGGAGAGCACCCTGTTGCTCCCAGAGCCCCAGCAGCTGCAAAACCTGCCGAGAGGTGCTGCAGTCCAAAAGAGGCATTTAAAAGAAGAGTACCCATAGTGGGGTGACTCTATAGAGAGGGGTACTAAGACTGTTGTCTGTGCAGCAGATCATGTGGGGAGGGAGGTGCGCTATCTCCCAGGGGTGACGACAGATAGGGTTCTCCCTGGGGTAGATTGCTTGGTTAGAAAACCTGGGGGATGCCAGATGATATCTTTCTTTTGGGGATGAACTATCTGGCTGGGAGCATTAGGAGCAGTGAAGGATAATTTCAGGGCACTGGGTTCCAGACTTATGGGGTTGGCTGTTACTGGGACCTTCCCAGAGGTCCTCACATTACACAGGTTGGGGAAGGAAAGCTGAAAATCTTCCAGTCTACTCATCATGCTGATGGTGTTCAGGGATTTGTTTTCCTGTTAATCTCCTCATGGCATATCTTGTGATGTGCACTGATGTGAACCCTGACCCTCCCTCCACCCTGGTGGTGCCACACACTTCTACTGCCAGATTCCTGCCCCTATTGAATGTGTTTGCTCCCCAGCCCACCATATAGGGCCACTGCAGTGCTAGACTGCAATGTCAACCTTACCCAGGGTGGGACATTCTGCCATAAGCAATAAAAGTCCAAGCCCTGGTCACTCAGCTGCAAGTACCCGTGTACACTCCAATCCAGAACTCAGGATGCCTGTATGGAAGCAAGACTCACTTCCTCAGGGTCACCAGGGGGCCCTGGGCAGTAGGTTTTCTTCAGAGATGTAGGTCAGAAGGACCCAGAAGAAGAGTAATAACTAAAAGTATTGAATATAACTACCTTACTACACTTGTTACGCACTAGTAAGTTCCTTAAATAAAACTTAATATTTTCTTAAGTATGATAGGAACATGAAGCACAGGAAGAAAGTACTTACCAACAAACATATCCCAGCTTTTTAGTTGCTTGCTTGTTTAATATCTAAGTTTCATTTTCAATGATCATAGCAGGGTTGTTCATACCTTAAAATCAAATAAAAGTTCATTTATTTTCCTTAAATGTTATTCTAATGTGGATAACCTTGGCACTTGGCAAGTATAACAGATGGGCATTTTTCAGTAATAGTATTTAAGTGTGACTTTTTTTGAGCACAACATGCTGTCCCAGAGGATCGCATTTTTTTAGAGCATGCTTTTGATTCCAGTAATACTTGCAAGTGGATCATCGTTGATGCAATGCGCATCAAGTTATAAATGACATACCTTTAAATGAAGGATAATCCTTCTGTAAAATGTCTGATTTTCTATTCAGTATACTTTGATAAAACTAATTTTGATCTAATTTAAACCAGAGTGTAATCCTCACATGAATGGTAGCTATTTATTGTTATAAAATGGAAAAGAAAAATCCTGAAAGCTGATTGGCTGAAGCTGACTTTGACTAATGACAATATCTAAGCATAGTTTCATGGGTCAAAGTTAAACACTAGCATCATCCATGTCCCAACACTTTGGGACAAGTTGATGATCGCAATAATACACTCCAGTGTGGCATACTTTGGGATATCATCACTTCTTAGGTAGTTCAAGGTACTCGACTTTGCCTGTTGCCTCACAATGCACCCAAAGCATGACAATATCTTATGATATAATGTGCCACACCCTGTCATTCATTTTTGCTTAATTATAAAACAATGGCTGAAACTGGGGCATTCTGATTGACTAATAGCACTCTAAAAGACAGTGAAATAAATCTTCCCAACTATCAGCTCTTCAGATCTGACCGTCCATCCAGGGGCGGTGGGGTAGCCATCTATGTCAAAGCAAACATCTCTGCATCCTGCCTCAATACTACATCACAGCCGAAGGAATTCGAATGTTTATCAATTAAAATAACCCTTCCCAACATGTCATCTTTTCAATTGATCGTGCTATAGGCCCCTCTGCAGGCCTCAAGCTCCTATCCCACCTAGGATCTACACTTAAACTAGGCCCTGAAGACACCATCATTTTAGGTGACCTGAATTTAAATTGGCTAGCCAATGCATCTGCACCCTAGTAACCTTTTGTGACACTTATGGATTCACTCAATTAATCAAAGAACCAACAAGGAATAATCCAAAGAACAAACTCAACAGCACACTTCTGGACATCATGTTGGTAAATAAGCCTCATCTGTATTCTCATGCTGGAGTACTATTCAGTGACATAAGTGATCACTGTCCCATAGCTGGCATAAGATCAACAATCAAGCCACCAACCCTGCAAAATTTCTCCCAAGAAGGTCTAAAAAGAACTTTAATATCACAGGATATCTTCATGATATGTGCCACACCACACGTTGGCAAGAATTCTATCTCACAGCTTCAATAGAGACAGCTCTACAGGTCTTAAATGATATTATCATAAGTGCCCTCAATATACATGCACCCCTCACCAGTGTCAGAACCAAACTCAAATCTTGTCGCTGGTTCTCTGCTGACCTTAAATCCGCACTGCTTGCCAGAGATAAACTCTGGAAAAGGGCAAGAAAGACCAAGGATCCAAATGACTGGCTTCAATTCAGAAAAGCCAGAAACTCCTGCACAAAACAAGTGAGAAATGCCAAGGCTGCCTTCTACGCAGCTGAATTGGATGCCTCCTATCACAACCCTTCCAGATTCTGGGGTACCATAAAGGGAATCCTAGGTCAAGTTTCTACCCCTGTCTTACCACCCAAAGTGCACCTAAATAGTGTGAAATCACTGACAAGCAAGAAATCTTAAATGCCTTCAACCGATCATTTCACTACAGCTGGCCTAGTTTATTCCTCACCTGCAAATCTAATGAGGTCATCTCTGAACTTACAATCTACTGAGGGACAAAAGGCTGCTTCCACATTCTCCTTCAAATCAATACTTTTAAAAGAAGTAGAAGACCTACTATTCCAACTAGATACAACTAAAAGCACAGGTGCAGACTCTCTGGATCCCTACTTTCTAAAAGTAGCATTGCACGCCTTAGCTGCCCCCCTCACTCACCTTTTCAATCTGTCCCTAGCCACTGGTTCTATTCCCTCAATATGGAAGACAGCTCAAGTGTTTCCACTACTTAAGGCAGGTGATCCCATGGACCTCAACAATTATAGGCCCATTTCCATCTTACCAGTACTGTCCAAAATGCTTGAAAAGTTAGTGAACATCCAGTTAAGTGCCTACCTTGACACCAATAATCTCCTTAACCCAGCTCAATCAGGGTTTAGATCTATGCACAGCACCATCTCTGCCTTAGCAAAAGTTACAAATGACTGGCAGACTGCCTTAGACAAAAAGAGTAACACCTGTGCTGTGTTTCTGGATCTAAGCAAAGCCTTTGATACTGTGGACCATGAACTACTAATCTCCTCTCTGAACTCCATAGGCCTTGACTCACTCTCTCTTAAATGGTTCAGATGCTATCTCTCCGGAAGAATACAACTGGTAAAAAATGAAGGTGACCTATCTACCTCTAAACCACTCCTAAGAGGTGTACCGCAGAGGTTCCATCCTGGGCCCCATCCTCTTTGCCATTTACATCAACAATATTGACTCCAATCTCTCACAATCTAATATTCACATCTTTGCAGATGATACTGTACTATATGTCAGTAATCCCTCACCATCAAAAGCCTGTGAGCTTTTACAGTCTGAGTTCTCCCTCCTACAGCACAATTTACTAGAAAAGAAACTACTACTAAATGCCAAGAAAACGAAAGCTATGTTCTTTACCACCAAGAGCTTCTCTTCCGCTGTCCCATCATTCACCCTCCCACAACTATCTACCATCCTTGGTGAAAATCTGGAATATGTGGACAAATTCAAATATCTTGGAGTCTGGATTGACAATAAACTTGACTATACTAGCCACATTGAAGAGCTCCTGAAAAAGCTTAGACAAAGACTTGGCCTATTTTATAGGATCAAACACTACCTGACCAGAGATTCCAAACAAAGGTTAATCCTGGCATCATTCCTATCCCTCATTGATTACGCTGACTTCCTCTATGGTCACTGTTCCCTCTCCCATTTAAATAAATTGGACACCTTGTATCATAGAGCTATTAGATTCATTACAGATCTTCCCTCCAGCACCCATCATTGCTCTCTCTACAATGCAGTCAGTTGGACATCCCTACACCATAGAAGAAACAAAAATGCTGCTGTCTGGATCTACAGAGCTCTGACAAACAAACTCCCTTCCTACATCTCAGATTGTTTCAACCAGATCACATCCAGGCCTTACACCCTAAGGATCAATAAACTCATCATGCTTAAGATTCCTATTACCTGCACCCGGTATGGAAGGGCTGCAATCAGCTATTCCCTAGCACTTATCTGGAATTCTCTTCAAAAGACCTTGAAATTGGATACCCTCATTCCATTAACATCCTTCAAAAAACTGTACACTAGTCTCTTCCCAGAATCATGCAATTGCTTCCATAAGGCCTAGTCCTCTCACACCCCCTCTTTTCCCCTACCCCTTTTTACACTACCCCTATTTTCTGTTTTTCTAGTTTGTTCTCCAACCTACTTCGTACAAAAATGACCCCCCAAGTCCCATTACCCTAGCTTTATCCCTCCAGTACTGTTTGTTTCTTTCCTTTTAATATAATCTAGGTCAAATGTCAATTTTGCCTTGTACATATGTAAATATTTGTATACCTGTTTCGTTCATAAATCTTTGTATTTGTGTTCAATCAGTACCATGTCTTTTGTGTAAAACTGTAACCGTATATTGTTAAGACCAATCAGGTCCATCTTGTAAATGAGCTATGCTCAATGATGCTCGCCTGAATAAATAAAGATTTTGATTGATTGATTGATAAAAGGGTTATAATACACATCTTACCAAGCTTGTCCTTTTCTTCATCTGCTCCCTCCTCCATCCAAGATTGGGCAGTAGTTAGTAGATGACTCTGGGACTCTCGTAATGGTTTAGCAGGAAAAGGATGACTTTCAGGGCTACAGAACACAAGGATTGTTTTTTAGTCCAAGTGACCCACAGTGATATAAAAATGCAATGCCTCATTGTTACATTAGAGATAGACACTGATCTTTTTGGTATTTCTTTGTTATAATCTTGATATTCGAGCAAAACAGGAATAGCAAACGTTCATAGCAAAATTAATGTATCTGTCTGGTACAGTTTCACCATTACAGTACTGTACAGGGCCAACAACCTTGATATGGAACATGGGGATACCATGAAACTATTTATGTACTGGGTCAATATGTTGTATATACAATGCCGCAGGGCAAAACCGCGCAACAGTAACAGCGAGTGGAAGAACAGCTATAGGGTACACAATGCTGCATGACACAAACAGTGTGAAGTGGTAGCGATGATCCTGTAGTTGTTTCCTGGAAAGCTCTGCTGCAGAGAGTCTGCTGGAAGGGGGTCCGCAGAGCAGCTGCCGTGGCTCAGGGAGTAGAGCCATTGGGACTGGAGGACAATGGAGTGGCTGTGGACCGGGGTTCTATTCCTGGTCCCAGATTAGCTTAGGTTTTTTTTTCTTGTCTTTTTAGCAGTTCGTGATGTCCCCCACCCGAGTTTCATCCTGTCCCCAAGTTGCCACCTGCAGAAAACAAGTATTTTGTTATTTTTATTTGTTGTCACTATTTTGACAATGTGGTATAGTGCTGCACTCTTTTTGTTTGCGACAACATGACCCTGTGCCTACTAGTTCCATGTTCAGTATAAGTATTTCCCTAATTAGCTGGCTGATTTGGAAAGAGGCTGTACCCCTGTTTATAAAAACACTTCCTTTACAGAAGATGTATGTTTTTTTCAAGCAAACAGAGCACAGTGCTACATTGTTATTCAGGCTGTGTGTGGGTGATGATGTGCGATATGGCCGCCATCACACATTCAGTCACTTCACTACCAGTCTAGCATTGCTTGTAAAGCACTTTGGGATACTGCGTATGAAAAGCGCTATATAAATGCTGATTTTTCTTCTTCTTCTTCTTGCCTACAGAACTTGTGTCTGTTCATTTGGCCACTTTTCCAGCAATCCCCTCAGCTGTTATGGTATGAAAGAACTCGGTTGGAATGTTTCCTTTTAATTAAAGAGCTAATGGAACCAAACACAGAACACAGGAAAATACTGCAAATTTTGAGAAGTAGTCAATTGTAACTATTTATTTTTGAAGTATTTCTCCTTTTGCTCATTAGAAACTTTTCTATGTGACAGCATTATGTTAGATATGTGGAACAGCACTCCGCCTGGCAGTATACATATATAGTTCTATTCCCTCTACTATGTCATCAGCACTATGACCTCACTGACTGTGACATCACAGGTAACTGAGCTGGCTGCTACTGAGTGGCTCTTCCAGAGCAGCTGTGATGTCACAGTCAGTGTGGTTATCATGCTGATGATATAATGGCAAGAACAGAGCTAGTTATGTCAGCTTCCAGGCAGGGTGCTATTCCACACATCACACCTACTTACATCAGGTAAAAAATCTTCTTGTTAACCAAAGGGAAAAGAAAGAGTGCCTCATAATATAAAAGATAATAGTCAACTGCTTTTAAAAACTATTGTGCTGTAAGACATGAGATTTTTACGCAAATGCCTTCAGTACCTGGAAGTGTGGCTATCACATAAAAACCCATACCCTGGAGTGTCTTATTGCACTTATAAGTAAACTGAGACAGAATTTAGAAACAAATAATGCCAGCTTTTTATTAACAGGTATTTTCTTTTGATAACAGCAACTAGTAAGAAGCAATTCATCTCTACCTGTCAATCATCTGTCTTTTCACACATTCAATAGATGGAATGTTTGAATATCATTGCATACAGGAATTCAAAATTCAGCAGAATTCTACTGGCAAAATGTTCACATAGGGCCTCAGTTTTATCTGTGACAGGTAAGCAGCAAAGACTTCTCAATGAAACAGGTAAGGGTAGGAAAGGGATCTTCATGGTCAGCAAAACAGCACCAGAAATAGAAGAGTAGTGCTTCATTTTTCAAATTTGCGTTTATGCGTGTAAGACAAGGATTATTAAGAGAGGAAACATAAAATACATTATTGTTTAATTTAGGGGAGTTTTATTTTGTAGGGCCTAGCTAAGGTTTTTTTTTTTAATTAATGGGGATCTGTTAGTGATGCACCCTCAAGGAGGGCTACCTGATGATTTCCTCATTTACAGTCCCAGTTTCTAGCAAAGACAACCTGAGGAGAAAGCTTTTTCTGGCTGACGACTAAGGCTTGAATGAATGGTGAAAGAAACAAAGGGAAAAAATCCAGAATTAGCAGCTCAACCTTTGTGCTTTCACAAGCTATAAATTGCTTTTCTCACTGGCATACATAAGTTAAAAGCTATGGCATACATAAGTTAAAAGAAGAGACCCAGTGCACATCCCCACCCCCACCCAAAAACAACTGGAAAATCATTACAATGTGCTTTACGCCTCAAATGGCTGCTCACCTATTACAACCCAAAGGAGAGTTCTGGTCTCTTAGACCCTATCCACACTGTACTGAAAATCTGTAATGTTTTGAAAGCGTTACAGACCGAAAACTTTACAGTGCATCCACACTACCATCATAAACGTTTTGAAAACGTTACAGAATTTTACTGGTGTAGTGTGGACAGGGCCAAACAGAGTTTTGAAACCGTTACAGAAACCGTTGTTGAAAACACCTAATATCAGTTTTCAACAACGGTTTTGAAAACATTACCAGTGTAAATGCAAACCATTATGGTAA